>JAODKE010000001.1:1350821-1365819 GCA_026779605.1 Mormyrus hasselquistii
TTTCGTGCCCGGGCTCAAACTGGCCGGCCCGCTCCGCGTAGCCCCCTTTAAATCGAAAAGGGGGGGTGACCCAAGCCCGAACCCCCCCCCCCCCCCCCCCCAACAGAGGTGTATATGAATCAGAGAGTCCTTGGGTGTTATTATCCTGAGGTCAGATTGCTGTCTATTCCTGAGGCCGTCTGTGACATATTCCTCATACCGTGTCATTTTGACCCATGCCTGTCCATTGAAGCTGTAACATTGGATGCTTCTGAAGACCATGTCAGGATCAAGCCTGGTTCTCATTGTGAGCTGCATGTAATAATAATGATGAGTGACATTGTGCTCATGCGATTAACCAGTGATATTTCACCCAGCCTCATTTTCAGACTAACTACTGTTTCATGAGCCAAAAAACCCCCAGTTGATAACTCTGTCCACCCTGATAGCAGTAGACAGAGGTCATTACGCTATTGAAATGGACACCAAACTGTTGATTTGCATTGTCAGTCATATGGTAAAAGATTGCTGGAAAGAAAACATTGTGGATACCCACCACGTGTGCATGCATTATACATGTGGCCTTTTCTAACAAACAAACAAAAAACTGGGAACACTACAGTTAGCTAATCAAATGAGAATTTTAACACAGGGGTCTGATTGGTGAATGTCTTTTTAAAATGCAACAGAATCGTCATACTGTATGTTTTTTGAATGGAATTGTGAAAAAAGACTTAAAATCAATAACAATGAGACATTGAGTAATTGTTTATTGGGATGCTTAATGGAATTCCTAATTCATTTAGTTTGAATGGAGAGGCTTGGAGTATTTAAGCCGACCCGATTTCCATTCCTGGACTCGGGTTGCTTGCAAGAAAGCTTTCTGCTTTCTTGAAACTTGATAAGACAGCAGGTGATTTATAATACAGGATGATCGAGGGCAAGTTAATCCACATCGGGTGCTTTTTTGAATAGAATGTTTTGATGATTTTTTTTTTTTGCGTGAAAGGAAGCTAGAAATGGTAATGTATCCAAATAAAGCTGCTGTCTTTGAGTCCTCACACGTGTCGGTTATGAAAATGCTGCTGCAGAGCTGTGCAAAGGTTACGGAGCGTCACCTCAGAGCCCTCAGCAGGTGTTTCAGCCATGACACATTTTTATCAGTAGGTGCTTCCCGTGAAATGATCCTTGCCGAGGTCGCCATTGTGAGTGCTGATAGCGGGAATACACATCTCGGAGGGAGTAATGGACCCCTGATGTCCACCGTGGGGGTGTGGGTTCGGGGTGGGGGGAGGGAGAGGAAGGGGGCTGGCAGGACGGACAGGCACACGCAAGGTAATGAGCAGCTAACTCAGCATTAGCACCTCCTTGTGGCTGAAAGACTCTCACTGCTTTTGTTTTGTTGTAGTTTTGCATGCTTTCCATCTCATGAAAATGACGTCAATGATTCTGTTTGCTCAGCCTCTTGACCGAGGTTTGACTCTGAAACAGTTTATTAGTTAAAAAGATCCTTTGAATTGCTATAAATGAGAGTTCAGCAGCTAAAATGAATTATAGTGGCAGTATGGAATTATGCAATAACAATAGAGAAAGGCTTCTGTCAGTTACTCAGAAGTCATGAAATACTCATTGTTTCTGTCAAGTGTATTTTTTCTTTTAATCCAGAAGTAAAAAATGACATTGAACATTTAATTCAACAATTCCCACAATTTGGTTTTGCTGCTGAGCCGTTTCATGTTCTCAGATCCGTGTTTACTGATCTCCCAGAATCCCCCTGACCGCCCTTGGCATTTGCCATCTGAACCCGGCCACCATCAGTCCACATTTCCACAGACCAAGATAACTGGCCATGCTTCTTGGAACCTGTTTTGCTTATTAATAGGTTTGAATTATAATTATAATTATTTTTGGAAACGCCATTTTTGCCTCAAACTGCGGTTCCTCTGGGTTCTTCTGGTCACTATTGGCCTGCAGTCCGCATGTGCTTCTCAGGTATATCTGCTGCTCAGTTCCTTTGTTTCACAGAGCCTTTGGTCTGAGCGTAGCCCGTCTGCTATTCTGCATGTGTGACATCAGCCTCCGTCTGCCTGACCGGTGAGCCAGCCCTCGGTGTTTGATTGACGTCCACCGGCTGCGGTGATTCCCGTCATGCTACGGTGTGTGGAAATGTCCAGCGGGAGTTTCTGTTTCTGGCGTGTTTGTAGCAGCGCGCCTGGTTCCAAATTCGTGTTCAGAGTAGCTCCAGTCTTTGGTGCTGCGCTTCCTCCCTCCGATTTGCAGCCTGTCAGAATCGTCAGACACCTGCTCACCTGCTTTATGCAGCACAGTCTGCATCCGTGATGTCGCCGCTGCCTGAGCAGGCCATTCTGGAGAACGCTGGTTGTACCGGATAGAGAGCTCATAAACCACTTTTTATACACTATAATTTAGTCTTAATATTGAAGGTGGCAGCGCTTTTTATCAGTTTAATTTGTTTATTCTGTAAATCCTTGGGGACAGGATCTGTTTCGGCTTGGAAAAGCAGCCTCCCAACTGAGGCACGTCCTGAAGCAGACCTGCCCCACCTTTCCTCACCCGGAGGCTAAGCAGGAGTCCCAGAGACTGCAGTTCTGTTCAGTGCCCCATCTCCCTAGAGCTCCGCTACTGTCTATTTCTAGAGCTGCACTCACAGGGGCCGTAAAAAGAAGCTTCCTCTTGCGAGGTTTATTACTGTGTCTCTATAACCGAGGCTACAGCCGGACACGTTCAAGCAACTCCAGGGGCAAGTGACGCATCTCTGTCTTGTCATGTTGAAACATTATGTAGTGATGAGATCAATCCCTACGCAAGTCATATGGTGGTCAAGGCCCATCATACCAGTCATATGACTTACAGTAATGCGGTTCACCGGGACAATGGACCAGCTCTGGAGGAACTCATTGCCATTCAATATGCTTTGTGGCACAGACACAGGGTTGGCCTGGGACATACAGTATTGTATTGCTTAGGTAAGGATGATGCAGTTGCTGGAGTTGATCTATAGCACATTTGTGGTGTGTAAAATGTCCTGTCTGCCAGGAACACAGTAGAGAGGGACACCATGATACCAGTTATGTCATGAAAAGTTTTGAGAACCCCATTCACTAATCAACACTAATCCATTACTATTTTTAAGCACACATTGGATTCCCTGGGGATAGTCAGAATGGGATTCACGGGCACAGAATCTACAGTCTGTGATCTATAATAGAGTCCACATTTGAAAGAAGCCATGGACTGCTGAGCTTGGCCAAGTGGATGCTTTTCAAGACTATCAAATCCTAAGTAAGTCGGGACAATTGATTATATATGCAAACTGAATAATTCATGAAGAAGAAACAGTTGGGGGATAATCGTTATTTACTTCACAGTGTTTAAACACATTGGCTGTGAACATTTTACTCCTTGTCAATCCCCATTTCTTAGGATCTCTTATCCATGCATGAAGCCACATTTTGCGTAGGAAGTCTTGTCGCGTGTGGGCAGGTGTGATCCCCGATGCCTGTATCAGCAGCTGTATTTGAGGCCTTGTGTTTGTGATGAACGTGGAGACCGTTTCTCTGGTAACATCAGATTCCACAGAATTCACTTAACCATGCAGGCTTCACCTCACAGCTTGTGTAGTTATGACCGTTGAGTTCGCTAAGCATTTTAGCCTCTGGGATGCTCCCCCCGCCATCCCCAGGAGCTGCTCTGTGGCCTATTATGAAGCCAGATGAGCCTTTCTTGAGTTCCGGTGTTCGAAACGCCATGCCAATGTGAAGCAGATGCCCATGTGATTGAAGATGGGGGGCAGTTGGACCAGTTCTGGTGTTACATCAGCCTCATGTGGTGCACAGCTACTGGCAAAAGTCAGTAAACAGCGTAAATCACAAGGACGAGGAAGGGTTCCCACATGAATCAGGGGTGCCCAGTCACACACCCGGCAGCTCACACAGCTGCGTCCCCGCTAGTCCGCTTCAGTGTGTTTGCTGGATTGAAAATCAGCAGTTCTTTCAGTGGGGAAAATGCTTATTTTAAATTAGCCGCTAGTTGAGAATTAGTCAACTCAGCGAATTAGGTGCACCTGCAAAAATCGAGTCACTTTTATGTCAAGTGATGGCTAAATGATTAATGCAGAGCGGTGATACCACCAGCCAACCATGCAGGTCACTTAAGCCATACCTGCCTATTACTATTGTATGGCTTTTATAGCTGTTCCTCGTGTCAGTAAGGAGTACTTTTGAGAGCCAAAAATCGAATTGGCTGATTGGCTGTGTAAAAAAGTTCAGCTTGCCTTACAGCTGGAAGTCTCTTTATCAGTCTGCTTCATCAGAGAATGTGTCCCTTAGTCCACTGTTACTGGGTGCGGTGAGTCTTAGTGCAGTGCTGTACCCATGTAATGCAACTTCCAGGGATTCATTTTTTATTTACGACCGATCTTCCCAGTATTTTCTGAAGCTCTCTGTGTTTTAGTAGTCAGTGTTCAGTTCTTCACTCCCAGAGAGCGATAGATGTTTGAGTTTTGAACCTGTAGTCACAGGCTGTGATTGTTAGCTGTCACACCACTGGCTGCTGCGTGCATGTAAAACACAAAGCTATTACCGTTTCCAGGTTCTGCTGTCGCTTGGCCCTGTATAAAATTACACCCCTTCTCTTTGACTCGATATTACCTTTTTATGAAGATTTGCTGTGTGGTGTGTCATTGAGTCCCGAGGCTGGCTGTTTAATTGCATATAAAAAATAACAGCCCATAACGTAGGTCTCGACACGTCAGATAATAGGACCTGGAGTCAAACAGGAGGTGGCCATCAGTCAACCAGTCAGGTCATAAATCATAATCAAGATTAAGAGCTGCTTTGACGGCCTCTTAGTTCATGGAGGCTCCTCCACTGGGTGCACACACACACATCCCTCTGCTCAAACACCAAGGCCTGATCTGTACTCTCCAGCCATATAATTATTTATTTTTTTCGGTGCCACATGCGATTAGGGGTTGACGTGTGGGACATGCCCACCCTGAAGGGCTGTTCTGGGCTAGCTTGATGATGATTCATGTCCGTTAGCTTAGCTTTGTCGTCTGGGGTATATTCCGTTCACTGTTAATGATGAGTGGCTTGTGGCAGCCCTTTACCTGCACCGCGTGCGCCAGGCCGGGAGGGCTCACCGTACGCAAGGGGACCTCACCGGGTTCATTAAACAAAGTCCTTGGGTAAACTGGCCAAACCAGAATAGCAACCATTCATTACTAAATGGCGGGAAGTTGATATGCACGTGCGGCTCGTAAATAATGACTCAGCAAAGAGGTCAAAATCTCTCCTCGAAATGCCGTCTGCTTAAATGGACTGAGCCTGAAGCCACGATGCATCTTGTTCGAGATTCATATTTCAAAATATTGTGTTTGGGGGGGAAAGGGGTGGGCTTTCCTGTGCTTTCTTTTTTTAACGTTTTTATTTTAGCATAGCTAGTCTCAGCCAGCACTGGTCCATGGCAACGGCCCCATTTGTTACAGTAAGTCTCATTACCCCACAAAGACGTATGCTTTAGTTCTCAATGCATTATTCATTCTGTGCTCCAAAATGCAAAAACAGGTGTCAGGTTTGTACATTACATTATATGCAGTCTGCAAATTATACAGTTTGTGAGCTCACAGGTGGCTTCGGTTGCTATTGAGCGAACAATAAATAATATGGTACGAGGAGGGCGTGTCGGGGATTCACAGTGAACTAACTTACTGTTTTCACCATCATTGAAGGCCAGCTAATGCCCCTAACATTAATGCAGTTCTGACGTTTTGTCCTTGACTGACCAAGCTGCTCTCTTTTTTTGTCTTTTTAATCAAGACAGTCATGAGCTGGGTTTCAATAGTCCCAACCACTCATAAAATCTGCCCGGTCACTTTCTAATAACAAGGTTTTATCTTTACCGTTCGAAGGCCAACAGAAACATATAGCAGGAGTTACTGTTTTAATTTTTTTCAAATCTCTGTAGGGAATCTCATCATATGAAGCTATGAATTACAAAGGTTTCCGATGTCATATCCTGACAGACCATGATTTGTTGTTATTGGCAAAATGTTGTGATTTGCCACATGTCTGAAGTCCCCCTTCCAATGTCTCCCTGTGTGAAAGACCCATTTAGTTATTTCAGCTTTTTTTTTCACTGCATTGCCTGGAGTGTCATTAATGTTGGGGACCGCTGTCACCCCAGCGGCCTCTCTGCTGTGGAGCAGCTGTGTCTGTGGTGAGCAGGTTCAGTCTTTTGGTGTTAGAGACCTGACCTCATTGCCAGCCATTGAGTTCTGCCAGGTGTCTTTAAGGGCTGCCTTAAAGATGTAATGGGACTACAGCACAGGATAGGGTTGATTGTTCAGCTAAAACATGGAAGTACCTGAAAAAGCTGACAGATATGGAGATGCTTTGCATTGATTTCGTTTAGCAGATGCTTTTATCCAAAGTGATATATGTGTCCCTCGGCAGTTGGGGTTAAGGGCCTCGCTCAGGGGTTCAACAATGAATTCACTCTGCCCACCGTGGGATTTGAACCCGCAACCTTCTGATTACAGAACCACACAGCCCCCCCATGCAAATGATGACGAGCATATGGAAGGGGGCCCTGGAGATGCGCATCCTCAGTCCTTGTCATTTGATTCATCAGAAAGCGTTCTCGGAGCTTTGCTGGCGCTGTCTGTCACAGACCTCTGTATTTTACTAAAGACCTAAGCAATCATCTGAAAGACTTGACTCCATCAGACACACGCTCTCGCTCTCTCACCATCTCGCGCTCTGTCTCCATCCCATCACTTTCATATCCAGAGTAATTCCTTCTGAGTGTCTGTAGAGGCTCAGAGCTGCCGTTGGAGATCCGAGCCCATTGTTCTGTTCAGTTTCAGCAGGTCTATCTGGAGCTGCTTCCCGTCACTTTGTGAGACAACCTGCGGTTTATTAGCCTTTTGTAAGCCACTTTGTTTTCCCCGGCATATAAGATGGGATACTAATTGCTCCTTTTTGCTAGAGAGAATGACTTTTAAACAGCTGCTTCAAGCTTAACGGTTTCCAATTATACAGAATATGTGCAATCAGAAAGATCTGCCCTGAGCTCCAGTTTCAATGTTGCGGCGCGGCATGGGGCAGGAAAAGGGTGACGATCCACTGGAGGCTCCATAAGAAAAAGGGTTTATTAACAAAAAAACAGAACACACAGGGGCAAGACAGGGAAAACAAGAACTAACTAAATGAATCCTAACGTAACATAAGAAGAAAACAGGGTAACACAGGGAACAGGATTATAAAACAAGCAGAGTCTCAAACACAGCAACATGAATACACAGTGACTGACTCAGGAACAGAACACAGACAGCCACTTAAATACACAGGAACACGAGGGTGAACAAGGAACAGGTGCAAAGCATAATCAGATTAACAAATCAAATGACTCAGGACAACAAGGAACAGGTGGGGTAAATTACAAGTAAATGTGCATTAAACTAAGGAATCTTAGCATACACCAAAACTAGAAACCAGGAAGCATAACACAGAGGGCTGACTACGCAACACAAAACCCGTACACTCAGCCCATTCAGCCATGCAGTGGCCCAGGGAATTAGGAGAACACACTGGGGCTGAAGGACAAGGGACAGGGTGGAAAGTAGGATGGCCAGCGCCACCTGCTGGCCAAATGGGGAGGAGACACAAAGGACAAGGTCAGATGGAATGGTTGTTCTTCATGCTGGGGTTGCTATAGCTATGGTGGACGCCCGCCATCATCTCCTTTGCCTACACACTTCTCACTGTGTTCCTGAACGGTCTGCACTTAGTTAATATCATTCTGTGTTTAATAACTGTGCTTTATTGCTGCTTTGAGCTGTACATTGTAGTTTGAGTCCTGTCTGCTCCTGCCAGAACTTTGCTAGCGTCTCTCATCTGATGTCAGGTACTCTGCTAATTTGAGCATCAGCCTGTGTCTTACTGGTTGATTGCACCAAGGCAGCAGTTTTGCTGTCTTTAAAATAAATCATATGATGTTTTCAGTATTTTCAGTTACTCAGGCAGGAGCTGCTTGGAGACTCTGCTGTAGCAATGGGCTGATGGCAAAATCTGTTGCTGCTTGGGACCTTATTTCGAGCTCCGACACCACACCACATATGGTGTATATTTCCCGGAAGATTCCCAGCCCCCTGTTCTTCACCGAGTTATCTCTATCCCACACCGTAACTGCCTGATGTCTGTATTGTCTGTACGCTCAGGAATACGCATCATTCTAATGCTTTGTGAAAGGCAGATGATGTCTAATATTGCGATGCACTGATGCATTGAGTTCTGTGTCATGATTTTTAGTTTTTCTCTTGCTACCATCATCCATATTTACTGTATATAACTCACAATTTTATATTTAATCAGTACTTCTATTAATTATTTTGGTGGAGCAATTCACTTTGTGTGTGTGTGTGTGTATAAAATATAAAATCATAATAGATTCTGTATAGAATTGAAAATGCTTTCCTCTGTATGAGCTATGTATATTTTGTTTTCCAGCTTGGCGTTACGTTGCTGTTTTAGTTACCTGGCAAAAACCGTTATATTTTTCCCATTGAGCATAAATTAAATTTAACATCTGTAATATTTTGATTGTATTGCTGTTTACTTGGCTTCAGGTTTATTTACATGTATATCTCATTAACCTTGAGCAATTCAGTTTTGTGTTAAAACAGCGATGCATGCTTCTTAACTCATAATGTGATGACTGCCCCTCTTTTGGATGAGCATTTGCCTTCATATGATTCCTCATCGATGATTTTTGGTGAAATGGCAGTTTATGCGCTTTCAACAACAATAATGCGGCTCGCTAACTCACTGGACACCCGCTGATGCCGCCATTCCATATGGGCGCGCATTGATTCCTCTGCATGGATTTCCATCTCCGCATGGAGTTAATCCTCTCCTGAGTGGATTCCTGTGTGAGATAATCCAAAGTGCTCATCTCACAGATTGAGGCAAAATGAGGAGGAGTTTTGTGTCCCCCCCTCCCTTCGGGGGGTGTTGCTTTATCATGTTTCCACCCTCCACACGTCCTGGCAGCTGTTTCAGAGGATGTAGCCTGAGATACAGTGGGACATTGTAGGGCAAAGCAGAGACGTAACAAGCACTATCCCCAAATGAAAAACACTGACGATCAAAGATTTTTATTTGTTTAATTTTTATTTATCTGCAATGACAAACATAAATTTGGTAGTGATATGAAGGTGAGAAACAATGTGAGGTAGAAGCTGTACGATGACCCCTGTGTCCCCAGGCTGTATATCGGAGGAGCTTTATGCTTTAGCAGGTTAAAGGCTGCCTGCTTCCCGCCGGTGGAGATGTGGGATTTGTCACATTTCCCCGGTGGCTTGATATTTTTACGGCTCCTCCTTGTCTCTGCAGCTGACCTCTAAGCTCTGGGACTGAGTTAAATCTTCAGCGCTGACTGGCCAGTGATTGATGAACTCAGTCCACCTTCACCAAAGTACATGTCTTTTAAAAGGATAAAGGTGCAGATTAGAGTTAGATTATATGGGTAATGAGTTTTCTGTGCCAGCAGATTTTCTTAGCAAACTAGCAACATAATGAACTTTCTGGCTTCAACGGTGCCTGAACATTTAACTTTTTCACCTGGATATTAGACATTATGTTAGCCATTTAGCTGCCTATGCAAACATCTCATTCATTTGTTCACTCCCCAGTTCCTCTCTGGAATATTCATGCATCCATTTACTCCTATTCATTGTCACATTTAATTTATTTAGCAGGAACTTTTATTCAAAGCAACGTACAGTTGAGAAATCAGAGTCAGAGTGTCCCTGGAGCGATTAGTGTTAAAGGGCCACGCTTAGGGGCCACAGGCGATGTCACTTTGTCAATCATGCAATTTAAACTAGCGGCCTTCTGATCACAGACGCAGTGTTCCAACCATCTGGGCCACACACTGACCCACACCTTCTTGTTGCAGTCTTGCTCTATGCATGATCCAAAGCCGCCTGCATCAAATACTGTATAAAAATGTAAATGCCAGCTGTGGACGCCATACTGCTTTTTGGGGGGGTCTTTAGTGTTATCTTGACTATGCCTGGGTGTGGGGGTATCTGCAGGATTTGTGGCGAGCTTCTGCACGGGCCAGACTCCATGCCGATTGGCAAACTGACGGCTGAGTGACGTGACTGTTTGTTTGTAGACGTGTTCAGTAAGTCCCTTAAAGAGCTGCCTCAGGACCAAAGCCTGCAAGTGTGGGTTGTGTCCGTCTCCCCCCCCCCCACACAGACACAAACACACACTCACTCACAGACACACAAACACACACACAGACACAAACACACACTCACTCAGACACAAACACACACACACACACAAACACACACTAATACAAACACTCACACACACACACAAACACACACTAACAGACACATACAAACACACACTCAGAGACACAAACATACACTCACAGACACAAACACACAAACTCACACACACACACTCACAGACACACACATACACACTCACACTCACAGACACAAACACACAAACTCACACACACACTCACAGACACACACATACACACTCACACTCACAGACACTCACAGACACACACACACTCACTCACAGACACACACATACAAACACACTCACACACACACACACTCACAGACACACACATACAAACACTCACTCACTCACAGACACACACACACTCACTCACAGACACACACACACATACTCACTCACACACACACACTCACTCACTCACTCACTCACAGACACACTCACTCACAGACACACACACAAACTTTCACCTGATCTTCTACTGAATTCCCTCCCATCCCAGATCTACGACAGCAGCTGCTGAGACATGGTGCCGTCTCTCCTCCCGCCCGCAGCGGCTGGCCCATATCGCCGCCGGCACGCCCCACCTGTTTATTAGCGAGGAGGGGCTGGGGGGCCTGCAGCCGGTGGCTCTCAATGGCTCGCCCCCGCGGAAGGTTGACCTACATGCCGTCCTCGGTCCTGCTTGTGTGTGACGTGCCGCTCTGCTGTCCCTCAGCTCACTTTAGCGTTCCCCATTCCCTGCAGCCCGCACCTTTTTCGCAGCCGTTGCTGTTCGATCGCAGCTTTGGTCACATGGTGATGAGGGGGACTCACCCTCTCCAGCGCGGTCGGCTCTGGCTCACATTCTGTTTTATACTTCTGCTGCTGGCTTCGTGAAGGGTAGTGCACTGGCTCACTGGCTAGCACTGTCGCTATACACCAGGATTCACAATTAGTCTCAACTACAGCTCAGTGTTTTCAAGTGTTCAAAAAGGGCCCAGTTTAGTTTTATGGATGCATGAAATTGCAGCTATATGTTTTAAATTAGTTTTGTTTGAATGTTTTCAGTTATTTTACGAATAGCTTATTTTTGAAAATAAATAATATTAAATATAAATATTCTTTCAGTGTCTTCACAGTGCATGGCATGTTACCTGCAGATTCTCTCGTTTTTGAGAAACACCGTCTTATGTTGGCTTACGCCGTCTTCAAAAATTGTGAATTGCTGTCGAAAATTGGTGGCATCACAGATATTCAGGGGTAGGTTCTTCTATTTCTGAGCATTTTAGCTTCTTTTGAGGCTAAAATTAGCCTGAAAAGTATGAAGGTGTCAGTCTTTGGACACTTAGAGATGTGAATAGCGAGATCAGCATGCTTTGTGGGGTCAGTGTTCTGTTATTCACGTAAACATTCAAGAAGCACATCTTTCCGGTAGCGGCCATATTTAAATGGTAACATGTTATCAATATTTTTATTGTAGTGACTTTACTGTATGTCTGGGTAATGGTTTTGAATGGCTGGAAATGTGTATATTAATATAATAATGTAACAGATTTTTTTTTTATTGAAATTTTGGCGGTTTGGAAACTAGTGGGAGTACAGCAGATGGGGGCAGGGCAGCTAACAGAATCTAAAAAGGGAACCTTTTTCAAGGGGGTAAACATTTTTCTAGGTGGGCCGGACACCTTCGGGTCTGGGGGCCTGGATCCTGCTGTGTGTGTGTGGACTTGCTCGTTCTCCCCAATGCCATGGAGACACGCGCTTAGTCATCTGGCATCTCTGAGCTGCTCATAGCCTGTGAGTGTTTCTGTGCCCTCTGCTAGACTGGCATCTTACCCACAGTGCCCCCGCCTTCTGCCCTGTGCAGGTTGTAATAGGCCGTGGGACAGAATTGTTTACTCTACTTTGTTTATTGTGGTAGATTAACCTTGAAGAGCGCATTGAGGTCCATGTCATTTATGAGTACTATAGCTAAAACACGAGTAAGCCGTAGCATCCACCACATTATAAACACAAACATTCAATTAGTGCACGTTTTAATGCTCAGAGGCTGTAAAATCACGTACATGGTTAATCCTGCACCATGAAGTAGTTAATGGTGTATTAGACCCTATTGCCCGGACTTGATTGCACCGCAGTCATCTCCACTTACGGAGGGACATAAATCACCTGCAGGCGATTATAAATCAGCGGCTGAACGCGCAGGCTGGCCCAGCTCTCTGCTGTGTGTGCGTCTGTGTCTGCCGGTTTCTCTTCGGGTAGAATTCGAGTAAATTTCAATGTGATGAGTCTCCACTCCAGTCCAATCGATTCAGCCTGTCAAGTAAATAGCACCCGTAGTATGTTAATGGACTGATCAGAGTCCCCATACAGCGTTATTGCGGAACGCCCACAGTCAATGGCCACATGGGTCAGACCACTTCCTGAACCGTGCGTGAAAGGCAGAAGGTATTTTCCTCTTCTTCTGTGGATGAGGCAGGATGACAGCACAGATGCCAGTGGCCCTGCTCTGTGTCGCCTATGCTCAGCAAACAACCAGCGGATGGACAGGAGCCCGGCCCCCTCTGGGCCGTCTCCAAAGTGTACAGAAACTCTTCTGGCGATCGTCTGGTGCAAACAAAGCCGGGGGATAGGAGACAGATTGTCAGGAGTGGATAGACTGCCTGTTGCTGGCCTAAATATTTATGTTGCCTGTGTTTGCTCACTGTACCCAGTTTGGTCGATATTTGTTTACCTGTGAGTGTCCGTGAGCCCAATAGCAATACACCTACAAGGCTAATTGGCATCAGGGTTTTTGACCATGTGGTGCCTGAACAGGAATGTCAAGGAGATTCTGGAGATACCGAGTTTGCGTGAATGTTATAGTCATGCAAGAGACCAGGTTGGGGGGGGAATAGGAGAGGAATCAGGTTTAGAATTATGGGACAGCAGGGTGATGAGAACCGGGAGCTGTCCCGGTACACATTGGCACGGGAGACGGGGAGGACAGCAGCCGGCAGGCGGAGAGGGGAGGGAAGCAACCTCTGTGATGTTCTCTGTCTCAGTGATGCAGTCGGTGCTGCCCGGTGTCTGTGCATCTGTGCCATCGACCCCCTGACTGTATGCTGCTGAGAGCGGGTTAAGGCATTGATTATGAGTCAATGCATTTATTGGTCTATCCTTTCACTCTACCAGGTGAAATCATCCTAGTCTGTGACCCATAGCTTCTGGTCAAGACCAACTCTGAGGAGCCCGGCTCTGTTTCCATCTGGCAGACATTAATTTCTGGGTCATGCGGGACTGCCAACAGCCTGCACATGCCCCTGCCATGGCCCTAAGCGCCTATCTTAGCGTCAGTCTGCTAGCAAGCGCCTATCTTAGTGTCAGTCTGCTATCATGCGCCTATCTTAGCGTCAGTCTGCTAGCAAGCGCCTATCTTGGCGTCAGTCTACAAGCCCATTGTTCATGGCCGGCTCTTTACTCCAGATGGCGCTGGTTTGGGCTCCTCTCGCGCTCCATGATTTCGCCCTGCTTCTTTTAAGCCTTTGTTTTCTGAGAGAGTTTTCAGCTCCTTTATCAGATCCAGCTTCTTTGTTTCCAGTCTCTCTGTGTCAGGATTGGGTTCTGCAGGCGGGAAACATACTGTAGCACACGAGGATCAGTGTGTTTAACTTCAAATTTCTGTTCGCTAAAAGGAGTTCAGAATAATGACCAATTAGCTCAATCTAATAATCTCCAGTCCAAACCAGCGATGGCAAGACCCTCCGTCTGACTCCGCCATGATCAAGAGGCTTCAGTAATCTATGATCTTCTTTTTGATGTGCAATTTCTACATTTATAGGCTTGTTTTCCCTGTTTTTTGTCTTTAAAGGGCATAGAGAGATTAGAGAATCTCTTTAATTTTTCAGTTTTTGGTTTTCCCCTTTAAGATGTTCCGTCAGGGTCCCGCCATAGATGGTGCTCAGAGAATCCACGTGTAGGAAGTCTTCTCACGTGTGTGTTTGCCTATTTCTGTTGCACCTGCCCTATTTGTCGCTTCCCCGCCGTGGCATGCTGCCGGTGCTCCGGACGGCGCCCCTGGCTGGTGATTAATGCGACATCCCTCTCGCAAAGGTCACCTTTACACCTGAGCACAGGGAATTAGCGCTTATTTATTGCTGGACGCCTGCCCTGAAAGATCCCGGCGCGGATCTGGATGACCTATCTGCCCGTTCCTTCAGGACCAGCCGTCACTGCCCTGTAATTGCCAGGCAGCACGCTGGCAGGGGATGCCTATGGCAGCTTATGGGTCTCCAGTATCTTCCTTAGTTACCGACAGCCAATGGGATTTTTTCCATTATCGGCCAGTGCTTTCTTGTTAACGTTTAGCAGTAGTTGCTGGTAATCCTAGAGATTCTGCAGATGGAATCTCAGCACTGGTAAGGTGATTTGTACTCAGATTAGAGCTGCACAATTAATCGTTAAAAGATCGCGATCTCGATTCGACCCCCCCCGATCTTATACGATTCAGCCAATTTTATATTTTCAAGGACAGGAGACGAGCATAACTCGTCTGATTTCGAGATAACACGCAATCACTCACAGCGGGCGTGATGACGCCTGACGTCACATGCGGTTTTGCGCGGGCAGCTGCCAGATGTGCTTGTTACCTGCACCAGAATAGTGGATGCGAGTAATGCGACATTCGAGTTCGAAACAAACAGAAACTA
>JAODKE010000001.1:1365919-1376700 GCA_026779605.1 Mormyrus hasselquistii
TTCGAAACAAACAGAAACTAAACAGAGAAGAATGAGTGAGGCAGAGCAATGTACAAGTAAGTCTGTTAACAACCCGGCCATTTTCGTACCTAAAAAAGGCGCTTATTCCGAAGTGTGGGCTTACTTCGGTTTCAAACCTGATGATGATGCTCAGCAAACCATATACTGCAAGGAATGTTCAGCAATTGGTTCTGCGCCAAAGGGGAACACGACAAATTTGTTTAATCACCTAAAACGTAATCATATACAAAAGTATGAAATGGTACGGAAAAACAAAGCCGCATTCCTGCAACCAGTTCCCCTTCTGAAAGGGTTTTCAGCACAGGAGGCAACATTGTCTCTTGTCGCCGTTCTGCACTGAAGCCACAAAATGTTGATAGGCTAGTGTTTCTAGCTAAGAATCTTTAAATCACTTTACGCTAACATAATACCTTTGTGTGTGTGTGTTTTTTTTTTTTTGTAAGTTTAATGGTGACTTTTTTTCTTTACATTATTACATTATTTTTCATTACATTTCTTTAAATTTAAATAAAAGAGTATTATGTCTTATTTTACTGCTATGTTACTGCTGATAACCTAATGTTCAGGGGGAAATATTTAAAATAAAAAAGTTCCACAGAATCGTGAGAGAATCGTGATCTTTATTCAAGCCAAAAAAATCGTGATTCTCATTTTATCCAGAATCGTGCAGTTCTAACTCAGATTTATAAATGCATTTTGTTACATTCTGAATGTACTGTCCTTAACATCGCTTTCACAACTTCAATCTTCATTCTTCCTTTGGTTTCTTTCTGGTCAGCCATGCACTTAGCTGCACAGTGATTGGTTCCCACCATTCACACTAATGCACAGCTGAAATAAACAATGCAGTCACTCAAATGACAATCAAACGCAAATACAGACAATCTATATGTAAAGCAACACACAATCACATTTACATTGCATAGGTTCCGTTTGTGCATTTAAATAATATTCAGAGGCCCCAGTTCTCCATTGGTTTTTTCCATTTAGCTACAGCTTTATAGTCCTTGTGTGTTGATGTAATGTGTGTTTTCTCTGTACAGGTGAATGGGAAGGACCTCTCCAAGGGCAGTCATGATGAGTCTGCGGAGATGTTCCACTCTGCCAAGGACCCCATCGTGGTCCAGGTGCTACGCCGGAGTCCCGTCGCCAGGGGCAATGGCACCTCTCAGGAAGTCCACGTGGTGGACGTGTGCACGCAGACAGACATCACGTTCGAGCACATCATGGCCCTGGCCAAGCTGCGACCTTTGACCCCGCCGGTGCCTGACATCTGTCCCTTCCTGCTCTCTGACAGGTACAGTATGGCCCTCATCATGGAGTGTGTGCAGGAGCAGGCTGAAGAAGCAGAGTGGGGAAGCAGGCTCAGGAAACCGACTGAGGAAGCAGACTATGGAAATGGGATCAGGAAACAGGCTGAGAAAGCAGGCTCAGTAAATAGACTGGGGAAGCAGGCTCAGGAAAAAGGCTGTGGAAGCTGGCTCAGGAAACTGACTGAGGAAGCAGGCTGTGGAAATGGGATCAGGAAACAGACTGAGAAAGCAGGCTCAGTAAATAGACTGGGGAAGCAGGCTCAGGAAAAAGGCTGTGGAAGCTGGCTCAGGAAACTGACTGAGGAAGCAGGCTGTGGAAATGGGATCAGGAAACAGGCTGAGAAAGCAGACTCAGTAAATAGACCGGGGAAGCAGGCTCAGGAAAAAGGCTGGGGAAGCTGGCTCAGGAAACCAACTGAGGAAGCAGGATGTGGAAATGGGATCAGGAAACAGGCTGAGAAAGCAGACTCAGTAAATAGACCGGGAAGCAGGCTCAGGAAAAAGGCTATAGAAGCTGGCTCAGAAAACCGACTGAGGAAGTATGCTGTGGATATGGGGTCAGGAAACAGGCTGAGAAAGCAGGCTCAGTAAATATTCCGGGGATGCAGGCTCAGGAAAAAGACTGGGGAAGCTGGCTCAGGAAACTGACTGAGGAAGCAGACTGTGGAAATGGGATCAGGAAACAGGCTAAGAAAGCAGGCTCAGTAAATAGACCGGGGAAGCAGGCTCAGGAAACAAACTGAGGATGCAGGCTCATCGTGATTAATTATAGAAAAACATGGATCATCATCTGTGAAAAAGCTATTCTTATCTATTAGCTATTCTAATTTTATATGTTGGTTTATGAGGGCATGAATTACAAATTAATATGTGTTCTGTCAGACATAAGTACCCGTGTGTCAAGATGCATATTAGCCCTTTCATTTTTGATAGGCTTGAGAAAGCAAAAGATTGACGGATTTTACTGATTTTGCTTTTTAGCCTTTATCTCTTTAACAAAAACCATATAATTTGTGTTTTCCATTTCGTATTGGGGAGAGTTAAAATGCAGGATGAGACAGGAAGCACTTACCCTTTCTGACATTTATTGCGACAGTGTTATCATCCTAATGGCTCCTTTCGGTTAAACCTCTCCATCAAATGATTTTGCAAATTTATTCATTGGCCATGGAATGTTCTCTGCTCATTAAGTACGGGGTATAATGAGTTTTCATTAAAATTTTGGGCCTAATGTTATCACAAATATATATGGGTCTTATTCTGCAGATGTTATATGCTCTTGTTTTTTGCAACACTGCTTTGTGTTTTAATTTTTGTTTTTATCTCTCGTCCTGAATCTTCTGCCGAGATTCTCTTCCAGGAGGTCTCTCGAGGTGTTTTCTTCTGAGATCAAAAACCTTTGTTTGATGGTATGGAGATAACTTCTGTTTTTAGCTGTCGAACATGCTGGAGAATTCCCCTCTGGATGTTAAATTTATAAAAAGGAGATGAGATTAAATAACAAGCTAACAGCATGTGTGAGGCTGGAGTAATTAATTAGAACAAAGGCTTTTCTCAGACACCCTGTTTTGAAGCAGCCAGCTTTACGGGGAGTTTACTTTTGTTTCTTCTCCATGAAGACCAAGGAGCGTAAGGCAAACTCGCTTTTTGTGTGCATCTTCGCTGGTTCAAGTCTCAGACAATGAAACTGCTGTACCCTTGAGAAAAGGACTTTCCACTTGGCATCCATAAATTTGTAAGATACCTGAGTGGCTTTTGAAGAAAAAAAGGACAAAATAAATCAACTTTGAGATAATGTGCTGTGTTCCACTGTCTGTCACAGCTGCCATTCTCTTCACACAATGGACCGTGAATGTTACGGCGGCTCAGACTACCTCTCCAACATGGCGCCCGATGGGGAGAGAGCAGAGGAATTTGAGTATGAGGTAAGACCTCATTCTTCTTTTCATTCTATGGTTACCTTGGGAATCCCCCAGTTCACCTTCAGCCCCCGCGTTGCCGTTTTCCAGTCACAGTGGTCTATGTGTATTAGGTACTGGTGGCAGCATATGGTCAAAATGACAAGGCTTACCTTTCCGCTTTCTGGGGTCTCCAGATGCCCCAAATCCATTATCATCTTCACCTTTAATGAATCCATGCCTGGGTCACAGCAAGATTCCACATGAGGTTGAATGAGACGGATTGGTTCGAATAACTGGGTCACCCTGTAAGCTTTTTGTAGTTCAAGCAAAAATGATCATTGCCTCTTGAATGGAGGTTGATTCACGAGCGATTCGTACAGTATAACCCGCCTCCAGGGATCATGGCGAACACTCCAAAGACCACACATTCCAGTCAGTAAGTCGGTAAGACAGCCTGGGATCACAGGGATCCCTTCAGGCATCCTGCTGCAGATGTAAGGGACCAGCGCCACCACGCAGCTGAGGCCTGGCTTCTAATACCTCCTACCTGCATCACAGAAGGACCAAAAGATGGTGCCAGCCCCCAGAACGCCTGGGTCTCATCTTTTGTATACATTTTCTGTCCATAATCCTGAATTACGTTTTTTTCCCCTCCAATGATATAATTCATATATTCATGTGTGTTGCCATATTCTGTTAATTCTGAGCAAATATCAGTGAAGTATATTTTCCAGGCCTAATTTAATTTAATAAATTCTATTTTACATTATTTTTATTGTGTTGTTTTATTATGAAAAGTCCATAACTGAAGGTTCAGCTTTTGCTTTTATACTTCCATCAAAGTATTCTTTCATCTTCCAGAAAGAAAAGTCATAAAGTGAACACAGGAATAAATGATGTTTTTGTATTAAGCAGGAGGCCTTAATGACCTACATCCATTCGACACAGCGAGTGATACTGATAATGTTAATTATTGCTTCAGTGGGATAATTTGCAAGAGAACATTGGTGAGAACTGACCAGAAAAGGAAAATGAGAAGTGGGGAGGTGGCTCTGAATTTAAAAGTCTGAGGTTATTCTGACAGCCACAGCATCTGCAGGTCCTCAAACCCTCCTTACAGACTGGCCACCTAAACTCCGTCCTGTACTGTTTAGCTTAATGCTATGCTGTGCATATTAGCACCACTGTACTGGCGAGTCAACACTGATGTGCAATCACAGGATACATATCAAGGCTGAGTAATTCATAAGGAAGGACTTTTGATCATGAATAAATCTTGCTAACTCATAGACGGATCTTGCTGATGAATAACACCTTGGCCTGGCTGTGTGTTTATCTGGTTCAGCCCCTGGCTGTGTGTTTGTTTGTTCGGCCCCTAGCTGTACATTCGCTTGTTCGGCCCCTGACTGTGTGTTTATCTGCTTCAGCCCCTGGCTGTGAATTTACTGATTCGGCCCCTAGCTGCGCATTTGCTTGTTCGGCCCCTGGCTGTGTGTTTATCTGGTTCAGCCCCTGGCTGTGTGTTTGCTTGTTCGGCCCCTAGCTGTACATTCGCTTGTTCGGCCCCTGGTTGTGTGTTTGCTTGTTCGGCCCCTAGCTGTACATTCGCTTGTTCGGCCCCTGGCTGTGTGTTTGCTTGTTTGGCCCCTAGCTGTGCATTTGCTTGTTCGGCCCCTAGCTGTACATTCGCTTGTTCGGCCCCTGGCTGTGTGTTTGCTTGTTTGCCCCCTAGCTGTGCGTGTAGTCATTCAGACTGGCTGTATGTTTGCTCGTTCGTTTTGAATATCTATGCCTGATGATCTTTTGCTTAGTATGACCTGGTTTTACTGATTTAACTGATTCAACCGGTTTCTCCATACAACTTGGGACAGTTGGGTGGTGATGGTGGCATTTGAATGTAATCTCCTGAGAAAATGTGTGGCAAACAAAGCAGCAGTTGGCGCTGTATTGAACGTAAACAAATAGTTTTGCATCATTTCTTGCTATTTGTGATGAGCGGCCCTGAATGACAACACTCACAGTGCCACAATAACCGCCCACCCTGCAGTCGGGCCAGCGGACCCCAGGGGGCGCTGTTTTGGTTTCTTAAAATCAAAGGCCTGATTATTATGACTGTATGTGCCGCAAAGCAAAAACAGGCGGTAATCCGCTGTAATCACAAGATCCCAGCCACTAATTTAGCACGGGCTTCTCCCGGTCACCTTCTCAGCGCTAGACAGGGAGAGCTGATGGGTGAAACCAGGGAGATCAAGATATGCATCTCTACTAAAGCATCCTGGATGGAGCCCGGCTGGAAGCATCGAGCGCTACGGCTCCTCCTTAAAAGGCTAGCTCACATAATTAATTAGCTCACTCACGGGCATTTGCCTGCGTGACGTTCACTAATTCGTTAAAGGGCAACTCAATTCAAATTTAGCTTTGCGCGAAGGTCACACCACGAGTTTCAAACAGACAGGGACACGACGCACCACTGTGTCCCTGACCGGAGACAAACGTGACAAATGTTGCCGGTGGTTTTTCCTAGATTTCAGAAAGAGGAGCCATTACTTTTCTGTCAAGGCCTCTGACCGCATGTTTCCCTTTTTTCTTATCACCCGTTGCAGGTGTACAGGTACTTTGATCATGTATTTTTATCATTACGTGTTATATATATATATATATATATATACACACACAGTATATATAAATGACAGATGCTTTAATGTGAGTCTGCCAGTCACAGGGGACTTGACACAGTGTCGGGCCCTGAGGCCACATGCTAGTAGCTTATGGCAAGTTGGGGCTGTATTTAGAATTAGGGGATCAGTGTTGACATACCACAGTGCACAACAACGAAATGTGTCCTTTGCATTTAATCCATATGTGAAATTGTGACATAGCAGGGGGCAGCTAATTCAGCGCCCGGGGGGCAGTGCTTGGGGGCAGTGCCTTGCTCAGGGTACCTCAGTTGTACCTTGCTGGTTGGGGATTCGAACCTGCAATCTTTCAATTAAAATTACACTTCCTTAACCATTAGGCCCCTATTTTTGGGAGTATGTCCAAAATGAAGCAAATTCCTCCTGTCACATGCCGCCATTCCACACCCTGCTGGGAAGACCTGCAGCCACACATTCATTCTGAGGAGGGGCTCCAACAAATTTCCAGGGGACTTCAAACCCATTCATTTCACTGCCTGCTGCTGGCTTTGCAGGTGAAGCCATGTGTCCATTTGGGCCGCTTTACCCACACGCCTCCCGTACTGCTTTTTCAGTGATACATCCTCCCTGCTGGATTCCCTTGTATAGCTGTAAAGTAGCCTTCAGCACGAAGAAACCACCTCCACCTCTCGAGCAGTTTGGATGAAACTCTGAGTCTGTTCTTTCCTAAGTAATGGCTGCTTAACCATCCGTCATTCTCAGGTGGATTTGCTGCCGGTGCTTTTCACTTTGCACATCTGCTTTTGAGGTACGACACGGAACATCCAAACAAACGCAGCGGTTAATGGCGTACGGAGCCACTGGACGTCGGCAGTGAAAAGGAGCCTCTGCTGTTTGCCCTTTGAGGAGACTGGAAGCCCTGTACATTTATCATGGAAAGAGATTTAGACTGACTTGGATGTTCAGCTAAAGTAGCTGTCAGAAAAGAGATGACCTCCAGGATCGGCCTTTGCTCGGCACCCTCACTATTGAGTTGGGTCAGGTCCTATAGATTTCCTGGCCCCCACTTGCTTCATTTTTTTGGTAAAGTACAGGCACTGCGGTTTAATTATTTAGACAGATGATGCAAATCAGAGTTCACCATTCCCTTGGCTCCCTTTTTCCTCGTGTACGGTGCTTTCAAAGTGCAGCAGTTGTTTTGTCAGAGTGCTTTCTCGCACAAATTAAAATCCGCCCGGACACATGTGGGTGCAATCAAAGACCTGTGTGCCATGAGCTCCAGATCGTGCTTATTTTATATTAATGTTATCTCTAATAAAGCCTTGGCGGATTCCTTATGCAGCTCTATATTAAAAATGTCACTTTGCCCCAAATAAAATAACAATTTGATGCTTGTTAATCAGAAATCTAAGGCAGTTGTGATGGGTGTTTGGACCCATGTAGGATTTCTAGGTAAACCTAAGATTGTGGGTTTCTTTCATCAGTCTTGGAGAACATGATAAATATTTTACGTGCACCATGACTGCTGGCTGCAGAAGTGCTGAAAGAAATGTAAGACTTATCGGAATACACAATAACATTCTAACTGCAAACTCTTCTTGTCGGACTCGTAATGAGTTTCAAATGATGAATTAAAGTTCATATTTGTCTTGAAGGTATTCCAGAAGATTTGATAATGCGAGCATCGTAATAAGTAACCCCAGTGCGGTGGTTTGGTTGGTCAGCATGAGGACAGCAGTCAGCCTTGACTTGTGTCTCATGCGTCTCATGTCCGTCCTGTCAGTGTTCCTGGAAGCCTTGCTCTCATCCCTTCACCTCCTGCTTTTACAGGAAGTAGAGCTCTGCCGACTGCACAGTCAGGAGAAGCTGGGCTTGACGCTCTGTTATCGGACCGATGACGAGGACGATGTGGCCATCTACGTTAGCGAGGTGAGTACCTGTCAGGGGTCTCCTGCTGGTTTTGCAGTCAAATCATATATACATAACCAGTTAGCACAGCAGCCTGA
Source organism: Mormyrus hasselquistii (assembly GCA_026779605.1). NCBI lineage: Eukaryota > Metazoa > Chordata > Actinopteri > Osteoglossiformes > Mormyridae > Mormyrus > Mormyrus hasselquistii. Next base: position 1,373,797 of record JAODKE010000001.1, read on the forward strand.
TCAGTATATGGTGTACAGGTTCAGTTCTGCAGAAGGTTATTGTTGGGTTCAACCAATGAGGTGAAACCTCAGCTGGCTTAAAACCTACCTCTGAGCCTAAAACAAGGCAAAACACAAAACAAGACACAACACCGGTGAACCCTTTACTCGCTGCGAGGCAAGCCTGGTCTAGACACAAGGACCCGTCCGAGGAAAGTGCAACCTAACCACAGGGACTTGTCACTGCACCACCTTCCGGGTGGGTACAGGGAAGTAAAAGATATGCGCTTGCAGAGCAACATCTGAAACTCTGTGGTTAAGCATAAGAATGTTTGTTAGAATATTCTGGGATAATTATAACATTCTGGGCTAATAATCTTGAGGTCCTATCTTGTGCATGCAAATGACAACTTATATTCTTTAACAGTTGTGCTGCTTCACCATTGAGAAAGGTGCTTATACTCTGGCATCACTACAGTGATTCATTTAGCAAAGCAGCATTGAACTCATGATCCGGAGAATCCAGAACTGATTAGGGCGCTTCCAATTGGTGCTGATGAAACCACAACAAACTAGTTTTTATTTTTAAATAACTAGTGATTGAGATTAGTCCGGTAAGGGATTACTGCAGATGTTAACTTGTATCATGACTGCATACCCAAACACTCCTCCTTTGCAGACTGAAAATCAAGCCCATGATGTATAATGAAATATCCTCCTTCATATTTAAATTGTGGATTTTAATTAGGTCTCTCTGACACCTTTCTCGTTTCTTACAGAGTGTAAAATGGCAACGTTCCCTATTACCAGTATTCGCACTATCCCTCCTGACGGTACAACACATGTACACAAACAGATATGCAGACGATTTTCGCAGTAACAGCTCCCCGAGGTTGTCTGGGTGCTCCTGCTGGGAATCGCTGTCTTCCCAGCTGCCCGCTGTAGCGCCAGATAGCATCAGGCTTTCAAAACAAACCCACCGCGATATTTATAGACAGCCGATCAAAGGAAACGTTAGCCGTCTCTCATTATAAATGCCTCTGTGCGTCTTTTATATTTCTCCTCGCGAGAAAACTGTCCTTTTATTTCCCCTCATTGTTTCTGTTGTGTTCTGTTGTGGAATATGCATTTGCAGTTTGATTTGTTAATACCGTGTTAATATTCAGTGTGAATAACATAAGATGTCATTATGATTTGCAAAAAACCTGGTAATGATTTATAAATATATTTATTTATGTGATAATTTGGAAGATATTTATGGATGAATCTGTGTTTACTTCCAATATATAAATGTGTGAACATGTGTGTGTAGGTGTGGGGTGGGTGTGTATACATATATATATATATATATATATATATATATATATATATATATGCTTATTAATGAATACATGTTGAATGCAATCTTTTTTGTGGCATAACCACAAAAGCAGAATTCACAGAAAAATATACATTCTGTACATTTGCAGCAAATACAAAAATGGAATAAGCATAAATCCATTTCTCACGGAGAATCGCGATGAAAGTGTCTCCTCTTTCCACCCATTTCAGAGACGTGTCTCGTCTTCGGGAAACTTATTTTGTTGGCAGATTTGTAGCGCTCGTACCCTCTGGGAACAGTGATTTTTCTGCCACGTGTTGGCAACCCGCAGAAAGTGCCATCAAGTCTCCGCGACACAGATTTGTTTGAAGTCGTCTCAGGCCCACGGGGTACTGAGGGCTGAACATGTAAGGAATTTCAAATGTGGGCCGTCGCCACTAACTGACAGCCCGTTAGTATCCGCTCTGCTAAGGACACAAACACCAGGCGCTACGATGAATTAATTATGCGCTGTGAATGATGGCGGTGGCTAAATACCGGGGATTTTATGGAAATGACGCTCGGGATGGAGTGGGGCGTCCGTCTCTGGGATTTGCTGCAGATGTTGCGTTATCTCAGCCGCTTCAGCAGCCCTCCTGTCGTGGTGAGCAGGCACCTCTCGGCGTCCTCCCAGGGTGAACCGCGCAGAGAGCGACGCTTAGGTGTCCCGTCGCTCCACGCTGACGCTGCCATCGCTCCCTTGCACAGGTGGGGCCAAACAGCATCGCCGCCAAGGACGGCCGCATCAGAGAGGGGGACCGCATTGTACAGGTAACGGCGCGCTCCATCGTCTCCCTACCAGCCTTTCTACACACATTCAAACACCAACTGTCACCAAACCGGAGATGACACATGGGGGGGAGGGGGGGCAGGATTTGGGGTTCCATGGAGAGCAGCTCCTCCCTTATTAACTGGGAGTCATTTCTCAGGGCTGCTTCCAGGGTGGCGTGGTCCGCAGGCAGTTTGGGGCTGCCGATATCTGAGCTGCTGCGTGTGCGTCAGGGCGACACCGCGGCATGACCGATTCAGGCACGGAGATTCCCAGAGCCGGGAGATCCGGCACCATTATCTGCCGGTGACAGCCGCATTACTCTGCACGGCCAGAGACAAACAGCAGCTGTCTGCCGCCAGTTAATTGTGTTGCCAGATGTATGTTAGAAGGATGCTTTTAAGAACATGAGCACTCCCACCGGCGACTGTTGGCAGCCCCACAATCAATGGGGGTTTACACCCCCTACTGCAGGGGCATAATAGACTGGTGATGCTTATCTCAGGAGCTTCCTGGAGCTGGAGATGTAGCAGTGGGTGCCTAGATTTCCCCCAGCTTCTCTTGGTGTTATGGTTTGGGATGGCGAAGGATGAGGGGATTAACCACTTACCTGTGTGTGTCTGTGTGTGTATGTCTGTGTGTATGTGTGTGTGCGTGTGTCTGTATGTGAGTGTGTGTGTGAGTGTGTGTGTATGTGTGTGTGCGTGTGTCTGTGTGTGTGTATGTGTGTGTGTATGTGTGTGTGTATATATGTGTATGTGTCTGTCTGTCTGTGTGTGTGCGTGTGTGTGTCTGT
>JAODKE010000001.1:1380678-1391906 GCA_026779605.1 Mormyrus hasselquistii
GCATGGGGCCAAGGCCCCGGATGGGGCAAAGGTGCATAACGCCTTCCTGTCCGTCACCACTGTGTGAGACGCACTCTACCACATGCGGTGTTAATTACTTGCCTCGTTCAATGTGGCATTTTTATGAGGAAAAAGATATTTTAGCAATTTGTAACCCAGGTAACATTTTATAAACAAAATTTTTTAACTGGCATTCATAGGGTTTAATTTTATTTTCTTGTTAGTCATCTCCTTGTTTTCCTTTTCTTTGGCCTTATAAATGCTTTTGTGCAAAGTAAAATAAAAACAAAACTGTGATTTTTGTTGTTTACTCTGCTTATCACCTGACTTACAGGAGTATTGCTGCAGAATCCCAAAGTTAGTCTGGCTCTTTTCTACCCTGGTTTTAACTGTGGTGCCAAAACGTCTTTTAAAGGGTTACAATGTACCCAGAACGTCTAACAACTGTTGTCTTATATTCTGTTTCACATTCACAGTTATGAGTTTTTCAGTATTTTTATGAACAGAAGACTGAAGCTTTTTTAAAAGCTTTTCCTACCATCTATATAAATATATTGCTATTGATTGTATGCTTGTATGTATTTGTATAGTAATTATTCTCATAAATTTTAACTACCATTGAAGGTTGTGGGATTTGGTTTTTATTATTTCTTGGTTAATAATGCCAAACAGTATATCGCATTGCATTTTATTGCAGTTTAGCAGTGAAATGCTACTGGTACGTACTCAATGTCTTCTCAAGATTTGGGGATATGCAGGTTCATACTCTTTTGCAAAAGTTTTTTATTAATATATTGCAGACTAAAACTTGTAAATGTGTCTGTTCCAAGTCAATTGTCAATGGTCCTATTTGAAATTATATGTAGTTGGCAAAATTATAGCCAGTAAATGTGTCGTGATAAAAAAAAGAATCATTTGTGAATCAGAAATATTAATAAACTATTGTTTATCTTAAAAGGAATATAATTGTTGTGATTGTCTTCATATGTGACATGAACAAAAGTACAAAAGATGGCAACGTGGGATTTAGTCTAGCAGTTTTGCTTTGCAGTGCAATTTCACGTCGGCAGACTGATACCGAGAATAATATCCACTATTGCGTGACGTAAATTGCTTCGACATCATCAGTTGCACTCCAGGGTAACAGGAATGTATGGTGTCCAGTGGTGGATATCTTAAAAAACGCTGATTAAGTTATTATATTAAAAACACGGGTCAGCTAGAAAACACGTAATTGCTTGGGGATTTTGAGGCACTACTTGCGCTGTAGTGACTGTTTATTAGGCTTTATGTCATTTAAACAACACGAACCCACGTCCCCAAATTTTGCTCGGCGTGATTCTCCCCGGAAGCCGTGCGCCTGCTTTTCTCTTCACATTAACTTGTTATATGAGTTTTAATCATACATAAGCAGAAGGAGATTTCAATTAAAATGCCCTCACACATGAGTGACTGCAGCTCATTAAAACGTATCTCTCAGTAAATCATTTCAGTGAGCCTGGTATCGTAGCCATGGGAAGACTGACTCTCACGTTCGATATATGACAAGTGAAATACACAAGGATATTAATACTACGCTTCATTGTCCTAAAAAGACAATGATCGGGAATTGGGGTTTTAGTTAATTAAAATGGTGTAGTGGTAATTTAAAATAAAAATATGAAAAACACCAATGACTTGTTCTAGAGTGCATTTGTTGAGGTTAATGCAGTTCCTTCGTCCTATTATTTCAATCTTAGTGGCTTTGGTTTCGTGTAATAATGCTGCAGCTTGGTGCATGAGTAGCTATAGGGGGCCCGGATATTAACTGCCGGTCGTCGGTCATGACGCATGTTTGGATGTCACGTACATAGTAATAACTTGTAATAACTGCACACATATTGTGTTTCTATTTGGGTTAAAATGTGGGCTACTGTAGATACATTACCTAATGTCAGGCAGCACATCTCTCTGTGAAATAGACGATTATTTTGTTCCGATTACTTTCATTACAATACTACTACTACTAATAATAATAATATAATAATAATAATAAATACATTTCCTCAGTTTCACTCACGTATTTTTTCCAAAACATATAAAACCTATAGGCATAAAAAGTCAAGCAGGCCCATATGGACTGTTTTCTTTTTGAGAAGTGCACAGATAAACCATCGTTTCAGACGACTAGGCTGCAAGGAGGTGAAACAAAACACCCAACCTATACTCCTCACTCTGTTCACTTCCCTATTTATTGTTTTTTGAATTCTAGTTTTTTCATTCCGGAACCTTTATTTCTGTCCTCTATGCTAATATAGCCATAATTTGTCTTATTACTATGCAAATACAGTACGTTCTAAATGTACCTCATTTGTAATAAGGTCCTCCATTTAAATGGATTTTTCTTCGTGCATAAAATGGTCGTATAAAGATTTAAATTCATATCAACTGGACTTCTTCATACATAAAAATCACGCATAGTTCATCTCTGTGTAAGCCACTTGACTCTCCTTTAAAACAGCGCGATATGAAGGATCAGTGTGGGCGAAGCCCGCAGCCCGCAGGTGTCCCGTGTAATTGAACGCTTTCCCTTGTAGGCTAAGAAAACGGTGTTTTGTGTCATTTAGCACAAATTTGAGTGGCATTTTATACGGCCTCGCCCACATTTTCATCCCCAGTCAAACCAAATCAAGTCGGAATCTGGCTTCTAGATTAATTTGCTCATTCATATTATCAACACTGCTTTGGTTAAAAACCGTCTTGGATGTTCGGCCCCAGGAGATCTACAACTCTCTCTTCCAACTAATTAAGTTAATTCCGCCGCAGGTCTCAACAGAAGCGCATTAAACAAGTACATCGGTGACACCATTGACATTTTTCCGTGTTCATCTAATACTCCTAATGCCCTGCATGACATAAATGTCACCGATCGCCCGACCATCTTTTTTTATCACGGCTGAATTTCCATTACGAAATGTTTTCACGACAACTTGTGGAGACGTGGATACAATCAAATCATTCAAGCGACAATTATCACCTTTCTATTTTCCGATTTTCATATTCAAGGTTCCTTATTGCGGTACCGAGCATATATATAGGACGGCGATGATGTGTAATTACAAATGCGCCTGGCCAGCTGTTCAGAGAAATGGCCGTAATCAAGTTAACCAGTAAGCCATGACCATCGCTCGATAAACGGATTATGGATGTCGAGACTCCGGCTTTGATGTTAATTTAATTACCCTGCGCGGGTAACATTACGAAATATTCGCTACATTTTTTACTTACTGCCTGGTTAAATGGCAGACGTCAGTTAGTATTCAAGGGAATTGTAGGGCTGCTGCAGAAATGTTCCGCACTAAGCACGCTGCGGGTTTTATTGTGGTCAATCTCCACTAATGATCTGCTTCAGGTGCGTAGCAAGGCTTCTGTCAGCGAAGTGGTCTCTCAGAAGCTTCTGCCCTATACTCTGAGTTATTACAATTAAATTCATTTATTTGTACGGTAGTAATACAAGCTAAGTGTCGAGGATACAGTTACTCTCCTGCCACAGTAGAGCCACGTAAACAACATGAAATATTCAGAGGAGTCACAAGCTGAAAACATCGCCAACATAGGAACAAAGCAGCCGTGTGCTCTGGAAACGTGTACAGCTTTTAAGCCTTCCCTAGACTCTGATAATTCCCCTCTCTCTTTTATTCAAGCTTAAATTGGAACAATAAATGACGGTGGGGCCAATTAAGCAAAAAGGTCTTGAATCTTTAATGATAATTAAAGAAATAATCACAATAAAGTCCTCTTAAAATTAGTTCTAGTCTTTCCAGGTGGTTTCAGTAAAGTCATTCACTGTATGTGTTTATCAGGATTTTAATTAAAGAGTTTAATAGGAGTTAAAAAACGATCTTAAGAAGCCAGCTCAGCTAATGTGCTTTTCATGTGCTTATTGTGGAGCTAACGTAAGGCAAGAACTACTTCACTAATTTTTGTCTTTTAATTGTTTGTGGTTAAAAATATTGTCTGCTAGCTACTAAAATTACACTACAGCCTAGTGAATTTAACTCACCAGGTACCCAATTATTTGATACTATAGGATACGGATATTACCAAGTAAAAAGTGACATAAAGCTAACCCACCCCCATTTCAAATCAATTATCCTGGTCAATGTCATTCAAAAGTCTTTATTGTCAGAGGACATAAAAGCCCTTGGAGCCCTTCCAGCTGTGCCACTGGTCACAGACACGCCTTTGCTCAAGCTCTGGATTATGGATCAAACTTAAATGAATGAAATATACTTTATTTGTCATTTAAATATGTCAGCTCCACCGACCAATCGAACGCTAGATCTGTAATCCAGTGCACACCTTAGACAGAACTGGTTGATGAATCACACTTGAGTCCTATTTACTCTGTGTCATAAATATTGCTCCAAGCCAGTTTCCTTTTGTGAGATATTGTGAGTTTATCTGTATCAAGTGGTTCTTACGTGATTATTCCGGATGTAGTTTGTCCGCCGTATGTCGTCCCGTCCACCGTATGTCGTCCCGTCCCGTGCTTGTGCTCCCTGACTGTGTATTATGGTTTGCTGTCTGCATGTCTTCCTACTCCTCCAGTTTCAATCCCGGCCTGTCTTTACAGTTTCTGGATTTTGGATTGTGCTTTTGGCCATTAGATGAATGGATCATCATGTCTGGACCTTGACCCAGTTCATTACAGGATGAGCACAGACATGTAGGAATCTGTTGGCTTTTTACACACACCCACCCCACCCTGCTCTGCTCTTCATAAGTGACACAGACAAGCATGAATCTGCAGGTGAGAGTGAGTTGCGAGGTTAGAGCATGGGGTCAGCCAACACACAGCATTACTTGGTCACAGGCCCAGTTATGATATGATTGCTCTGCTGGCCACGGGATTCAAACTCATAACCTTCTGGGCACAGGTACTGGCCCAGAACTTGTTGCTGCATATGGGCGTGAGGGCCGAATTCAGTCCCCCACCATCAAAAATCATGTGATCAAGATTCCCACATTTGGAGAATGGACCGGGCTTTACAAAGCCACAGTGCAATGACTGAACCTTTTCGACGATGGTCTCTCCTGCCTGGTAAGTCAGTTCCAATCGAAACGTGACTTTGCACATTTGTTAGGTCCTGTTTTCCTTTATTAGTCTTTGGCTTAAGATCATTGAACAGTTTGAGTTCGGTTTTATATCTTATGAAGTGTGAATAAAATTCCTTCTTCCATCCCCTGTCATTGCGCACATTTTTAAAATGATATTGGCATAAAAGATGTAGTTTCCTAAGAATCATTATATAATGTTCTTGTTTACATGTAACCCATTATGAAATAATGTGTTTTACTATGTAATTTCACATTTAACTGGGATTTTCATGGTAGAAAGTTCTAAACCTCATCAATTTGTTAATTTAGTATATTACAAATGGCTTTGAATATGTTAGTATAATGAGGAATCATTGGTACAAAATGGTGTGTGTTTGTCGTGAAAAAAGAGAAGCGTATTTTAAGGCTGAAGTGATTAGGTAGACGTGTCAGTATAGGCTTTGACTGCAACAGGAAAATCTCTCTATGAAAACATTCAACCAAATACCACATGAGCTGCTCCTCTTACGCGTTTACTGGGTAGACGGAAGATGAACAGATTGATTATTTACATTTAGTTTTGCTTGGTGCCTGTGCGTCTGGTTTTGATCAGTATTTGCGTCGATTTCATTGCTCTTCATATATTCTCCATGCTTTTGAACTGGGTAACAGTGATTCCCACTGTGCCGCCATGCTTATTATTGTTAGTGCAATAATTGTTTTTTGCCATTGTGGTAGGTCTCTAATAATTAAGCTTTGTACATACTTAGGAAACCATGCAAAAAGAATGACCATTTGTATTATGTTAAATGGAAAATGTTTGAACAAAAGTGCTCACAAAAAAATTCAGCATCCTGATTTGTTTTGCGCCTGTGTACAAAGTGACCAGTACAAATGTTATAAGATAAAGTGTCAGATTCCGCAGCACTTGGCATTGTAGGGAAAGTCTTTTGGAAAGACTTGTTTGATGTCAAGGCTGAATGTTAAGGGATGCAGTCATGGCACAGACTGGTGCAGCTCATTAAAGAAATGTGAATTGCACCTCTACACTGTCACTGGATAGAAATATGTTATTCTCAAACAAAAGAAGTTTTTTCCCACATGTTCTGTGTTCTTTGTTCACAAAAAGATCCTCTTGTCTAAATTCCATAAAATGTTTGGATCCACTCCAGGTTAGAGCAGATTAGATCCTTAAACAATAATTTTTACAGACGGATCAAGCAGCCCAAAGTAGGATATCGCCACTTCCTTGACTGATCCTTGCGACTCGCTTGGCCAACGCATTCTTTGGTGACCTTCTGCATTTGTGATCCACGGCAGGGTGGTCAACCTACACTTAAGATTCATATCAGGTTGATGTTCCTGGCCTCTGCAGACCAGCCATTGCAGGTTTTTTATGGGGTGAGTTCATTACGTCCATTACAGCAAAGTGCTTATATTTCTTGGACCATAAAAATAACATTAGCCACAATTATAACTGCTTTAGTACAGAGTATTTTTCATAAACTATTGATTATGGGAAAGCAATAGGAAGTCAGCAGTATTACTGCTGTTTGACTATGGGTGTTTTTGCTGACGGCGTATTGCATATTACGCAAATGTACACTGGAACGCATGGGCTTTATGGTAAAATACAGTCTGTGCCATTGTCCTCAGGCTTTTCTGCCATCCCTGTTATGGTTTAGATCATTTTATTCTCTAAATTCAACATGTTGGAAATGCAGCTCCTCAAACAGTAAAAGGTTCTGAAAATGTGCACCGGAAAGCTAAGCATGCTAATTTACCTTCGCAAATAGTTCGTTACTGCCGCCACGTTCTGCCTCTAAAGGTACGCGCTTTGTGTGAGAGGGCCGTGCAAATACGTCTCCATTAAAGCGTCGCTGTGTCAGGAGGTGTTTATCACCAGAGCGAAAGGCAGAAAGGACTTCAGGACTTTGTCATGTCTCGTGTGTATTTGTATGCAAAGTAGCATAAGGGGATGTGGCCTTGGAAATGTCTGCGGTCAGCTGTATATCATGTTGTGGTGTAGCTTAATGTACGGGCGACGTGATGACTAACGGCATAGAGGCGCGGTCGCCATTAAGAAGACTGCCAGTGCAAATGGGAGAAGCTGCTGTAACCGGAACTCCCCTTGCTATTTGGTACTGGGTGCCGGTACTCCCCTTGTTATACAGTACGAGAGAGTAAGAGAAAAACAAAAGGGGTGCTGGTATTGAGTACTGGTGAGTACCGGCCTACTTTAAGCACTGATGTCACTCACTCATTGATATAGATCGATAGATTTATGGATGAACAAATCAAAATAAGAAAGGTTTTCTTTATCCAAAGGGAAAAAGTGGGTGCATAGAGAGCAACAGAGGAACATAAAGTATACAGATAAGTGACAAGATTAGTGTGAAAACAAGGTTGTGAAAATGTACAATTTAAAAAATCTATAAATTAACAAAGGATGTACATGTGAGGTATATAGCCCTACAGGTGTCTGTCTGTTTGTAAATGCTGTCCTGCTGTTATGATTAGGGGTGAGTAGGGGTTGTCCTGGTGTGTTATGGTGATGGGGGCATATTCCATTGCCTAATGGCAGAAGGAAGGAACATGCTCAGTAGCACTTAGCACGCTGTGGTTAAAGGTGCTCCAAGAAAGTGCCCCCTGGAGGGCATTTGCAGAATTGTTAACCATGGGACCATTCTCATGATTGCTTGGATGTTCCTGTTGTCCACACATTGATTTGTCTCCTTTATGATTCATATTATTGACTTTAAAAGGCATTTAATGGCATATACAACCATGTCTGTTAGTGTTGTGGGTTGAATTAAAGGAGGATAGAGGCAAGTAAGATGGACTGGAATGGCATCCAGGGTGGTCCCAGTCTCGTGCTATGTGCATCACAGATAGACTCCAGGCTTCACCATAATCCTGTGCTGGGTAAGTGGTTGGAAGATTTATGGGTGGAAAAGGCACGTAAATCCACTTTATTATGGGCCCAGTTGGACAACATTACAAAATGTCATGCCATCCTTTTTGCAGTAGCCTTGACTCTTTCTGCCAGTCGTGTGTCGTGTTCCCATCTCCTCTGTCTCGCATTCGTTTGCATGTGTTTAGCCTGCAACGGGCACTGAAAATGCAAGACGTCCCAAGCAGCACCATTAACATCATCTGCAGCATCTGCTTATTCCGCAGGAACTCTAGGCTAGCCGACCTGAAATGGGATTATTGTCATTTGACTAAGTGCAGGCACTTTTATTTATAGATGGATCTCAATATTACCAATCTAATAAAGAGGGGAACTGAAATAATGAATTCCTTTTATGTGATTTGGATACAAAGCTAACAAAAGCTCGCTGTCTGACAGAAAAGAAGATTGTTTTTGTCCTTTAGATGCGGGTAAACAGCCAGTGAATGGTCACCTGCTGTCTACAGGTAACGTCGTCTCATACACTGTGACTGACAGGAGGTCTCCGTCATGTGACGTTTGCTTCTCTTAGACACTGGACAGAAACAGCTTCTTACCTGTTTTTAGTAATTCTGATTTTTGCCTTGAGTAAAACCGTATCTGAAATCTGTCATGTTCATGTCCTTATCTGCCGCAGCAGTTGGGTAAATCCGTGCCAATACGGATATTTCTGTTGAAAGTCCTGATGACGGCAGAACCTTAGTCTACGCTGATAGCATCTTCATAATCATCAACTTTCTCCTCATCACCTGTCAGGGTCTTCGGCTTTTCTCCGTTTCAGTTTGGTATAGCAGGAAAATCCATCATGAAGCCATGCTGTATTTGAACTAATCCCTCATTCTGCAGCTGACTTAGGGACTTGAACCAGGCAAATAAGATGTAAACCCATGGCACTTGTCTGACTCCTTTATTTATGTAACGTTAAAAATGTAAGACTCCACATGTGCTCATACTTAATGAGCCTTATTTATTTGACACCCACTGACTTGCTTGGAAACATTGCTTTCTAAATTGCATCTTGTTCCCCAAAGAGCCACACTTGCTATTCACACTGTACCGTCTCAATTTTCTTGACAGCACCAAATACAGAAGGTAGATCCTGCTGAAAATGTATATATCTGACCTATACTCAGTTGACATAGCCAGTCATAACTCTTCCTAAATGTGTTTATTATGTAAGTGTGGGTATTATAATATTCTGCCCCAGACAAATCAAAAGGAGCAGTGACAAGCAATGAGCTATAACCTAATTCATTTCAGGTACAGGGACCGTGCGTTACAGACTGCAGTGTGCATTGTGTTATAAATGGTGCTCCGTGCTGAGCATTTGAACTTGACTGCAATGTGAGGGCCATTGTCTTTCATGTGGGTGTCATCATCTTTGTGGAAACTTCTGACCAGAGGCAGTTACAAAGTATCTCCCATGTTAGTTTATTTGTGGTGGTTGTTGTTTTTTCCTAAAACATGCAGCAGTCCTGCTGTAATCCTTACCCTGGCAGTTAATCTAAGTAAGGCCCTTGCTGGAGTTGGAAGAGAGATGGCACTGCGTCACATTTGGCTAATGTCTGTAGCATTCTGCTGATAATCGGCCTCATCATGGAAATTGTAGGATATTGTGGATTGGCTGTCTGGGAGGGTAAACATAGAATGGATGTAGGCTGTGGTTCATATCCGAATTGCCCCCCCCCTCCCCCCCCCCAAAGTCATGGACGGTAAAGGGCATTAATATTGACTGATAAGCCAATCTGGAGGATCATGTCGGACTACGACAGAGATGGGCTTTGTTCATGACTCTCATTTCCTTAATCATTTCTCCATTATCTCAGATGAGCTCTTCCGAACATGCAGTGCCAATACCTCCTCTGTCTAGCATGCAAGCAGTCGAACTCAAAAATAATAATCATTCAAAGACGTACAGTAAATGAAACTCCCCTCGACAATGAAATGGAGACGGCAGCGTTAATATTTCACATTTAATAAGATGTGCGGAAATCACATGGCAGTTCCTTCCGCTGAAGGCTTCGGTCGTACTCGCCGAGGTCAAGGTGCAGTGTTAATGCGAAGCCATTTAAATTTCCTTATACTTTAATAAATTTGGTTTGAGGCCGGGTAACGTGAATGGAATCTCTGTCCATCCACTTCTTTTCTATAATGGCTTATCCAGTGCAGGCTTGTGGTGAGTCTGGACCTCGTTCCAGGAAGCACAGGAGCCAGAGGTGGACCCTGGATGGGACAGCGGTCCAAGCAGGACAACCACGTTTAGGGATCTTAGACCGTAAAGCACATGCAACGTCCATCTTAAGTCTGGATAAATAAACTATATATTCAAACACTTAAAACAAGCAGTGGCTCATCCTTACATATCATGCAAGTAGAAATCTGGGTATATGGAGTGGTCGTGTTTTATAAGTGAAAGAAAGATTAACTGTAAGAATATGAATTAATCTGGTTATAATTCTGCTGATTGCTGTAGGGTAATTGATATAAATCAGGCTGGACCTTATCTTACTCCATCTCCCCATGCAGCCTGTCAGCAGAAAGGAGGCTGTTTCCTCTTTGAATGTCTTGGCTGTTCTTACACAGCTTCGTGTTTAATGGGGCCCGACTGTAGCCAAAATCCAGCTTGTAGTACTAATGTCCTCTTGCATGTTGGCTGAATTATAGTGGGCCGCACCATGTTGTGTGATTTGTGTTCAGTGCAGTGGTTGAGCCAATGGGGAAGAACATTACTTAATAATCTTGATAAATGCGTTGAGGTGATTGTAGGCATACAAACTATTTACCACCAGTGGTGTTAGGGGTTCATGGTTGAGGTCAGTAAGGAGGCAAAGTTTAGAGAAACTTCCACTATGTGTCACACTTCATTTGCCCAAAGCTGAAGGTGTCTGAGCCGAAGCGGGGCTACAGATCACCATGAGGTCGGCCTCAGCTTTAACTTATTACCATTAATTAGCTGTTAATTTCTTCTCACAGGCTCCTTCACTTTTTTGTCTTCAGGGAAAACGGGTATTTCTGCAAAAAAGCCAATCCAGCCTCACAATTTCCAGTACCATAATGGAATAGCCCTCTGTTCCACTGCAGGCATCATGCCAGTGAAGAGCAGCTTAGAGGCAGCTAGGCTAGGGTGACCATATTTTGATTTCCAAAAAAGAGGACGATCAGCACGGCCTCCAGACGAATTCAGACAAGCTTCTTG
>JAODKE010000001.1:1412537-1425494 GCA_026779605.1 Mormyrus hasselquistii
GAGGTATCCGCCCTGTTGCTACTGCATGTCTCATTTAGATGTAGGTGGAGGGCTACGCTGTGATGCTACTGCATGTCTCCTTGAGTTCTAGGCGGAGGGATACGCTGTGATGCTACTGCATGTCTCCTTGAGACGTAGGCGGAGGGATACGCCGTGTTGCTACTGCATGTCTCCTTGAGATGTAGGCGGAGGGATACGCTGTGATGCTACTGCATGTCTCCTTGGTGTCTGTTCACTATAATTCACTAAAAAACAAGGGTGTTAAGAACAGTCTTCCAATAATGCCATTTAATGTTTCCCACACCGTGAAGTCGTAGGCGTCAGTAAGACTTCAAGTAATGTCCAGCTTTCTCCAGCATATAATGGAAGGAGAAATTTGGCAAGGTGGTCGTCACAGACTAAAGGCAGCTGCTAGTGTGGATGAAGATACTGTTATCTCGCGGTGCCAGTCTCCATGCCCATGGAGTGTGCAGTCGGCAGAACCAGCCTCCATGCCTTGGAGTGCTTCTCTAGCGAGACGCCTTTGAAAGTTTTTGATTTGCCTGTTCCAGTGGGGAGGGTGGGCACTCCAAACATCAACGGCCCTCAGAAAAACTATTATCATTTCCATTAGGTCCCCTGAACTGCAGATTTACAAATACTGTTTAACACAGCCAGCAGTAGATTCTAGCTTATCTTCAGTCTTTCTTTAGTCAAAGTTTGTTTTATTGCTACATGTGTGTGGAGTTTGCATGTTCTCCCTGTGTTGTCGTGGGGTTTCCTCCCACAGTCCAAAGACATGCTGAGGCTAATTGGAGTTAATAAATTGCCCGTAGGTGTGAATGGTAACTGCGTGTGAGTGTGCCCTGCGATGGGCTGGCCCCCTGTCCAAAGTTGTTCTCTGCCTCGTGCCCATTGCTTCCGGGATAGACACCTGACCCCCTGCAACCCAATAGGATAAAGCGGGTTGGACAATGAATGAATGAATGAATGAATTTGTAAATATTGTGCACAGAATCAAAAATGTAGCCTGGCACAATTTAAATAATGATTCTATGTCATTTTAGTTTGTTTCCTCATGCATGTTTCACTCAAAGTCTGCAGGTAATATTTATGGAAGCCACATTAAGGCACAAACAACTTTTTGTTGCAGTTTACATGAATACTTTCAGAAATGTACCTCAGCTCTGAATGATAAAACCCTGCGAGGGTTTTGGGAGAAATTAGACCTGCTGAGTTTGCATCATTAGATAGTGAAGCTCTGTTCTGTGCTGGAATGAAAAGCCTTCCAGCCAATTGGCAGCCCTTGGATTACTCTCTCTGACTCGGGCGTCTATGGCGCTGCCTGTGCTGAAGCAGCCGCCCAGCAGGGACCTGCAGCGGGTCAGGGAGGCGGGTTTGAAAAACTCCACTTGCAGGATATAGATCGATACTTGTAGGAGAGAGTCAAAGGTGATACAAAATTCTCCAGCTGACCTCCACTACTTCCATGAAACATTTGCATCTGTGTTCCCTAATCCACACTGATGCTTCTTATAGATGAATTAATTTGCAATACAGATGGAAAGTATGTGTGCATGATCTGCGTATTTGTGTTTGTATGTGTGTATACTTATGTCTGTGTGTGTTTCTGCATATGTGTGCATCCTATGCACATGTCCGCGCATGCTCTGTGTGTGTGCGTGTATGTGTATGTGTGTGAGTCTGCGTGTGTGTTTGCATGCTCTGTGTGCCTGTATGCTGTGTGTGTTTGTGTACGCGTGTGTGTGTGTGTGTCTGCATGCTTTGTGTGTGTGTGTGTGTCTGCATGCTCTGTCTGTATGTGTGTGTGTGTCTGCATGCTCTGTCTGTATGTGTGTGTGTGTCTGCATGCTCTGTGTGTGTGTGTGTGTGTGTGTGTGTGTGTGTGTGTCTGCATGCTCTGTGTGTGTGTCTGCATGCTTTGTGTGTGTCTACATGCTCTGTGTGTGTGTCTGCATGCTTTGTGTGTGTGTGTGCGTGTGTGCCCCCAGCGAGAGACCTGGCTTCCTGTCCAGGGGGCTTCACTACCTTCTATCTGCTTCCTTGGTCTCATGACCCTGAACTGGAAGAGCAGTGAACATCACTGAAGGGTGGATGAATTTTTAAATACATTTTGTGTAAATAAACTACTGAATGTGATTATTATTTAATTATCACTTGATTATAGACTTTAATGACAGAGTGGAAAAACAGACTGACAAAAGATCCCATGATGTAACTATTATAGCAAATATCATAAACTGGAATGTGTTGGATATTTATGTTAAGAACCACCTGCCTCATATCAGCTTAGAACATAAGGTTCCTTTTTAATGGAATTGTACATATGATGTTTTGAAAGAAAGCAGCAGGCGCTTTAACAGGAAATTAATATTTCAGGATTACGACAGTAGGAAAAGACCCTATCAGTAATGATCTCATCTGCGTTTCATATATAATTAGCTCAGTAAAGGCAGTGACACTGAGAATTGCAGCGAAAGACAGATGAACTTCGCTCACTTGGTTTGTGAAGAGCCATGAATAGCAACAAGTAAAACCATTAATACCGGCAACTTAAGGGTCTAAACATGGTGCATAAGCGCTTTCCTGAGTTTGTCACCTTTAATTTAATGGTATCTCATCATTTTGGTAAATTATGGCGTCAGAGATTCTGGGCGAACGAAAGATTGAAGAATGTGTAACGTAACGATTAAAACCTCCCTTTAATGAAAATATTTGATAAAGTTTGTGCCCTTTAATGTTTTGCAATCACAATGAACTTCTGCTGTCGACACAGTTGAAAATAGTTTTGTGACACTTCATAATCGTTATATTTTGTCACTGCCGTTGGAGTACCATGGCTGAGATAACAGTAGTTATTATTTTTAGCTGATATGAGATGCTGAGTGCTGCGGGAATTTTGGGGCATTTCGAATAAGTCAGCCCCCCCCAGAGGTTTGGGCTGTACAGTCAGTCGGAGCTACAGTCTCCGTCATTTAGCTGTAGAGGAGCCATTCATGCCAGGCCTCTTTGCGGGGTGCCTCTGATCACCAGCCCAGTACTTTCTCAGCTATAATTACTTTAGTAATATTTGTTTGTCCAAACAATTTGATCCTGCCGACCATTAGATTCGCCATTATCAAAAGCCATTGAACAGCCTGCCGCTAATTTAAATGAAAACAAATGTTATAATTATTTTAATGTGCAAGCTTAATTTTCAGGGTTTTTCAAAAAAGCTACCAAAACATCCATACAGTAGCAATTTCAACGGTAACATTGTATTTCTGCGTCCGTTTAGCACCACCTTTACACTTACCTGGTGCTGGAGAAACCCTCAGCACCTCCCCAAAGGCAGCCTGGATGCTGGATGGGATGCGAGCCCATCACAGGGCATGCAGACCCGCCTGTCCTCCGATGGCTTATGCTGAACAGGGTCTAAATCCCATTCCAGGTAGCAGGGGTACAGTTGGAAAAGGAAGCTAATCCAGAAGACGCTAATCCATAGCCTGTTTCTATGGCCTTGGACAACAGGAGGAAACCCTGTGCAATCCAGAAAGAACATTCACAGCACATAGGTGGGATCCAAACCCAAACTCTGTAGGTGGGAGGCTTCATTACCTTCCAGTACTAACTCTGAGCCCCCAATGTATCTAACACACATGTAGAAAGGCTTGGAACAACTTACGAGGAGACATCATCTATACATACAAAAGGACTCAAACCCACAACCTCGATGATGTGAGGTCACAGGGCTTACCACTCAGCTACTGCGCTCCTAGTGCTGTAAAAGACGCGTGTTCCCCTGCAGGGCATGTCATGTGGTCTCTGCGTCCCAGTCCACATCCTGTAGAGCAGCCCCAACTTAATTACATCAATCTCATTAGCATATTTTATCATATAGCTCAGCTGAAATGTGATGAAAGTAACCTGCACCTTCACAGCGATGGATTACCTCATTCTTCCTTCTCCCCATCTCCTCTCTACTTCGTTAATATTTATAGTGTCACATAGCAGCCGTAGCTGTGGTAGAGAGGGTCTATGAACAGAATTTCCTCTAAATGTTAATTAAATTATAAATGGAACTTGAAAAGCAGTGATCGTTTCCAAGATTGTGTTCCCAGGCTGTCTTTAAGGAACATTAAGTGAACAGCCCCAATGTGTTATTTTTTGGTACCCATTTGTACACTATTACACTGTTTTTTTTTTTATGCGAGATTAACTGGATGTGTGCGATGGCCGTGTCAGTCTTATAACCGGCGGTAATGAGGATGTAAACGGTCATTTTCATTTTTCCATCATGTTTTTGGTACAAGTTTCTAAGCCCTCAGGGGTCAGCCACTCTGCTGGAGTTCAGGCTGCATGATCAAGCTCCCTGACGAAGACGTGTCTCTGGTCTCGTCAGCGATTCCGCTCTCTGCAGTGTTCCACCTTATACCTTTATGCTAACATTCAGCTAATGTGTTTTATCTGCTCACCTACCCCATAAACGATAAAACTTTTATTGCAGTTTTAGCTCAAGCCCAGACTGCTAACAATGAACTGTTTTGCTTTTATTCTAATGCATATCAAAGTTATCCTGCTAAATTTCTGCAATCCTGCTAAGCAGCGTCATCTTCGGCTAATACCTAAATACATTTCGTCTGCTAGTGAAAAGTTCTCCATGCAGTTACTTTCATAAGTTCTCTTTGACTGGGGGGCCGATACCTTCCCACATTTATAATTCAGCAGTCTATAAATTAAAGAGATGTTTAAAGAGATGTAAATTAAATAAAGGTCACCATACTGGTTCTGTAACTGTTTAATTTATAGACTGAATAACAAGGTGCTATTTCAAAGGGATTTCTTAAAGCTTGAGGGAATGGAGAGCAAATTTGCAAGTCCTGGGTTTGCTTCAGAATAAAACGGTGTACTGGTTGTGAATAAATGAATCTCTGCAATTGCTCTCATTCCAATTGCCTTCTTTTATATGCTTATTACTTTGCATACAGGGTAGAACTTTCCATGTTTTAGATGGATAGAGGCATATTTGTGTCACTTGGTGAATGCAACTCATAGAAGTTGTATGCAACAGAGAAAAAATGTGCACAATTTTACCGGCCAAATAGCTTCATATTTCCGTTATAAGTAGTCAAACATCACAGTTTATCTGAAGAGAGTGATAATGAAACTACAAGTTTGTAATTCTATGTGGATTCTAAGGGTAAAGTATAATTCAGGTGATATCATACTGTATTCATGACGATGTCATCCTGTGATCTAATTTTGAACTGAATAATCAACAGAATTGTAGGTGACCCTTGTTTTGTCTTAACTATTCTTACCTATTGTGTATATGTGAGCACTGATAATGGAAGACAGAATCCCAGTATGTGTGAACATACGTGGCTAAATAAACCCGATTCTGATCTTGACGCTCGCCAGTCTCAGGAACTCTGACAGAGTCCTGGGCCTGAATTCTTCAACTTCCATCTCAGAGACCAGGTGAGATAAAAGGAGTCTGTTCCTCTACTTCCATCTCCCCTCCTCCGCTCTTAAATTAAACGGCGTCTCTGGAGTTCCTTCTCTGTTTCAAGAAGCTTAAACCCACATCTGTTGCCCGTCAGGGCTGTGGATTCATCATCGCTGCAGATCAAAGCATCATCCATCTGAGACCCAGTGAGATATCCGTCACGACATTGCCGAAACATCCTGCCCGCATCAATTACTGCGTCCGTCCCCGCGGCCTCAAGCCTTCGCACTGTGTGCCTACTTTAATGCCACAGCCTTCCATTCATCTGAGCCGAACTGAATTGCATGTAGGGTCACGTGTAGCAATACAGAATGTGAACCAGTAGGGGGTGCCATCAGAGGAACGCAACATGTAGCCAGGAGACGTAATGAAGTCTCACTCTTCATATGTAAAAACCAGAGGCAAAGACTGCTTGACTCTGACGTAGGATGAATTTGAGAAGGTGGGTAAACATTTAGAGGTACCTATAATTTAACTACTCAATTAAACTTCTGCACTTGCTGTACTTTATTATTAGTTTGGTAGTGATGTCAGTGATTTAGGGTGATAAGGCGGCTCCAAGTGGTATACGGTGACTCTGGGTGGTGTATGCCGGCTCCAGGTGGTATATGGCGCCTCCGGGTGGTAGACAACAGTCCTGGAGGGTGGAGTATGATTTGTTGTGTGCATGTCTTACGAGGCACTGACACTCCATCCAGAGCTGTACCCCTGATTGATAGAATAAGTGGTTATAAGAGGGAAGGATGGTATTTTAGTGGCTAAACCAGTGGTCACCAACATGTAAACCAGGATCTACCAATAGGAGCCCAGCAGTTTGCATCACACTCGCTAAAAATCGGATAAATTTAACGTAGACTTCCCGACTCAGCTGACAACTTTTACCACCTACCTCTCACTGTAGAAACCTGGAGACTCCTGGACCAAACTGTTCTGTCATTTTCCTCAGATAATTGTACCTTTAATTTGCTTTAATAGGTCACTGCCGGTCCACCTGTGGTACACTATATATATAAGTATGTGGACACCAGCTTGTCCAACATCACATTCCAAAACCCATGGTATTAATATGCGGTCAGTTCATTGTTGCTTTAATAGCCTCGACTTCACAGGGTGTTGCTTTAATAGCCTCGACTGTACAGGGAAAGTGTTCCATTAGAGGTTGAAACATTACTGGTAAGATTTGCTGCCATTCAGGTTGAGTATTGATGTTGGATGATCAGGTTATTCTCTTTTAGTTTGTGTCACCAACCACTTCACAACTGAATCTTCCAGACATTTAGTCCTTCAGTTACGAAATGTTGACCTGGGCAGCTCTATCAGGGCAGAAATATGGAGAGCTGTGAGCTTCATTATACCTATATCTGTGTCAGCAGTGGGTGTAGATCAAGTATGAAATTCCTAATTAGGGTGTCCACATACTTTTGCTCATATAGTGTAGCAAGGTCACAATAATAGCATAACATTTTATCCAATAAGAGACAAAAGCATTTGGAAATAAATGGATAAATACTGTAAAGCTCATCCCAGCACGGTATGACCTATGAATGCAGACTCAGCCCGGGAAAGTCCCATTCCGACAATATAGCGCTCATTAGTTCTGCTGTCATAAAATTTTTATGCTGCCAATGAGGGTAAAATGGCACAGGACTCCTGCAGAACATCAAGGTGCCAAAGGGCCACGTTATTTGCCGGTTCTGCTTAGTGGAACTGGGTGCAGTGGCTTGGAATTCTGCCAAATGTCATCTTGCGTATATTGTCGTTAGTACTGGCGATGGCACTCATTTCTCTGAACTAAATGTATTTTTAAAAAAATTAGCACATTTGGACATTAGTCTAGTTTCTAAATTATGTAAAGTTCCTGCCCATAAACCATCCCAAAATGATTAGCTGCGTGAAACGATGGGAAAATGATCAGTCAAGCTGAAGCGTGCGCTTTGCATTCAGCATGAAGTCCAAGGTCTGTCAAACGGCAGCGAAGCCTATTGATTTGTTGTCAGCGCTCAATCACAGTTTACAGGAGGTATTTTCCTTTATGCCTTTTCCTTAATGCACAGCAGCCTGCGTTTTTCCTGTAATGTATCTTTAAAACCAGTGGCATTCAATTTGTTCAGCCCAGCATTGGTACAAGTGTCCTTTAACAAAAGAAGAAAAAAATCAGCGTGTGAAATGGACACAAGCATCAGCCGAGACAAAAGGGAGGGTAACGTTAGTATTCTGTGCTTTACAATTTTTAAATGAATCGTTGCCTTCAGTCTTCAGTGTCTTCTGGATATAAAAGCTTCCCCTGCCTGCTTGGAAATGACTTTTTCCCGTTTTCGTAGTGAACAGTTACATTTATATTATCTCAGTAACTGATGGTGTCTCACTCGCTTTTCAAGTTTTTTTTTTTTGTAATGTCTTTTCTGTGTTACGTGACTTTAAATATTACTCTGCTTGGATGAAAAGACAGAACTTAAGGTGTAACACAAGGCAGTAGAATCGGAGATGGCAGCATTACATTCTTCAGCTTTACAAGCATTCATTTTGTTGACACCATTTTCCAGAATGTGGGGAAAATGCATTGCAGTAAATGGAATCTATATTGCACAGATAGGCGACCACAACATTAATCACGAGTGCATTAGTTTAATATTTGTGAGGTGTTGAAAGTATTTGTAAAAGAATTAAAGCATAATTGAACAACTAAGATGGACATAAGTACGAATGAAGACCTTCATTGCCCATAAGGGAAATGGTCTTACACGTAAAGAGCTTACAACAATGCCCCAGTACAGTGATGGGGGCACTGGCCAGCAGGTTAGCCCATCCTGTGGTCTGTGTGGACCCCAATGCCCCAGTGTAGTGATGGGGACACTGGCCAGCAGGTTAGCCCATCCTGTGGTTTGTGTGGACCTCAATGCCCCAGTGCAGTGATGCGGGCACTGGCCAGCAGGTTAGCCCATCCTGTGGTCTGTTTGGACCTCAATGCCCCAGTGCAGTGATGGGGGCACTGGCCAGCAGGTTAGCCCATCCTGTGCTCTATGTGGACCCCAATGCACCAGTGCAGTGATGGGGGCACTGGCCAGCAGGTTAGCCCATCCAGTGGTCTGTGTGGACCCTAATGCCCCAGTGCAGTGATGGGGGCACTGGCCAGCAGGTTAGCTCATGCTTTGGTCTGCGTGGACCCCAATGCCCCAGTGCAGTGATGCGGGCACTGGCCAGCAGGTTAGCCCATCCTGTGGTCTGTTTGGACCCCAATGCCCCAGTGCAGCAATGGGGGCACTGGCCAGCAGGTTAGCCCATCCTGTGCTCTATGTGGACCCCAATGCACCAGTGCAGTGATGGGGGCACTGGCCAGCAGGTTAGCCCATCCTGTGGTCTGTGTGGACCTCAATGCCCCAGTGCAGCGATGGGGGCACTGGCCAGCAGGTTAGCCCATGCTGTGGTCTGCGTGGACCCCAATGCCCCAGTGCAGTGATGGGGTCATACAATATCCCTGGGTATCTTTTAAACAAGTAGGGATGGTACCCCAGTGTTCTACCTAAAATGGCCCACTGTGATGACCTATCAGATCTGGCCTCCTAATCATCCCCTACATCTCATTGATGAATTCTCTCCTGCCCTTTCACCACTTTAACTACTGCGTGGTGACGTACTGGTGCACAATGGCGGCTGTCCATGTGGGGGCGACACAGTGGTGGTTCAAGTGGCTCTCCATTGGTTCTGTAGAGTGTTTTTTAAATGTAACCATTGATTCATCCATTTGTTTATTTCACCAGTGGGCCCTTGAGTAAGACCTCTAACCCTAGTTGCTCCAGGGACTTGCTGACCTTGTTTTCTTAGTTGTACATCGGTTTGCATAAAATACTCAGCTTAATAAATAAATGTAAATGCGTTGTTATGGTGCAGAAACCTGTAGAGATTTATGACTATTTGTATTTGTTGTGTGTTGTTGCTGTGTTTTTTTGTGGAGTTGACAATAAAGGCTATTCTGTTCTATTCCAAGTTAGATTTGATAATCACCTGAAAGAGGTACATCACTCCTTCAAAAATGAAGGGCCTGCCTTAGTTACAGTTACAGCTCTGCTAAAACAGCGCCCCCCCCCCCCCAAGATCATGGGGGTGCTTGACTGTAGATGATAACGCATGGACTGCAGGACAGCAGCTGCAACACGAGGTCACGGCAAATGGACATTGGAGATGTGCGGGGGCTCTGACCCAATGCCCTCCGCCTTCGGGTGGTCATTTCACTTCCCACAACCCAGACAGACCCGACTGCATGTGGCAGCTTAGTCTCTCCCTCAAACCGCAGTCACAGTCGGCTCGTATAAAAGAGTTATAAAGAGACTCGTAAAAGTTCTTATTTATCTGTGTAGGTCCCATAAAATGAGATGCCAGGAGAAAGTGGAAATTCATTACAACACATTTATTTGCAAAGCCCTAGAGGAGTATTTTGAGATTGCCAGATGAGGTAAAAAATACAGGATCTCATTTGGCTGTGGTTGGATTGCATTAGGCCATTGTTCTGAAAACAATTCATGTAAAACAGTATTAAACCAGAGTGCAATGTGCGGACTGCAAGAAGCTTACACTCTGGATTAAATTAAGTACATCGGTTCACCTGGTTATTATAAAAATGTTTCATTGCCTGACTGTTAGATGTTTTAATGGACATTATTATTTGTATAATAAAACATTATGGTAAATCCTTGGTTGACAATTTTATAGGTTTGGAACTGGAGAGTTTGTTTTAAAAAAAAGCCCACAAACTCATGTATTTTATTGTATGGGATTCATTCTGAATTTGAAATAGATAATATTTAGATTTTTGCCCAATAATCTAGGAATTCATCAGTACCACAAACAATTAACTATAACTGTTAGAAAATGTTATTAAAATGGAACTAAAAGAATCAAATTAAAGTATTAATACACTTTGAAATTGCAAGCCTATTTTAAGTTAAACAATTTGTTAATGGACATCACGTTAATTAATATAATCGCTTAATAACAGATCACATGCTTTAAATGAATCTTTTTGGATAAATACCCCCCCCCCCACACACACACACACACCTCTCTGAAATCTTCCAAAGTCTGGTAGAGGAATGTGCTGTTTCTTTGAGTTAAGGCTCAGATTATGGACAATCAAACGTCTGGGATAAAGGCAACGAACACCCCTCTGAATTTAGTCTAATTAGTGATTGCAGGATTCTGAGAGAGAGAAACAATCTGGACACATGATTTAGAAAAAGATTCGATTTTTCAAAACGTTGAAATATCGCATCACAGTGACATCTAGTGGCCGATTGGTGCTCTCTCAAGCTAGTAATAAATTATTAAAACATAATGTGTGATGCCTGCAGAAGTGTTAATATGCATATAATAAATCGTAATTCAGGTTGAATATGCCATGACTTTGGTGTACTGCCCATGTACATACTTAGTACAATGCTTATGAAAAAAACTAATGAACTAATGATCTAATAATTGACATGCAAAGTAAAAACTCTATGAGTGTTCATATACAGAAGGTAGGCCCACTAGACCACCTGAATGTGTGTGTGTGCTAACCCTAGAACAGTCAGGGTGCTGTGAGCTGTGGCCTCACCTCTGTGTCAATGTGTTATTAAAATACACCAGGTGATGATGGTGAGACCAGCATTTCATAGCGGGTTCCAAAAGGTGATGACATAGAGCAGACCTGGCTCATCTTCTAGGCTTCTCCATGTGCAGCGCAGGACAAACCGGTCCGATCCAAGAAAACCGTTTGTACTAGTGTTGGCATTTGTAGAATAGTCAGTGTCAGTTTTCAGGGAGGCTGGAGCTCACAGGCAAGAAATCAGCAGGAGACAAAAACACAGACTACAGTAAGACCACAGCTTGGTACAATACCCTCAAGAGACTGAGGCAGGACTTCAGAAAGACCTGAGGTTTACAAGTAGACAGGCTTTATGTAGCTTTCATAACCCTTTGTTGCTGTACAAAATGATGTCAGGTAGCACTTATTTCCATACTGGTATCCCAGATATTATTTTGAGCCATTTATTTAGGTGGTTCCATTTTCTTATAGCAAATCAAGACATTTCGGAACAGGCTGATGTAATGAAGCCCCGTCCACAGCAGCCGCTTAACTCTGTCAGTTTGACACAGACTTCAGAGCAATATATGGAAACACTTTTCTTCAAATGACTCGAAGCGGTTCTTGAAGCCATTTTGAGTTTGACATTCTTCTGTGCTCGGATGACTGAAGCCTGTGTCTTTGTTCATGATCGATGATCTCAAATGAGTTTCGTAAAAAGGACCTTAGGAGACTGGCATTGGAAAAAGACCTGACTGGGACAGAACTCATCTCATTATGCAGGGAGGTTCCTAGTTAAAGTCAGCTAGAAGATACTGAATATCTGTGGCAGGAAATCTTGTGGTATGATGTGATCAAAGAGGAACTTATTGGCCTGAACTCCAGGTGATTTTGAGGACCGACTCAAACACCCCACAGCTGGGACTCATGAGGCTGCAGAAAACAGGGGCGTCATCGTATGGGGATGCCATTCAGCAGCTGGTCAGGCGTGATGGAAAGATGATTGACAAACAATACACTGAAAGCCTGAATAAAAACACAGCACTCCTGCCAGCAAACTAGGAAGGGAGTTTCTCTGATCATTTTCAGCATTCAGAACCCCTCAGAAGACTGACTGGGGATTGATTTGGCATGAGCTGGGAGTTCAGTATATGCATAAAACAAGGAGCTAAGATCAGTGGAGTGCGTGGAGTGGTGGCTCTGAGGCTAGGGATCTGTACCAGCAACTGCAATGTACCATGAATGCCCAGAGTGATTCTACTCCATTGGGCCCTTGATCAAGGCCCTTAACCTGCAATTGCGTCATCCAGGGTTTGACATTAATCTACATCCAGCCCTATAAGGAGGTCCTCCAACTTACAGGGAATATCTTGGGGGTTGATGGCAGGATTGTCACTCCAGCCACTGGGAAAAACCTCACACTGGTCCATTTAGACTAGTGTGGTGCTGAGGTATCACCTGCCACATGGCTGCACTCAGGTTCTCATCCCTGAGGTGGTTTGTCATGTGGTGGGTGTGGCAACACACTGAATCAGGGTATGCTCCTTACACACTGTATCAGTGCACGCTCCTTACACACTGTAATCAGTGCAAGCTCCTTACACACTGTATCAGTGTATGCTCCTTACACACTGTAATCAGCGCACGCTCCTTACACACTGTATCAGTGCACGCTCCTTACACACTGTAATCAGCGCAAGCTCCTTACACACTGTAATCAGCGTACGCTCCTTACACACTGTATCAGTGTATGCTCCTTACACACTGTAATCAGCGCAAGCTCCTTACACACTGTATCAGTGCACACTCCTTACACACTGTAATCAGCGTACGCTCCTTACACACTGTATCAGTGTATGCTCCTTACACACTGTAATCAGCGCACGCTCCTTACACACTGTATCAGTGC
>JAODKE010000001.1:1425594-1436199 GCA_026779605.1 Mormyrus hasselquistii
TCCTTACACACTGTAATCAGCGCACGCTCCTTACACACTGTATCAGCGCACGCTCCTTACACACTGTAATCAGCGCAAGCTCCTTACACACTATATCAGTGTATGCTCCTTACACACTGTAATCAGCGCACGCTCCTTACACACTGTATCAGCGTATGCTCCTTACACACTGTAATCAGCGCACGCTCCTTACACACTGTATCAGCGTATGCTCCTTACACACTGTATCAGCGTATGCTCCTTACACACTGTATCAGTGTATGCTCCTGACCTCTCTATCTATGATTAGAAAACATTTCAGTTATAGGAACAATGAATGGAAGATTTTTATTCTTAATTTAAATTATTTTGACTACGCAGAAAGTGTGTATTTTTGGTCAGAGGGGACACCCCACATTAACGGGACTGGTGGGTGCGGGTGTGGCTCAGGGCTGTGGGAGTTCACCCAGAGTTCTGCGTGTCCTCGTCATGATCAGCACTAGCAGAGGACATCCTCTGATGCCCCAGTATCTGCCCTGTGCTGCAACAGGCCAGAAAACACTGCTGCTTTTGCCGAATGCTTAGGAACAGTGCGAACAAAGACAGGCATATAATAGTGAGGACAAACGCAACACTGGTGCATTTTCCAGTAAGTGTCAGACGCAGGAAAGTGTAAATGTACTCATTTTTTTATTTAATGCCCTTCTTAAGTTTCATTTAACGTAAAATACAGTTTTACAGAATTTGCGATGGTTTGACTGTGATGAATATGTGCTGTACTATACTTTACTGATGCTGGTGGATGATGGCAGCATCCGCGAAGAAACACTCTCAGTCTGTGAAGCAACACGCAGCAATAAACATCTCATACATTCTTTAACAATGTATCGTACAGTTAGGTTTTATTTATATATCAAATTTTACTTGCAATATTTTTTACTTCCGTGCTGAAAGGAGCAGCCTCGAGCAGCACAGCCGATTACCAGCGCGGCTGCCGTAATGCATGCCCTTATTCCAGCATATGCTGTGTTTTGATGCTGCTGGACAAACATCATTAATGAAGTATTGCTGGTTGACCAGCTTCATGTGCAGGCAGACCAGCACGGCTATGCTGGCCAACACCAAGCAGCAGGGTTAGGATTCTTCACGGTAGGTTTCATATAGAACTAACAGCGATTAATTCCAAACAAAAAATACATATATAAAATAAAACTACAATTATCGCAGAAATGTATAGAAATGTATTTATTATATATAATGGTACAGTTTTAAGCTCACCAGAAAGAATGAAAAGGTTTTCCTAAGAAATCGGCACTGGATTCCACTCCAGGAAGCACTGAGTAATTCCTTGTTTTTCTATTTGAAAACAGAATGAGTTGTGTTAGTGACACGAATCAGGTCCTGACATTTGCAGATATGGGGACATTGTTTACCACGCTCAACTCACACTTGTCAGTCCCCAAATCTCCCGCTCATACTGCTCACCTCACTCCTAATAACCCCCTTTTATTGTTCAAATGACGCATAATTTCATCTGATGTGCTGTCTTTGCTTGTTTCATGTCAGGAAAAGGCATATCCTTTCAAACATCCAATGTGTCTAAGAACTCTCAGCTTTGCTAAGCTGACAGCTGAATTCTGAAAATGTTATTTTTTTGTGTAATATTCAGGCACAATACAGTTTTCTTTGAGGAACATTCAGCATGGATGAAAGCTTTGCTTATGTGTGTGCATTAGGAGCGTTAATGTTTCTTCAGCTAATAATGCCTCCTTGATTTTCTCCATGTTGTCATGTCGAAGCCTTTGGAAGCTTTTACACACAGAGATTTCGGCCAGGCTAACACTGGAGTTGCCCTTTTTATTATTATGAACATTTTTTAAAACACACTGCTGTGTGGTGACTGAAAGCGAAAAAGCAGTAAGTGTGCAGTGTACCGTGGAATTATGGGATGTCTGTTTGTCGGGGCAGGTTAACTGAAGATTATCAGGCAGGAACAGATCATTAACCTTAGCCTCTGGGTGGTCAACGTGATGCTGAGATACAAAACTCATTTATGTCTGAAAGCTAAAGAACTCACTGTTACATTTCAAGTTGCCTTTAAATGCTAAAGTCTTCCTTGATTGCAGTGTACTGAGTAGAAATGAATATCAACTTGGAAATTAAAAGTTGGTGTTAAATTTCAATCATATGATGGCGATATTAATAAACAATGCACTAATAGGGCACATTATCCACAATGTAATGGCGGGTGCTGGCATCGATAGCCCTTTTCTTAATATACGACAAATCCTTTAACAGTCTGCCGCATAATGAAAGAAAAACAACTGCGCCATCTAGTGATTTCTCCATAGTAACACGGAACATCCAGTGCCGTATCAACGTTCATCCTGACGTGTTGCGCTAAAACATTTTTACTCAGTCATAGGAAACTAAACTTGGCACGCTTTGCAATTTTAAAGATGCGCTCACCTCATATCAAGGTAGAGTTTGGTACATGGAAATAACATTCCGTGGATCTCAAACATTGCTGTTCAATCTTAAAAATATAATTCCTGAATTTGTAAAAGAATTAATATGATTTTCAATTCCTAAACTGTTACGTAGCCGTGTCAATCACACCCCAACGCAACATAAACCATTTACCACTCAGGTGATCATTTGTAATCTCCGAGCAACTGGCTGCTCCTCAACATCCGCCCAAACACATACGGCTGGATGCCTGAACGCTCCCTGTCCCGCCTCACCTGTAGTGGTTCCATGTGAGCCAATCAGAGCGGAGCTCATGAACATATTAATGAGCCCGCCAGATAAGGTCACATTCTAGGGCCTAATTATGGGGACGTAAATGGGCCTGTAAAACCATTTCTGGACATTTTTCTACCAAAGCAAGTTCACATTCCTTCTGCGGACAACAGATAACAAAACAAAAAACGCATTCTATGGTACATTTTTAATGCTGCTTCATTTTCAACATTGCCTTGTATGTTAAAGACACAGTTTTCCTTCGCTGCCTCAGCTCTGCATGTGCTCTCCCACACAAACATCTTTGCTGTTGGACTCACTCATAGATGTTATGGCATGTTTGTGGATATATTCTGCATTCCACAGAGACAGTAGTGAATAGAAGCAAGTGATTTCTAGCTTCTGCTTTGTATCCTGCTACCACAGCATTTTTGCTAGACTGCTGTTAAGTTCTGTTTGGCTGTATAGTTAATTTTCAACTCCTAAATAATCTCAGAAAATTCACATATCACATTTTGAACTTGTTCAGTACCATTCAGCCCTAACATATAATACCTTCACAAAAAATGTTTAAACTATTTTGTTGTCATGCACCGTATTATGTATAATTATGCGGCTAAGCAACAGGGCTGACCTTTGTTTTAGCAGCTATTGTTTTGACATACAGGAATTGTAGAAAGAAAATCAAGCGAAATAACTTAAAGTGATGACAAGTCAGGCGAGGCCACTCCTGCTACCGTATCTACGGCTAACCTCACCTTAATGGGTGAGTCCATCAAACCCAAGCATCTCCTTCTAAGTTGTGTTTCCATTGCAGTCATTCTGTGGTTATATTTAAATACTGCTTCGCAATACTGACAGACGACTGCATTTTCATTCACTTTTAATCGATGAGGAAATTTTGATGATCTGCAGACACTGGGTGGATCTGCCTAGTATCTCTTTTGAGACAAATATACAAAAGGTATATGGCTACTCAGAATTTCTCATTATTTACCACTAGATGGCAGCCTAAAGCAAATTTCCCCGAAAATCCTCACGTTCATTTCTGATCTTGTTTCCAGCACTAAAAGCTGTGTGCGAAATGGTATAATGATGTAAGGGAGCACTATGGCTTAATTGGGAAATGTTTTTGCAAAGTGTTTGCCCATCTGTCCCGAGCTATGGGATTTCCCTCTGGGAATTCTGTGTAAATATGCAGAGTGCAACATAATGTGTGCCGATTCAGAGATATGCCGCTTTGTGTAAAAAAAAAAAAAAAAAGAAAAATTTGAAGGCCAGGCAGCCTAAAGCTGGAGGCTCTGCATAAGCAAACAGCTACGGCATAAAACTCCCACTTGGAATGAAGTGAGAAATAAAAGCTTCCTTTGTAATCTTGATTCAGGCTGAGCAGCATTTAAACAAATAAAGATTCACTTAGTTCTCAAGGAAGAAAGACTGCAGCACTAGCTGTCTTTTCACAGCTGAGGTACCAAGATTTTTGTATTTTTCCCACCCTTATATAGCAATGCATGTAGAATGGTCAGCTGGGTGTCGTGGTGCGATCATACAGACACGACCAGGAGACCAAGGCTTAAATCACAGCCCCAAGTATCTCTTAAACTTTTTGTTTTTGGTTACGTTTTACTTTTTATATAAACCACAAATCTAAATTTGATGAAATAACAATCATTCTTATTGGTTATTAACTATTTTGTTGGAATGATGTCATCATTTTACCCCACTCAAACTCACAAAAGAGTGAAAAGCAGCAGGTCTAAATCATATTCCGGAAAGCTCTCTGTCTGTGCTTTCACCCTCTGCCGAGATGGCATCCAGAAAAGGTGCGTGTCTCCCATTAGGTCCCATCGCAGCATCATATACCAGCATGGATGGGCTCAGGGGGGTGGAGCCAAACCAGCAAATGGGGACACTCATGGTCCATCGCAGATCTGCCGAGATCATTAGCGACATACCAGAGCCCAAAAATCAGAGTCAGCTGATGTACTCAGATCTAGCAAGAGGGACCCTGCTCAGACACAGAGACGCCGGCCAGGCTTTTGCGGAGAAGGTGAGTGCTGGTGGGCTGGAAGTACAATACAGAGAAAGAACGTCTAAGAAGTGCAGCAGGTCACTGTGTTATGACACGTCCTGCTGTGAGACCCCATCGGTATTTTGTAGTAACTTTCTGCTAAAAGCACATTTCAGTTTTATCCGGCTGTATGGAAATTTCCGGTACAAGAAGAATGGGTCTTAGAAATGATTCTGAGGCAGAGACAGACCCACCACGCATAATGGGTCAGCTTTTAAGGAAACCATCGTGTCATGTGGGAACGGCATTCTCAGACTCAGGGACGGGGGCTAGACCACAGGGGATGGTTAAGGGCCCCCTGTCTGGCGATGTGAAAATGATCGACCCGCCGGCAAGGAATGAGCGTCAGTGTTGGTGGAGCATGATGTGCCCCTTGCTTAGCAAAGACAGGTAGGTGATGGAATCTGTTTTGCGAATTAGACACACTCGTGTACACCTACTCATAAGCCTGTGCTCCTGCCCATACTGTGTGATACACACAGGGAGGCGGGGTTACCACAGGTCATCAATAACCAGCTAACTAAGCTTTGCGGAAGCCATAATGAGCTGCTTCTGTCTGGCGGGGAGTTTGGGGCAGGCTATGCAGCCCACATGTCTGTGGCCATGGAGTCGCGGCCATTATCGATGCCTAATTACTCTGTTTCTGCCTGATGTGACAGAACTCGACAGCCAGAGAATAGTCCATCCTTTCAGGTTCAAAAGCTTACGGGTTTCGCGGCACTCTTCAGAAACCGCGGAAATGAGCTCTGTCACATTTTTTAAATCTCTCAGGTTATGTAGACAGGTTTCTGTGCAATGTCATCGCAGAAATGTACACGTGCAACTAGGGGACAGAAAGCAAAACTTTTTAATGCATGAAGCAGAGATAATAAGGAGTTGTTGTGCAAGAAGTTGCACAAACCCCAGAATAAATGGCAGAAAAATGCTTAATATTTCGAGCGGATCACATCAGGTGAGAGAGTTGTATATATCAGGCCGTTTCATTGCTGGCCACTTGGTCATATCTAAGATCCATTCAGGGTCAGGAATAGTGTAGAGCTCTGGTGATTTCTCACCATTGCCGAAAAGTAATTTATGGAGTTAATTGAAGCAGCCGGAGCTGCGCAGGCCCTCAGGATAATCTCTACTAGCATCCCCTCAGGGTGACAGATGCGGCTCTCGTGTCCTGTACAGTATGTTCAGAGTAGCTGTCAGCTTCACATGTGTCATAGTCGTCTTGTCATAAGCATTTTTTCTTTTACTTAACAACAACCAACAAAGCAGAGTCAGGGGAGTGCTATGCGTCGGACTTCACTATCTCTGTGTCGACTATGCTGACAGTTATAATAATGGAACTTTATTGATCCCCGTGGGGAAATTATTTTTACGCCTCCCTCAACTTGCTCTTTTTGTAGCGCAAGTTGTCTGCGAAGGGCAGCCACCTGTTGAGGTGCCCATGGAGCTGGGGGTTAAGGGCCTTGCTCAAGGACCCACAGACATGCTGAGGCTGGGTTTGACTAACTATTGTTAGCTAACGTTTCACATAATGTTACAATAATATACAAATGAAAGCCAAACAGTCTATATCTGTAATAGCATTTTATTATTGAGTTAACAAGAATTTACAAATGCTGTGAAATCTGCACTGATTGCAGTGGTTGACTCTGATCCAGTGATGATATTGTCCCCGGATGCCTATTCACCCGATAATACAGACGCTCCTCTACTTACGAACTTTCAGACATAAAAACGAAGAGGACTGTTCCAAATTGTGTTCCTTGGGCTCCTGTTTCCCGTCCACAACATCAATTCCGCCTCATATGACTTCTGGCCGCTACTCCTGCCGCGCAGCGGCGTAGCGTGCGTACTCCCAGCATCCTAGTTCTTTGTACTTGCGTATACCCTTAAAATAACGTTGAATAACGACTTATGAACATTTCAAATTATGAACGGCTGTTCGGAACGTATCTCACTCGTAAGTAGAGGAGCGTCTGTATTTGTAAATGTGTGTTATGCTGAAAGATTAATACCTGGTAATGTCTGCTGTAGCTGTGAGACGATGGAGTTCGTTTGTGGTTCAAATAGGCGGGGAAGTGTGCTTACAGAGTTAGGACACTGTGCCTGTCATCAGAAGGTCACTGGTTCAAACACCGCCATTGACCTTTGACCCCTCCAGGGACTGACTGAACCACAGTGTGCTGCTGTGGAGAAAAACATCTGCTGAGAAAGACACACTGTAGACCTTATTATTTCTAAATGAGCCTAAATGCAGCCTGGATTGAACACACATAAACCATCACAATAAGTGCGGCTCTTAAACAGACCAAACTATTCGCAGTATTTCAGTTACACACATGTATATGATATGCCATGGTTACGTCCTTGCCACAAACCAAAAATAAATAAATATATAAAAGATGCAGACAAGGGACTTTAAAGTTTAATTTTCACTTAAGTTCTTCCAAAACTTTTGTGGGGAAGGGAAAATCATTTCGGACATGTTTTGGCAGCTGAATGTAATTACATTTCATATTCTTAAGGGGCTTTTATATTTCAGAAAAACACCACAGAAAAGTGTTAGGTGTGTTTGTCTGCATTGACCAAAATAAAAAACATGAATTAAAAAAAACATTTTTGAAGAATATGAATTTGTAGTTTATAAGCAAAGAATCATGTTACAGACTTTATAAATGTTATGAGTCCATATATTGGCAGAGACTTCGCTTTGTAAAGGGCAGAGTCAGTCATTAAGTGTGATTTAAGCACAAAGTGCTGTCTGCTGCTTGTTGCTGCTGTGTGAAACTCAAAGTGGTCTGATCTTCATAAGGATCTCTACCCAACATGCTTCTGCTTTTAATAACTGGTGTTGGCCTTAACGTTGCTTTTCAGTTGCGCCTATTTCTAGAAACAAATCTCGAAGCAGATTAATTGCTTGCCAGAGAGACTCTGGGGGGTCCTTTTGTCTGCTTTCGTGGAGGCGGAACAAAGTTTGGGGGAGTCGGCCCAAAACCCATCACGTTTTTTCGGCTCAGCCATGGGGCAAATTGAAGCCTTTCGTTAAATGGCTAATTTTCTCTGTCAGCAGCAAATGAAAGAATTTATAGCAGTTTACAGTAACTCAGGGAAAATAAAAGTTTTATCACCAGTGCTGGGCTCTGTATGTTGGATGTGAGAATTCTTGTGGAAATAACTTTATTCTTCACTAAATGTCAATAAATGTTATTCAATAATAAATGTTATTGCTGGCAGAAGAGCGCTTATCCAGTAAGAATAAAGACTTATGCGTCATCGCATATCCCCAGCTGAGTGCACTGGTGAGTTTTCATGTTTCCCTTCTGCGGCCACATCGGTCGTCATGAATCCTCACGAGTGAGGTTCTTACATGGTGGACAGGAAAAAAGTTTAACGTGTAAATTTGGGGTTTGAGTCCAGTTTCCACTGCAGTTTGATCGGGGTGGGAGATCTTATGTAAGCGAGGCAAAGAAAGTGCAGGGATTGGTGGTGGCTGGGTTATTTCTGTGTGGGAGGTGCATTTCACAACAAACATTCAAAAGGAAAAGTGGTTGTAGCTTTTGTTTACGATGATATTGTACAAACCAATGTTTCGACAGACCTGAAGGAGTCTTTTGGAAATTTTCTCAGATGCATATCAGGTGGGCGGTAGGCTGGGTAGTTATGGAATCTGTTTATTACATGCATGCAAGGTAGACAGTACCAGCGCCATTCTGCAAAGTTTCAACAGGAAGAACTCAAGCATATAATGACTGCTGGGTTGCTTTGCTAGGGGAAGGCTGTCTTTCTTTGGCTGTTGATTGAGAGCTTAACCACGTCCCTAGACACTGGATTTCCTTACCGTTTGCCCTTTATGTTTCAGTGTCACCAAGTGTCTCATGCTATTTGTCGCACTTAGTTCTGTTTTTCACTCTGAGTCTGTTATTCTCTGACGATATGTTTTCTTTTTGCTCCACAGCCATAAAGTTGTGCAAAGGTCTGCAAAGGTGAAAACAGCCTCTGCAAAAAGTCTTTGAAGTTTGTGATGTAGGTACTTACTGGCAGTTAAGGTTAACACAATAATGTCCACATTTTTTCAGCAGCTCTTTTTATTCTTTATTGATTTATATATTATATAATAATGTTAACAGTTGCATAGCAGTTTGCCGAGAATAGAGAACCGTTTGTTTTATGCAATTTAGTGTAGTTCGGGCTTCAACCACTCCTGCCCCCCGGCCATAGTCTTACACAAATACTTTCCATTATCTCTGCCAAGTGAACCCGCTGATGTGTTTATTTTTCAGAAACGTTCTTGATCCTTGTCTTTCAAATTCATCTGGAGGGGCACTAATTGATCTATGCCTGTCCTGGGGTCATGAAGGATGCTCGCCTTGTGCTAATTGGCCAGCTGGCAATAGCTGTTTGTTTGGGGGTGGGTGATGCCAAACCAGCCCAGGCCCCGCTGCTGCGCCAGCGACCCTTCATCGTGGTCTGGAACGCACCCACTGAGGCCTGCCGTCTGCGTTTCCACGTGGATCTGGATTTGCGTGTTTTCGACATCGTGGCTAACCACAACGAGACCCTGAGTGGCCCCAATATCACCATCTTCTACCACACCCATCTGGGCCTCTATCCCTACTACTCCCGCGAGCGGCTACCCATCAACGGCGGCCTGCCCCAGAACCAGAGCCTCGTCAAGCACCTCGGCAAAGCCCACGCCGACATCGACAGCCTCATTCCATTCAGGGATTTCCGGGGCTTGGCCGTCATCGACTGGGAGAACTGGCGACCGCAGTGGGTACGCAACTGGGGCTCCAAGGATATTTACCGCAACAAGTCCAAAGAGCTGACGAGAAGCCTTCACCCACAGTGGCCTGAGAGTAAAGTGGAGAAGGAGGCCAAGGAGCATTTTGAGAGGGCCGGTCAGTCTTTCATGAACTCCACCCTGCTGCTGGCAAAAAGCCTGCGGCCCGATGGCCTCTGGGGCTTCTACCTCTTCCCAGAGTGCTACAACTATGGCTACAAGCAGCACCCACAGCACTACACTGGCGAATGCCCCAGCGTGGAGCATGTCCGGAATGATCACCTAATGTGGCTGTGGAGAGCGAGCACTGCCCTCTATCCCTCCATCTATCTGGACTATGAGCTTAAGTCTACGCCCAACACTCTCAAGTTTGTCCACTACCGTGTCAAGGAGGCCTTGAGAATCGCCTCCATCGCCCGCAGTGACTACACGCTCCCAGTCTTTGTCTACTCCAGGCCCTTCTATGCCTACACCTTCCATGTGCTCTCAGAGGTAAGGGCAATGGCAGTGCACGTGCAGTGCTCCACAGTCAGCAGGACATAGGTGCCACCATATGAAACTACACCAGTTAGCCCAAAACATCATATCACCCAATGGCTGCATCTGTGTGTCATTCTACACCTAATGGTACATCAATCACGTTACGCCGGAAGGTGATTGTTACACCGGAAGGTGATTGTTACGCCAGAAGGTGATTGTTATGCCAGAAGGTGAGTGTTACGTCAGAAGGTGATTGTTACGCCAGAAGGTGAGTGTTACGCCGGAAGGTGATTGTTACGCCGGAAGGTGAGTGTTACGCCGGAAGGTGATTGTTACGCCAGAAGGTGATTGTTACGTTAGAAAGTGAGTGTTACGTCAGAAGGTGAGTGTTACGCCAGAAGGTGAGTGTTACGCCGGAAGGTGATTGTTACGCCAGAAGGTGATTGTTATGTCAGAAGGTGAGTGTTACGTCAGCAGGTGATTGTTACGTCAGAAAGGGGAGTGTTACGTCAGAAGGTGAGTGTTACGCCAGAAAGTGAGTGTTACGTCAGAAGGTGAG
>JAODKE010000001.1:1436299-1453399 GCA_026779605.1 Mormyrus hasselquistii
TGTTACGTCAGAAAGGGGAGTGTAACGTCAGAAGGTGAGTGTTATGTCAGTGTTGATCTGTTTAGTTTCCATAATGTAACTTTCTTCAAGTTTGTCTCACCTCTAAAAAGTTGCCTGTCAGAAATGGGAAGGAAGTTGGGGGCAGCAGGAATTGTCCTGCTTACGGACGCGCTTTATAACACAAACAATGTCTGTCCTGTTTAACAATAAAATCGACTTCCTTTTGAACAATTAATTTAGGATCTAAGCATACAGTTAGATTCTTACAGGGTAACTGTGTTTGTTAAATCTGTCATACTGAGGGCTGAAATCTTGTATGAGCTGGTAGGTACTCCAGTGGTTTGTGCTCTTAATTCTGAGGTTGTTCCGGATTTATTCAGTATTCAGAATATCCAGATGCTACTCTTGTTTTTTACATGCTTTGTTGGGTACAAGTGTAGGGTGGAATTTTTAAGCGAATGACTTATCTGTAATGTTTCCTCCACAGAG
Source organism: Mormyrus hasselquistii (assembly GCA_026779605.1). Lineage (NCBI taxonomy): Eukaryota > Metazoa > Chordata > Actinopteri > Osteoglossiformes > Mormyridae > Mormyrus > Mormyrus hasselquistii. Next base: position 1,436,789 of record JAODKE010000001.1, read on the forward strand.
TGACCTGGTCCACACCATTGGGGAAAGTGCCGTCCTGGGCGTGCATGGGGTGGTGCTTTGGGGTTCCTCGGAGTATGCCCAATCTCAGGTGGTCATATCCTCACCCTCACACCTTCAGATATCCATGATACAGCAGTAAATGGTCACCCAAGGGTTACGTTTGAACCTCTGTGAGGGTATAACATTACTAGCATGTCTTACTGACCCCCATAATGTACTCCATGTCAGGACTGACCTTGCATGTGAATAATAAGATCAGAAGAAACATTTGCCTAAGGGTTAGAAGGAATTCAGTATCTGATTCCTTGTTTATGATCTCAGAGAAACTGCCTGGAAGTGAAGAGGTACATAGATGGGTCCCTGGGTCGTTACGTCGTCAATGTGACCTCAGCAGCCAAACTCTGCAGCAAGGCTCTGTGCAAGAAGAACGGCAAATGTGTGCGGAAAAGCCTAGACTCTGGTGCTATGCTGCACCTCAACCCCCGCTTCTTCCACATCCAACGCAACCTGGGGTCCCAGGGACCTCACTTTAGAATTAGCGGGCATCTCAGCCACAATGACATTTTGGAAATGAAGCACAAATTCACCTGTCAGTGCTACCAGGGTTGGACGGGAGTTTTCTGTGAGGTACCTGAGAGAGCCCCCTTCCCCCAACGCCCACGGCACAACTTGATAGAACTCTTGGCCATCCTTTCCCTTCACTTCTCTCTTTTGTCTGTACTCCTCATCTTTGGTGTCATTGTCAAGTGTCTCTTACAATGGAAGGTGGCCTCTCATTATAAAGCCCCCACAGTGAGTCAGAATCACAGAAAGAATAAAATCAGTATGACTAACATTCAAAGGCCATTGTATATTTCTGCTGACCAATATCACTCAGAAAATGTTTCATCATCAGAAACTGCCCGTTTGAAGAAGGAGCAATTTCCAGTATGATTATATGCTGTTTTCTCTGTAAAGAGTCCTTTGTAGAATTTTGTATTTTTCCATTATGCTTTCTAGAGTTTCTCATAAAAAGCTTTTAAATTATTTCTTTTCAAAGTTTTCTGACTAAGAGAAATCTTAATGTTAATGAAAGACATTGCCTAACGTGACTTCTATTAAAAGTGAAACATTTCTGATTTATGGACTCAGATATACTATGGAGTATACAGTACTACCTGTAACCAGTCACACAAGAAAAAGTGTTTTGATTGCCATTGGCGTTAGAGCTAGCGTTAGCGTTAGGGTTGCTATATATGGGGGGTAGAGCTAGTGTTAGCATTAGGGTTGCTATATTGGGGGTAGAGCTAGCGTTATTGTTAGGGTTGCTATATTGGGGTCAGAGCTAGTGTTATCGTTAAGGTTGCTATATTGGGGTTAGAGCTAGCGTTAGCGTTAGGGTTGCTATATTGGTGTTTGAGCTAGCATTAGCGTTAGTGTTGCTATATTGCGGTTAGAGCTAACGTTAGCGTTAGGGTTGCTATATTGGTGTTAGAGCTAACGTTAGCGTTAGGGTTGCTATATTGGTGTTAGAGCTAGCATTAGCGTTAGGGTTGCTATATTGGAGTTAGGGTTAGGGTTAGGGGTGCCTGTCATTTCCTTTGCTCTGATCCCTTGCCTGATCTCATTCCCTAACCTTGTTTCCTTTTGGTTTCTAGTTGTTAGTCCTTATTTGTTCTGTTCCCTGGTTGTCATTGTTAGTTTATTGTCTTAGTGTTTTCCCTGTTTATGACCCCTTCTTGCTTATAAACCTCTTTGATCTCAATGGATTGTCACTCTCTTCCTGCCTGCAAAACACCATGACAGGTTAAGTCAAGTCAAGAAGTTTATTGTCATATGCACAGTAAAAATACGTACATGTTAGGACCATGTAATGAAATTCTTACTTTGCTTGCTCACCCTTCGAAAAAAAATACAAAAATAGAATAAATTATAAAAAATAGAAGAATCATTCGATAAAGTGCACAGTGCTTTCATGAAGTACAGTAAGAGTTGGATATGAATTTGATACGAATATGAAAATCTGTATGAATATGATGTTGTGGGCCCTCCTGATGACCCTGCTGTCATGTCCTGCAGAGAGGGGAAGGTTGTTCCAGAGATGTACTGTGCAGTTTTAACTACAGGCTGGAGAGCCTTCATCTCCTGCACAGAACAGTCACCATACCATACGGTGATGGAACAGGTGATGACCCTCTCTACTGTACCCCTGTAGAAATTGGTTAGGATTTTGGGTGGCCTACCAAATTTCCTCAGCTTCCTCAGGAAGTCTTTTGTGCGCCTGGTTGAGTTGTTGCGTGTTATGAGTCCAGGTCAGATCCTCACTGATGTGCGTTCCAAGGAATTTGAAGATTCCCAATCTCTCCAATTCGGCCTCACAGATGTGAACAGGAATGTGTTGCTGCTTCTGTTTCCTGGGCACGATGATCATCTCCTTGGTTTTATCTCTGTTCAAAGTGAGCTTGTTTTTGTGACACCAGGCCACAAGTCCCGCCACCTCGGTCCTGTAGTCTGTCTCTGCCCCTCCCCCCCCTCGCTCCCCCGGTGATCAGCCCTATGACTGTGGTATCATCAGCAAATTTAATGATGCTCGTGTTGTTCTGTGAGGCCACGCAGTCGTGTGTGAACAGGGGGTAAAGCAGCGGACTCAGCACAGACTCAGCCTTGGGGGCAACCTGTGCTGATTCTTCTTGTGCCTGATGTCTGGTTACCGATTCTCACTGACTGGGTTCTGTCTGTGAGGAAATTCAGCACCCAGCTACAGAAGGAGGATGTCAGTCCGAGTGAGACCAGCTTGTTGCACGGTTTCTGTGTGATAACTGTATTGAATGCAGAGCTATAATCAATAAACAGCATCCTCACATATGTGTCTCTTCCCTCCAGGTGAGTGAGGGTCGTGTGAATAGCAGCATTGACTGCGTCATCAGTGGACCGATTCTGGCGATAAGCATACTGTAGGGGGTCGAGGGTCGCTGGAATTGATTTCTGGATGTGTGCCATGATTAGTCTCTCAAAGCGTTTCATCACAATAAGAGTGAGTGCAATGGGACGACAGTCATTTAGACAGCGCACCTGTGATTTCTTTGGAAGGGGCACGATGGTGGGAGCCTTAAAGCAGGAAGGCACAGATGCCTGAGCCAGGGACAGGTTGAATATGTCTGTGAAAACCCCAGTTAACTCCGATGAGCAGCCTTCAGCGTTCGCCCTGGGATGGAGTCTGGGTCTGTTGCTTTACGAGGGTTGATTGGGCTCAGGACCCAACGCACTTCCGCTGTTGTCACTGACACTAGTTCACCATATGTGACTGGCAGCTCTTCATGGCGGTGAGTGTTGGGCGCCTCGAAACGGGCATAGAACTCATTTAGCTCATCCGGTAGCATGGTCTGGCATGCTGTAGCAATTTGGGAGAGGGGGTGCAGGTACCAGCATTTCGATGCATATTCGCGAAGGAGGGGTCCCTGATTTTTCTGCGACTCTGAGCTGCCACTCTGACTGCAGCAGACTCTCAGATGAACGCTTGGGTGTTTTCTGTGTCTCCCACGCCGATGTTTGGGAAAGGTAGAGGCCGTAATCTCAGGATCATGACTGCATGCCCCTTCATTTTCGCCACTGTTTTTATAAGAACTAAACACTGCTTCGGGTTTAGCCAGAGATGTTTTCTGAGCATTCCTGCTTTTCCCGTAGACCATGCTGTTATGTATGCGTGCTGCTATATCCTGGGACACTGGGGTCCGTGTTCTTCTTAGGGCTTTGCTGGGACTCCTACAACTGCGTCATTTTGCAGATAGTAATTACCGCAGTGCTTAGCTCTCTGCAGGGAATCTGCCAGCATTACAGTTTCCTCCATAAAACTGTCATGCATAGTAAAAGGGAAAATGTGCAGGCATTGGTTATAAAGCCAGTGTATATGAGTCATAATGGAAAACTATTTAGGTATATAGAGCTGACAGTTTTTGGGTGCAATATTGTCCTGCAACAGTCAATATATTCTTCCCTGTCTGCCTGTGTTTATCATGGATTTAGTTAAAAAAAAAAGACAGCTGACATTTCTGTAGCATTAAGGTATGATTTCACACATACACTTAAAGTCAGAAATAGATCAAAGGGTAAAACTGCTCTGATGTTTAGTGAAAAGCAAAGCTTCAGCTTTACAGTGTTAGAGGAACCCAACCTGAGGCTCAGAGATGGCTGTCTGAAAGCATGTCCTGTTTAATGAAATCAACGTGCTCAATGTACTAAGTAACTTGTTATCACGAAATGCTCTAAAAGAACGTAAGCGCCATTGTAAGGGAGATGTGGACATCAGTGAGCCAGATGTGGTGTTAATTTACTATGAAAGTGGCCGATTATGAGGTGCCTTTACCACCAATTACAAGATGTGACAATAATTGGTTTTATAAGTCTGGCTCAGAAAATATAACATAAAACTGGAAGACCACACATGGTGTGGAAGGTTATGAGTGCCCTCTTCACAGCCACCTCCTCCAGCTCCTCTGGGGGGATACCAAGGCATTCCCAGGCCAGTCGAGAGTGTAATCTCTCCAGTGTGTCCTGGGTCTGCCCCGGGGCCCGAAACACCTCCAAAGGGAGCCTAGATAGATGCTAGATAAAAGCACCTCAGCTGGCTCCGTTCTATGCGGAGGAGCAGCAGCTCTACTTCGAGCTCCTCCTGAAGGTCTGAGCTCCTCACCCTCTCTAAGGCCAGACGCCCTGCAGAGAAACTCATTTCTGCCGCTTGTATCTGCGATTTCATTCTTTCAAGAACAACAACGAACCAATTTTTTTTGTATAGTATCACAGCATTACATTGTTTCAAAGCGCTTTACAGCATCCCCACCCAAAGCCCCCAGTGAGTAAGTCATAGGCGACAGTGGCAAGGAAAAACTCTCTAGAAGGAAGAAACCTTGGGAGGGACCAGATTCAAAGGGGGAGCCCATCCTCCAGGGGGCAGCAGGGAGAGTGAAATAGGAGAGATGCCTAAGAGCCAAGTCACACTGTATAAGTCATAAGATTTGAGACACAAACAGGGAACAGGGAGGTGATGACAAGCCGGTGCCGACGCTCCCTCCAATCACCAGGCAACCAGTAGGCAGGCAGCGGGTCATACATGGAGGACGACACAGGCAGAATGGCGAGCTGGATGCAAGGACATCATTGGTAGTGGCAACGTCACATGTAACAGGGTGTGCTGGACATCTTGATAGCTGGATTTCAGTCACTACCCAGAGCTCATGACCATAGGTAAGGGTATGAATGTAGATCGACTGGTAAATAAAAAGCTTTAACTTTCTGCTCAGCTCTCTCTTTACCACAACAGCACTGCAAAGTGTCTGTATTACTGCTGATGCTGCACCAATCTGTCTGCCGAACTCCTGCTCCCTCCTTCTCTCACAGCAACTAATCCCCTACCTGGAGCAGATTATCCACCCTTTTCCAGTTGAGAACCATGACCTCAGACTTGGAGGTGCTGATCCTCATCCTGGCCCCCCCACACTCAGCTGAAAACCAGCCCAGTGCATGCTGCCCCACCCCACATCATCTGCGAAAAGCAAAGACGTGACCCTAAGCCCCCGAACTGGACCCCCTCCGCCCCTTGGCTACGCCAAGAAATTGTATCCATAAAAGTTACCCCATACTCCTGAAGCTCCCCCCCACAAGACACACTGAGGGACATGATCATACGCCCCCTTACATTAAGCAGTACTCCGGAGCACAGAGAGGCCTGTTACGATCCCCAGTCTAGGGTTGGGGATCGCCAGAAAGGTAAGGGAAAGGAAGAGGAGAAGACGGGACAAGCAGGGAACACGGGAAACAAGAGGGATCTTTTTTTATGTTTATTTATTTTTCACAAACACTTCCACAAACCTCAGGTGTAACAGACTTTGGGAGTGACCCAGGCCAAAACAACAAACAAAACAGCTAACGAACACGACCCGAAACTAATCTACCCCTAAGTGTAACAAAAGGAAACAAAATAACACTAAATCCTGACTCCCTACCCAAACATACAGTAAAGCACAAAAAGGCAGTCACTCCTTACACACCTGGTACAAACACACATACAGCAAATGCACAGAACACGAGTAACAGTACCAAAAGGGAGAAGGCAAAGAGAGCAGTCAAAAACAAGCGAGAGATCAAATAAACCAGAATGAAATCAAACCAAAGCGAAGGTATCGAGGGACGAAGCGAGAAATCAGAATCCAAAAACCAAAATCGTCACACACAATAATCAGAAACCAATAAGCAAACCAAAGACATAAAGAATGAGCAGAGCTGTCCGCATTTGCAAGCTGCGGCCTTACGTTAAGCAGTACTCCGGAGCACAGAGAGGCCTCCTTACGTTAAGCAGTACCCCAGAGCACTGAGAGGCCTTCTTACGTTAAGCAGTACTCCAGAGCACAGAGAGGCCTCCTTACTTTAAGCAGTACTCCGGAGCACAGAGAGGCCTCCTTACGTTAAGCAATACTCCGGAGCACTGAGAGGCCTTCTTACGTTAAGCAGTACTCCAGAGCACAGAGAGGCCTCCTTACGTTAAGCAGTACTCCGGAGCACAGAGAGGCCTCCTTACTTTAAGCAGTACTCTGGAGCACAGAGAGGCCCCCTTATGTTAAGCAGTACTCCGGAGCAGAGACAGCTGAGGATTCAGCCTCCCAACCTTCTTAAAGGAGTCATTCACTATGTGAATAACCATGATTCAAAATTCCGACCACAGCGACATTTCAGAGGGCGCTCTATTACATCTGTAATGTTTCTGCTCTGCTCTGCTCCATATGAAGTGAATTCCCATTTACATTTATTTATTTTATTCTCATGGCTTCAGAGAGATTCCATCATAAGACAAAAAAGCAACACTCAGCCCCATGTGGTCTGTCTGCCTGGGTTTTTCGGCGTCTACTGAAGACCACCCTTATTCGCTTTCACCGATAGCTGTAAGCCCTGACCACAATGACTCTTCACATTAATAAGCGACATGATAACTAAGACATAGGCCTATTCTGTCAAATTTACTGTTCAGTTTTACTACATTTTTAATCAATTTACCATTAATTATTATAAGTACTATTGTTATTGTTATTATTTATAATTATAATTCTCTCTTTGTAGTCTTTCCTCTTTCAGTAATATGAGTGCCTGAGGTATAATGATTAATTATTAACAACAGGAAATAATCCCAGTAACTTTTGAATAATTAAACCTCAGCCCCTATTCTGCAGCATTGTCAAGCTGAGCCCAGAGTCTTGGGAAGCACATGGGAGCAGTATCACACGGGCGATCGTGCATGAACCTGCGCTTACATTTAATGACGTTCCTCCATGCTTTGTGTCGCAGCCCATTGCAATCTCGCAATTCGGCAGTTTGCCTTTAAAGCTCCCCTCCAGCATAAACAAGCCCATTATCCGGAGCGTCACATTTTACAGCTGGCCAGAGTATCACACAGCTTTGGCTGAGACAGGCGGCACGCAGCGCTGTGTGGCACTGTGGGTTAGGGCTCTGTGCCTATGATCAGAAGGTCATGGGTTCAAATCTCACAGTCGGCAATACGGCTTAACTGCTGAGCCCATGTGCAAGGAGGAGCTTCGCTTTCTCAGTTGGTCGTGCTTTTGATAGAAGCTGCAGAAGTAAAATCCCCAATGTTAACTGTACATCGTGATGAATCAAAGCGCGTTAGCAGCTCTGATGAGTCACTGTCAATTGTCTTTCACTCTGACAGGCATAAACCTCAATATCTACAGTAGTACACATTTGTTTTTACCTGCAGATTTACTGTATTTGCAATAATCATATGACATTTGTATCTTTTTTTAATTAAAGCAATCTAGATGAATACCCAGATGACTATTTAATGATTCTCATTATTACTCTCCTCCAAGCTGGAGGTTGATGCCCATTTTTTAACAGCCTCCGGGAGTCAAGGAGAGTTTCCAGTTGTGTCATTTCTCCATGAGAGAACAGCAGAGCAGAATTAACTCAATGGACAGTTTTATAAGAGAGCAGACAAGGACATGGGAATGGAAGTCACAGAGCCAACTGCAGGCCTTCCCTATCCCTTCTTACAGTATACTGGTCAGACTGGTTCACTATGAACAACGGGGGCATTTCCGACAGAAATCGCGAAGACTGCAGATTCACTGGGATCAGAATGAACAATTTCACCAGTTCTAATGGCAAGTTGCTCAGAACACCCGGCCCCAGCTATGGGAGTTTGGTTTCCGCCAAGACGCTTTACTCGGGCCCCCAATTTTAATTTTTATTTGGGTCAGAAGAAGGCTGTCTCCACTGAAACTTCTGAGAGCACACTCCTGCCAGGAGGGGGTGGGTTTCGGCGGGGGCTGACGGCCCTGAATCCCTGGCAACAAAACAAATCCCGTATGGTGGAGGGGGTGTTCCGTCCGTCCAGGCGCCAGAGCCGCGACATGCTAACATCTGCATCCAATAGAGGGCAGAGGAAGCGGCGAGTTCTCACAGAGGTGCTGACCGGCCTCCCAGGCAGACGGGGCCTTTCTTTGACCGTAAACCTCTTTGCAAGCAAGCCAGAGGGATCAGTAGCTCCAGGGACGGGCGGAGGACCATCTTACCACTAGGCCTGAAACAGAAAGACCTCAGTCCTGAACACTGGTTAAGTGGGACAAGGGCTAAATTGGGACACGTGCATGTTTGATACTCAATGTCTTTATGCCTCTGTGGTCTGTTAACTTAGGTTCAGATCTTGAGCTTTCAATGATATATTATGTTTTAATATTTATTATTTATAATTAGGATCATGTCTTTAAAGTGAGAGAGAAAAATAGAAACTGACAAATTGTCCCAGTTCACCAATAACCAGCCGACTCCTCGTGAAGTTCTACAGTTTCAGTCTGAGCCTGATGGCAAATGGGTGTCTTCCTGGATTCTGTGATGCAGCCAAGCGTGTCCCCAGGGTCGCACTCCATCACCAGAAATCTCCGGATCTTTTTGAAGCTCTGATAAATGTGAGGAAGTGCCAGTTAGTCTCACCTCATCCCACCCATCCCGTTGTTTGCTTTCTGCCCAGCGGAGATGTGCGTGCACTGCTTTATGACGACCACCTACGGCAATTTCCCTCCAAGTGTCGTTACGGTGAGCGAGACTCAGGCTTCCAGCAAAAAGAATAATCCGGAGGCGATTTCAAAAAGGATGCTACCGAATATTTCTGCCAATACAAAAATATTTTTACTTGTGTATAAAGTGCTAATTGGTCTCAGGTCTAGATGCATTTCTGATTTACTTGGACATTATGAAGCATCCAGACCCCAGAGGCCATCTTGGAAAGGTTTACTCGGTGTTCCCAGGTACAAGACCAAGCAAGGTGAAGCCACATTCACTGTCTATGTTCCCCATCTGAGACGAGCTTCCTGAAGACCTGAGGTCTGCTAAAACTGTCAGCTCATTTAAATGAGGGCTTAAAACATTACTGTTTGCTGCAGCTTTTCAACAAATTAAATCAGTTTAGTCATACACTGTACCTTCTATGTAGTCTTTCAAATGTGATTTTAATGTATTGAAATATGTCCTTCTGCCTTTGTAAAGCACTTTGAATTGCCTTGCGTCTGAATTGTGCTATATAAATAATCTTGCCTTGCCTAGCCTGACAAATGAAACAGGAAATTTATCAAAAACTTATAGCTTATTTTAAAAAAAGGAACTTTCACGTAGAGTAAAAGTGACAGAGTAGAGCAATAAGTTTGCCATTAACTGAAGACATCCAGTTATTTTTATGACTGAGTGGAAATCCTCCCTCAAAATGCCACTCATACACAGTCCACACAATATTCTCAAAATGGATAAATATGTCACATTTACACTGAATAATATTACAAACTTGGCAAACTTCTATCACTAACTATAACCATCCATCCAAGCTCACAGATATACTGACTAAGTGGTAAGCGACTGATTAATCAAAGCGTATGTGATGGAGACAGAGATGCACGGTGCTCAGATTCGCTGGACGCCTACAAGTTTGCCTCATCATCAGAGCCTTGCAAGCGATCCTGGACTTCACTGGCACACTGTCTATATGGAAGCAGGCAGGTAGCAAACCTGTACCAACATTAAGTAATACTTCAGCATTAGTTCAAATACAAGAACTCGTAGCCATAGGTGGAAATTAGCGGGAGGACATTTCAAACTAGATTTAAGGAAGCACTTATTTACACAGCGTGTTATCAGAGTACGGAATAGTCTGTAGTGCAAGCTGAATCCTTGGGTTCCTTTAAATCAGAGCTAGATAAGATTTTAGCAACTCTGAGCTATTAGTAAAGTTCTCCCCAAGCGAACTTGATGGGCCGAATGGCCTCCTCTCGTTTGTATAGTTCTTATGTTCTTAAGTTCTGCGACCCGGGTGCTGAGGTGCCCGCTGGATCACAGCAAACTCCTGACTGTCTCCTCCTTCACTTTCCTTTCTGCTCCAGGATAATTGCTGTGTTGTGGTGCCATGAGCCGGTTCTGGTTCCTCCTCCTTCTCAGGAAACACTCCCTCTCTCCCCCGCTGTATAAAAAGGCCCGGGGTGGGATCCCACTGCAGACCGTGGCATCGGGGGGGGGGTAACGTGATCTGACACTGAAGCCCGGGGAGACGGCCAAACCCCCGTAATTCTCAGGAAGGTCTTCCATGCCTGGAGCGGCAGAGCTGCAGCGATGACATGGGTAAGCGTCTCCTCTGAGAAGACCTCCGGACTTTACAGCACAAGGCCTTCCTAACCTCACCTCTGCTTCTACTCAGACTACTTCAAACATTCTGTAATAGCCTACGGGCACCTGAGAAGCTGCTTCCTATAAGTGATTGCTAATGTCTGTTAGCCAGCACACGCCTTATGTCAGTCAACGTCTAGTGGTTTGCTGAGGGGGGCAGTTGGATCAGTCAGTCATTACCAGTGGTTTTACAATTTAGACTGAAAGTGTATGAAATGTGTCGTCTGCGAGCATCAAAGTAAAAACTTCTGCCATTAAAACACTGATGAAATACCCGCTTTTTGAAACATTGTTTAAAATGAACAAAGTCATATGTTAATGACTTTACATATTCTGTGTCTCAGAAGGAGAAATGTGCAGGTAGTTGATTCTCATCATGCCTTGGGCCATAACACCTTTTGGCATAATCAGATATACAGCAAATGTATGAGAGATGTCTAGACTATTGTTTCTGAACCCAGTCCTCGGGGACCCCAAGACAGTCCACACCTTTGATCCCTCCCGGCTCCCAGCCAATCAGAAACACTGTATACCCGGTACAGGTCCCTCCCAGCTCCCAGCCAATCACAAACACTGTATACCCGGTACAGGTGCGACTGGGAGCCGGGAGGGAGCAGAAACGTGGACTGTCTGGGCGTCGCTGAGGATTGGGTTCAGAAACACTGATCTAGGTGTTTAGTGCAAATACACTTCAGTGCATTAAGCTGTAGTTTAAATGCTTGGGAACATTTTCCATGGTGATAATTCTATATGCGCATTGAAACATTGATGCAGACTTCAGATGTAGATCTTGCTGTCTATGTCTGGCCATGTGGCTAAATCAAACAAGCACTTTGGACTTTGGAGGCATTTACGACTCAGTGAAGAAACCACTAACGTCATTTTGTATGCTTCCCTAATTTCTGGAATGCCTTGCTCTGCACTTTTTGAAGTTAATGATGAAAATCGCCAACATGAATAATGTAGACACACATCACCATAGTGACAAGTATTAATTCCATAAGCATAGGGTAGATCTCAGCATGAACAGTCTTGTGGGTCCAGAAAGATTTGTTCTTTGCCAAAGGAGAATTTTAGTCCCTCCAATTATTCATCCATACATGTTTGAAAGAGTGACATGTGACCTCAGAGTGAAAATGATCGTCCTGTCTGTGTGAGATGGTGCCACACTCAAGATGCACAAACAACCTTTACTGTATGAAATCTGGCGAGAGCTGTCTATACCTTTTGTCTGCTACCTTAACAACTCAGTGGACATTGGCTACAGTCCCACTGGGCTGAAAGTTGGTCATTTCTCTGACATCTTGGGCAAACTGCTTTACTTTTACATGCTTATATGTATTGTGCTTCTATTTAACATGCATTATCAGCCCAATCAGGATAATATGATCAAATATGCAGTCATGTACTTCATAACAGCAGGCCATTGGCAATTAGCCAAACACTGGGAATAAGGACAACAATAAACAGGTAAAGGGTAAATATCACTACAGACTCAAACATTAGGAGACACTAGGAGCAAAGGTGCAGAAGATTATCAGAGAACTAGATGGAAGTAAAGATGACTGAGACCCCAGACACAAAAACAACCAATATAAAAATTTGCATACAGAAGACAACATGGTTGACAAGAGGCTCACAAAACTCAACATTAACCCATCATCCATGCGGTGGCCCAGGGGAACACATGAGGGACTGAGAAGAGTGTTAAATCATAAAGAAGCACAGAGAAAATGAGATGGCTAGTGCCATCTGCTGGCTGAATGGGGAAATGAGAAGAGTGTTAAATCATAAGGAAGCACAGAGAAAATGAGATGGCTAGTGCCATCTGCTGGCTGAATGGGGAAATGAGGCACGTGGCAAAGACTGATTTTGACAAAGTATTTATGGTGATGCTGCTGTAAACAAAAGCTACTGCGCTGCCAGTCGTATAAAGGTTTACAGTTATGTACGGCACATTGTACTAGATCGTCACAATGTCACTGGTTTATGTATATACTATACTGTAAATGTTATTGTTATTTAGGCTACGGCAAATAGCCTAGTTGTTTGCTAGGCTGTACCATCCAGAGTTGTGTAAGTAAAGTCTATGATGCTTTCACAATTTTTAGTGCGAAAACATAACTAACTCCCTTTGACATTCTTATGGTTAGCAGTATGAAATGTTCTGGAATTTTTAGTAATGCATTCCTCAGAACCTATCCCTATCATTAAGAGACGCACGACTGTGTGAAATCATTAACATATAATATAATACGATATAATGTAATACAATATAATATTGCTGTGGTTTTTCTTTCCGGCCAATCAGGAGTCAGGAGCTGCTCGTGTCGACCGGATTCGTCTTTGTTGTACCCACATAAATGTGATTAATGCTGAATTACACTGATTCTTCCACATTCTTCTTATCGCTTAACAGTAATTCATCACAAGGGGGCGCTCTAAGCACCAACCACTTGCCACCATTATGTTCTTCCTCAGGGGTCTGATTATTCCCACCCCTGGCTGGTAAGCTGTCAATTATTTATTGTACTATTTAGCTGCTCTGAACACAATATTTTTATATATATGGCAATAAGCCTAGAACCTGGGTCTTTTGTTCAAGGACAAAGTGTGATGAGCTCAGCACCCAGGCAGAAATAGGCCATAGCAGTTTCTGTTGGCAACACATTACTTATCTACAGAGATAGTTATATTTTTTAACCTTCAATGTGGTGATAAAATGCGGAGCTAAGTGGGGCATGATAAGCCTCAGATATAATTGGGGTGTAAATATATCCTTGTACAATGACATTCAGTGTTACAAGGTCACATTATTTCTGCAGGTTACATCTTCACAGTATTGTCCAAAGGATTACATTCTCTAACTGTTATAATATAATATAATATAATATAATACAAAATATTAATTTGTATGTGACATACTATATAAGTTCATGGTTTCAAGCTGGAACATATAATGAGACACATTAAGCACTTTTCACTGAGTGACATTATGTTGCATCTGCGTGACATGATGATGACGACGGAAACTGAAGCCACAGCATGTTAAATGTGATGCTTTCTGACCTCGCAGGCACCGCTGTGAAAGGAGGCTGGGATTCTGAGCGGTGACGGCTGTGACGGCCAAGCGACAGCTGCCTGTGGTGAGAAGTGCGGCAGGATGCCTAAAGTGATGCTGTGGAGCACCAATGCCCACGCCGTTCGCATCACCCATGTGCTCACCATCCTCGCTCAAGTCGTCTTCGCTCTAAAACCTGCCAAGCTGCCTCTGATTGGCCGCAAGCCCTTCATTGCCGCCTGGAACGCCCCTTTGGACATGTGCGTCAGCAAGTACAACGTGAGCATCGACCTCAGTCTCTTTCACATCCAGGGCAGTCCCCGTGCCTTGAGAACAGGCCAGGACGTCACCATCTTCTACGCTAACCGGCTGGGCCACTACCCCTTCTACACGGAGCAGGGTGTGCCTGTTAACGGCGGCCTGCCGCAGAACTGCAGCCTCGATTTGCACCTGCACAAAGCCCATCGGGACATCCGCCACTACATCCCTTCCCGCAACTTCCACGGCCTGGCCGTCATCGACTGGGAGTACTGGAGACCGCAATGGAGCCGCAATTGGCACAAGAAGGACATCTATCGCAGGAAGTCACGGGAGATGGTCTGGGGAGCCTACATCAACATGTCCGCGACCCAGGTGGAGAAGCTGGCTCGGCACAGGTTCGAGGAGAGAGCCACGGCCTTCATGCGGGAGACACTGACGCTGGGTATGAGTACTCGGCCCCGTGGCCTTTGGGGCTTCTACCTCTACCCCGATTGCCACAATTACAATGTGGATGAGACCAACTACACAGGCTCCTGCCCCCTGCAGGAGCGCGAGCGCAATGATGAGCTGCTGTGGCTGTGGAACAGGAGCACGGCGCTCTATCCCTCAGTCGCCATCAGACGCCGCCACGCTGATAATGACAGCAACCTGTACTTTTCTCGGTGTCGGGTGCTAGAGTCCTTGCGCATCGCCAGTCTCACCTCTCTTGACTATGAGCTGCCAACCTTTGTCTACACACGCATGGGCTACCGGGAAGAGGCCATGACCTTCCTTACCATGGTAAGCTTGGGCTAAAGACCAGGGTCTAACTGGAGAACCCAAGGGTCAGTATATCTGCTGTGTGTATGATATCATTGAGTAGCCTCATAGGTCATTCTACATCAACCGATCAGTTCAAAACATTTACTCCTGTCTGCGCTTTAGCATAGCTAAAATTCTGCTGTGAAATGGTATCCCCTCCTTACAATGACATTTTAGCCTCACTGAAAAACCTCTCTGGATGATGTCTGGAAAAACATGTGGCAGGTTCAGATTTCCATGCTGCCACCTTGTGGTCACAGATGGTAGGCCTCAGAAATACATGGAAACATTTGCTTTTCAGCACAGTGAACTTGCTGCTTTTATGCGAGTTTGTGTGTTCTCCACATTGTGTGGGTTTCCTCCAGGTATTCAAGTTTCTTCCTGCAGTCCAACGACAGAAAAATTAGACAGAGTTAGATAAATTTGACAGTATTTAAATGTGAGTACTCGTAATATGTAAATGAGTACTCATGCTCTTGTTTGTCTAGTATATGCACAGGCATTTACACCATTTTGTTGTTCTTTCCAGAAGGACTTAGTCCACACCATTGGGGAGAGTGCAGCTCTGGGTGCAGCTGGCTTCGTCATTTGGGGCAATCTGAACCTCACCTCCTCCAGAGTGAGTTTATGGACATTCTGCATGTATTTCTGCAGTAGCCAAAGGTTTGCAGTAAATACTGATCGATACTGCAATTCCTCAGTAGGTAGTGCTCAGAGCTAGAATGTTCCCTCAATTAACAGCACATTGACATCAAACACAATACCCCTGTTCTTTAAATGATGTTATAATGGATAGACGTTAATGGGGAATTAACCCTTTGTTAACAACGCTTCTCTTTAACTCTCCTCAGCACAACTGCTCCAAAGTAAAAGCGTTCCTGGGCCGCCAGCTAGGCCAGTACATTACGAATGTTACACGAGCAGCAGAGATCTGCAGTGACGTCCTGTGCCAGGGAGGAGGCAGGTGTGTCCGTAAGGATCCCCATGCGTCGCATTACTTGCACCTGAGCAGTGAGAGCTACCGCATTGATCCTACCGGTGATGGGAGGTTTGCCGTCGTGGGATGGCACACTGATCAGGAACTCCAGCAACTCTCGGAGCGGTTCCGCTGTCACTGTTACCAAGGTTACGGAGGGGACCACTGTGACGATCTAGCTACCATGGTAGAGAGCTCTGCCAGGGTAACTGGGACTTCGGCTGCACTTCTTTTGGCTCTACTGCTCAACTTGTGTGCAGTACTTGTGTGAATACTATGTAGGATAACCATATCCATAACTCTGCACACTGACAGCAATAAGCTTCCTAAGGTTAATCCCAGTTTTGGTCACTTATATTGCAAAGACTTTATTTTTCTATCTTAAAGTTTAAGCCTGTTATATAATAATTTTTGAAACATCACACATATATTATACATGTACATTTGGTCACAAGTAAACTTTCAGGTAAAAACATTTATTGGCCTTCATGGTCTGAGACAAAGCACAGCAATCAGGGCCATCCATCCATCCATCCATCCATCCATCCATCCATCCATCCATCCATCCATCCATCCATCCCACTGCTTATTCACTGGAGGAAGCAGGGAACCACTGGGACTTAGGCTGCTGACTGAATGAGGTGCACAAGAAGGCAGACTCAGGTAAGGAAAACTGGAAAACCCAGACCAGGTAGCAGGGAACTAGAAACGGGGCTACAACACAGAAAACAGGACATTCACAGAGAAACCCCAAGGACAGGAAGGCGGGGCTACAACACAGAAAACAGGACATTCACAGAGAAACCCCAAGGACAGGAAG
>JAODKE010000001.1:1463114-1473227 GCA_026779605.1 Mormyrus hasselquistii
CTTCGCTTGGGGAAGCACGAAAACCTCGATCTCCTCCTTATGGAGAACCCCTACCTGCATCCCAAAGGGGCCAGCGCAGGAGGAGACAATGGTCACGCATCGACTGGAATGCGATTATGTCAACATCTGTGGGGGGCTCCTCAATGTGCCTATTTCTAAAGAGTTACTGGCCTCAGCTGCATCTGCCAGGTCTGGATATAGAATGCACCTTGATCAGCAGAAGGCTAAGAAAATTACTGATGTCCAGGCACAGAAATTGAAATCTTTAGAAGAAAACATTGAGCACCTGAAAAAGAAAATTCTGGTCCAGGTATCTATGAGCCTGCAGAGGGATGCAGATCAGCTTGCAGAAGAAGCTGAAGGAAAAGCTGGCACCTTGATGGCACAGCTCATTACAAAATCAAACACACTGAGGAAGAGATATAAAGAAAAAACAAGTGAATTACAGCAAATCGAGACCGAGTTGGAGGCAAAGGACAAAGAACTGAGATCAGTACAGTAAGAAACAAATGTTCAGGTTAATGGCATGCAGTGTACTTACTGCTGTGCAGTGTTTGTTTGAAATCTTCATAAGCCCATGGTTGTCAATATTCTTCCTAATGATTAGTCAGTGCAAAGACTATGTTTTGCAATTTTGTTTCACTCTTTCTGTAAATCAATAAAGAGTTTACGGTAATTGGTTGTGTTGTGTGGTGTTTGCAAATTTGTTACTACAAAATTGGTCTTAAATTTTATTCTGTACAGTATTAAAAAGGTCTTAAAAAGTCTTAAATCTAACTCGTAGAAACCTGCAGATACCCTGAATTCCTCTACAGTGAGTTTCTGAACTTTCTGTACACACTCTGCCATAGTCAAGGGTTAGTGATGAATTCAGAAGTCATCAGAGAATTACTGATAAATTTTTGCATAATTCTTCATTCACTAAGAAGACCAGATTTTGGACTGCAGGAAGGCAGTAAAATCCGTAGGGATTCCCATGCGTCGCATTACCTGCACCTCAGGAGTGAGAGCTACCAAAACGATCGTAACAGTGATGGGAGGTTCACCGCCGTGGGATGGAACACTGATCAGGAACTCCAGCAGCTCTCGGAGCAGTTCTGCTGTCACTGTTACCAAGGTTATGGAGGGGACTGCTGTGACAGTCTAGCTACCGTGGAGAGAGCTCTACCAGGGAAACTGGAACTTTGCCTGTACTCATTTTGGCTCTACTGCTCAACTTGTGTGTAGTGAGCACCACAGAAATTTATACTATTTCATCATGCCTCAATATGAAAGCTACATTTACCTACTTCATTAATGCGAATCAGTGCTGTCCCAAATGATTATTCTTTAAACAATTTGGCAAAAAAAAAAAATCAGATTATTCGACTAATCTAACAACTATTTAATTGATCTAATGATAAATTTATTGATAAGCAATTCTTTTCAAGTTAGTCATTTAACACAACAATTCACCCCCTCCCCCATACACAAATCTGAAATTCTCATTAACATTTCAATTGATTAAAACATTTCTTAAACATTAGAGCATTAATGTTATGACACTTTAACAATAATGTCAACAATAGTAAACTGCTGCCTTATTTATTTAATAATGTATTAATGTGTTATTAATGTGTCTGATCAGCAATAAATTCAAAAAAGGCAAATATTAAGAGATTCAATAATGTTAATAATCACTTACTTAATTATTTCAGTACACCAACTTTTTTAAAATGTTTAATGTTGAAACAGATGCTAAAACATGGAATGATTTCATAACTACAGAAACATGTTTGTAACAAACACTAGCAAAGGTAGTTTATAGTTAAGCTTACTTCAGTGAGCAAGGAACAATTTAGGGTATAGTGTGTAAGAGTGGTCGTAAACAATAATTTGTCTCACTCTTACGTGGCAGAATAAGTAAAAATAAAATATAAAATGGCTGAAACAGCGTCATTAATGTCAGCGAGGCTTTTTTGCTGTGTGTTTCTCCAGAGGCGCTGAAGCTCTGCTGATAAACGTAGTTATGTTGCCTCGTGCGGGGGCGGGATGCAAATTTCCTGTTTTGGAGGGTGGTACTGTAGAAGATGTCTCATTAATATTTATGAGAGAAGTGCTACATGATTGGCTAATGCATGCCTTTCAAAATAGTGTGGCACTGCTGGCCCCAGCGATATTACACAAAACTATATCAGAATTCAGTCTATAATTTATGTAGTTACAGGTATGGTGCGGGTGTTCTGTTGAGTTGAGCTACTTTGTCGAGTTAGGCTACCGCAGTGCTAATTGATGGGAGTCGGCCACTTCCCAGAGGCGGCACCTTTATTTAACCCGAACCGATCACGCGTACCCACAGTTACAAAGACCTTGCGTACACACAGCGTTACCTAGAGGGTCATGGAAAAAGAGAAGGGGGCTACAACCAGCCTTCTCGTGTCCTGCTTCCCCACTCTCTCTCCTGCACCGCTCTTCCTCTCACGAGAGCGCTTATATGCAGCTCAGGGCAGAAGATGAGTGCCTTAAAGGTCCATGCCTATAACGGCCATTACAGGTCCTCCCCAGCAAAAAAAATGGCTGCCCCCAGCCGCACACGGAACCTGGGGGACCGCCCACAACACAGTAGACCCCATACATGGATAAGTCATACAGTGACAACACACTATAAGGGGAAACAGTAACCAGCATTCCAGTGAACAAGCCAAAAGACACCCACACCACCCAAACGGAAGAAAAGAAGAGCACATAAGAAGTAAAAAAAACACTGTACACACAAAGGCGGCAACAGGTCACATTTGCCAGTGTGGTACGGGCTCGTCCACCTATGTGTGGACCAATCAGCCGTAATCCGGGGGACCACCCTAGGTCTCAAGTGATAACCCTCCCCCAAATCAGACTCCCAGTCACAAATGTCGTCACCCACATCACCACCAGCACAACTCAATGCAAGGGTAATTCCAGGGTCAATGTGGGCCCGATCAGGGGAATCCAGGGGGGGTATTACATTCCAGTGGGGAAAGGTTTCAGTGAGCTCATCATTACACGAGTCAGCCAGGGGCTCAAGGGACCCGATAGGGTCAGGGGGGTCACGGGCAGCGGTGCTCCGATTGTGGCCCGCAGTTTCCCACGTGTGGAAGGGCAGGAGGTTGACAACATGATACACACCTGCGTCCACACCATCATTCACACTGACGAGTCTGTAAGTGACCTCGGACAGTCTTTGCATAATGCGAAAAGGGCCACTGTACACTGGTGCCAATTTAGTGGCGAAGTTTGCCCCCGCATCTGAGCGGAAGTGGGTCTTTACCTTGACCGGATCACCAGGCTGATAGACCACATGACGGCATCGGCCATCATAACAATGTTTTTGCCGACAATGGATCTCCTCCAGGGAAGCCCTGGCGTGATCGTGAGAATCCTGAAGTGAAGCTTTCAGACGCTCAGGGTAGGAAAGTTCTGGGTCCTCCATGCCTTTACAGGAGGGTTAAGTGAACAAATCAAGGGGGGTGGCCAGCTCACGAGCGTAGAGCATCTCATGTGGCGCTTTCCTCAAGGTAAAACAAATCTGGGGAATGTACTTAGGTGTGCTTGTCTTTCACATAAGCGCAGTCTTCAGCGTACGATTCACACGCTCCCTCTCATTCGTCTGTGGGTGGTAAGCTGTGGTGAGCCTGTGTTCAGTCCCACACTCTCAAAGAGCCGGCTAACCAAGGGAGCACCCCTGTCAGAAATCAGATGTGAGGGAGCTCCATGTTATGCAAATACCTCAGACACAAATTTGGCAGCTGCCACCTGAGTCGCTGCCTCTCTCACCGCCATCGCTTCGACCCACTTAGAAAAATAGTCCACAAAAACCAAAATGTACGCATTCCCCTGAGGGGTGCGGGGAAGTGGGTCTACGAAATCCATACCACACTATTCCCAGGCTCTCTGAGGCCGAATAGGCCTATAAGCCCCGCTGGTTTCCTCTGGCTCGGTTTTGAGAGTTGGCAGATCATGCATGAGATGATGAATTTCTTAACGTCGGTGGCCACCTTTAGCTAAAAGAATCTCTGTTTTACTCTGGCTATGGTCTTTGCCACGCTCAAATGTCTGGCCATGGGATGGTCATGATAGTATCTCAGAAGTTCTCCTCTTATGGATGCCGGTGCATACAATTCAGCCCTTTGGGGTCATGGAAGTACAGGAGTCCTTCCTGTACAACAATCACTCCAAAGCGTCCTACAGCAGCATGGTCCTCATCTGGGTCACTTTCCAGTGACTGCAGGTCGTCTAGCTGGAGTCGCCCTGGTGTAAGCAGTCCTCCAGCATCACAGAGGGCAACTTGTGCAGATAAAGGCCCGCTAAGACAGCATAGTCAGGCAAAGGTCCAGGGGCTGGTTGTCACATGGCAAGGGGTTGCGAGAGAGGGCATCTGAGACCTTGTTAAGCACCCTGGCCTTATGGACCACTAAAGTCAAAGTCCATCAGATGTAGCGACCATCTAGCTAGTCAGCCAGAGGGGTTCGGACGAGTCAGCCACCTCAGACTACTATAGCCACTTCTATGCTGTCGTCATCCTTCTGCATGAGCTCGGCACTGAGCGCAGTGTCGCAAGCATCAGTATGAATAAAAAAAGGGCACTGACAGTCAGGAAACCGTAAAATGGGGGCAGAAATCAGTCGCCGTGTCAGGCTGTCCATGGCCTTCTAGCGACTGCCATCCCAGATGAAAGGCACATCGGACCGTGTCAAGGCAAACAAAGGTTCGGCTAGGCGGGCATAATTCTGAATGAAACGCCGATAATAGCTCATAAGACCTAGAAACTGCCATACCTGCTTCACATTAGCGGGGGCTTTAAAGTCCATCATGGCCCTCACCTTGTCTTCATCCGGGGAAATGCCCCCCAGTGTGATACGATAGCTAACTGGCACTTACTCAATTTCAAGATCAAATTAGCAGACTAAAGATGGGTTAGAACCTCACGGAGGTCCACTAAGTGTTGCTCAAACGTGGGAGAGGCGATGACAATATCATCAAGATAGCACAACATTTATAAATCAAAGCAGAAAGAACATCCTCCCTCCTCTGGTGCTTCCCCGTCGTCGACTGGGTCGATGGATCACCAGTCAGCCGATTCGTCCGGGTGATATTCCGAATGTCACAATGACTAGTGTTGCGCCCTGACCAAGACCTGCTGTCGGAAAGGGCAGGGTGGGTGGGTTGGGAACAATGTGGACAGTTACGTGAGGTGAAACCTGGTTGAGAGCACTTGAAGCAATATATCCCCATTGGGGGCTTTCCTTCACTCGATGGAGTAGGTGAGTCCTGACTTAATGGACCCAAGACTGAGTGGAGCTCATGTGCATGCATGAGGAGGTCCCTCACCGAGCGTAAGGGTGTGCCATAGACAGCAGCTCAGCATATGTCGAGTACATGTTTATAAATTAGCGTAATTTGCGCCTGTTCAGGTGGAGGGCTCCGCAGCTTGCCGAACTCACTGAGCACGTGAGCCACAAAAGTGGGGAGAGGTTCACCATCTCGCTGCACTCAGTCTAGGATACCCCTCCAGATACGCTCTTGATCATCCGAAGGCAAAAACACTTTCCTGAACAAGTCCTAGAATTGGGACCATGAAGACAATGGCCAGATACAATGGCAATTCAGCCAGAATCTGAGTATCGCTCAGCCCCAGCAGTGACCGGTAGCGGTTGACTGATTGAAGCCATTCTTCAGGCTGAACTTCACCCAGCCCCGTAAAGACAGGAGGCTCGAATTTTGACTGGCGGAGAACAGAGGCAAGCGCCCTGGACGTGCCCAGCATACTGGCACCAAGTGCAGGGAACAAAGAGTTTGAACCTGTGATGGGGCTAGGAGAGGCCACTGTGTCGCACGGGGCTGGTAGGTTCACCGTGCGAGTATGTGTGTAAGGAGTTGAACTCACAGGTGCATGCTGTTCCGGAATGGCTGGCATGGGCAGCGCATCCACAATAGTTTTGTCCCACTGATGCAGCACAGTTTTCTGCAGGCTCAAGGAATCACGCAAACATTGTTGCAGTAATGCCACTTCAGCTTTTAGAAATTGTACCTGCTCCTCCATGCGCGCCGCATGTTGATGGGGCGGCTCATGTCTGAACGTGAGCTGCGGCAGCAGCGAGTCGGGCTGTGACTCTGGATCCATGACTCCTTCAGCAACCCTAACAGTCCAGTCAAAGCTCTAATAACCCTTATTCTCTACTCCCAACAATACAGAGAAGGTAACGGTTATTACCCAACTCCTATTAACAGGCACAAGATAGGAAATAATGGGGACCACAAAGGCAATTTCTCCATTCACAACATGAAAATGCACATCAATAACATATAGAAAACCAAATAACAAGCACCCGGCCGCAATAAAGCCTTGTAGGCCGATACTGGTGAGGCGAAATAAGTCTGAGCAGTCCAATTTTCCATTTTCCCCAAAAAGAAAATGGCGCGGTGGAAAAACAAAATGTCCAGAGCCGGAGTGAAAAAGAGAACAAAACCAGCAAAAGGCGTGAATCCACGATGCAGGCGCACACGCAGTGCCGTGGGTGGGCTAAAGTTCGCACAGAACACTGGCAGTGAAACGACCAGCCAGCTTATTAGCAGAATAACTTTGTATTGTAAATGAAAACCATGCCGCAGGTCCAACAAGGAAAATATTGTAGCTCTTGGGTGGCAAATAGATCATCAGGTGGACAGTAAAGTTCAGTTATTTGCAGACTTTTTATTGTGCGATTCTTAAAAGGACAGCATTAATGTGACACTAAAATTCCACGTCGATGCATTTTTATAATCGACATCGTCGATTACGTTGAATAAATGTCCTGTCCCTAAAGTAAATGTTCCAATGTTTGAAAGCAACTTCAGTAGACTGCTTGCTTGTTGAAAATTATATCCAGAAATTCTTCTACTGATCTTTTGAAATGTCCTATGCAATAACACAGTTGATTTCCTTTCAATCTCCTCTCTGTTTCTGCACAATGGATGTAATTAATACAGGCTGTAGAGTCCGTTCACTAGAGAATAATATAAGAGCAATTCAAACATGCTTCCCCAGTTTATTTAGCCAAGTATTTTTACACTCAGACACTCTGAACTTGTATGAAAAATTATGAACGTAGATGAATGGATTATAGATGTGTTACACAGGAGAAGCCATGAAGTCGATCATCTGGATGAAGGGATCCAGTCCTCACCCGCTGCCCCTTCTTCTGCTATCTTTAGTGGGCAGCATTCATGCCGGGCTCCCCTATCCTCCTACTGCCACCCCGCTGTTTGAGGGATACCCTTTACCCATTACCCATTATGATCGGATCATTTTCTGTCACATGGTATACATATTATCAGTTACTTATGTTGAATAAATGAATGAATATATGTTACATTTATATGTACATTTTATCATTTTACAATCTACACATGATATATGTATATTCACATATTTTTCAACAAAAGGTACAAAACGCTAAGCTAAAATTTGCTAATATTCAGACCTGTGTGAAGCTGGCCTCCCACGTTTCAGATTTCAACCAAACTGTTCTAAATTGTACGTGCCGCGTTTAAGTTAGCCCCCCCATTTGCGTCTGATTTCCACCAGACTGATCAGAATTGTGTATGCTGCGTGCTGGTTTGTGCCGTTAAAATTGTCCTTTGTGCTACTTTAATTTCTGAGATATTAATGCTTGTTTACATGGTCACGTGACACCAGGGTGAAGTTAGCCCTTGGGTCAAGCCTGCACGTAATGAGGCAGTATGTAACAGTCGGTCATTTGTGAAAATATCTAGCATGATCCTGAAATGCGGTATCTGGCTGGCGGGGCTGATTAAGTCTATACGTACAGCTTTGTCGCGGAGTCATCAAACACTCCACCTTCTGTTAACATGAGAAACATGAGCCTGAGCATTATACGGCGATCATAAACTGGGCATAAACTGAGAGGTATAACTCTTAAAAATAACAGGACAGTTGACTGTTTAAACTGTTTAAACAGACTATTGAGACCGATTCGAAGGCAAATGGGGGCTAAGTTAACGGCGGAGTCACGTAACTATGTGAATAAGTAATATCTGCACTGAAGCAGCACAAAGGGCAGTTTTAATTACACAAACCGGCACAAACACTGCACACACGATTGCGATCAGTTTGGTTGAAATCAAACGCAAATGGGGGGGGGGGGGCAACCTTACAAACATTAATATCTCAGAAACTAAAGCAGCACAAAGAATAGTTTTAATGGCACAAACAATTGTAAATGGACTGCATTTATATAGTGCTTTTTCTCAAAGTGCTTTACAATACATGCCTCACATTCACCCATCAGTGGCGGAGGCTACCATGCAAGGCGCCAACCTGCTCACCAGGAGCAATTAGGGGTTCAGTGTCTTGCAGCGCTAAACCCAGACCAGTCTCCAGGACAGGAGCCCAAAACAGGATGTATCAGGAGAAACCCAGACGCATGGTAACCCTATCCAGGGATCATTCATGACCTCCAAAAGTCGGAACCTCAGCTTCACCTCTCACCTGAACGGTGGCACCAGTGTCCCCATCACTGAACTAGGACGCACACAGGCGACAGGATGGGCTAACCTGTCATCCACACCAACAACTTCGCCAGCAGCGACCCAGCTTTCTTAGTTGGTCTCCCATCCAAGCTCTGGCCTGGCCTAAAGCTACGTAGCTGCAGATGGATTACCAAGTTTGAACAGAAGGTGGGTATGGCCACTTTGCATAGAATTACGTTAATCTAGTATAATACCACCCTTTGTGTGTTAGGCTTTGTATATTCTTACAGTAATGTAAGAATTTCATGGCTTTCATGCCAAGTGGCTGCATGCAAGCCTCACATCACCAAGCACAATGCCAAGGGTTGGGTGTAGCGGAGTAAAGCATGCTGCCACTGGACTCCAGAACAGTAGAAACATGTTCTGCCACGTGATGAATCACGCTTCTCTGTCAGGCTGTCTGATGGATGAGTCTGGGTTTGGTGGATGCCTGAGTGCACTGTGCCAACTGTAAAGTTCGGCGGAGGAGGGATACTGGTATGGTGTTGACACACTCATATATACTGTAGCTACAAGTATATATATATACAAGGGGGGGCAGCATGTGGCTCAGCAGGCTAAGCCTATGTGCCTGTAATCACAAGGTCGCAGGTTCAAACCCAGCCTCATCATGTCTTCTTGAGCAAGGCCCTTAACCCCCAGCTCCCTGGGCGCCCCAACAGGTGGCTGCCCTTTGCGGACAGCTTGCTCTACAAAGAGCAAGTTGAGGGAGGCATAAAAAAGAATTTCCCCAATAAAGGAATAAAGGATCAATAAAGTTGTGATGATTATTATTATTACAAAGGGGAGACCAACAACG
Source organism: Mormyrus hasselquistii (assembly GCA_026779605.1). Taxonomy (NCBI): domain Eukaryota; kingdom Metazoa; phylum Chordata; class Actinopteri; order Osteoglossiformes; family Mormyridae; genus Mormyrus; species Mormyrus hasselquistii. Next base: position 1,472,461 of record JAODKE010000001.1, read on the forward strand.
TGTGGATGGATTTCGAATGGGATCATAAATGTTGGGTGTAATGGCCAGGTGTCCCAATACTTATGTCCATAAAGTGTATGTGAAGAAACTACTAAGTAGTTCATTGAAGTTTACATGATTAACAGATATAGTAACAAATATAGTAACTGCTTGGGATGAAAGATGCATCGTGATTCATTACAGATGAACAAATATGACATCAGTATTTAACTTATTTGTTATTGTTATTCATGACTTGTTCCTTCAGTAGTTCACAAACATTCACAGAATTAACAGATATAGTAACAAATATAGTAACAAATATAGTAACATATAGTAACTGCTTGAGCTAAAACATGAGTCACAATTCATTAATGATGAATTAACATGAGATCAGTATACTGTATAGCTAAGACTTAGTTTGTTGTTAGTTAATAAACAATAGTGTAAAACTGCCCGGTCAAGTGAAGTGTTACAATAAAAATGAACCAGTCACAGGGAACACACACACAATGAAATGCTTCGGGGAATTAGAGGCACCAAATCATTTTTAGACTATGGGAAGAAATCTGCAGAAAGACACAACCCTGGTTCTGATTGTACTAGACTGACCACAGAAGCATTTCACAGGCAGGAAGACAAATGCTATGTAAACACAACCACAGAGGACTTTACAGGACATAATATAGCTGATCTTGCACCTTTGCACTATATTTGCATAACAAAGGGCTTCTCGATAAAGGCCTGATATGACATTGAATAAAACACGTCACCTGAGCTCTGCACTA
>JAODKE010000001.1:1500634-1511852 GCA_026779605.1 Mormyrus hasselquistii
TGTCTGCTGCTCTCCTCCTGCAGTTTTCATGTTCTTCCCGTGTTATATGTTTGTCTGCTGCTCTCCTCCTGCAGTTTACATGTTCCTCCTGTGTTATATGTTTGTCTGCTGCTCTTCCCCTACTGTTTTATTACACTCAGTTAGGCTTACTGACATCTCTAATTGGCATAGCTGCCATGGTCAGGGATCCCAGACAAGATGCAGCCCTCTGCCCTTCTGAATGAAATAAAAATAATGACACTGTTCTTTCTCTGCAGCTGTAATATAACAGCCATTTTCTAATTACGGTTTCTAAGTACAGAGACTACCAAAGGTACCACAGCTAACATATTAACATGCCCCTGTGTAGTTTCATCAATAAACCCAAAAGTTAATAGTTGCTAATTTCAATTCATTTCAATACACTTATTTATTTAGGAGTCCAAAGCAACATGCAAACAAAGCACATAGTACCACGCAAGCATACAGCTGTCAGAGAGCTCATGTCATGACCGAAAAACATCACACTAGAAACTAATGGGAGAGCTGTTCAAGTAAATAACACTGAGATCACCTCATTACTTTTAAAATAACTACTGTGTATCCCATCGATCTGCAGTCATTACCAAGAAACAGGGCTTATGCTTACTGCAAGCTGCTGTAAGATACATAAAGGGTGGATTTGTGGGTGTTGAAGGGCTTATGATTATGGAAACTAAGTGTAAAATATATAACTGACTATATATGTGGGAACTCTCACTCTCTGAAAGAGGACAGAGTCACCACTGTGTAATGCAACCCTTCAAACCAAATATCAAGCACTTGGCAGTACTGTTTCAGCAGATACTGATACACTACAATGACGGAGTGCTTCTGCTGCCCAGAGCCTGTGGTTTCAGTAAAATGTACGATTGTCCCACATCGGCCATATTGGCGGCTCTGGAGACCAGCGCCGACTGTGTGAATATACTTCCAATAGTCTCCTGCCAGCGTGGACCGGCCACAGGCGGTTCCTCTGCAGGATGTCATGGGGGGAAACAGAGTTTTATAAGCCAGTAATACTGCCGTGGCACTGATGTGTGACAGAGGTTACATAACAGTGACGCCCCACGCTTTGTGCCCACAGAGAGGCATCCATCTGCTCCCAGAGGCCGGAGTGGGGGAGGCGCAGCAGGAGGCGCAGCAGGAGGCGCAGCAGGATGCTTCCTCTCCGTCTTTATCTGCGCTATCAAACAAGCACTTTCATTGTGCGAATTGTGTCCCATTAATGCTTAGATGGTCATAAGTGACGCGAAAGATCTCGTTCCAGCTTTTCTTTTCATACCACATGTGCCGTTTGGTGAGAAAAGAACAGGCACCAGTGGATGATGTTTAAGCATCAAGTCACGGTCCGGTGTGGGGGCTGCCGTCCATGGGGACACGAGCCTGGTGATAAGTAGGTGGTCTCACAGTGAACAGACAACTTCATCACCTCATAGTTCAGACGACCCCAAAAGAGAAGACAGCCAGCAGTAAACGTTTATATCATGTTTACTTGTTTAGCAGACACTTTTCTTAAATGCAATGTACAGGTGAGGCTCAGAACGGAGGGTCAGGCAGCATTTGTGGTTAAGGTTACCGGTGACCTTCTGAGTACAGGTAGAGAGTCGGGACTCACCAAGGTACATAGCAGACAAACATTTCTGAAGGCCTGTTAGGGGCGCACATGACTCTCTGCCCCTACATAACCCCCTGAAAGGTGACACCTCCTTCTAGGTCACCTTACTGTCACACAGGGCTGTCCTTCCTCTCACTCGGTATACGTGGCACTTCTGTGTCCTGCCTGCTGACTCTAAGCTACCGGCTGCAGGTCTAGTTCTTCTTAGACATGTCTACCTAAACTAAACCATTGATTCTAACCGAATATCTCGAAAATATTTTCTCCAGATATTAACTCTTAACTCTTAGATGACCACAGATGCATACAAAGCTCGTGTGTTGCATTAAAAATAAACATATAGAAAATGGAAAAGTCAACATGTGAAAGAATAATGTGGAACGCAGAAGGATGTCGATATTTTTGGATGTGAGGACAGATATTGGTTTCATTCCAGCTTCCCACTGAATATTGGACAAAAGCATGGTTACTATGGCAACAGCTGAAATATGAATGGGACATGTTCATTTTACCAGAAAGTTCATTTCAGATACTTAAGGGTGACGATGAAATTTCTAAGTTACTGATTCACAAGTTTCTTAAACTCATACTGTAGAACTCACAAAACTATCCAAAAGCAATTTTAAAATCTGGACAATGTATTAAAAGTTGAGAAACTGGATGACACGTTTTCATTCAATTTAACTTTTTTTTCTCTCCACATTGGATGGGAGAAGCCAGGGAAATGAAGATAAAATGACATCCTGCTATCTTTAATTTCCTGGCGGTTGGACACTGTTTGTTTATCCAGCCGTGTTGTACCTAAACACAGGCTTGCCACAGATCAAACCACGGCAGCCCACACATCAGCCCAGGTGGCATGACAACAGAGCAGCTGATGGAGAATTAACTGCAGTTGGCAGTGAACCTCAGTCCGGCCCTGCAGCCCCCGCCGAGCTCTCGCGTCTTCCGCTTGTCACCAGCCAGGGAACGGCTCTGATCTCTCAAGCTGTGAATCACAGCGTCACAGATGCCGAGGGGCCCTCTGGGTGGGACTTGGGACTGCCAGCCCCCCCATCAATGCTATCATCTGGTAGAGCGTGGGTGATGCTGGCCTCCATGGCACTGTGTGACATGCCTTAAAGCGGTAAACCTCCATTCGGGCCTTAAAGCGGTAAACCTCCATTTAGGCCTTAAAGTGGTAAACCCCATTCCTCTCTTAAAGCGGTAAACCCTCATTCCTGCCTTAAAGCGGTAAACCTCCATTCAGGCCTTAAAGCGGTAAACCCCCATTCCTGCCTTAAAGCGGTAAACCTCCATTCAGGCCTTAAAGCGGTAAACCTCCATTCAGGCCTTAAAGCGGTAAACCCCCATTTAGGTCTTAAAGCGGTAACCCTCCATTCAGGCCTTAAAGTGGTTAACCCCAATTTCTGCGTCATGACACTTTTTGCCTGTCACCAAGAATCAAGCCGTCCCCAAACCTTACCCGAGCACAACCTGCGGCGACACGGCCCTGCTTACTAGCAGGATCGAAATCATGACCAATCATGACCAAGGTGGTTGAGTCACCAACATCTAATTAGTCGAAATGCATATCAGCGCCCCCGAGACAACCGCCCGCCCAACCCAGGAGGCAGCCCGCGAGGGACTAAGGGGGCGCCCAACCCCCGTACAGGGAGGCACGCAGAGGGGGGGACGGGCGGCAAGCCCCCCAGCCCCGCCCGCAACCCCCCCACCGAGGAAAGTGGGCCCCAGGCCGAAGGGCCTCACCAACCAGGACCACCACCCCGCCCCCCAGCGGACGGCCCCCCACACACAGGGGTTTTACATTGCTATCGCTCTCCAAAACTAGCAACACCTTTACTAAGTTGACCCATCTGCAGTGGAAAAGCGAGCTGGAACCGCATTGTTATTAGCCTCACTTCCAGGTACGGCCCGGCCCCTGTATGCCAGTGGAAAATCAAAGTGAGCTGGAACCGCATTGTAACAAGCCTCGTTTCCTTGTGCGGCTCGGTTCCTGTACGGCAGTGGAAAAGTGCCAATAGTGAGGCCTGGCCAGAACATTCAGAGAAGACAGAAAACAAAGATGAGCTTCAGATTCACGCTGTCTGCACAGACACCTACCTCTGCTTCAGCTCAGGCCCCAAATGACGTTGGCCCAGGCACAAGCACCAATAGCCTTTTCTCCTGGGGGGGAAGGTGAGAGAGCCTCCAAAAAATAAATTTGTAAAGAAAATTATAGCAAATACATTTACAATAGATTATTATTACACATTGATATCATTAACACAAGTCACATTTTTGAATATAGCTGTAATTTATAATTTAATTTTATTGAACCCCCCCTATGTTCAAACTGCATTTTTATCTGACCAGCAGGGGATCCAATTATGGCCCCTGCATCCCTAGTAAAATTGGCTGTGGTCCCAGTAAAGCTGCAGATTTCCATCATCATAATCATAACCAATGGCATTAAATGGGCAATCTGTGTTTAAACATAGAGTTATTTTAACAGGATGACTAGATTATATAATAAAAACAATACAATTTCCAAAGAGCCTAAGGATTTTATTTCACATTTAGCTAATACATTGAGTGTATGGAAACAGACTAGGGGTGAGGATGGCGTAGGTCCCAAGCATAATCGCACACTGTTTGGCGCAAGGAGAAAGCTAGCCAGCGGGGGTGAGTGGGGGGGTTATAGTTGTTGTTGTTGTTTTTAAATGGGAAGGGCCTCATTAGTAGGGAACATGCAGAGCCACAGACATTGGCGGTCTGATCCTCGGCTGTATAAGCTCGCTCTAGGGACATGGAATGGGGAAGGAGCCTGAGCTGGTGCGCAAGGTTGTGAGGTTCCGACTAGATATAGTCTGGCTCACCTCGACGCATGGCTTAGGCTCTGGAACCTCGAGGGGGGTTGAACCCTCTTCCACCCTAGAGTTGTGCGCGGGGAGAGGTGCCCAGCAGGGGTGGGCATACTTATTGCCCCCTGGCTGGGCGCCTGTACATTGGTTTTTACTGCAGTGGATGAGAGGGTAGCCTCCCTTCGGTTCAGGGGATGGGTCCTGACTGTTGTTTGCGCTTATGTGCCAAACGGCAGTTCAGAATACCCATCCTTTTTGGAGTCCTTGGAAGGGGTGTTGGAGAGCGCTCCTTCTGGGGACTCTCTTGTTCTGCTGGGGGACTTCAATGCTCACGTGGACAATAACAGTGAGACCTGGAGTGGCGTGATTGGGAGGAACCCCCATGGACTTTCGGCTGTCACTGGAGCGGTTCGCAGCCGAGTGTGAAATGGTTGGGATGATAATCAGTACCTCCAAATCCGAGACCATGGTCCTAAGCCGGAAAAGGGTGGAGTGCTCTCTCCGGGTCAGGGAGGAGGTCCTTCCCCAAGTGGAGGAGTTTAAGTATCTCGGGGTCTTGTTCACGAGTGAGGGAAGGATGGAGTGAGAGATTGACAGGCGGATCCAGTGTGGCGTCAGACATCGGTCTGTCATGGTGAAGAAAGAGCTGAGCCAAAAGGCAAAACTCTCAATTTACCAGTCGATCTACGTTCCTACCCTCACCTATGGTCACGAGCTGTGGGTAGTGACCGAAAGAACGAGGTTGCGAATACAAGCGGCCAAAATGGGTTTCCTCCACAGGGTGGTTGAGCTTTCCCTTCGAGAGGGTGAGGAGCTCTATCATTCGGGTGGGAGCAGAGCTGCTGCTCCTTCGGATCAAAAGGAGCCAGATGAGGCGGCTCGGGCGCCTCCCTGGTGAGGTGTTCCGGGCATGTCCCACTGGGAGGAGACCCTGGGGAAGACCCAGGACACGCTGGAGAGACTATGTCTCTCGGTTGGCCTGGGAACGCCTCCAGATTCCCCCAGAGGAGCTGGATGAGGTGGCCGGGGAGAAGGAAGTCTGGGTTTCCCTGCGTAGACTGCTGTCCCCACGACCCGACCCGGAAAAGCAGTAGATGATGGATGGATGGATGGATAAATGCTATCAGTAAAGCAAAGACAGCCTGCAAGCCTCATTTAAAATTCAATTAATCTCACTGGCACTTATTTCTCTCACTATAACAACCTAGCACAGTGACTTCAACAACAATTGCATTTATTAGAATATAAAGTCTCTGCAGATTAACGGGCTGTACTTTATTTCCATGGCCGTTTTTCTCCCTTTACTGGATAAATAGTCTGCAAGATAGATCAATGGATGTTTTTCTTCCTTTGATTGCCTGTGCTCAGCCTAGGACAGTAATGGTCCCTCCCAAGGTTTCTTCCTTCTCGGGAGTTTTTCCTTGCCACTGTCGCCTATGGCTTTACTCACTGGGGGCTTTGGGTAGGGATGCTGTAAAGCGCTTTGAGACAATGTTGTGATAATGCGCTATACAAAAATAAATTTGTCGTTGTAATGTTGTTACACTGCCACAAGAGGGTGCTGTTCAGGACTTTCATATGGAGGGCAGCGTCGTGATCAGCACTGTTGCTCAGATGCAGTGTGCTTTGCCATATTCTGTTAGCTATGTTCGTTCACTGCCAAACAGAAAAGAGGAGGGTGACACAATAGCCTGTAGAAATGCTTCTTCAGTTCTCAAAAAATGCACTGATGCACCTCTCAGTCCAGAGAAAGTCAGCTTAGACTACTGTAGCTCAGCCTGTAAAATAGCAATGGGCCAATATGCAGTACTGGTCCAGCTGGAAACTTAGATATGGTATTTCACAACACACAACTGATACTTGAAAAGTCCAGGGGAATCAGTTTCACTGTGTCTGACATTTCAGCAACAGCAGAGCATTGAAATATATATATTCTTATTGCAATTTCCCTGCCTCAGTCATACAGCTTCCCAGAGAACAGCCAGGAGGTGAGACATTCTATTGCCTAGAATTTCAGATCTACAAAACATACACATGTTCTCAATGATCAAAAGCAAATATACCCCAAAAAGGAAAATAACATAAAAATCCCCCCCAAAAAAATTAAAATTAAGAGAAGGTTATGCCTCTTGTAGAACTGTGTAGAGGAAAAACACAAAGGACACGGCAGGAGAATTGAATGTTTGCGGCATCTGCCTTGAGGGCGCCACTGGAGAGGCGAATCGCTGAGCAGAAATGTCCCGAAGGCTGTCAGTGCTCAGTCACAGGGTCTCCTTTGTTACTTCACAGAACAAAGACCGACAATTACCAAACAATGCCATTTTTTTTATTTCTCACACACACTCACAGCCCTCAATTAAAGCAGAACAAGAACGATACACATTGTACTGCTGCACATCTTTTGTAAATACAGGCAAATAAAAGAATCCTTGTTTTATAATCCACCTTATTATGTAGTTCCTCGATTCTGGAAAACTGCAATTTCATTTCCAGAAGTTTTGAAACACTTAGAGAAATTAGCGGGGTGTTTTTAGGATAGAAAATGCTTTTGGAATGGGTCAGTGGGTAAGCTTTTCAGCACTTTTCAAACGGGCGGCTTTAATGTCATTAAAGACCCTCATAGTGGCCTGTCTCAGGGGGCCTGATCCACCATCAGCAGCTGGTCTGTGTGACAGGCAAATTGCTGGGCAGTCCTGCCTCTTTGGCTGGCTCCCACACCACAAGAACCCTCACAGGGCATGCATTGTTCTACCCCAACATGTGAGTTTCAGCACAATACAAATTGCTCTCTTTGTCTCACTGGACGCGCAACAGTTTCCTTTAAAATCTGATTTTTTTGGACAGATGGTAAGATTTGCTGACCTGGGTGGGGTGGGTTTGTGGCAATAAACCATGCAATTTAACCAGAACAACAGATTTCTGGGACATTGTGCATCGTTCATAGGTCTCAGGGAGCTGCTGTCAATTTGAGGGAGACTGAGGGAGGTGGGATGTCTGTATCCATACAGCTAACACAGTTAGCTCACTTTCATGCAGTTAACACCAACACTGAAGACTTGAGTTATTGACTTGTGACACGACTCAGCAAAACTGACTTGGACTTGGACTGAAGGGCAAATATTTGGACCTGACCTGAACCCTGTGACTTGAGAAGACTTGAGAAAGGCTTGGACTCGACTTGAATTTGAGGGAAAATGACTTTAGACTTGACTCAGACTGCAATGTTTTGACTTGAGAATTGACTCTGACTCACCAAGGAATTACTTGTTCCCATCCCTGGTTAGCACACTTTCATCCAGTTAACACAGTTAGCACACTTTCATGCAGTTAACACCATCAGCACGCTTTCATGCCATTAACACCATTAGCACACATTCAGAGCCTTTCCGGAGAATTCTATGCTTCCGGTCCCAAGTTCCCACTGATAGTCAGGACAGAACCAGCTGTCTGCCTCCCTCTGTGGGTGATGTGGGGTCCTGTCATGGTTTTTTTGGTCCAGCACAAATGCTTACAGAGCCAGGGACAATGCCTGGCTTGTTCCCGACTCCGTTTGTCTTGTGCTCCCGCTGTCCGTTTGATAAAATGCTGGTTTCCCTGACCAGGACAAGGTGCATGACCCCTCCGCCCCACCCCCACAGCTGGATTGAGTGGCCAGGCAGGAATACCCAGTGGTTTGGGTTTTTCATTTGCATCTTAACTGTTAGTGACTGTGGCTTTTATTCATAATGGCAAAGTGTATTCACATACTGAAGTGATTTTGAAAATGATTAGAGAGACTGGACAAGCCTGTGTAGCAGACGGCTGATTTCACAGCCATAAATAACTGGCAAGTCACATCTTATCAAGAATAAAAATATAAAGCATTGATAAACTAAATTAAACTGTAAGCAGTACAAATAGGGTGCTGGACTTAAAAATGTATATGAATATTTATTGTACAGCACATCTCTCCAGTGCCGGAGCTAAAGATGACCTGCATATAAATACTTATAGTACTGCACATCCCCTCAGTGCCGAGGCTAAATATGACCTGCATATAAATATTTATAGTACTGCACATCCCCTCAGTGCCGGGGCTAAATATGACCTGCATATAAATATTTATAGTACTGCACATCCCCCCAGTGCCGGGGCTAAAGATGACCTGCATATAAATATTTATAGTACTGCACATCCCCCCAGTGCCGGGGCTAAAGATGACCTGCTTAAATATCTATCCATCCATCCATCCATCCATCCATCCATCCATTATCTGCTGCTTATCCAGGGTTTGGGTTGCAGGGGTAGCAGCTTCAGGAGAGATACCCAGACCTCCCTCTCCCCAGCTAACTCTACCAGCTCCTCGGGGGGGACACCGAGGCGTTCCCAGGCCAGCCGAGAGATATAATCCCTCCAGCGAGTCATGGGTCTGCCCCGGGGCCCCCTCCCTGTAGGACATGTGCGAAAAACCTCTCCGGGTAGCCGCCCAGGAGGCATCCGCACCAGGTGTCCAAACCACCTCAACTGGTTCCTTTCGACGTGAAGGAGCAGTGGTTCTACTCTGAGGCCCTCCCGGATATCCAAACTTCTCACCCTGTCCTAAGGGAGAGCCCGGACACCCTGCGGAGAAACCCCATTTTGGTCGCCTGTATTCACAATGACATTCTTTCGGTCATTACCCATAGCTCATGACCATAGGTGAAGGTATGGATGAAGATGGATCAATATATTGAGAGCTTTGCTTTTCAGCTCAGATCTTTCTTAGCCACGACGAAGCAGTTAAGTGCCTGCAAAACTTTAAATGCCGCTCCGATTCGTCTATCCAGCTCCTGATCTCGCCTACCCTCACTCGTGAACAAGACCTTCGAGATATTTGAACTCCTCCACTAGAGGCAGTACGTCTTCCCTGACCCGAAGAGAGCAATCCATCCATTTCCGGCTGAGAATCATGTTCTCAGACTTGGAGGTGCTAATCCTCATCCTCGCCGCTTCGCAGTCGGCTGCAAACCGCCCCAGAGCACACTGGAGATCCCCAGCAGATGAAGCCAACAGGACGACATTGTCTGCAAAAAGCAGCGAGGCAATCCTGAGGCCACCAAACTGGACACCCTCAATGCCCCGGCTGCGCCTAGAAATCCTGTCCATAAGTATTATAAACAGAACCAATGACAAAGGGCAGCCCTGGCGGAGCCCAACCCGCACTGGGAACACGTCCAACTTATTACCGGCAATGTGGACTAAGCTTCTGCTCCGTTCATACAGGGACCGAATCGCCCATAACAGTGGACCCTGGACCCCACAGAGCATCTTGGGGAACCCAGTCGTAAGCCTTTTTCAAATCCACGAAACACATGTTGACTGGATAGGCAAACTCCCAGGCCCCCTCCAGTACCCTTGCAAGGGTATAAAGCTGGTCCATTGTTCCACGGCCAGGACGAAAACTGCAGTTGTCCTCCTGAATTCGAGATTCGACTATTGATCTTACCCTCCTTTCCAGTACCCCGGAATAGACTTTTCCAGGAAGGCTGAGAAGTGTGATCCCCCTGTAATTGGAACACAACCTCCGGTCCCCTTTCTTAAATAAGGGGACCACCACCCCAGTGTGCCAGATAGATCATTGCAGACATGCTCACAATAGGAGCACACATAGGAACAAAAATGTGTGATCCAGCAGCACTGTTCCTGACCTCCACGCATTGTTGAGAAGGTGTGTCAGCCACGACAGCCCCACAACATCCAGATCCTTCAGGTACTCCGGCCAGATCATGTCAACCCCCGGGACCTGGCCACCACGTAGCTCTTTAACCACCCTGGCCACCTCAGCCTCAGTGATGGGAAAGCCTGCCTCCCAGGACCCTCGGGCTCTGTGCCCTCAGATGTCTGAAAGGCAGTGTGCATAGATGTATCTGAGGCAGGTTTGAGGAGGTCCTCAGAGTATTCCTTCCACCTCCGGGTGATGTTCCCAGGTGAGGTCAACAGCGCCCCCTCCCCACTATAAATAGTAGGAACTAGGAGCTGCATCCCCCTCCTGATATACTGGATGGTTTCTCAGAACCTTTTTGAAGCCGACCGAAAGTCACTTTCCATGACCTCACCGAACTCCTTCCATGTCTGGGTTTTTGCTTCTGTGACCGCCTGGCCTGCTGGTACCCATCAGCTGCCTCCGGAGACCCCCAGGATAATTATTCCCGGTAAGCCTCCTTCTTCAGCTTGACAGCCCCCCTCACCTCTAGTGTCCATCATCGGGTACAGGGGTTACTGCCACGACTGTCACCGACCACCTTGCAGCCACAGCTCTGTACAGCCGCTTCCACAACGGAGGTCCGGAACAGTGTCCATTCAGACTCAATGTCCCCAACCTCCCCCGGTATGCAGTTGGAATTCTACCGGAGGTGCGAGTTAAAGCTCCGGCGAACAGGAGCCTCCACCAGACATTCCCATCAGACCCTCACTATGCGCTTGGGCCTACCAGGTCTGACCGGTTTCCTCCGCCGCCACCTGAGCCAACTCAGGGGGTGATCAGTTGACAGCTCTGCCCCTCTCTTTACCCGAGTGTCCAAGACGGAAGGCTGCAGATCAGATGATACAATTATGAAATTGATCATAGACCTGTAGCCCCGGGCATGTTCGTACTATGTCCACTTATGGACACCCTTATGCTTGAACATGGTGTTCGTTATGGGCAAACCATGCATTGCACAGAAGTCCAATAACAGAACACCACTCGGGTTCAGATCAGGGAAGCTGTTCCTCCCAATCA
>JAODKE010000001.1:1519928-1530442 GCA_026779605.1 Mormyrus hasselquistii
CTCCAGTGGTCACATCTCCAGTGGTCACATCTCCCATTGGACCGGCTGTGTTTTAGCTATTCCTTGCATTTTTCTTTGAATATAATCAGCATGAAGCTGAGATAACTGGCTGGGTCATATTGTAATAACCTAACCTAAAAACATCCTTCTTATATATAGAAAAATGCATACTGAAAAAATGTGTTGATAAAAAGGTGAGATTTACATTACAGCAAAAGGTCTGAATAAAAGAGTGATGATACAGAAGAAAAAAGCTAACATAGTATCTCTAATATAACCTGAATACAGAGCTTTTAATAGTCAGATGTAAGCTTTTTGACTGAAATGAATGAGCTACTTTTTCTAGTCATTTTTGTCACTTTTTTTCTTTATTAACATTATATTTCTTGACTAAAAGGAGCCATCGTCTTTGTGAAACAGCAAAGGTGTCTGTAACACTCCTCCGCTATTAAATACAGCCAAAGGTCCAAGTGAAGGAAGCAGAGGACCGGAATCAGAGAATCATCCTTATGAAACGAGACCATACAGCACAAACAGACCATTTCAATATATTACTTTCTATGTTTTTCTTTTTAACTAAACAAGGAGAAGATACAAGTGGGGCAAAATCCGCAATATCATTACAATGTCTGCGGGGATAAACTGATCCGCAATGAAAAATAACAGGTTAAAACAGATGGAATATTGTATTTTCAAAATGCCAAAGTGGCATCTATTACCACGGTGAAATACATACACTGTGAGCTATAATTATTACAGTATGATGAGTACAATATCACATCATCACAGCAAATGGCATTGGTAGGAACCTGGGCTAGATAGGCCAATTGGCATCCTGGGTACCATTTCCTGGGGGGGCTGGCAAAATTTATTGTTACTACCCCCCATCTACTTGTCAAAATTTACTGTGGGGCTATGAGGGATCCCAAAGTCTAGGGCTGAAATTTAACCCCAGATCAGCCCTGGCAGGAACAAGAAAAAGTGGCAGCTGATTTCTGGTTACAAACATAACGTTCTCGCCATATGTATGTGGGTTCAGTATTTTTTCTGCCTATGAAGAGAGATGAACAGTCCTACAATGGGGGGGGCCGTGTGGAGCGGGCGGCTGTCCGGCCTCAGCAGCGCGTTCCCACAGGGGCGTAGGTGGACGCATCGCGGCGGATAGTGCTGAACGGCGACAGCTCCAGCTCGGCGGTGCATTCCCGTTCGCCATCATCGCTGGCGGCGGCAGAGGAGTGGGCGTGGCCGCACTCAGCACAGCAGCAGCAGCAGCAGTCAAGGAAGGCGCGCCCGAACGGCCGGCAAAGGAGCAGCAGCAGCGCCGGCGTCGCCGCCGACTTGCAGAAGAGCAGCAGCTGGCCGAGCAGCTGCAGCACCTCCATGGAGCGCTGAGGCACGCCCGCCGCCATGTAGGCCGACACGATGTTGCAGATGTTCTCTGGGACGATGCACAAGCCGTAGAGGATGGCCAACGCCACCACCGTGCAGTTCATCTGGCTCTCCAGACGGATCTGCTTCTTGGTCCCGCGCACACACGCCCGCTCTGCACGCTGGATCTTGCGCGCCGTGGCCAGCGAGCTGACGATGGTGAAGAGGGTGGGTAAGCAGAAATAGCAGCCGAAGTACCACCAGAGGCGCGCCCCCTCGTAGGTGAGGCCCAGCACGTAGACGGCGTCCGGCAGATCGGTGGAGATGCGGGCCACGCAGCGCTCGGCCGCCGATGGGGCCGCCGGCTCGCCGCCCTCTTCCTCGCGCTCCAGCTGGCGCAGCAGCAGCTCGGGCAGCGCCAGCAGCAACGCCCCCACCCAGATCACAGCCAGCTTGGCTGAGGTGGAGGCGCAGTTCTCCATCATCTCATAGTACATCTGCACATTGGTGGCGGCACGGTAGCGGTCGATGCAGAGCGCGCAGAGTGTGAAGGTGGTCACACCCAGGGAGGCCACCTGCAAGCGGGCGAAAGCACGACCCTAAGGCACAGCGACCAAGTAGAGGAGAAACCAGAAAGCACTGAAAGGTAAACTAGTCATAAAACTGGCTGCAGATCTATGACCTGCTGGATCTACGTTATCCAACAATATGCAAATGCACTCATTCATAAATGGGTTGAAAAGTAAAAAGAACATTTACAGTGTGGTACTGAATGTGCCCATTTCACGTGATGTTTGTGTCTTGACCCAGGAATTTCAATTATGCAACTATGCAATTATGCAGGTTTAAAGGCTTCTTAGAATCCCATGTCAGAAGAATAAAAAGGCATTTCTGGTGCCTCATTCCTGTAACTTTTTCAAAAACGTGCTTGTATCTGGGGGCCACCAACCAGTGTAACTGGGAAAACCAGATGGTCTAATTAGTTAAAAAGTAGTTTTTGTGCAGACATGACTTAAGAAGTGCTACAAACAAGTAGCTGATGAATGGAGATAACATGTTCTAACAAGTTTAAGATTACGTCCGCATTTCAAGCCACTCAGGAACATAAGGTACATGCTTACAATCTGAGAGCAGCAGACATAGACTGACATAGACCACAAGTGAACCGATCACACACCACAGCAGAAATACCAAGACTGTGAGAATGTAAGTACATGACAAAGACATTGACAAATTGTTAAGGGTGACAGATAATAGGTAAGGATTTCAACTTTCAAACACCGTTAACTAAAAAAGCAAAGTGTGTCTTAGGGAACTAATATTTTGTATTCCATTTTTTCTAAAGGTTTCTTAGAAATTCCACTGGCATTTCATATTAATAAATGCCCTACAGCTTTATAAAGTTACATGCCTATACTGCAAACACCTCTAAATGAAGCTACTGTCAATCCAAGACTTACAACAATACATGCAAACACGCTGAGTATTTTATTGCCTCAGTGAAGATGAGGTCAACACAGCAGTAAATAGTAACAGATGTGAATCAGAATCCTGGATCATGACCAAATACAAACACATCCCGTGAATCCCTGACTGAATGCAAACAGCTTACAACAAAATGGCTGCCCGTGATATCAGATGTGGTGACTGATCAAACGCCTGCAATGGGGTGATGCAGAATGGACAGATTAGCAGCATGTAGCTGAAATCCAGGTGTTAAATACATTGCTTGGCATTTCTGTAGTGTGTGGTGTGACAATTGTAATATTGGTAATTCAAAATATCCATGATCCCAAAAGTTTGGTGTTTCGTGCTAATGATGCTGAGATCACTGCCCCCGCCCAGGGTCACTGTTTCACTGACCCCCCCCTACCCGGAATGTCAGCCTGTCCAGTCTTGTGACTGGGAGGGAACTCTGCTCTCTGACTGAACTGAAATATCTGGGTAACAACCAGGACACATAACAAACTGCACACATGAGGCACGAAAGTAGGTTACAGGTATTCGACATATAGCCCTCCTGGAATACACAATGCATTCTAGATATTCTAATGATTTAAAACCACAAATAATACAGGGAGTTTGGGTCCAGATCCACTCCATGCCGGTTAATATTGTGGAATCAAGGCCAACAGCCAACCTGCACGCCTTGCATAGGCTTGTGGTATAAAGTGAATGATGTCTAAGAAGCTTGGTCTTCAAAAAAGACACAAAAATGTTTTATATACACCCTCCGTGTGGCAGCAGAAATACCCCTTCTGATGATAGAAATTACATCTAAATCACAGGCACTTTGCAAAGTTATTACAACTGACTGCACAATAACGGACGGTGGTATAAAGAGGCTGACACTGGGGAATTCACAAGGTCTGCGATTCAGCAACTACAGACCTTGTGCAAAGCTCACATCTGTGGCACATGCACCAGTTTCATCCAAAGTTCTTTATCTGGGGAAGAGGACAGTAGGAGGTATTACTGTGTGCCATAAAACACACCCTGATTTAAGTCAATCAAGTAACCACAGGAAAGACAGCTGAACCCGTCAGAGAATGTGGCTTCGAGGCTGCATTTCTGACATCAGTGCTGCACTGCCTACAGCCAACCTGATAAAAAGACACGGACTGCATCCAGCACCAGGCATGAGAGTGTTTCCAGAGGAACCAGAAGAAAGCCTCCTTATATAGAGAGCTTCCACCGGCGGCCCTCAATCTGCAGAGGTGAAGGCTGGGAAATAAACTTACATGGATTATTATAAGATCTGTGGAGGAACCAAAGGCAATTTGTCATAATACTCTGCAAACATGAGATAATGAGGTCTAAGGAAACTGAATTAAGCGGAGAAACCACTGCAGTGTTGGTGCAGCATACAGACACGGTGTTTGTCTAGAGCAGGACGTCCCTAGATATTTTTCCCAAAGAGCCAAATTCTTTCAGCAGCACATCCAAGGTCTGGGGAGGGGTGTCTCCCAACCACGGCTGGGTGAGGTGGCAGCGTTTTCCTCTGCGCTACATCACACAGCGCTGGGATCCAAGCTTGGCCTCTTCCCCTTGCTGTGCTCAGCACACACCAGTCACTACAGCCAGGGGCAATTCTAGGATTTTTTAAGGTGGGCAGCACAAGAGGAGGCATAATTCATTCAGAGGGGGCAGCCTTATCATTACCAGTGATATGTTTAGAATCAATGAGTGACAGAGAGGGGGCACTCTGGGGGTCAATCAGCTTTTAGTAACCTCCTGGCCCCGCTCCTGTATACACATCTGACTATGACTCCCTGACTGAACCCCCATCGGCACAGTCCTAATCCAACGCTTACTAGGCCAGAACTCACAATCCCTCTATCATAGCCTGGCAAAAAAAAATTGCTTTAATTTGTCCTGCAGGCAACTGACTACAAATCACAGTCCAGAGTATCATGGGCATATTGGCGTTTGGATTATCTTATTAAATGCAAGTAGCGTGGAGATTAAAGACATAAACTCATAAATCTCAAGGCTACCTGTGGCCCGTGTCGGGTCCTACGGCTGTACCTGGGCCGAGTGAAAGATCAGCCCTGGGCAGGGCAAGGAACAATCCGTGTGAGACTGGGATGGGAGGAAGGAAGAGGGGCTTCATCTGGGTGGGGGCAGGGGGAGGATTTGACAAAATGGCCATGAAAAGCGATAACAAGAAACACAATTTAGAGAGGCACAGAAAAACACGGCAGGATGTTGGGTTGTGGCAGTGACAGAGCAGAGGTGAAACCAAAGCCTGTGTCATATTATCGCTGGTAATGCAGCTAAGATGAGATACAGATGTGCACAGTTTTGAGTCAAGTCAAGTCAAGTTATGAGTCTACTGTTGAATGAGGGTCAGGCTCAAGGTCAGCCACTCCTAACGAACAGACAAGGTCAAAGCTTTAGATAACAGGCTGGATGCCAGCTTTTCAGTATCTTTATAAATTCAGCATATCCTTATGTTTACTGAATTCAGTTAGCGAAGCGCCACATGCTACTATTTCAGTGTATCATGAAAGCGATAAGCACTGAAGTGGCGCTGAAGAAAGGGACAATTCAGCAGCCACAACATCTTTCAAAAGAAGAGATATTGTGGTTAAACAAGGTATAAGATGGTGTGGCTGTACTTTTTGCAGATTAAAGTCTGACATGTTTATTAAGCATAAGGATGCGCTGAATTTATATGGATTGGGCCTATGAACTTCTGGTTTGCCCATTATCTACGGTACTGCGAGGTGTGCTCTCTCGCTCTCTCTCTCACACACACACACACACACACACACACACACACACACAGCAGAGTGGCAGACCAACTGGCCAGGAGAACACAGGAGATCCCCTCCTGCTACTTCCAGGGGGCCGGACTGAATCTACCAGAATTTAGTGCTACAACTGACCCATGCAATATAATAATCATGTGTAATACCAGCCATTATGGTGCATGTCCCTCTACTTTTCCAAATTGGAATTGTGTGCTGTCTATTTATCGTCTTGTCTTTTTATTGTTTGTATTGTATTGTTTTTGATTCTGTTACTGCACTTTGCGGTGTCTTATGCTGGGGAAAATCCTGCTTACTGTGCACTTTGCACTTTGTATTTACTGCCTGTTTGCACGCCCTGTTACTGTCATGTTAAGTGTAATATGTGTTACTATATGTTGCACCGGGGCCATGGAGAAACGTTGTTTCATCACTTTTTGCTGATGACAATAAAGTCACCTTGAACCTTGATGATGTTTCATCAGTGTGAGGACCTTCTCAAGTACCAAACTCAAAATCGACCGTCAATCGAGGCCTTCCTCAGCACTGAAATAGCAGAAACCAGTCACGGTGACAGAATTCCTGTTCCTATTCATCAATCGGACACTTTTATCAAAAGCAAAACATGACTATTTATAGATACTCCCTGGGATTCAAACCCTTACCATCACATTGATACTTACAACACCTTACTTGTCAAGCTGCATCAGCCCCATTGATTCCAGCTCCTTCTCTAGCTACATACTGTAGCAGCCCAGACTGCGACACAGTACATCCGGACCCCCCAGGACCCCCCAACACGGCCATCACTCACAGAGGACCCCACCCTCACTAATTCAGCACTATCCACCGCTCCTTCACCACAAGCACATCTGTGAAATAGTTGTAATTGGTGTTATTTTCAAATGAACTCTTTAAAACTTATTTTACGTAAATACTATACATTCCAGGTTGCACCAGTCAAACGTTTATGTAATTTTACACTTGAGATACCATTTTAAGATAATGTCCAATGTTGCATTAACGCATGGATTCTTGATTTATATTAAAACACATTTCAATACCTCGATATAGGGTACGATTTTGCAGGAGAACTCCCCGATGAGCCAGGTCTTCGTCAGTTCGTGGAATATAACGAGCGGCAAGCAGAAAAAGGTGACCATGAAATCCCACAAAGCAAGATTGGCTAAAAGGGAGTTGGAGATGCTTCTCATGTAGAAATTTTGACAAACAATGCAAGTAATTGCAATGTTGCCCAATATTCCAACGATGAAAATAATTGCAGATACGCACAAAATGGCATATGCTCCATAGGATTCGCTGCTTACGGGATAAAATGGATTTCTTAACCTGCTTGTACTCCCCCGCGTAAGTAGAGGAATCAGTGGGGTAGCATCAAAAAAATTGTCATCTGGAAAAATTTCCTGATTTCTGGTCATATCGAATGGGATATCAGTAGTCAGGTTTAGGGCCAAAGGTCTCGGCTGCAGTGTCTCTGGCTGCGCGCTTTTCGGCTGCTTCTTCTGCCCACTTTTCTTCCGTCTATCTGTTGCTCCTCTCCTTCGCCTGTGATTTCTCACATCCGCTTGTAGCGTGCTCATCCACAGGGGCTTTGGAGCAGTATAATCGCCACCTGGCGTTTCCATAATAGCGGGCATGGCAGAGTGAAACTTTTCCATCCTTTCTCGGGAATGCACACTTTCGTTTTCGGTAGGTTTCAGGAGATCCCTGTGCTCTGATCGCCCCTTTTTTGCAGTTGTCATCCTCTGACTTTCGACGCCGTTCGCTGTGATGTTACGGTCCAAAGGGCCGCCGGCTCCCCAGGACGCACCTGTAGCCTGTCCCTCCACACGCTCCTGCCGATTCCATTTACTTCGAGAAACGACTTGGTGCGAACCTTCGTCTCGGACATTCGTGTCGTATTTTATTGGAGGGATACTGTTCCTTAACCCACTATCATTTTCATAGCTTAAGACATAGAAACTCCACACGAAAAAGAAAGTGATGTGAATGTATATCACCTGCATTGTGTAAAAATCGTATAGCAAGTCTAAAATCAACAGGGCACGGATTTATTGGCTTATTTACACAATGCGACCACATGAGCGATGTCAGATACGAATAAAAAAGTATATTTCAGTAAAGAAGAGCTGCTCATTCGCAAGTCATCAGCACTTCAAGATATCCACAATACGTCGTGCTTGAATAATTCCCTTTATATGCATTCGGGTAGTTACCCTTTAGTTTGCATCCACTTTGATCTGGATGTTAACATTTCTTACCGCACGGAGTTACCTCGCAGACGGCTCCGTAGCTCCAAAGAGGACGGGAGGAGCTTGTTGCCGGAAAAACACATTTCACGGTCCTTGGGAGACGAAGGGGTACTTTCAATCTGATTTCCACCAGTGAGTCTTTTTCCCGTCCCTGGAGTCCCGAACCCGGAGAGATGACGAGGACCTGCGATGGACCCCCGCACACGACCCGGAGGCGTTCCGGGCTGAGCGTCCAACGTCGACACGGAGGATAAAAAAGAAAAGGGGCTCTCCCGTCGGCTACCCCGGATCTGTCACAGCATATCGTCAGCGGGAGCCCATGCAGACCGCGGCAGCCCGCTGAGCCGGACACCCACCGTGCGCGCAGAAAGAGCGGATATAACTGCATTCAGTCACACAGAGTAATGCAAACGGATCCATGTGTTTGCAATTTTAGGGAGATGCAAATTTACAGACTTGTGCAAAAATTAACAGTAAATTATAATTGCTATTATTCCAGACGTGCTTACTTCTACGCAGTGAGAAAACGATTTCAAATACCTTTTTTCCCCCTAGACACGACTTATGATGCATTTAATTTAAAAGATACTATCTGATAAAAGGCGTGTAATCACTTGGCATTTATGAACAGGTTTCGCAACAAGGCTGCAGTTCCAACACTTTATCTTTCGTTTTTGAAAAGGACGCGTCCGACGTACACAATTGATGGGTTTGACAAGCCTAAAAACAGTTTAATTGGATGGGCACGATCGGGCATGTTTTAGCCGCTTATATACGGTGACAAACAGTATATCATTAAAATGAAATCAGATCATTTTAATTTAAAATCCAAAGACTTCAGTTGAATGATGTAAATGAGAATAAAGTGATATCTGATAAAGATACAACTGGTAAACAATATAGCCTAAAAGTAATGTACGACTGTATTATCTCCAATTAAACTCCTCAAATGAAGGTACCATATAAATCTAGATACTGTAAATAATAGGCTGAGGAAAAGTTAAGATAAGAGTATGTGTACAGTACTTCGAGACAAAAAACAAGTATATTTTCCAGTGGCTTTTCATTCCGAAAGACAGTGACAGGGTTCCTGCATGGGACCGCTACCAATTGTATATTATGCATCTGGTATTACGAAAGTGCCAAATATTCTCCTAAAGGCCGTCTATTATTTGCAGAGAACCGGGCTTTGGCAGTAAGGTGGGATGAGGGAATTCCTTAAAATGCCCAAATGTAGAGTAGCGTGCAAATACACTTTACGTGTAATGCACCGTCCTAGATTTACTTTCGTACATCTAGTGTTAGTTCGAGTTCTGCTCGAGCTGCTGTAAGTTACGAGCGTCACCTTGTGGTTAAAATGAGAAAAACTATGGGATGTCACATCTGTATAACGTTTAGCTTCATCTTACTACAAAACTCAATCTGTCTCCCCGAAAAACAAAAGTGAAATAATCTTTTGAAAATGTGGTGAATAAATAGATGTATTTCAAGCAAGCTAAACCTGAACATAATTTGGAATATTTCTTCCTTTTGTGTAGCACTGCCGTGCTGGGTGCCGGCGGTAGTGCGAGCCGGTCGGTCGTTCTTCTGCATGCATTCGTCCCACCGCTTTGCCGGTCTCGCTGTCCTTTGTATGACTTTCTCTTTTGATTGGAATCCTCACTCGGAACTACCTTCATATCTGACCCAAATAAACGCATTTTTTTCTGCTAAAACTGGAAGTCAGCGTTCATTCATATTATCCCGTGACGCCCCTTCTTCCCTGTGGAAATGAAAATCCCCTATACCCCCCCCCCCCCTTCTTTCGCAAACTAATAGTCGCGTTGTTCTGCTCCCAAAAAAGACCCCCGGCTCCTTCAAAACGCTAAACGGGATTCAGGCCTTCAGACTTGCGGAGGCAAACGGATACGGAGTGGAGAGAGGAAAGTGATGAAATCCACTTATTTAATGTTTAATACATGGACCAAATACATGAAGAATTGTAAGTTCTGTCACAATTTTTCTACCGTAATTTTTGTCACTAGGCATCCTGTACATCTTACATAAAGATTAAGTTAAGACACTCGAACGGGTTACATCCGTATGTTCCAGCACTGTGTGTCGTGTTTTACGGGCTGGCTGAGGCTCTACCTCCGCCATCAGCAGCGCACCTGCCCTGCGAGTGTCCCGGGTGTCAGCCTTGCCAACCGTGCTTCCAGCGCCGCGCAGCACGCCTTGTCCTGCAGGAGCTCAGGCCATGCCTCGGCTGCGTCGCCGGGGCGGCGGATGGCAGGCGCCAGGAAAAAGCTGCAACCGGCTCTGATCGAAGCTGATGGGCTCTGTTGAACCTGTATTTGCATTTACAATATGCAGGGCTTTTCACTCTAAAACGTGACAATAAACATTATCCTTACACTGGTGCGGTGAAACTGGTAAAAACCAGCGGAATCCGCATGAAGCGAGCAAATTGATTCCCACAGCGTACTAGGAATCTGTGAAAATACTTAGGACGCTAAAAGCGCTAAAGGGGTGAGGCCAGCACCGGACTCGCTTAGGGCCGAGACAGCCAGCACCGCAGCAATGCTTCTTAAAAAATGGCAGTGATCGTTTACGTTCAGCGGAAACCCAAGAGCCACCACTA
>JAODKE010000001.1:1539095-1553098 GCA_026779605.1 Mormyrus hasselquistii
TGTGTGAATGAGGCTGTCCACAAACGCTCTGGGCGATGTGTGAATGAGGCTGTCCACAAACGCTCTGGGCTTGCAAATGAGACTCCCATGCAGGAAAAAACTATACAAACAGCAGCACATCGTTTCTGTGGCTCTTGGAGCCAAATAAAGCATAACAGATCATGTCTTACCGTGCAATACGTAAGACGGGGGTGGGCTTAGGAGACTGAGATACTGCACCCCACCATTATTAACAGGCATTAAAGACAGCAAATCACCATGATGGCTAAAAGATGTCACAACCAGTGCCACGAAAAACAGTAACACTCTAAACACCAACACACACAAAATCAGTAAAGATGAACCACAGCCAATATGTCCCAAGACCATCTGGGCTTACTGCACATGGACAGGGGAAAGGGACCAGGAGTGAGAAGTGGAAGAGGACATGTCCACAGCTGGGAGTACTGAGAATACTGGGAGTACTGGGAGGGGGAAAGAGAGAGTGTGCTAGTGAAAATGAGGCAAAGGAGGAACCCCCCACTCCCTCTCTGAATCATTCCCACGTCCTAATTATTCATACATGGAATAAATCCAATTTCTGGAAAATAAAGGATCTCATTGGTCCCTTTAGTAAGCAGGCGAACGATCTCATTGGTTCCTTTGCCACATATTGATGAGGCTGTACAACATGGTGTGGCATTAAATGCTTCTGGTGAGTGTAGCAGCGAGAAGGAATTAAATTTCCTGAAGTAACACGGCCAGTTAAAAGCAGATGCTGCCCTCCAGCCAGGAGCAGATACCGCACTGACACCTGCTGACCGCGACGACGATGCCATGAGCCGAGTGTGTGTGTCTACATAGATACATAAAGTGTATGTATGAGGTGTGTGGTGTGTGAGTGTGCCCTGCGATGGGTTGGGACCCCATCCTGGGTTGTTCCCCGCCAAAATAGACCCCGAATAGAACAACTGGTTTCAGAAAATGGATGGATGGATAATTGCAGTCAAACATTTAAAGTTGAATTTCATCTTGTGGAGACTGGAAAAAATGGTCCCCACAAAGTCAAAATAACAAGGTTTTATCACATTTGATAAGTTTTTTTTTTTTTTTTTTACATTGTGTAAAAACATTACATTGACACTAATGAAAGGCTTTAAAAACACTGAAATGAGTGCTGCATGTGGCAGGATGAGACTGCATGGACGGGCAGGTATCACTCTGGCTATTCCTCACAGAGTCCCAGCTCGTAGGGGGCGGGGGTCACACAGCAACGCTGCAGAGTCTATGCCTGGTCAGTCATCAAGCTGTGTGAGGCACCAAACCTGTTTAACACACCAGCATTGCTTACTGAGAGCTCTCCACAAAACCCTGTACTGAGCCATACATGCAACAACTGTGGATGATGACAGAAAGCAAGACAAAGGGAAAAAAATCCTTAAAGCTCAATTTACAGGCCAGAGGCTGGATGAGGTTCAAAAATGTTGATGCCAGATATTTAACAAACACAACATAGGAGAAAAGGGTCTTAGAAAAGAGGCAATGCTCAGCGTCACTCATGAATGACGAGGGAAGGAGAAGGGTGGCCCAAAAAGAGCCTCGTGCAGAGTCTTCAGATGAAGAAATCAGTGCTTAAGGACTGGAGGTGGGTAGTTCAGGTCCAGAGAGAAAATGTGCAGACCAAGATTTTGTTTTAACCAACCAGTCGAGTCGAGTGACTCTTTATACTCAACTGGTTGGTTGAAACAAAATCTTGGTCTGGAGTCTTACTCCATGGATCTGAATTACCCACTCCTTCCGGTCATCACATGAGACATTACGCGTGCTTACAAGAGGACGAGAGGCACAAGATCCCGCCGGTATTACTGTGCGATCCTCCGAAGGGTGCTGGAGGCCACACGGGGCCCGCTGAGGAATGCACTCGCGGCCATGTGCCCGCCCAAGTAGTACGCTCGCAGCCATGTGCGCCACCCCCAGAATCTACGCTCACAACTCACCTAACAGAGGGACACAGCCTGGCCTCCTCTGCCGTCACATAATAATACCTCAGAATCAGTGAGAGCCAGATATTCATCTCCGCTCTTAAATAGCAGGATTTGATAAATTAAAGGAAAGACAGGAGAAGGACAGAGCTGGGAAAAGGAGGGAAGGAGAATATGAGTTAAAGCAAAACAAAAGATCAAATATGCAAATAGGAACTTTCTTTTTAAAAAAAATGTAGACTATTATCTGTAGAGAAAAAAAATTGAAATGGAGACTATGAAAGAGAGGAAATCATTAGTGTTTTTAGGGAAGATGGAACTAGCAAGAATGGAGAGAGGAAGAGGGAGGGAGAGAGACAGAGAGAGAGAGACAGAGAGAGACGTATATCGGATATGAAGTCAATAGCTTCTGCAAACAAAGGGCAGCTTTGGGGAGGGGGGGTTACACCAAGGATCACAATGCTGATTTCCTAAATGCTCCCCCACCCACCACCGAAAACATCCAGGAACCCATCCCAGTAACAAGCACGTCTCTTCCTCTCCACGTGAGCCAATACGCAGACAGGACACTCGACCATGACGTCCTCACTAGGCGTCGAAGCACAGAGATGCATAACACACCCTTCAATATGCATGAGACAAACATCGGAAAAGACAGACCTGCACAGCGAAGCTGCTGGAGAAGAACCGGCTAATAACGATTTATCAAACTCTCAACCATGACTCGTTCAACTAAATGAGAAAATGTGCCCTGCATTGACATCACCTTACATTGCTGCAGTAACTGATCCGTGACCTCTCACCTTTAAATCCTGGGTCATCTTGACGTGGTCATCATACACCAGAATGCTGGCCACAAGGCTCTTCCTGCACCCAGGGACAGCCGTGCTTCCCTGCTGGGCCTCAGGCTCCACAGACACATCCAGCAGGGGGTGGGGACACTCAGTCCCATCCCAGACCTGGAGACACCAGCGGCCCCACAGGCTTAAAACACACTCCTAGCCTCTGCCCTCAATGAAATGATATGCTGCTTTGCACATACTGTATCTCATCATGCTCTCCTTTGAGAGACACACACACACACACACACACACAATATAAATACAGTTGAGAGTAAAAGCAAAGCCTGGGGTCCAAGCACAAGGTCAGTGATTTTTCTTGCACCCTTAGAACATTTCTGAGGCGAGGGCGAAAGGGCCCAGTGGTGATGTTACTATGCTGCTGAAGGAGGGATTCAAACCAACGATGTTCTAAAACACAAGCACAGAGGCCTACAGCACAGGGGAGAGGGAGGCCGTCAAGCGCTGAACCCTCTAAATGTTACAACATTACATGTATGCGAGGCTAACAGCCCCCCCTGCTGTGTGGGCAGTGTCACAACATGCAGACGGGCATGTAAAAGCGAGCACATCTGCAGACATGCAATCCAGCGTTACGCTAAAAGCACTTAAAGTGGACAGCAGCAGGGGCAAAAATGAGGGCGGAGCCACAGGTGACCCAGGCTGAAAGCTAATTGGCACCCAGAGTACCTCCTGCCTTGTCATTCAACAATTCAAAACACATCATTGGCTAGTGATAAGGTTAGCCCCTCCGTATGAATTATGGCCCTTTTTATGTCCCCACCCCCCCCCCCACCCCCCACCCGTCACCCCCCACCCAGAGTGGTGCAGTGTTATAGAACCTTCAACAGTGTGCAGTTTCTGTCCATCTCAGCCTTGGCCAGCAGCTGGCACGTAAAGTCGAAGTACATCCGCGGCTTGACGTCGGCGAGCCGTACGGCGGCGACCCCCAGCAGTGCAGTCTGCTCCGAGGCCCATCTGCGCAGACGCTGCACCGTCTGCTCGTCCTCTGCCGTGAAGTGGAGCTTCTTGCTGGAAGTACGGGGAACCACAGGGCTGCCTACGGTGCCATCAAACACCACGATGGAGAAGCTGTGGGTCGTCGTCACGTTAATGGAGCCCCGGAAATTCTGAGCCTGCAGAGAAGCCCGGAGAAGGGTAATGGGCGCAAGATCCTCTCGGGTCAGAAACCACAGCCAGCCCGCCCAAAACGAGGAGGACCTGAAGGATCCATCTCAGAGCTCTTCAAATCTAAACCTCCATTCCAAATCCAGGCCTTGTTTTCAGTTCTCCAAGGTAGTTAGTTTAATAATTACTGATTCTGATTGGTCAGAGGCTTCACACACGACTGACAGGTAAAAGGAGGCTAGAAAACCAGCAGTGCTCAGACCTCGAGGACTGTGATTTGAGTAACCCTGATCTGAGGGGCACCAGAAAAAAAAAAAGATGCGTGTGTGTGTATATTATATTATATTATATTATATATATATAATAAAAAAGGCTTCCCAATCAAACAACTCATACTTCATTTTCCCCAAGTGACCCAGCAGTCCATGAAGCAGAAAACATGTGACAGCGACAAAGACACAGAAGCGTGTAGAGAAGAGGGTATTGCCTTCACGCGGTGGAGCCGGACAATGTCTCCGATTCGGAAAACCTGCGGATGGTTGCGCAGCTCCCCCTGGAATACAGTACAGCTGACCTTCACGTTGGACGGGTCTGTGATCTTCAGGAATGAGCAGTAATCTTCAAAATACAGAAGTAACAAGTGTCACCTACATTTTCAAACAAAAATGTTAAAGTTTTCACATACAGATGATGCATAAATTCACTCAGACATGTACTGAGGCATCATACATTGGATTCTACATAAAATGTAAAGCTAATTCCAGACCATTTATACAGCCATTACTTTTAAATGAAAGAACATAACAGACAAGCTTTTTCGAGTTTCATACAAAATTTAAGAAAGACATTGAGGAAAGCAGCAGCGGTGGATGATGACCTCAGCCAGCGGGGGATTATAACGGGTATTGATATTAAATTTCTACAAGGAATCTTTCCCTTTGATGACCACACAGCTACTCTGTAAATCATTCCACAAAATCGGCAGAATGGATCTCTCTGTATTAGCATTCTCAAAGAGATAACAACACACACACACGCACGCACACACACACACACACGCACGCACGCACACACGCACGCACGCACACACGCACGCACGCACGCACGCACGCACGCACGCACGCACGCCAGGTATACCTAAGCTTATGGGGACCGTTCATTCACTTCTTTGGGAAAAATGCTAATGCTAACTATGACAACCTTAACCCAGAAGACACAAGCTACCCAGCCCTAACCACAACCATAAAAAATTAAACAAAATACAAGAGTTTTTGCATTTCTAGTTTTTTCATAGCAGTTACCGATTTTTATAAAAGAAAAGTTTATACTTTCTTTTATAAACTCTCGCACAACACAGCGATCCTGTCAGGACTTTGAGCCTCTTTCCATATCCACCTTCAAAGGAAATTGATAATGTCTTTCAAAGGCCCTCCTGGAGTCAGAGAATTGGGAATGATTAAGTTACATGGGTGACAGCTGACTTTAAAAAAGGGAATAAAACAAACAGCAGAAATCAATAGACTCCTCGAGCAAATGCAGACATAACGCACTGGAAATGTTGAGAGAAAATATAGAAGTTAATGGAGAATATGCTGATAACATTTTCATACCAGCTAAGAGACCATGCAAACTTGATTAAACACCCCAGAACAAACATAAAAGTTGGAGTAGTTCTCAAAGACGATGATTCAGTCACGCTAGCCATCTAAGGGCATGGAGAGCACTCCCCCAGGAGATTTCTATCTGGCCATCCAAAGCAATCAGAAACACTCAGGAAGTCATCTGCTATGACTCATTCCAGAGTGTAAAGAAACATCCTGGGCAGCAAAAGACCTGCATTAAAAGATGAAATTGCTGTTTGAATCACCGTGTGAAGAAGTCCAGACAGATACTGTCAGTTTTCAGCATCATTCTATAAGCTCTCTGATCCCGGAAAAGCATCCACATCTGTGCATATCTGAATACTCTGCTGTCAGCAAAGCGGTGGCCAAATGGCACCCTGTCTAGTCTCCATTTCGGCATGGGGGGGATGCACTCTTGGTGACCCCGAAGAGCAAAATATTTTACATTTAACCTATTTAGCAAAAACTTTTACATTAAGAAACCTTCATTTAAAAAAAAAAAAAAAAAAAAAAAAAAAAAAAGAAGGGACAAAAAAACACCAGAGAAACGGAGGTCAAAGGCCTTGTTTAAGAGCCCAACGGTGACATCACTCTGCCGACCCTGGGATTCAAGCAAACGACCTCATGAGGACAGGCAGAGCATCCTAACACACTGAGCCATACACTGGCATGCAAAGCCATCATACAAAACACACACAGAAAGAATGAACGCATCATTAACAGCAGCAGCAGCAGCAGCAGCAGGCAGAGGCTCCCAATGTACGGGATCATTCCTCACCTGCTCATTTACCCCAAAACATGCCTCTCTGTCAAGCTGACTTGAATTTCATTTGCTAGTTAAAATACACATATGGCTTCATCCAGTTATATTGGGAGCCAATGCCTTGGTGAAATGTTATTTCAGAATAAAACGTTCTGTAGTGATTTGATAATATTTACCAAGCACCCAAATGAGGACAAAGAAAATAAAATATTTTAATTGATTAAAATGGTATCTTCCTAATTTTGGCACTAACGCATTTCCATCAACATATGTGATAATGGTCCTTTGTGCATAGATCTCATTACTGCATGTTCTTTTACATTTTTTTTTTCTCTGCCACATACTACAGCTTGTTTTGCAAAATCTGAATTGCAGGAGTTTATTACCAATACGTTGGAACGGTTTCTGGACAGCTCTCCTAAACATCTTGCCAGATGAGTACATTTCAGGGAGATGCTTAAGCAGACAGCGGGACGCTTGGCTCTGCTCCTGACCAGGTGGTCCTCAGCAGCACTGAACAAATCACAACAGCTTCTCTTTCACTACATTTCACTCACACTACCACTAATTTACTTGGCAGCGTCATTTGACAACCTTGTCAGAATATATTTACATACAAGTCTTAGGTAAAGCAAAGTATTGAAAGCGATTTATCTGGGTAGCAAAAGTGTAAATTCATTCAAAACAAAAGCATTTAGAATTAGAAAACATGCAAATTAACAGTAACAGAAAAGTAACAAGAATTTCTTGTTCTCCAAAAGGTTACTGCTAGCTGGCTGAATTGGCTACATGAACATGACTTTGGTTCCCAAACCTCAGCCATCACACGTGGCTTCTTAAATGTGACCATCAGTTCAAATCACTCATTCGATTAATTAAATTTGTTAACTCAATGAGGTATTGATTTGCCAAATCAAGGTGGGAGTAGTGGTCAAGTCAAAAAATATGCACGCAAAAACTGAGGTGACTTTAGGAAAGCCTGTGAAATTATTAAATTGACACTTTCACATACATAATATTGTAGTTCTACTTGCATTTTCTCCACATTCTCCGGTTCCCCCGCAGTCCAAAAACATGCTAAAAGGTGGACTGGAGTTGCCAAATTGTCTATAGGTGTGTGTGTGTGTGTTGGGCTGGCATCCTGTCCTGGTTTGTTCCCTGCCATGTGGGATAGGTTACAGCCCCCCCCCCCAACCCTGCACAGGACAAGCAGCTATGGAGGATGGACAGATAGATGGGAGTAATAAAGATTGTTTCGCAACATAATTTCACATCACCTGACGAGTCTCTGGCTCTGAGATTCACTTCTAATGCATCTTATCTGAGTGAAGTGATTCTGTAATACCTACTAACCATCCCTATACGCTTAGCATCTCCTGAGGCTATGACTGCAAGATAAGGGGCAAGTGGCAAATTAAACGGAGAAAGGGGGAGAGATCCAACCACCCTGCTTGGAGTCATGATGCACTTTAAGGGGATGTGAAATACAGACACACACATCCGGATGAATATCAAATTATTCACACTAACAGGAGTTAGGCGCGTGTAGGCTCCGAAAACACGCTGTCAAAAGCGGCCGGCTGCCTTGTCACGGGCATACTGTAGGTTAAAATAACTGCCTTGTGCTCTCTGCTGAAAACATATGCTTATTAAATCTAATTTGGCAGGATGTCTTACTTTGGAAGACAGCAGAACTACTTGTCTCAGTCTGTGTCGTCTAAAAACTGAATGAAAGACTCGTCACACTGCAAAACTAAGTTTCTGGATTTCCTATACAAGCAGCTCTGCATTTAGCTCGGGTGTAAACTTATGCAGCATATTTGTCCGTGTATATACAGTGTACATCAGGGCTGTCGAAATGAAAGAATTTCCCCTGCAGTGACTTACTGGGACCCCACAGCGCGATATGCCCCTATTACCACCATTTTTCCCCACAGATAGCATCCATGACGTCATAAGCGTTTACCCATGGATGCATGTTATACACATGTACACACGATTCACAACTGCAACAGAAAGCTTGCGTTTTGAATAAAATACCATGATTGCTATCGATCCCCGGACCCTTAGGGTGGTGCAGACACCGATGTCAGCGCTTTGAGCAGTGGGGGTGTTATTCACGCAAACAAACAGGAAGTGGTAATTTCGACTGCCATCCATGTGGAAAAATTAGAAATATTTATTTTTAATGGAATAATGATCAGAAAATGGCAAAAAAAAAAATGAAGAGAACCTTTTGTTTTTATAATTTCATTTTGGATGACTTTTTCCTTTTTAATTTCAAAATAATAATGGTTTATGATTTTTTACGGTTCATGACCAACTTCGGGGGCCGCCGGCTTACGTGGAGGCTGAAAGTCACCAGAACGCAAAACCAACAGTTTGCAGGATAAATTACATTCTTAACTCATTTTCTCTATGAATTTATTTAACATTCAGTACACATGCACTGATGTATAAAACAAGGGCCTAGTCTCATGGAAAAAATGAAGGAAAAAAAAAAAAAACAAACAGCATCTGCCGCAGTCACTTGCCATCCTCCGAGGTCGACTGCTCAATATCCCGACATTGTAATATTATTGTTATCACGACAGCCCCAGTACATGCAGCTTGTGTATATATCATTTTTTTTTTTTTAATATTACTGAATCTTTGGTAATACCATGAACATACTTTATTACTTGCAAAAGAATACAAAAGATTTATTATATAAAATGGCATCTTCCAGAAGACATATCCAATAATACTGTTATGTTTAAAGGGAGCTCCTTGAAGAATTTATGCGGTTTGCATTGAAGTAACAGAACAAAAACACTTTACCATGTTAAACCTGATCATTTTCATTTGGAATTTTATTTGTATGCAGCCAGATCACCTGTGATTGGGTCACCTGTGATTGGGTCACCTGTCCATTCTTCTCACATTTAGCTTTAGTGGCGAATTTCAAACTGTGAAAACGTTTACAACAAAACAGCTTCCATTCCTAAAGCTGCTTCCAAAATACTTATAAACCAAAATACACAAAGAGCACATTACACTTACATACTGTAGCAATACTCAGACCAGGAACCTGACAACTGTTGCTTTACAATATATAAGACACATTTATGTATATGACAATCTAATTTCAGACGTGCTCCAGCAGTGATTAAGAGAAGGAGCTAAATGACGCCAGGGGCTGCGGAACACGCTCATCCCTCCACGCACAGACACACGCCCAAAGATCACACAAAGCAGGCAGGCTCTCACTGCTAGATACTGGATACTAGGCATCATCCATACTGTGCCAATCGTTGTGAGTAAGAGTCCATCCCTATGACCCCCTCAAACAACATGCTCCATCTCCACCGCTTTACCCAGCAATACAGTTCCTCTTTCACGCTCCAATTCTTCTCCATCCAGTGGCCGGCGTGATTTATTTACCACCAGGGCAGCGATGACAGCATCATATCTGCACGCATTAGGCCGAGTCACGCGCTCATCCCAGATGACACGGGGGCCCTCCCTGTCCCTTCAGGGCGCATTTAAGCCACACTGTCAAAGGGGCCACAGCCAAGCGCTCGGCTCGCCATCAGACGGGGACAGGATGCGAGCCAGAATTCCCCCTCCACTTAAAATACCGAATCAAATGGTGACGGAGCCTGTCGACTGGAAGACGCATTGATTCCCTCACGCTGCAAAGCGCTGCGTGACAGGCCCAAAGGCGTGATCAATGACACAGATGCATCAGGGCAGGAATAATTGCGCAGAGTGAGCTGCAGCTGATTAGCACCTCGCTGCTATGAAATATAGCTAATCAGTGAGGTCTGGGCTGACATTCCTCTCTTCCAGCTTAAGCTGACAACCAGGTAGAGGCACGTTGAGCAATTTTACGAGATGCAAGCTGATAAACAGCCTCCCGCCACAGTCCTCGTATACGTGATAAGCTGCATTAGAGAAGAGGCCCTGCAGTCACTGGAGAGAGCATTCAGAGAGAGAAGTGGGCAAGAAAAAAAGCCTAATTATGGCTGACAGACAGTTAAACTCAGTTAAAGCACTTCGACGCCAGTTTTTGTATGCCACCAGAAACGCTTCCGTATAATCCCAAAGGAAAACCGAAAGGCATCGTCGCTGAAAACAAAGGGAACTCATCCATGCTGTTATTTTCCACCACAGACAGACTTTTTCAATGAACACCTGTGTTTTATATACAGGGTTTCAAATACACTCTGTGTTCTGACTCAAACAATAAAGCAACTAGGGCACTAGCTGCAGGCACACCCCCTCACCAGCAGATGGTACTGTGAAACCTACACACCTTTTTTAAGATTGTGAAAACCATGGATGGAATGACAGACAAGTGTTACTATTACATGATCACTTAGAAAAGAGAAAACAGGCACCGTAACTGTACAGCTCAGTTAACCGATACCAGAAACACCACTTATCACTTAAACTGCCCCCTAAATAACGAGAAAAGAGGAGGAAGCCTATGAGTCAAGCATACAGCACACGTCAAGCATACAGCACACGTCAAGCATACAGCACACGTCAAACATACAGCACACGTCAAACATACAGCACAGCACTACTGCACATGTCAGTTTTGGTGGAATTTCCTTTCATATCAAGTAGGAGCAATTTCACTCTCAGGATACAAGCCGGATCACAAGAAGCTCCAGCCAACACTGCAGGGTGCCACAAGAAGACGACGTGTCGCTCTTGGATTGACCGTTTCTCAGGGCCTGGCTTTTATTTCCATTCTGTGTGTTTTTATAAACCATTAAAAACAGCATTAGCAGCAGCATCCTGGGAAAAAGGGACCAGATCTGTGTGTCCATGGTGGACAAACAGTATCAGTAGAGCAGCAATTTGCACTTGCATCCCTGGGTACAGTCTCGAGTCACGCTGTGAGGACTGAATATTTGTGACGGCTTAGGTCTGTAATTTGAACGCATCTCTATCCTTCAAAACAGAACTAATGTCCTTTTCCCCCACTGTCACGCTGTGCTGTGTCACACTACTGCAGTGGTTTCTGTGCCTAAAGTGTGACAAACCATGACAGGACATTCAAACCATGTGCCATCGGCACTAGAGCCTGTCTTCGACCATGACATCATCACATCACACTCCATGGTTGATCTGAACCTGTCTCATTATGAGAGGTAAAAACTATTGTTTTGTAAACAGCTGATCTCATTCCCTCCAAGGGGAAAAAAATAGCAGAATAGTCCAGTCTCCCTAGTGAGAGCAAGTGATTCCAAAATTAAATGGATTTTGTGTTTTCAGTCCGTTTCCCTTAATATTCTATGCATGAGGCTGCTTTCATGTTAACTAAAGCCTAGCTGGAAATTAAAATTTTCTTGTATTAAGATTAATTTATTCAGAGACTAAATTGAGTGCTAATCATTTTAACTAGTTTAATCCAACTCGTTTCGTTCTCGTTCATGCTTGCATTGGCAGTGAGGGGAAGAGCAGATACCTAGTAGACTTTATATCAAAGGGTCTGCACTGTGCTTCAGGGGCAAAGTGGCCACACCGCTGTACCAAACTGCCCCTATTAAATAATATTAAAACTAAATAATATCCAGCCACTTTAATTCCGTCACGCTATCGATAATGCATGAAGTGCGCTACACTTCCACTCTAGGAGACTCCGGACAGGTTATTAAGGGAGAGGAGATTCAAACGGGGGGGTGACCTTCTGAGACTTGGTCGCATTCAATTTCTGTTGGCAAGCCCCAACTTCAGGAGGCGGCAGAGATTCCCTAGGATAATATTTAATAAAACGACACAGAGTGGAGGGGCGCTCATGCCTGTCCCAGGTCCCTCTCCTAGTCTCCTACTC
Organism: Mormyrus hasselquistii; assembly: GCA_026779605.1. Taxonomy (NCBI): domain Eukaryota; kingdom Metazoa; phylum Chordata; class Actinopteri; order Osteoglossiformes; family Mormyridae; genus Mormyrus; species Mormyrus hasselquistii. The sequence continues at coordinate 1,551,236 of JAODKE010000001.1, forward strand.
ACTTGCAGGGACACTTAACGGGGCCCATTTATGGAACAGACCATTTCAGGCCACGCAGGAGAAGCATGTGGACAACCATAAACGGTATGCGTCCACTCTGTGCTCACATCCATTAACGAGGTGTGTCTTCCTTGTGCTCACATCCAATAACGAGGTGTGTCTACCTTGTGCTCACATCTAGAATAACTGAACCCCAACTAACCAGTTAATTCATTCAAATTGAGTTGTTTTCATGACATGAAAGCAGCTAGGGCTGTGTTCATGGTGAAAGCTACATTATATGTAAAGGCTAAGAATGAATAAATAAATAGACCTGGACGTTCATATGTACGGACCAAAAGACAGACATGTACATACCTGTGTATGTTATCTAACAGAGGTTACCATGCTGTTTGCTAAAGCGGCTTTACCAAAATCTCTCAACTACCAACAGATCGACCCAAAACCAGAAATTAAACCATACTTTCCTGTCTTTGGGGACCCCCAGACCATCCAGACAGACCTGAACCAGGTATCTGTTGTCTGTCATTGCTTGATTGATTGGTTCAAGTGTGCGGGAAGCCAGGTGGAAGCAAAAATGTTAACAATCCTGGGGTTCCCAAGGATGGGGTTGGGAAACGCTGCCCTACACTTGAATGAAAATCTCCACATAGTAGGGGATCCTAGTCCAGTTCTATATTCCCATCTGCAAGCAGCCAGGGAAGGGGAAAGATGCCTAACTGGATGAAACACCAGCTCTGATGCTGGAACAAACTCTGCTGCCGAGAAGGACCTGGAGGACACAAGGTGGCTAAGCAGAACCCGCATGTCAGAGCAAAAATGTGCTCACCAGTCCCCATGGACCGGTACGGCTGCTTGAAGAATGTCACCACGCCATAGATGTTGACGACAGTGTCAGGAACCAGCTTGTTCAGGGCCGTGTAGGTGTACTTCGTTACCTGGGTCTGCAGGAAGGAAAGAAAAGGGTGCAGAGGAGGGTAGGTGTGACAACCGGCGAGGGAGAATCAATGAGAGGCCTGAAGGGACAGGAAGAGCAGCCATGCGAAGGCAGGGTGACCCCCCCCCCCCCACGGACTGCCCCGCCACACAATGCAGCCCTCAGCCAGCCACAAACCTAAGACAGTTCTGAAAACCGCCATTTTTCACAAGACGGGCAGCTACAAGCAACTGGTCCAAAAGCAGCACGGAGCCAAACGCTCAGCAACGTCCCGTAAACCATCTCATCTTGTAACCAGGCATTTTCTCAGAGTCACCACGCTTGTCTAATTGCCGCCACCCCCCCCCACCACCCCCTGGTTAAATGCACTTAAATTATACTGTGTTTTCATTCTGTCTAATCTCTCCTCAGGGTAATGGTTTTCAAACAATACACTAACAATGGGACGCAAAGGGAATTTAAACAAATATACTCTCACACTGGCATCTCTCTCTTTGTGTGGACACTCCATTTATTTCTACAGGCATAACCATAATCCCAGTCATGATGACCTTAACCCTACCCAGCCCTAAACTTAACCATAAGTAACCAAATAAGACTTTTGGCATTTTTCATTTCGTTGCAGCCACTGATTTATAAACTCAAAAAATGTTTTTTCACTATTTGTTATATTGCATCCATTTGCTAAAATTATTTTTTCCAAAATAATTTTTTTTCCTCATTAATGTACACACAGCTCCACATATTGACAGACAAAAAAAGAATTTTTGAAATTGTTGAAGATTTATTAAAAAAAGAAAAACTTAAATATCACATGGTCCTAAGTATTCAGACCCTTTGCTGTGACAGTCATATATTTAACTCAGGTGCTTTCCATTTCTTCTGATCATCCTTCATTCATTCATTTGAGTCCAGCTGTGTTTGAT
>JAODKE010000001.1:1558356-1568422 GCA_026779605.1 Mormyrus hasselquistii
AGGGAGGGGTAATAGAGGAAGAGAGGGAGGAGGAGAGGGAGGGAGGGGGAAAAAAAGGGAGAAAGGGAGGAGAGGGGGGGAAAGAGGGAGCGAGAGGGAGGGAAGAAGGGAGGGGGCAAGAGAGGGAGGAGGAGAGGAAGGGAGGGAGGGAGCGAGAGGGAGGGAGCTGTAGTCTTTCACTGCTCATCATGACAGTGACTACTGCCATGCTGGAAAAAAGCAAAAATGTTATAATTATTATAATAAGCAACCTCTAACAACTTCAGGTAATGTCTAATTATGAAAAATAAAAGTTACAAAAACACACCCACGTCTGTAATATTACAGGTAGTTCAACTTAAGGATGAAAGCCACAAAACTACATCATAATTTAGCCTCTCCAGTAGGACTGGGCAATAATTATGCTTTCAAACCTTCCAGACATACCTAAACCATCCACGATATTTTGCTGATATTTTCAACATCAATGTTATTCTGCTATTATGAAATTATGGTGGTGGGGGGAGGGCACAACTAATTCTGTGAGAGGGGCAGGGGGTAATATAGTATACCCAAAATGCCATATTACCGTAAAAGCATCACAGCACTCTTCACGATGGTTATACTCATTAGAGAAAGTAACTGTGCCCAGTGTACCCATTTTTACTTATGACTTTCTAATACACAGCAGCTATGAGCACAGCAAGCATTGACCTATCAGATACATGCGTCAGCAAGAGTCATCCAATCAGCAGTGCCAGAAAGGTAATATGCTCACCTCTGGTGGCCCTAGGCAAAAAAAACAATGTCAGGTGAGGCCCTTCCATTCAGCCTCACCTGACATTACACATGGGCAACGTTTCTTATCATAACTTCTAGACATTCCACCCCAGCACATGCTATATGACGGTATTTAAGAAAGAAAAAAAAAAGTGGAAATCATGCAGGCTACTGTAAACTTTGGAATTAGAGTCTAAACAGGCTCATTGGTCTGGAAGTTAAGCAGTAGGGAAACACGGAAAGTTTCACCCTTAATTTACTGTCACCACTGTCACCGGCCGATCTGCATCTTTCCCCCACAATGCAGTTCTGGTCGACATCACGCCCCACATGCTGCATAGATAATTCATTAGTTTCACAGGGCTCTAGAAGAAAAATATACTTAAGAGCCAAATTCTTTTTTAGGAGCCATAATCTCCAGCACATTACTTGCTTGGTCTCCGGTCTCTCTCACACTACCTTTCCTTCTTCTACCTGATCTGCCTGCTATTGCCTTCTGCATTTTTACGCATAATAAAATAGTAATAAATGACACAGAAATATGCAATATTTAAGTGTGACAGCTGGGCTGTTGACCGTGAAGTGCACACAGAAACATTTAAATATTAATTAAAATTCACCCGTAAAGAAATCTGGAAAACCAAGGGTGTTCGCTTTTTGTTGTAGATATTACAGCCGGAAAACTGAATGTAAAGTTAACTGCAGCGTTATGGACTCCACGTAAACAGCCAATCACAAAACCCCTTCCATAGCCCAATGGAGGACAGAGAAATGATCTCAGACAGCAGATAAAGGAAGGTCCCCGTTGGAGAAACAGACATTGCATTAGGGTGCTCAGAATATTCATGATTCAGAAATAAGCCCTGGGACTGCAGCAGGGCTACAGGTCACCCCAGCAAACGCCACTGGTCCCCACTACAGTCAGATAGTACGGCGATTGGCATCAACACCATGTTACGCTGTTCTTTATACACAAATCATGACTGCTGGGGGATGAACGCTTGGTGCGTTTCCTCACCTCTCCAAAGGAGCTGCAGTGTTGTGGGCATATCTAACAGTCCAAAAGAGGATTTAACACTGAACTTTGAAGACAGACGCAGACAGCGTGCAGACAGGCAGGAGGGCAGCAATGAGACAAATGCTGAGTATGACAGCCTGTCAGATCACATGGGGGGGGCGGGGTGATCAATTCCTTGGATGACACATTGTAAAATCAAGCCAATTAATCCTTGAGAGACATGTAGGTGTTCACCATACCGATTGGGAGGGAGGTCGGCAACGGGAACTCAAAGCCCCTCAGGGACCCACTTCCAGGGCATATAAAATTCCACCTTAAAAGGACACACAAGGTTCCAGGCAAATGCCAGCAGCGCTACAGTGCATCCGGGAGGTTACAACCCACTTTCAGTACGAGTCTCAGGGCTCTGCCTGCTCATTCTACCGCTCACGAGGCACCGTTAAAACTTACAGCAACTCCCCGAGACCCTACAAGACAGGGTCAGGGAGTCCGCTGTCGACTGGGCCCATTCGGAAATCGTTACGGCGTGAAAGGGGAGCTCAGCTTTACCAGGCAGCCGGGGATTTCCAAAGGCTTGGTAAAGAGGACAGGTCCCGCTGAACGGCAGCTGGGTGTGCCTCAGCGTTTCCTGGAGCAGATCGATGGCAGCTCCAGCCCTCCAGGCCACGTTATGGACATGACAGTCCTCCACGTTATGGACATGACAGTCCTCCACGTTATGGACATGACAGTCCTCCACGTTATGGACATAGCTCCACGTCGCAGAGAGTGGGCAGAACGAACCCCTACTCCACCATTTATTCCCTTTGAGCTGGGGAGCCGGCCGGGGCCGCCTGACCTCCGCCGACAGGAATACGATACGGCCAGGAGAGGCGTTGTTAAGTGCGGCGAGCACGGGGAGCCGCTGGACAGGTCCGGGGCCGTAGTGGACCATGGAGCACGTGGCGAGAGCTCATTCCTTGCAGGGAGGCAGGGGGCAGTGTCAGAAAGCAAAGAGGGGGAGCTGGACAGGAAAGGAGGGGAGGGAGGGGGCCGAAGGTGCACCACACAGTGCTTCCCAAAACGACTGACTGTATGTTCAGGGCGTTTCTCCAGTCATTCGATTGCCAGGCTCTTCAGTAAGGGTTCAATGTCACATCTACTAGCAATTACAGATAGTTCACAAGGAGCTTCATAACTACGGCTGAGCAAACATAAGTGAAATGTGTTTAACCCTGTACTGTATGACTAACTTTATGCAAGTTAATTATAATCAATCACCTGAATGCTTTTGGCTATTAAAGATCCTTTGTAATTAAGTAATTTATCATAATCTTTTATTAAGACACTTTTCCTTCAATAATAATTAATATAAAAATGTTTAATATTTCAAATATACATATCTGTGAGTGTGTTTTCATACTAGTACAAATGATCTCTTTCGGGAAACCAAACACAGGGAGAAGCAAGTTCTTGAAGGTCCTTGTGTTGCCATCACCATGGAATTACCTCAAAAAAAGCATCTGGAAGAAGACAGCCACAGGACACAGGTGTCACCATCCAACTTCCCTGCCGTTGGGGCCGCTGAGCAACAGCCGACGACAGGGCCAGCTGGTCCCCCCACACTTCCGGCTTGATTTCCATTCAGGCTCAGTGGCCCACAAAGCTACCAAGAGCAGCAGATCGGGCTTTGCTGCAAGCCAAGTGCCCTTCAAAGACTTCCAAAATGTCCATAATCCAAGATTCACCCAGGAATGAATGTTTGGATCATCACAGGGGCCACATTCCAGGGATTCCGGCAGAGAATTGTCTCATCCCGACTCCCAAATCATCAAAACATCAGAACGAGTTAATACACCATACTGGCCCTCTCTCGTTTTCAAGTCATCAAAAGCTCATAATGACCATGTGTCTAGAGAATCCAGGAAAATAATTTTAACTAATTTGGTGATCAGTGGTCATTGTTAACACTCCACGGCACAGCACACAATGCGCAACAACGACATGTGTCCTCTGCATTTCATGCATTTCAAAAGTCATATGTGACTTTTTTTCGTGACATAGCAGGGGGCAGCTAATTCAGCACCCGGGGACGGTACCTCAGTGGTGACTTGCTGGTGGGGGATTCAAACCTGTAATCTTTTGATTACAAGTGCGCTTCCCTAAACATCAAGCCACCACTGCCCCTGGTTCCTGAACAGCACGGATGCACTGGTTCGAGGGGCAGTCATATTAGTGTGGTCTGAGCCAATAGCATCACCCCTCTTCCAGCTATGCTCAGTGGGGCCTTTTATGTGCCTGCTTCAGTAGGGGTGTAAGAACCCATGGTTCACTTCAAACCTCGGTTTTACTGGGGGGATAAGAAAAAACAAGGAATATATCCAGGTTATATTAATCAGCAACATTTTGGTTATACTGAAGATTATTATGCATGCTGAGCTAATCAATCTAGCCCAGGTATTACCACAGGTGTGATCACTGGAGTATGACTGGAACCTCAACACAAGATCATGAACGCTTGCATCATGGTTTTGGTGTCAATTTTAAAACCGTTACACTATTACTGTTCAGTGATGTCCATGGGGGCATTGGGAAGCCGGACCCCCAGGCCAGACTGCGGGGGGGTCATTTAATTTGGGAAGGCAGTGAAAGCAGGTGGGGTGGCTCAAGTTATCACTCAGCCTTTTATGAAGACACCGCTTCACTCGTCTGGGCAGCATGAATAAGAATGAGAAGACGGCATGTGTGTGAACTTGGATGCTGCTGTGACGGGCAAAGGAGGGGGGGAAAAAAAAAAAAGGTTGACTAACTGCACTACAGGCCGTGGGGGTTATTTGGGGATGGGGCTAGGGGCCCCAAATACAAGGGGCCCGTTTCATCAGCCAAAATGATCAAGTTGAGCACACGCACAAAATCATAACCACACCTGCAGTCTGCAAGGTCACATTCCACAGGGGACTACAGCTAGATGGGCATGCAATTACATTGGGGGGGCATGGCACCACTCCCATTTCCACAACAAAGCTGGCGATATGACAGACAGGGAGGGAGTCTGAGAAAGACCACCAAAAAAAAAGATGGATGGCTGACCATACGGAGCACGATCTCCAGATTAGAGGTAGTGACAGAGGCCGTGGAACAGGAGAGGCACGGCGGCTACCAAGCCATGCGGGGGATCTGGGACATGGGCCTGACATGTACACCAGAAAGATGGAGGAAGTTGTATTATTTACCCACCGATAGGAGCTGCAATGTTAATGAAGCCACCGTGTTAAGGCAGCCTTGGCCCAGTCACATATAAGCCCTGCATAGTAGCGCAGAGTCTGCAACAGCATGTCCACGAGACTGAGGGGCTGCACTTTTAATAGCACCTTTACAGCAGATATGTGGGAGTTCTTACGCAAGATGCTCCAACTGTCTGCTTCAACATAAAGCGCCAAATTCAGAAGCTGTTATTATACAAGGAGAATGCAAACTTGTTTATCCTGCAATAAACTGTGCGATTACCTCAGCAACAAGGAGGACTAGAGGATGCGAAGTGACCTGTGGGCCGTGTGGCATGTGGGGTAGCTGGGGACCGCCACCCCCGCCGTATCCCTACAGCCATCACCAGCAGGAGCCCAGGGAGCACCATGACAGCCTGAGGAAGGGCAACGGTGCACATAGACGGAAGAGTGTGTTTCCCATCAGCCCTGTTGGGCAGGCTTGGGCACCATCTTATTTTTCATGCCATCATACCATCAAGAAATTATACCTGGGTATATGGTATTTTGAAAAGCATTTCGGTATTTTTAAATTTTTGCGATAGATTTCACTGAAGGGGGGGTGGGGGGTTTTCATAGCATTGAAAAAGCAGGTTTCAATTCAACACAAAAATAAAAAGATCAAAACCTCTCATCACTAAAAACTAACATTTTAAATACATAACATACTAGCAAAACAATGTTTCAAAAAGAGTTAAAAAGTATGCTGCCTGTATGACAGCAATATAAATATCAGTAGAAGCAAATCACAGTGACCCAAAACACTGGAGACTTTAATCTGGTGAAGTTAGGAAAGTATGACCAGAGATGAATATTCCAACACATACGCCTACACTTAGTGACTCGTCACCTGTCCAGTCAAAACCCTTAGATATTTTGGAGTGGGAGAGAGAGGGAGGAAAGAAAAAAGAACAGCAACAGTGTGAATTGTCTGCAATAAATGCCAAGAGCAATGTTGCGGGCTGGCACATGCGGCGTTGTGAAGCAGCCCACTCCCGTGCACTCGGGCTGTAAATCGAATGCAAACGCATTCTGCTCGCCGAATGTGAAGTCGACCTAGGAGAACGCTCGCTTGTCCTGGGGGTGATGCCTTTGCCCTTTGAAGTGAGAAATTCAAAGTGTTTCAGGAGACACTTTCTTTGTAGGACGAGACTTTTAGCACCGTATAGCCCCAAGGAGACGGCAGGGAGGACGGCTCATGCAAATGGGCTCACAGGCCAGTCAGAAATACCGCACCAAACATTCCTGGACAAGCCTATCGACTACAAACATTCCCACATCTCCAAAGTAATACTCTTCTTCGGCTGCATTTTTGTGAAATACTAATCTTTAAACAGAAATTATATAAAATGAAATCCATCTGCGTTCTATGCTAAAGTAAGAGATTAACAGGAAGGAAGAAAAGCAGAAGTTTCAAGTTCACTGACCCAGCTCAGGTAACTCCTTTCAGTGAATGATTTTATAAATCAGGGAGGATTTAAAAAGCATCACAACAAATGTAAACAATTCATAGACAATGTCTCCTCTGTGGATTTGAAAAAACATACAGAAATGAGTCCAAAGAAAAATGAAAACAAACAACCGACACAGACGAAGGCTCCACCAAGCAAGTACCCCATGGGAGCACGTAGACACAAACATGTTGGGATACACTATCCAGACAAGGCAACACACACAGATTAGACACATAATGACAAAGCTAGTTCTTTGTTGAGAAGGAAAAGTAACGTGCAGATGGACATGCGTTTCAAAAATAACAGGATGGCTTACTGAAGTAATCCTACCAAAGAAGCACGTCAGATTGACTTTGAAAGAGATACAGATACAGAAAAATAAAGGATAAAAACACAAATATTCTCCTGTGCCTCCGACAGACACTGCTCCAAACCAGAGTCATCGGACCGTAGCCGAGGGAAGAGCAAAAAATTAATTGGCTGAAGAATCAGGAAGAACGTAAACAACACGAAAACAAAACGGAAGACACACAACAAGCTGATTGTGCTTCACCATTATCTTATTTTTCTCTGGATCACAATCAGAACTTAATGCTTAATGATTTCACTATGATTCAACTTAAGAGGACACTAGAACAAAGAGGATAGCATGGAACAAATCACTATGGAGCAGATTTATTCTTTCTATTATATGACACTTACGCAGACACATTGTTTGGTTAAAAATGAGCCTTAATCAAAACACATTCATGATATTCAATAGTGATGCCTAATTCGACATATAACCACGCCAAACCCATTTACGGAAAGATTATTCAAAAAGTTCTTTCAATGGCTGTAATTTTATTGCATTGTATCATTGTTTTGCATTGATTCAAACAAATTCAATGCTGTGCTAGATGGTCTTAAAACCGCAATTTCAATCCCTAGATACATTTTGGATTTAATCCCCCAGTCTAGAAAAGGCTTGCATTTCAGACTAAAGAATGAGGTCTAGCTATTCACCCCTTTTGCCTCTGAACATCAGCAGTTTGGAGCCACATAGGACATGGTGCTTGGAAAATGCATCTTTCTAAAAATACAACATAGAGAGAGAGACAAAAGACACAGCAAAGACCTTGCAGACCTGCTGCCTTAAACTTATGAAGGGAAGTGCCAACAAATATTTTGTTTAGATTTGATTCTTTAAATATAATGCCTTAAGAAACCAAGTACTGTGTAGGCAGAAATTGCAAAAGGTTCAATTAGACTTGCCTCAGTCTTCAGAAGAACTTGCTAACGATTGATCATAATGAACACACAAAGAGGAACCATGATAATGAACACACAAAGAGGAACCTTGATGCTTGTAAACAAACAGCAGGGTGCTGAAAACAAAGAGCCAAGGGACATCGTCTCTACTGAAAAGTTACAGCATAAACACGAGACCTGTCCAAAACAAGCACACAAATGTTAAGGGAAATACACTCCCTGTGTACTATACAATTACTCTATTATTTTGAACACACTACAGCCGGAGGCCCTTTGCGCACATCAGCAAAAGAGTGATAATTCATTGATGTTCACATACGCAATCTCTCATTTAAGAGAAAACAGGAGTTCCCAACCCTGAAGTCCCAACTAAAAACGTCTACAATGCACTAAACGCAAGAGACACTGGTACAAGCACGATGGGGCTAGTCGACTGACATACCAGGGATGGGCCGATCCAGATTCTGATGCACAACTGCAAGCAGTGACAAATGGGTCCAAAGCTAATGCACACCAGCAATGGAGTCCATGCCATAAAATCAGCAGTTCAGTAATGATGGGAAATGAAGTACAGACTGTAACTGCTGGCCAATGCATTTAAATAGTCAGAAGGTAGGAAAGGCTACTACGATAGGATGAGACCTGACATGTTGGCATTACAGTAGAAACGTTCACCAAGTTAGGATACAGGATAAGGGAAGATGAGAAACAGAAGGGAAATGTGCTTGTATCTGTTTAGGAGGAATATCACCAATGTAGATGCGTCTGGTGCAGCGCCTGAGCCTGACTGAATGTATGGTTTGGGTCTGATGGTTTGAGTAGTTGGTAGAAATTGGCACCTTCCTACCTGATGTGGTAAGTCTCGATCTTACAAGTTAAAGTATGTTTGTACTGGCTGTGTGAACATAGGCTTGCATATTCTTAACAACAGTGCTGAGTGGGGAACTGCTGCATGTAACAGTAGTACTATCATGCTTTGTTATTTTCTAGGCTGTTCATTTAGACATGAGAAGGCCTGAAAGTACTGAATGGCATTTGTGAACTGTGATTTGTGGAGTTTTTAAACATCATGAGGTAATGCAAATGACTGTCATTGGACAGTACACATTTCTGGATTTGGCATGACTCACAGAACTTACTTTACAATGTATTTCACCCAATAATATGTTACTCGAACAGAAATGAGGAAAATTTAAGTTGACTGATCAAATTTGGATAGCCCTTCCCCAGTACCGTCCTATAGGTTATTTTCAAGTTTGGTGATGATTGGCTGTGGCAGGCCTGAGATGCAGCTGTCTGATTAAAAGGCATGGCTCCAGTAGAGTCTGGGTGTGGCTGATAGCCGTATCTTACAGAAACATTAGGAATTTTTGGATGATTATTTATTAGGATTGTCTCCTGATTTGAATGATACCAGAGTTACATAGGTTGGGTGAAAATTCTAGGACAAGTGTGAAAATCCCATTATGAGACCTATATAAATTATACAAAAACGCAAAGATGAAGAAGTTCTACATGTTGCTTGATTTAGCATACCATACTGAGTTGGCCTGGCAATAAATGCCAACTGTAGGCTTCATAGTTCTGGAGAAATAAGCAGAAACACAAAAAATGTTGCAGTAGTGCCCCAATCTGGCAGACTGAGCTGGCCTTACCAGGGTGAGGTCAGGGTCTGTAGACAGACCATCCAGATATAGGTCAGATTGGTGATTGTTAGGCCTGTCAAATGGATGCTTGATTTTGACTGGCTAATTATGGCCACCATTTTATGACTTATGGCAGCCATAGTAAGGGTATGACCACTTGGCCATAGTAAACATGTGCCAAATGTCACTTGGATTGGCCTAGCAGTTCAGGAGATACATGAAGCAGGCATTTATAGAGCCCCCTATTGACGAAATGTGGCCCGCCTTGTAGAGTGCCCCCAGAATGGTGCAGGGAGGTAGGATTTCCAATTTATTTAACATAGACCAAGGCATGGCCAAATTATAGCAGTCGGACTAAAACGAGCCAAATTTAGGTGGAGTTTGGGCCTGGCTAGTGGATGAACGATAGACAAATATCACACTTTTTTCAATAACTTTTGATTGGCTCAGAGGCCTGATTAGTTTGACACCTCATTTGTCTGATTTGGTTGAATGAGGTAGGACATTAAGGCAAAAGTACCATAATTTCCGGACTATAAGGCGCACCTGAATATAAGCCGCACCAGCTAAATTTCAGGAAAAATACAGATTGTTCCATATATAAGCCGCACCCGACTATAAGCTGCAGGTGTTTTAATGTTTAATTACCGTATATAAGGGTTCCTGCTACCACGGAGGAGATTGTCGGGACAGAGA
>JAODKE010000001.1:1568522-1579170 GCA_026779605.1 Mormyrus hasselquistii
TTCCTCCTGCGTACTAAAACCACTAATTTAAAAGCAGCATCATATGCACTTCTCCGTTTGATCTCCATAATGAGGGCATGTGCATGAACACTTCCTTGGCGCGAACTGTCTGTCTCGCTCTTGTGCTTCCTAGGTAGTGCGCCCCTGGAGACCGTTAGCAGTAAAAAAGATAGATAAGCCGCACCTTTGTATAAGCCGCAGGGTCCAAAGCAAGTGAAAATAATAGCGGCTTATAGTCCGGAAATTACGGTATATACTGCAAATTAAGCAAATTAGCAAAAAATCCAAGTAGGCAGAGCCTCATAGACTAACTGACAATTTGGTAGGGCATGGCTGTCTGTATCTAGGGAAAACATTTTTGATTGTACGACCAATTGTATTGGAGCAAAACGTATTGGGGCGGGGGGAGACATAGACGGCTCTTTGCTTTACAAAGGTTGCCGACCCCTGGTCCAGCTCTTACGGTTTAGGCTGCACATTCAGTTTTAGGGCAGAAAAATAACAATCCCAAGAAATACAATAATGGCTCAAAGCACTACGTGCTTTGGACCCTTAAATAAGTATATTTATATATTACTAATATTTTTTGAAACCAGTAAACACAACTAGAAACAGACACAATGTACTGTTCCACCTCATTTGTACATCTTGTTTTAAGCATTTTTGAGGCATTCGCAGTTCAATATGAATATCTTCCAAGAGAGTATACGCAAGCGCCAAATGCTAAAATGCCCCACGATTTTCCTCCCACTGGCACCAGTGGCACTTACACTTCATTGTGATCGCAATCCCTTCTGTATAACAAGCTGCAGCAAGTGTGCAAACAGCCCAAGCTAGTGACTCCCAAATCATTCACTGCTTTTTCATACTACTTGGTTTGTTTGCACAATTGTGTGTGCTTTGTTTAATGGGACTTTCCACCTCTCAAAACTTTGTTTTTACAAGGATTGCAAATCGCTGCTACTAGCTGCTGTCAAAAGCGTAAAATACTCGCAGATGGTCACCCTCCTACCTGATGTTCTTGCACTCTCCCTACTGAAAAGGGTATGCACATGATGTCACAGCAGGTGGAAGCCACCGCGCACACACCCACTGAGTAGCAAAAAAATTGAGTCGCTGTGTTGGCATTGAGTAGCGTTAGCTACTGGAAACCTAAATGGTACACATCTAGGAGTGCATGATCTGACGATTTTAGATTGCGGACGTCTTTAAGATCACAATCTAATTTTCAAGCGAATCATCCGGATGGTCATTTTTACATCATTCTAATACTGTATACTGATGAGTCCATGTCAAGTTAACAAACCAAGTGAATGATTTCCTGTTCATATTATATCACACGTCCTCATCCCAGCTCTCCTGCGTGAAGTTAAAAACAATTTGTTGCATGCTAGGAGCATGGCAGAAGAGAAGCTTGTGCCAAAGAAGAACTCGACGTCCAGTAGCGTGGCAGTGGTTCAGCTATGCAGGCACATACTGTACAAAGCAATGTAATGTGTAAAAAGGACAATGGACAATGGTCGGCACGTCGGGATGCAATACGACAAATTTATTTCACACTTGAATTAAAGTTTGATATTTAAAATAAAGTGTAACATGGGTCTTAATGAGTTTGAGAATATTCTTTTAAGTATGTGTCACATTCAAAATATAAATCCCAAATTAGGTCGTGATTTTGTGTTCGTGATGTGATTTTTTGGAAAGATCGCCCACCGGTACCCTCAGCAAAGGATACCCTGGACTATACACACGAGATGCCATGGCGCTGGAAGAACCGAATCTCGGTGCCTGCCAAGGCCGCTGCTGCCCGTGGACACAGAGAACTGGCGCTAATGTGCTCACACACTGAGATTGAATAGGAGGAGTTCAACTAACTAAAATCCTGCTATGGCTTTTTGGGTTAAACTGGCCCACAAGTCCCAGCCTCAGTGAGCACATCCCCAGCATTAACCATTTGTACTGGCTAATAAATTCCAAGCATAATGCCAGAATGCGGATCAGCTGGCAGGCAGTGTAATACACACTGGGAGGGGGTTACTCCCTGCAATCCCTAATCTGTATTCCAAAACTCATCTGTAAATTATAACTGCCAGTGAAAGCGTCTAATTCCCCTAAACCTGACCTCTGGTATTTTGTCCCGGTCCTAAGCTTCCAGGATGTTTCAGCAGCAGTAACACAAAGATTGGTGGAAAAAAATCCATTCTCACGGCAAAGCAGTGTCCTGCAAGCAGGAATGCAAAAAGCAGGAGGGATAGTCAGTCACAGACATGCCAAGGTCCACTGTGGTCCATGGGGTGCAGGGTCAACCCACCTTCTTTGCACACTTGACACATTCAGTGCTTAGGTACAACATATCACGGCCAGTCAATAATATTTAGTGTAATTAGTAGCTAATTAATGCCCACTAGCAAATCCTTGCTCACCTGTCAATGAAGCTGCACTGGACATACTCTGCCTGGGGTGGAAGCCATTTATTTACATCAGTGTGGCGACAATCCCATCCTGCATGGCTGGGGATCCTTCGGGTTTCCTTACAAATACTCAGTGGATATTTGCCATTTGGAAAACAAATTTTAGAGTGCAATGTACCCATCTTGCTACCAATAAAAGAACCTTAAAAATATAACCCTGCCGTGTGCAGTTCAAATAATTCCGATTTGCCCCCTAGTGGTGAATATACCGGGGTCGACGTTTTAACTAACAGAGAAAGATCACACTCAATAAATAAAACGAATGTCTCAATCAACGATAAACCAGCCTCTAGCTAGACATATAGCGCCGGTCATTTTAAATATAAATAGTATAACACAAGCAATAAAGCCTGACATAAGCAGGACAAACAACAAGGTTAATCACGAGATGAAGTTTGTCTTTGCTGGTCTGGAGGTATGCATATGCAAACAGACACACCAGCCATGCAATGGTCTGTAAGATGAGATAAATTTCCAGGAGAGCTTCAGTCTCTGTTGCCCAGGTGAGCCAGGGGGCTGCATACAGATTCTATAAGTGTAAAGTCTTGGTGCACATGTGAGATAGCAGAGTTTCCTGCCACTTCCCTTTAAACGCAGCTTCTCTCTGCAGGTTCATGACAAGGCAAGCATGGTAACAATTCCCAGAGGGGTCCCAATTCCCGCTTAATAGGAGCATTTCATATTTAAATCTTCACTGACGGCTAGAGATGCACACAAATACCCGAGAGTCTTTAATGCCCCTATTTTGCAAGCGACAAAACAACCTGCCAAGGAGATGAAAACACAAATAACAGGAAACACAAGGATATCTTAAGCACGGTCCTGGTCAATTTCCTGCAGGGAATATCTATAAATGAGTACCGCAGTCTTATGGGAGATCATTCATCTCTCCATTTGTCTCCAAGTGCCACATTGCTAATGTCACCCCCAGCCAGACAGAAGCACTGTGCTATCAGACTGGTTTACTGAGAAGCTAAGAATGAGAGGAGCACCGCCTGGGGCCACTGAAGAGCTCCACACTCATCTCAGAGCCACCATGATATGGCCTGTTTACTGTACGCATCTATCTCAAATTGTGAGATGCTAACTCTGCTACAGGATTACGGTTCTGAGCTGGCATGTGACCCTATGATGTCATAAAGCTCAAAAAAAACAAGGTCTAAATTAAAAAGCTGCGTTATATTCCAACCCCCAATACATGGCGAAAGAATATATTCACGTTCATTTTTGTCTACAGAAACACACCCAAAGAAATTCAACCGTAATTAGATACATCTCTTTCAACCATGCTGTATTTAAATATATGATTAATAAATAGATGATTAATTAAAGAGATGATAAATAAAGATGATTAACTTATCTAATTATAGTCATAGGTATCACCTGCATACATCACGGACAAATTCATCTCAGGAATGAATAAAGAATTATTGTTACTATTACTATCAAAATTCATCTTCTGTGCCAACTTTGTTACTGGTTGAAAGTAAGCTTGTCTTTCTCCTTTCAATGACTGACAATTTATAGAAAGCGGTCTTAGACATTTTATTATGAGCTATATGTGGCAGAACTCTTTAGTGACCAATGACGAAGCGGCTGGTCACGTGACAAGGTAGTTGGCACCGCCCCCCATCATTGAAACCAGCACAGTGATGTCACACTCCGGTCCTGGGGGCCCCGAGCCCGATGTAGCTTAGTCGTTTCCCTATTCCCCCACAAATGACTCAGCTCAAAGGCCCCGTGGTAATCAGCACAAGGAGTTGAATCAGGTGTGTTAAATGAGGGGAAACCCCAAAAATGTGCAGGGCTCCGACCCCCCAGGACTGGAGCTTGGCACCCCTGCTCTTTTATAAAAGCTGTCACCAAGGAGCTGAAGCCCAGCAGGACATCTCCCTCTACCAGCCTCACCTAGCTACCAAGAGACTGGATTCCTAATCCAACAAAGCAAAAACCCCAGAGCAACATACTTAAATAACAGATTACAGGTACACGTTCACATGCTAGATTAATATGCAATGTCCTTGTTTTTTTCTCTATTAACTATATTCTTTTTTCATCTTTCCCTTAGGTTTTCTTGAATGCATATAATAGTCTGAACCTGTCCAGCTTGTGTAATATGTTACACACAATCATGTATGCCTGCGCCGAGACAAATGTGTAACAACGAAATACAGTGCTCCTGATTTCAGTTTGAAGACCTAGTCTGAGAACATGAGCAAGCTGTACCACAGCCTACATGAATGAATTCGTCTGTTTCAAATCGCTTTTCTAGTCACAACACCAGACACTAAGTACAAGGTGTATAGAAAACTTCTGGTGAAAGTCCCACACAACAGCTACAAAGTAGTTCAAGATTACAACGCAAATAACGGTAAGCGCAACCTTGTAATTTATACGATAATATCCGATAACAAGTACTACAGTTATTTTCATTGCAGCTATTTGACTTGGCTTACCTTACGCTCCTTAAACACTGCACACAGATTTTGTCCATTTTATGCTCTCGATTATTGACGTGAAATGAACGTAGTAACCACCAACTCTCTGAAGAATATTAACCTTCACAAACAATATTTAATACAAAAAGGCGCTGGGAGCAGATCGTAACCATGTTACAGTACTATTAAAATAACTATCTATACCTTAATGCACCAATAAGCAAGTTTAGACATCGATGAATGCTAAGCTCGATAATGAAACTAAAATAACATCTCACAACACTTTGTTCCTGCTAACCGCAACGTAAACTATTTTTTTTTTTTTACCTTTGTCCAACAACTCAGTGCTTATAAAATCTTCCCAAAGTCGCAGCTCTTGTCAGTTTATTAAACCAGTAAATATTTATACATCTTCGTTCCACAGCTAATGCTAATGACCAGATATTCCCTCTCTTATTTTGATCTGCCAGGTCAAAGTTCGCCCCTGTCCTGCGCATGCGCTGACCATAATGCTGTGTAGTAATTGCAATTTTATTAATTTTATTAAAAGCGAATCCAAATACCAAACTGACTGCCTTGATCTGTGTTACAAACGAATTGGTAGTGCAATTTGCAATTTTAAATACTATTTCTAAAATAGATTATGCATTTTGTGTTTCTTCAATTGAAATGACAACTGAATTATATACTAATTAGAACAGAAGACTAATATATTTTATTTGCGATATTGTAATATAGAGGCATGACGTTTTCTGTGTATTCTCAGGGTATCTGTCACATCAGTGTACTCTTGCTATCAATTTATAAGCTGGATTCTGCTCTTATCTTTAAAAAAAAAAATCTGCATGCCGGGTAGGATTGAGACATCAGAGGCCTCAGACTTGAAAACTAAGTGTTATATTTCACTCTATCCCTAATCCTTTCCTCCTCCTTTCTCCCTGACCATCTGTCAGTTGTGATGTGTTTAAAGCACATTAAATACACCAATGCAGGTATCTGATCATCCTGTCCAATTACAAAGAAGCAAATACCTCATGCTGTGACAAGACAATGTTAATGTTGGATGTGTGCTGTTATTGTGAGTTTTATGCATCAGTACAGGGGCATAGCTGCCTGTGTTTGGGCCCCCAAGCAGAGGGCCCTGCGGTACATTTTGGGGCCCTCTATTTTGTTGCCCCCCCCCCCCCCCCCAAATCATGCCCCTCTGAGCCCTTTCATGTCCATATCCTGTCAGAAAAATATTGTTTGTTATTGACTTTACTGTATTTGGTGGGATTTTGCATGAACAAAAAGTCCTGTGACATTAATATAAGGTGCAGAATTTGACCAACTCATCTGTCTTTACTGGTGCCTTTTTGACCAATTGGATCTCATTCTGCTTGCTGTATATCAAAGACAGGAACATGAACTAATGAAGTACAATAGAAACTGGGGACATGAATATAGTCACATGTTTCTCCAGCTACAATATGAAATGCTTGCATGGTTTGAACATGGCACTAATATTTAAACAAAGCAGCCATAGTGTTTATTCAGTGTGAATTTCAGCTTTTTACTAAAATGGCCGGTAAGTGATTTATGATGAAAGTTGCTCCAGGCAGCACATAACAGCTTTTACGAGCCATTCTGAGGCTCTGAGATTGTGACACTTTTAGTGAATGAAAACAGTTCTGGAATTTATTAAACATAAGCTGTGTTTTCGCAATATGTCAGTTCAGCTTTATCAATTGCTGTGAAGAAGAAAAAGTGAAAAATATGATTTAAAATATTTAATCAGCGGGAATAAAATTTGACTTAAATACAAAAAATGTCCTTATTTGCTATTAAAATTATTTAAATGTTTATCACCAGTGCCCTGCATTGGAGAAGCAGTTATGCCAGACGGATGGATGGACGTTTGCTTTTTATTGTTATGTATAAAACATCGAAGGCAAGGAAGGAGGCGAAGGTAGGCATAGGGGAAACCAAAAGTGGGGTCTTATTAAAGGAAACCATGAGCAGGGCAAAAAAAACGGACCACAAGGGATCAAAACAAGGTAGGGAGGATCAGGCAAGAACACAGGACACACTGGGGAGCACATACAGGCAGCAACATCAATGAGTGGACTGGGGATCGCAGGACTGAAGGACGCTTTATACAGGGCATGTGAAGGAGCAGACGAGAGGCACCTGGGGTGATCCACATGAGGGCTGTAATCAGTGGCGAGATTAAACAGGCAACGAGGGAGAGAACGAAGAGGAGGGAGGTAGGGTGTGACAAAATCTTTCAGTCAGCTTGGGATATGCAGTCATTAAGATATGTGTATGTTATTATTCATATTACACATAGATATAAAACCTTTGTTAATCAGATTTGTGATTTGTACTTTTGGTCTCATTTTGAAATAAGCTAAAAAGTAATTATGAGAACTTACAGAGGATTCAGTGCCCATTTCCCTCCAAAGAAGCTGTTTGGATATAGCAATAGGAATAAGCCTGCAGTGCATTATACATATTTTCAGGTGTGTTGGAACTGAATATTGAGTGCTATAAGACGGCAAAGTGCACAGCAGAGAGCAATGCGCACACCTGCAGTGAGTGCTGTGTCTCCTCTGATACTGAAAACCATTCTGGCGTCCAAAATAAGGAGATGGCTGAATGGGTGTATTTTAACACATATTGTGTATTTACTGTATGCACTGTGATAGACTATCATCTCATCCAACATATGCTGTGCCTTATGCTTCCCGGGACAGACTCAAAGGTCAGCATGGCCCTCTACCAGATAAACAGTGGTGGAAGATGGATGTATGTATGTTATATGTTTATCCGCCCGAAAACCTAATATGAATTTTGCTAGAATGCCATCACCACTATAAGGAGGAATTTGGGTCAACTGGATGTAGGTTAGATGGGAAAAAACAGGCGATAAGAGGCTCAAAACAAACACCGCGCAAAGATAATATTTTTATTGAGTGAGACACGATAGGAAAACGTCCGGGAATGGAGAATTGGCTTTTTCTCTTCCACTTGATGCTGTGGAGCTGCTCTCTGGTCTAGTGCTTTATTATCTAAATTTCCGCATAGCCGCCCTCATGTTGCAGAGGCACATTGGGACATCTGGAGTTTGTGGTGTGAAGTGTAGCTGCTCTTCAGGGAGGCCCAGCCAGTCATCTGCGTGCATTTCCCTACGCAATCAAGTGATCGATCGACCAAACCGTTATTTCAAATCGTTTTCACGAGCAGCTGCGACTTCACCCTCGACTTCCTGGAGGGCGTGAAAAGAAGAAAGAAAACGTTTCAAAGGGAAAAAGCGAAAATGAGACCCTGACCCCCATCACAGGAGGTGACCAAGAAAAAACACAACAGATAAGGAATAGAATTATTTTCATTCTTGGGTGTGAGTTTGGGCTATTTCAATGAACATTTTTTTAATGTATATAATTAATTTTCTGCTTGGAATTAACTGCAGTTGAAATAAGCATTGTTCCACATGGAAGCACTTTCCCTTAAATGATCTCAAGCAATAAACAAAGTTTTTGTCACTGTGCTGGGAAAGCCACATTACATCTCCACAAGGACACAAGAAGTTAAGAGATATGAGAATGTTATGTGGTAGCTGGATGACCTTCTCTCAACATGTTTGGGCTTCAGAAGCTTCTGTGATTAATCATGGACTGAATGTGAGGATGGCGTGGGGGCTCAGTGGGTCATGTTGTTATCCTGTCTGAGTGTCCATGACTGACCACTGTCCCACCCAAGGGGCCGTTTCTGGGCATCTGTGTCTCCCAGGCCAGACTTCAGGCAACTGCTATCGCAATTGATTAGTGGCTTATTGCGAGAGAGATGGACAACATGGACTAACGCCCAGTGCCCTGAGCCTCTTCTCCGGAGAAGACAACTGGAGAACACTGAGTCACAGCAGAAATGCTTGGCTGGTCCTCAGCACCTGGAGCGGCTCTAAATAACCACGTCTGCAGCCAATTACACACTGTACAATGAGGATTAAGGCATCCAGAGAGACGGCAGTGGGCAGCTGGAGTCCGGGCGTGACGGGAAAAAGAGCCGCAACCTATGTGCTCTCTTTAGTCTCTCTGATGCCATGGTGGAAGACGGGCCCAATAGCTTACTTAGAGAAAAAGAGAGAGACTTTGGCCCAGGGTGTCTTTACTCTAGGAATGTTCATTTGACATATTTGGCTCTGCCTTTTTTGAGATGTTGTTGTTGTCTTAGCAACATCTTAGCTTTAGGTTCCTAACTTGTAGAACAATCACCACAAACTTCCGGAATGTTGGGATTCACCCGGCACCACATATCTGCTTTTTGTTCGGAGGAAAAATAGAATGGCGATACTTCATTTATCAAGTTGTCTTTACACCTGTCCCGTCTCGCTCCCCATGAGACAGACTAGACACAGGCAAGAGCAAGATAGGGGTCAGTCAGCATACAGCACACCTGGAGAAACTGGGATTCAAGGGTCAAGCAGCAGGATTAGGTTTCTGGCCAATGGATTCAAACCAACAACCTTCTGATCTCAGACACAGAATCGTAACCCACTGAGCAGTACAGCACATATGACGTGTTTAGAGGAAATGCACAAAAAAAAAACACCGATCTCATCACCAATTACTGTGCGACAACCTGGGCAGCTTAGCGGACAGAGCCATAAAACATAATGTAATATGGCTCCCTTTAAGATGCTGCCTTTGAAGGGAGCAGCTGGAGGGAGCAGGGTGCAGAGCAAAGGCTTGGCCTTCACTATGATCAGATGTAAGAGAGTAACTCTCAGCAGCACAGACAGGCACAGCTATGGGTGTCTGGGGAACCTGCAAAGCAGCAGGACTGAGGGACAGGAAGAAGAGAATGAAGAATGAATCACTGTGGCCACCTGACTCTCCCAGCAGAGACAAACAGCACCCCCCGCCCCCATCCCCCCGACCACGGACTCACAGAATGAAAATGGATTCTGTTGTTTTCACATCCATGCAAATGAGAATTATGAGTGTTTAGAGTGTTGTCCTAAGAGAGAAGTCTATTATCTTTAATTTGTGCTTGGAAATGTAATCCTTTTGACTGAGAAAGTGGGCCACAATGGTGACACCAAACTATAGCTGCATCTCAGCTGAGCGCATTCATTTAGATCCAGGCTGGATGGCAGTTTTCAGCTCAAACACTCTGATGCTCCTGGAAGCCATCCAGGAACATGTCCGACGGAAAGCCTAATGCACCTCCTTGTTTAATAGCCCGTTCATCACCGGCCTAGTAAAAAGCAGTCCTCCAAGATGACGCTAAATGTTCCTGTTAAGTGCCAGTCTGTGTCAGACAGCAGTTCAGCAATGATAAACGCTGGCAGATTTACACCCCCCCAAAACACACCTCTCGCTCCTGAAAACAATCTCTCACCCAGACCTCAGATTCCGGTTTCCAATTAATGGCATGTTTTTGCACATAGCAGGTGCTGTTACAATAGGGTTTGTGATTCTGCTGAAAATGCACGCTAAGGGGCCGGCATGTTATTTTAGCTGGGGGTACTTGTGGTAATTATGCAACTCATTCATTTGTATTCATCCCCCACAGAACTAGTTTTGGAGGAAAAACATGCAACACAACCAAGATCATCATAGGTTTGATTATGGCCAATCTTGACAGATGAAGAAGCTCAGAAATCTTTCTTTCTTGAAGAATATACAGGTATAGAGCGGCCAAATGGGCTTTATTATGATACCACCCATATACAGGTATAGAGCGGCCGAATGGGCT
>JAODKE010000001.1:1621371-1632257 GCA_026779605.1 Mormyrus hasselquistii
ATACGTGTCTGTCTTACCCCCAGGCTTCAGTCTTACCGCTATGCATACGTGTCTGTCTTACCAAAAATGCAAGATGGGATGTGTGAAGTGAACACACTCCTGTATACCCATTCTCATACAATACTCTCCACAGAATTCACAGATGAACCGCAGTGAATGATCTGGGCCTAATAGGAGCAGCAGACTGGTACCTAATGATACAAGTCTAGTAGCCTGGACACAAGTCTGATTGCCATGGAAACACTAAAGATTACACATTACACATGTCTGATTAAAGTGAACAATCCCACAGATTCATTACACATCTGTTACTATCTCAGGCTCATTTATACATTTCTCAGGTCAATAAGTATCTGCAGTAATTCTGCAAACTTTTTTCTCCTTTTCTGGTGGTACCAGACACACCTATGTACAGGTACAATGAACACACTTTTGCTTCACCCTCCGCATCCCCCTTTAAGTGCGTATCACCAGTCGGGTTAATTAATTAATTAACTCATCATCAAGCCAATTAAAAAAGTTCAAAGACAAACCAATCCCGCTCCCAGTGAGTCGGTCCATCAGCCCTCCACGAAACAGCTTGCACAGATTACACTCTTTTTTCCCCCCATTTTAATATTTCTGGTTTGTTTTCAATTTTTTTAAAATTCATCTGTTTTCACTAGCCTACTTGCTGAAGTCTATTCAAAGCTTATATTGGAAAAGCGCAATGCATTGAAAATGTCCTTTTTTTTCGACACTCAATTTGATAAGCAGACCAGAAAATCGATGGATATATGGATGGAATGGTATTTCCTTTTACAGTTCTGATATAAAGTTATGTTATAAAATTGCACTTGTGTCTGATTACTGTTGGCTCCCGTTATAAAGGGCAGTACATAGTAATACTAGATTAAACTTTATTTGAACAAGCAGTGTGAAGAAAGTTGTCCTTCTCCCCAGGATTTATTTCCGGTAAAGGTTATCCTATCATTCTTTAGGTGCCTGGACAGGATGTTCTTGTTAACACACATCGACACAGTTTACACAAGAGTGACCCGACAGCAAAGCAGATCACTTTCCTTGTATATGGAAGAGACACAGTCACTTTGAACTCAAGATTCACTTTGGTAGAAGTTTATGTTTGCATTTTATTGTCATAGATTTCCCCCTAATCCTCATTTGTATGTGACTTAATAAACCCTGAATTACCATCAAGTTAATATTATGCAGCCAACTCATACATCTTACAGTTTGTTTTGATGAAAAACTGAAAAAATAAGCATTTTAATAAACATATAAGAAGTAACAGAATGGTAATATATTTCCTGAGGTTGAAACACTGAATTCTTGATAAGAAAAACATGGAGACAGTTGAAGTGTATGTGTACAGGAACATGAACTGAGTTAAAGTGTATGTGTACAGGAACATGGACTGAGTTAAAGTGTATGTGTACAGGAACATGGACTGATTGTGGTATAACTGACAGATCCGAGCACTCGAATGGTTTCATAGTTGTTAAGGAGATCCGTTACATACTTTGGGGCTTTTGGCAATTCAGGGTCTGATAGGTAATTTAAACATTTTTCAACAAGTTTCAACATTCACGTATTAAAGTAACTTTACCCTTGTACATGAATATAGAATTTTACAACATCTGTACTGTATGAGATACTCGCTGGGTCAGTCTTATTCTACGAGGAAGCTCTTCCTTCTCAATGTGGCAGGTGGCATTCTTGTGCCCTCTGCATGTAAGATAGAGGTCCTTCATTGTTAGGCAGTAAGCTGACAGGGCAACACTCTGTGATGGACAACTTGAGGGGACCAAGGGACACAAATGTCCTGCAACCAGGGGCTACATTGGCCCCAGCCAAAAGCTGACTGGCTCCCAGAGGGCTTGCCCCCCTGTCACTCACCAATTCCAAGCATATCATTGGCCAACGATAAGGTTGGCCACTCTGCATAAATTCTAGAATCAAATCAGTGTGTGGCCTTTTTTTAATCCAGATGATGCACAGAGAGCCAGCCAAACAGCTCTGTGCCATACTACTGTGGTCTCTCACCCTGTGGTGATGAAAGGTGAGTCTGATTGAAAGATTTACAACATCACATTACGGAAAGCAAGCCTAATTGGAAGAGTGCCCAGCAGTTGCTGCGAGATCTTCCTTTGAGTCCATGGCCAGAAATCTACAAATAATGGAGGAAAATGACTGTGCTACAGGACAAAAAAAAGATCCCAGTGTCAGTGAGTATAATAGTCTGATAAATCTCAGGGCAGTAATCACTGATTACTTTGAAAGAAGCTGCTGACTTCCCCAGCTGTCCCTATGACAAAGACCCAAGGTTGAATGTTCAGTTTGCCTGCCTGAAGCCGTCCAAAACTGACTTAGTAGAAGGATTTTACAGCACGGATCTACATAAGAACATAAGAATTTACAAACAAGAGGCCCATTAAGCTCGTTTGGGGAGAACTTAACTAATAGCTCAGAGTTGTTAAAATCTTATCTAGCTCTGATTTAAGTGAACCCAGGGTTTTAGCTTGCATTACACTAGCAGGAAGATTATACCATATTCTAACTACAAGCTGTGTAAAGACGTGTTTTCTCAAATTCAGTTTAAAATGTTCTCCTGCTAATTTCCACCTATGGCCCCGAGTTCTTGTATTGGAACTAATATTGAACAGCATCCAGACCTGTTAGAATCTTATATACCTGGATCATGTCCCCACTTAGTCTCCTTTGCTCAAGGCTAAACAGATTCAGCTCAGCTAACCTCCCTTCATAAGACATTCCTCTAAGACCAGGAATCATTCTCATAGCCCTCCGTTGCACCTTTACTAAGGCAGCAATGTTAAGGTATGGTGACCAAACCTGCACACAATATTCTAGATGGGGTCTTACCAAGGAATTACATAAATGTAACATCACCTCCCTTGACTTAAACTCCACACACCTAGAGATATAATCCAACATTCTATTAGCCTTTTTTATTGCTTCCCCACACTGGCGAGAGTGGGACATGGAAGCATTAACATACACACCAAGGTTTTTCTCATAATTGGCTACTTTTATTTCAGTGGAACCCATGAAATATCTGTACTTAATATTTCTCTTCCCTGCATTGATCAGCTGACATTTGTCTAAATTCACTTTCGTTTGCCAGGTATCAGTCCAGTCACTAATTAAATCAAGATCCCACTGTAGCCTCTGTGCCACTAGCTCAGTATCCCTCACTTGTCCGCAGATTTAATCAGTTTAAGGTATATATTGGTGTCCATATCATTAAAGTAAATTAGGAAGAATAGTGGTCCTAAAACCGAACCCTGGGGTACTCCACTATGAACACAGGCTCACTCTCCTTCTCCTAAACATTTGTATACTTTAGGAAAATGGGTTTGTTTTCCAAAAGAATGGACAATTTTCTTGACCATTATCTATAGCAGTTGAAAAAGTCCAAAGCACAAGTGTATGTTCAGTAAGGGGTATCGATTGCTCTTTCTAAATCTTTCTCTTTTGCAAATAATATAAATAAATAGGGGTGGAAGACATAGTCACTGGGATTACCTGAGCATCTATGGGTTTAACCTTATGGGGTGAAATGATATAATCAGCTGGATCCGAGTGGGACCGGTCCATTATGGACAGCCGTACTCACCATGGGTTTAATTTCCCAAATCCCTAATAATTAGCAATAAATTAAAACATTAATGGGGCCAAATTTCTTACAATTGTGAAATTCCTTTTTATTATGGTACTAAATGGGGTATGAATGTCTATTTGACAAAGGTCACAATCAGCAGGGAAGAATAACGGGACAGGAAGTAACCTACAATACAGCAAGTTACTGCAAATGAGCAATTAAATATACTCTAAGGCCCCAGACTTGCTGGCACTGTAACCTGCAGGGACAAAGCACAGCTATTTACGATCCATCCGTTTCCATTCCAGCTAATTTCATTCTACATTGACTAGGATGGTTCCTATGTGTCACTGTGCTCATGGACGGAAATAATGCATATCTCCAATCTGTTTGTATCTACAGACAATTTCTACAGTACAATTTATGGTATTCGCCTTTATCTGGAAACCTGTTCCAGCAACTGATAATACTGCAAACTATTTATTATAGCAGTATGATAACATACATTTTTAAATAGGATATGATCTTGCGCAACACAATTCATCACTTTGATTAAGCTGTAAAAATCCCAGCACCCAGCAGCACCGATTCCACAATAGAGGAAAAACAAGAATCGACCGGCCACTTTTCGCGCAAATTCTATTCCACTGTCGACATTAGACAAAAACAGATTTGCCTTACGGATGCGTGTTTGTTCATTGGGCAGGCACTTTCCTCCAAAGCGATTTGTGCATCAGTGCAAAAAGACTCGTGTGTTAAGTAATAATTTAGCAAATGATACCCGCTTAGCCCTAAGGTCGGGGCACAAAGATGAAGCGTAAGGCATAGCAAGTGACGGTCACTGGGAAATGAAAGAAGGACAAATTAGAGTCATCTCCGGCCCTGTGTACGTATAGGGGCCAGATAAAGCCGCCGTGTGCCTGAGATCGGACACTTTCTGGTGATCAAAACGCTCTAAATCTACCTTGAGGCATCGAGAGATTAAACCGAGTAAGTAAAGACTCCGGTGATCAGAGGATGGGGGGAGCACAAAAGGAGATCTGTCCTGCTTGTGGGAGATGTAATTAGAAACATATGGGGGGAGGGGGTGCAGAATGGAAGAGAGGGGCAGATTTACTGAGACGAGTGGGGAGATAAGGTAAGCCGGTGGAACAGGGAGGGATGAGGATATCTAAGGATGACAGGACACGGCGCATCAGGCCCAGAAACACTGGGAACATCCATGGTGGAGAAGAAAGGCGCGCAGATGCGAGCGTGAGCTCACGAGGTGCCCAAACGTGCCTCGGGCCTCTGCTTCTGAAGAGCACATGCTGCACTGCCTTGCGAAAAAACTGTGAGTAGAAAGCGGTTTGGGATACTTCTGTCCTCAGTACACCAGCCTTAACAAAGTAGTAATATGTAGTATCTAGTTGTAAGCTTTTACATTTATTTATTAAACAGCTGCTTGTAGATGTGTGAAGCACTCTGTAATTCAGTGGTTTAATGGTCTAAATACCTCCTGTCAAATTTATTTTTTGCTTAAAAACAACCTTTTGGCCAGTCAGTAGTGGCAACATATCTTTTTCAGAAGAGAAAGAAGAAAACATTCTGCTAAATTTGAATCCCACAGATATTTTTAGTGGTACATGTACAATAAAATAAATTTTACTGGGCTGTGTTAAACTATTCTTGGACTGGAAATATTGTAAATGTTTCAAGCAAATGATGCCATCTTTGTATGCACAGGAAACGTATTTCAGGTTTGAAGCTCAGACAGGAAAGCGATCACGTAAGAAATAACACATTTATGTGAAAGAATTTATTTCATGAATATCTACTACCAGCTCTGCTAGCTAGTTATAAACAGTCATGTCGCCCATAAAGACATTCGGTCAACAATGGACCGCATATACAACGGTGGTCCCATAAAATTATAAGGAGCTGAAAAATTCATGTCGTAGCTGTCATAGGGCAATGTATGATGTGTGAGTGACTGGTGCGTGAGCGAATGGTGTGTGAGTGTATGGTGTGTGAAGGAATGGTGTGTGAGTGTATGGTGTTTGAGTGACTGGTGTGTGAGTGTATGGTGTGTGAGCGTATGGTGTGTGAGCGTATGGTGTGTGAGTGATTGGTGTGTGGGCATATGGTGTGTGAGTGATTGGTGTGTGTGCGTATGGTGTGTGAGTGATTGGTGTGTGAGCGTATGGTGTGTGAGTGATTGGTGTGTGAGCGTATGGTGTATGAGTGAATTCATGTTTAGGGTTTGATCCTTGGAGTCATTGTTAACCTCATCTGTATTTACATCCTGTGTTTCTTATATCTCTCTTAGTGCCTGAATGATCGTTAATGGCCCTCAAGTTGTCCTCTCTTTGGCTCTCGGTACCTGTGTATCTCTGTCCCTGCCCATTCCCTGTTCCTTTGTCAGCTATTGAGCATGTTTGCAGTTTGATGTTTCAATGGTCCCCATTGCAAACCCTGTTCTAAGTCTCTGTAATCACTCTGCATTTCCTCATGTTTAGTTTTAGCCTTTGCTACTCCAGGTGTCCATTACAATCCTTTGTATAGACTCCTTATGGTCGCGTGTTTTTTTTGTTTTAAATAAAGTTCCTTCTGAACTTGCCAGCCGCATTGTGGACATTGCCATCCATGCCCGGACGTAAAGCTGTACAGTTTATCATTATTTCGGCTGCACCACATAGCAAAGCTGTCTAGTGATTTACACACAGCATGAGTGTCAACAGACACTTTTATCCTGTAGACCAACAACAGCAATTATGAGAATCATCCCATGTCTCCTATTCTTCCCACATTCAGGGGTTTCATCACAGGTAAAACTTATTCTGTTCCAGAACTCTGCTGTAGTACAACTGTGGTCTTGGGTCTTCAGTGAGGAGCTGGGTGGGGTAGCAGCCTCTGACACATTCTTCACAATTCCCTATGCTGGAAGGGGGTCTCCTCTAGACATACTGGGATTCCGACTACATTGAGGTACTTGACCAGAATTGTTCCAGTGAATGATGTCATGCTCTTGGACTCAAAATTAACCAGATGGGGGGAGGGGTCTTTCACCCACACTCAAGTCAATGTCTTCTGCTTGTCACTTTTACTTCTTGTTGCCATGGTAGCAGTGGGCTGGTTCTGCAGTGCTATGAAAGATTGTTGGATCTGGATTCTGGATTTGCCCTCGCTGTTCCATTCTCATAAACACAACAAAAACCTCATTTTCAATTTATTCTGCATTTATTAGTTATAAATAATATCTGGGAGTAATTCATGTTCGCTCAATTTGCCATTTGTTCCTTCAAACAACCACCGCTATTGATTTGTATATTGAAACAGGCTCATTTGACACACGGTGGTTCACATCCAGGAGCTAATCAGTATTTGTTTTCCTTAGTTTGCAGTCAGTTCTTCAGTATGTACTGGCACCTGCTGCCAGGACATCAAAAATGCTAAATGCTACAGCCGCATTAGTGACTCCTTCCTACGGTCCGGCTCTGCCATCTGGAATGGGTGCATTGAAACTGCATGAAGTGTACACTGTACTCCACCTCAATGTCATGCGGTACACGTGGCTAAAGGTCCTTAAAATGAAGTCATCGGTTTGTTTGACAAAGAACCAGGGTGTGAGGATGTTCGGGAAAATGACCGCAGAGGGACATTTCATGGCAGGTACACAAGCAATTGTACTTGAACTTACAGTAAAGCTTTTGCACCCGTGACCCTTGTGATTTCAGGCAGTCGGTACCTGTTTACCTCTGCTATGCTATAACCCCATCATGCCACATAAGACCTGAGAAGATGCTACCGAACAGAACCGGTTTCACCTTTTCAGGGGCCCTAGGCAAAGTTTTGTATGGAGGCCCCCCCACCAAGGAAACTGATGATCCTTGTGTGGTAATTTGGGGCTCTAGGCAGCTGCCTATGGCTAGAGTTCTATAGGGCCAGTCTGCTAAGGGCAGACTCTAAGGAGCAGCAGGGTCCCGCTGAGAGAAAGCTAAACCCCGCGTCCCCTTCCCTGCCCGTGTGAGTGGTTCTGCTGCACATTCAGCCCTCAGGGTTCTGGACGTGGATGGACTCTGCATTGTCTGTGGACCGGAGCGCCTGTGGGAGATGCCTGTGCTTTATTTAGCTGTGCAGGGTCAGGTTTCCCATCACTGCTGTGCCTGTCTCAGGTATCCTTGACAGAACTGTTTAATTCCGGATCATGCTGGCACACGGCCTGGTAGAACACGGCCTGGTAGAACACGGGCACGCCACAGAGGTGAGGAGGGAACAATCCTGCTCCTGGCATGTGAGGAACTGCTATTAAAGGGGATTTACTGCCACTTCACTGTGAGCTATTTTTAATAAATGATTTGATTGTATCCGTAGTCACCGATGGTATTTTAAATGAGTAATTTTGTGACATATAAATAGATCCTAAATCTGATGTGTGTTAAATATCCTGGTGTTGTCAATAAACATATTGCACGGGGTGTCGAGATTCCTGCCAATGTGTTAATGCTTTTATTTCAACATAATGTGTGTCAGCAAAATCACAGCCAGACCCAGAGATGAATCTAAGCAGAGTGTTTGCCAGGTACGCTGAGAAAACAAGATCATTACAAACCACCTGACGCAGGACAACCTCCCTAAAGTCCCTATAGATCAGTGTCCAGTAGATATTGGTTTTGCACCCATTAAAGAACGGGGCTGTATGTCAGGCTGAAAAAATGTCGCCCATCAACGATTAAGCAAGAAGGGAAAAGCCAAGAAAGAGCAGGCAGAATTACCCCACGCATGCAGCAGCCACTCCGCATGGCATCGATTTCTCCCCTGGCAGGTTTGTTTTCTTTCATCCATAAAGCCCAGCATTCAGGTTTGATTGAAAATAAACACTTTGATAAACGTCTGAACATCTTTTGTCAATCGAGGAAAAAGGGGTATCATTGGAGAAGAGTGAACGTGTTTGGAAGGCAAGTTGTGCACTATAAACGGCGTGCGTGTGTTCAGGCGTGACAGGATGTGGTGAGCAGCAAGCCTGCTGGTTTTTAACCTCCCTTATAGGATGGGCTTTGCTTTCCAAACACTTTTCACAGAAGACAAGCTGGACAATCTGTTTAAAAATGTATTTGTGTAGCCCATTGCAATGTTTACATCTGCTGAACTGGAGCAGAAAATAAACAGATCCCAAATGTCACTTAAATTCAGTTTCAATGTAATTCATTTCAGCGTGAGTCTGTAATAGACAGACACTGTGATGGGAAAGGATTCCAAAATGCCAGAGGAAAAGTCAAATGCGTAATGTTATTCTTTAACCACGCAGGTTTAATATCGATGAATAAACAACACGGAATTACTTTTGCACCATCTAATAAAGCAGCAGTTTCTCAAATAATCGATTACTCATTACAGCAGGGTCAGTTACAGCCAATGTCTCTGATTGACCCTCTATCGTGCCGATTTTGCCTAGTAATCGTGACCTGAAAGGGTAGATCCTCGGAGTAAGATGCCCTCTTGTGAAAATATTGACAGTGGCATGCACATCACCTGTCTCTCTATTAGGGGGGCATTTAGGTCCTGTGCCTGGAAGGATCAGTATTTAAGGTCAACCCTGTTCCTCATTCAAACCCTCCTACTCTTCCATTAAAAATAAGACACTGATAGCAGCCTTGCGCTGGAGTGGCATTAATATAAATCTGATTTACACAGTTTCCATAAATCCATTCAACATCCATTTGTGCCCCCCCCCCCCCAATCAGAACTGAATCGCTTTGCCAGTTGAAGAGCTCAGACTCCCAGAGTGGCTTTCTATCTATTGGCCAACGAGTGACTTGACCTTGTGACTCAGGAAGTAAGTTGTTAAGTTCTTACAAAAAGAGACAGTAAACACTTTAACAGAGTAAAATGTTTTCCAGGAACATGATTTCTGTGTCTGTCCTCGCTTGTATGTGAAATGCAGTGGCTATGCAGGTACACTGCGCCGGCATGAACTGCACACCCTGTAATTACCCAGGCAAAATCTTTTCGGCTTCATTTCAAGCTGCTTTATATTTTCAAACCTTTCTGTCCCACCCACTCATGAGTTAATTAATATAAAAGATCCTGAATGTTTTTTAAATGAAAAAACATTCCTGAGCCAGTCACGGTCAAGGTCAATCAATAAAAATGTATCCGTGTGAGCAAAGATCACTGAATATAAATAATTCTGCAAGGTCACTGACATTAATGCAGCCCGGGTCACCCTGACCACAGAACACATTCACCTTCCCTGTTTCACATGGTCAACTAGCTACAGTAAAATCTAATGGGATATACATGCAGGATATGGTCACATCCTTTACTACATCTGTGTCCTTATGAATCCTAAAACAATCTTCCAATTTCCCATCCAGTACAAGCTTGCAAGGCACAATATTAATGTATATCTTCTACGTCAGTTTAATAAATTATACACATGGTAATTCTGCATTATTGTGAACATGTTTTACATAATCCATAAAATATCTAAAGAAATTAAATGTCTGTAGCCGGGTTATCGATTTCCTATTTTTGGAATTAAAATCTCAAACAGCCTCTTCTCTCGTGTCTGACGGGCAAATCAATACCAATAACAGTGCATCTGAAAGGAATTTCTACAGCATCCAGGATGCAGGTGGGTGAATGATACAAAGCACCATAACTGGCAAAAAAGCAGAGGAAACAGATTTCTCCAATTCGATAAAAATCAGCAAGTCGTGGAGGGCATGGAGAAGAGGGAGATGTGGCGTCCAAAACAACAGTCGGTACTAAATAGGGGCTGGGCTACAAGGGCACTGACCCCAGCTGAAAGCTAATTGGCTGCAGACTGCCCCTCCCCCGTCACTGACCAATTCAAAGCATATCACTGGTCTCTTTCATACCTCTCATATACCTCTTATACCTTCAAAACTCCTAGAGTCAGCCCTGGTATAAAACAAAGGGTGTTCGAAAATCTGTGGTGGTAACAGAATGCAGGGGTAATGGGTGTGACTAGTCGTCAAGTAACCAAACAGTTAATGCGTGCCGCCCCCAGATTAAAGGCTTTCCTTTCTTCCCCATAATTTATGTAGTGTTGGTTCATACTCTGTTTAGCTCAGGAAATTTCATCAAACGGTTTTCAGAAATTGGATACCAGAAGCTGCCTGCTTTTCTCGGATAGCTCTTTCAAAGCAAAGGCTTACAGGTCCAATTAACTGTCCCGGTAGAGGGGGGGAGTCGGGTGAGGGGAGGGGGGTCTCGGCCCGCTCTTGTTCTCTCTCTATACCAAATTTCTTGGTGAAGTTAT
>JAODKE010000001.1:1668455-1679532 GCA_026779605.1 Mormyrus hasselquistii
CCCGCGAGCTGACCCTGGAGAAGCGCTGGAAAATGAATGGATGGATGAATGGATGGATGGATGGATGGATGGATGGACGGACTATACAAGCCAGAAAGAACTGAATAATTATGTCAACATAAAACTCATTTATGCAGCTGGGAGCATTACATTAAAAAAAATGAATGAATGTTTATGTAACGCCTGTAAGTGTTAGATGCTACACTCCCGGCTATGTTACTGAAATGGAAGCCTAAGTCCCACACATGCTAAACTCTATCTTGCAGGATACAGGCAATTACTAAAGCATCACTGAAACCAGTTTAAAGGTCATACTGGAGAAAATGTCAAGGACCCTGCTCAGCACTCCAGCAGTACCAAAACGACTGTCAGCCCAATGAGCTCTCTGTGAAAGCTAATTAGTCTGTAAAGCTACCTGTGAAATCTTGGTCAGGATATTAAGTTTATGCAGATGTAATTTACTACTAATAAGAACACATAAATACTATGATTTTTGATTTATGTGGTAATATATATCTAATTACTATAACATATTTGATCTCCAATAAAACCAGATAAAGATTTAATTGTGGAACTTGTCATGTAGTGTCATGCAACCCCAACATCAAACATGTGATTATATATTAGGGGTCCATGTTTTAAAAATTGTGACGTCTTTCAGAGCTAATAAAGCTACTCTGAAGCACCATTTTTGCTTGGCATTCACAGACGACCTACTTAATTTCATGACACATTTGGAATAGCGATTCAGACATCAAGTGTCACATTTGATATCTGCATGGATGTTCCCATGGTGACAGATGAATAATCTGATTACCCTTTTACAGATAGCTGAGATGAATAGCAGCCTCTGCTTCACACATGACCACGGTCTTGGCTGTTGATTAATACACAGGCTCAGGAGACCCAACTCGAGTCCACTTCATCGGGATGAGAAGGTGTTCTGCTGGCTATCTTTAAATACTTTCTGTGTTTTATACTGTCCACATATACTCACTGGCCACTTTATTAGGTACACCATGCTAGTACTGGGTTGGACCCCATTTTGCCTTCATAACTGGCTTAATTCTTCATAGCATAAATTCAGCAAGCTGCTTGAAACATTCCTCAGAGACTTTGGTCCAAGTTGACATGACCAAACATCAGGGGAAAAGTCTATGCTGCAGATTTGTCGTCTGTACCATCATGATGCGAACATCCCGTTCCACCACATCCCATAGGTGCTTTATTGGACTGAGATCTGGTGCCTGTGGAGGCTGTTTTTGTATAATGTGCTCGTTGTCAGGTACAAATAATTGGTCTGAGAAGAAATTCTGTGCCTAACCTTTCGAATACTGCAAGAGAAATCGAGAATCATATAACCAAGCAACGTTTTTCAAATCTCCCAGTGTCCAGTTTCGCTGAGCCCGTTCCCACTGTTGCCTCAGTTTCCCGTTCTTAGCTGACAGGAGTGGCACCTGGTGTGGTCTTCTGCTGCTGTAGCCCATCTGCTTCAAGGTTCGATGCATTGTGCATTCAGAGAGGCTCTTCTGCATACCTTGGCTGTAATGAGTGGTTACTTCAGTTACATTTGCCTTTCTAATAGCTTGAACCAGTCTGGCCATTCTTCTCTGACCTCTTGCATCAACAAGGCATTTTTGCCCAAGGAACCGCTGCTCACTGGATGTTTTTTTCATTTTCAACCCATTCTCTGTAAACCGTAGAAACGGTTGTGCGTGAAAATCCCAATGGATCAGCAGTTTCTGAAATATTCATACCAGTCCGTCTGGCACCAACAACCAGGTCACATTCACAGTCACTTAAATCACCTTTCTTCCCAGTTCTGGTGTTCTATGTGAACATTAACTGAAGCTCCTGACCTGTATGTATATGATTTTATACACTGTGCTGCTGATGAATTGATTTGCTGATGAAATATTATGTTGAGTAGTTGAACAGGTATACCTGAGTGTATGATAAGTAACAGGTACCAGGTATCAAAATTCTTTGATATTAGTTTCTTTTACATAAATGCAATTACATCGATAAAGATGAGACTCACCACTTTGATTCACATTCCCAAACTTCCTTGGGGCAAAATCATTGTGGGTTCAACTGGATGTAAATAATTGACTTTGGTTTTAAAAGTGTTCTTCTTGTTCCCCGTTTAAAGTAACATTGGACAGCTTAAAACGAGACTATTACATGCTGACAAGGAGGCCTGTTCATTCTAAAGCCATATATGAGGCTATCAGACAACAAAAATAATGAACTAAATCAGTAATTCTCCTGGTTTGGGTAAAAGTATTTTGTTAACTCAACAGATATGTAAAACCGTAAATGATTTTTAGAGCTGTTTTTATTAGTAGTTCTTCAAGCGTTTGTTTCTGAAAAATACAGAATCCACCTTCTTACAGTGATTTTTCGCATGTTTTACTTTATGCCATATTATGATTTGTCAGTATGATTTCAACTCAAAGATGCTTTTTTTTTCTTGATGTAATGCTTGGCATTTTCACCAAAAGCCTGTAAATGATTAGTTGCTTCGACATGAATCATCAACCAACCTGAAAATACCTGAGCATAAGGACATAAGACTCTATGTATCAAAAGACAAATTCTTCATGATGCTCACTGGGTCTCATTTTAAATTAACAACCTTAATTTGGGTTACTAGGTAAACCCAGTGCCACGATTTAAATAACGTGGTGTCACCAAGGGTCTCCTAGCCGGGAGGATACTGACTGTGCCAGAGAAATGTACAGATACAAAACTCTCAGTCTGGACCATGTTCCCTCAGAGACAGAGAAAGTGGTCTTTGCAGTCAGGTCGAAAGACTACCATACCATTCTACAGTAGAGGCGACTTACAGTATGTCTCTCAAGACTGTATCTGGTGAGAGAGAATCCTTACCAAGAAACAGCACTATGTGAATGAAGCCTCTGTTAAATGCATAGAACTGATCCCAGAAACTCCATTCAACTTAAAACCAGTGTCTCTGTGCGACAGGTCTTCATTTGGAGCTTAAATGTCTTCTTAATTGCACAGCCAACAACGCTAAACATTTGCAAAACATTCCTTTATTATAAATAAATTATTTGTATAAAAATTAGCATGCTTCAACCATCGCATTTACAGATTCACAACCCAGGGCAACAATCCTGTTAACCAATACAAGGGACAAACTTATCTCATTATGCATATCAGACAGTGAGACAAGAATTTAAAATCTTCACAACCACAAAAATACTAACAAGTAGAATAACAACAAACATGGTTGACTCTGTATCTTTTTTTACAATTATCATCACAGGTCTCTTCTCCTTTTTAATGTTTTTTTTATAAATCTTGCTTTGTTGGTCTTTTTTTGCATGTTGGTTTTTTTTACTTCATATCACCACCTTCTCGATTTTTAGATTCAGCCTTTAGTTTATTTTGTTTATTTATTCATCTACCCGTCCGCCAAGGGCTGGACAGTGAAGGGCTCCTCCCTCACTCTGCCCTCAGTTCAAAGCCGGACAGCAGAAAATGGCTCATGCTTGGGTCCCAGTAGGCAATTCCCGTCGTCTTGGAACATCTCCAGTCGGCATGTGTTCTGGTGCATCATGGGAGTCCTCTCCCTCCAGTTCTCTTCAGTTGGCATGATTGCTATAGCTGACATATGTTGTCTTGGTTGATGAAGCTGTCGAGGGAAAATCGGAGGGATAATTACTTTCCTTTTCATCAGATTCATTTTACAATTTACTAACATTTTGGGCCCATTAGATACAGAATAGGTTCTTTAAAAAACTGATAGCGGCTGTTGCAATCTATTTCTAAACCTCAGCCATGTGTCAAACAATCACTACACGTTTTTATATCATTTTAATAATAACCTTGAAATTCTCAGTTTCTAGTGTCATAATTAACACAATGTTTTTTTCTTTGCATCTTGGAATCCACATTAGTTTCTGGCTGTATAAAAGGAGCATACTTGATGTCATAGAGCTCTGTATACTGTAAAAGGAGCATACTTGATGTCACAGAGCCCAGTTTTAAAGGAGCATACTTGATGTCATAGAGCTCTGTATAAAAGGAGCATACTTGATGTCACAGAGCCCTGTATAAAAGGAGCATACTTGATGTCACAAAACGCTGTATAAAAGGAGCATACTTGATGTCACAGAGCCCTGTAAAAAAGGAGCATACTTGATGTCACAGAGCCCTGTATAAAAGGAGCAGACTTGATGTCACAGAGCCCTGTAAAAAAGGAGCATACTTGATGTCACAGAGCCCTGTATAAAGGGAGCAGACTTGATGTCACAGAGCCCTGTAAAAAAGGAGCATACTTGATGTCACAGAGCCCTGTATAAAAGGAGCATACTTGATGTCACAGAGCCCTGTATAAAAGGAGCATACTTGATGTCACAGAACACTGTATAAAAGGAGCATACTTGATGTCACAGAACACTGTATAAAAGGAGCATACTTGATGTCACAGAGCCCTGTATAAAAGGAGCAGACTTGATGTCACAGAGCCCTGTAAAAAAGGAGCATACTTGATGTCACAGAATGCTGTATAAAAGGAGCATACTTGATGTCACAGAGACCTGTATAAAAGGAGCAGACTTGATGTCACAGAGCCCTGTAAAAAAGGAGCATACTTGATGTCACAGAACGCTGTATAAAAAAAGCATAGTTGATGTCACAGAACCCTGTATAAAAGAAACATACTTGATGTCACAGAACCCTGTATAAAGGAGCATACCCGATGTCACAGAACGCTGTATAAAAGGAGCATACTTGATGTCCAGAACCCTGTATAAAAGGAGCATACTTGATGTCACAGAGCCATATCCATCATTTTCCATGTTCCATCCTCCAAGCCTTTGCACATTTAATGCATTCTCTAATAACACTTTTTCTTATAATCTGCATGACAAAGCTGCATATGCCACTGGTGATGCAGCCGCCTCTGACTTTCTCTCCACTGGTCGCAGAGCTGGAAAGACTTCATCTGGATAGAGTGCTTTCTAATCAGACTGATTTCCATTATGCTTCTGAGGTACTGCCAGGGAAAAAAGCTTCAGTAAATAAAACAATTCCTCTCTGTACTGACTGTAGCGAAGATCCCTAAAACGATGTCCAAAGATTAAATGAAAAACTCAAGCAAACTAAATTCAAAGTCAAAAATTGTGCACTGGACTGCAGTTTCCTTGCATACAGGCTGCAGGTACAGATAATGAGGCACCTACCTTCGTAACTCACTATAAGCATATTTTCCCCACACAAATACCGAATGGACCAGTACTATTTGGAATAAAAAATATTTTTAATTAATTCTGGCTCCAGAAAGTGAAGACGTAAAATGTGTTTATTGCAAAACTGAGTTAATGTATATATGAAGTAAGATCAGTGTGACTTGACAAAAATAGACAAAGACTTATTTTAATTATTTTTAACAGATTACAAAGAAACGGACGTGCTATTGCCCAGCTGACACGGTGTTCTGAAATTGACCCAGAATGTGCAGCATCAGACCACAAAAAGTTTAAAAATGTACCTGTTACTTCTGAGCAAGTTTTGTTCTGGCTAAAATCATACAATAACCTACAAATTCTTTTTCATTACTATGGCCCATAATGAATTGTCCTCAAGCTGTTTAAGGACTTAAAATGACCTGATGTTCTGCCTTTGTGTTCATTTATTAAATGAAATATAAAATGGAATAAACTTGCCCCTACGGGGCAAACAAATCAGACAGATTTGTATTCCTTGTCTGTAGCTCTTAGGAAACAAATTAACCTTTTTGCACATGAGTTATTCTTTCTAGTTTATCAACAAGATTGGTTTTCAAAATATGCAATAAGTTGGCTCTTTAAAAAGTTAATGTGAAATAAAACTACAAGTGTTAGTCAAATTGTTTCTAATGTCACAGTTTTAATTTTAATGTTATTTTATGAAATGAAGGTGAATTTTTCTTGGAGGAGTCTGACCAAAGCAGAGGGACACCGTGATAGAGAAGCCAGTCAACTGCAGGGCGCACAAACATTCACACACTGTAGGCAATGAAGAAACATCATCTACCATTTAATTTAGCAGATGCTTTTACCCAAAGATTTTTGAGAAAGCAGCATCAGACAGCTATAGGAACAACTGCAGCTTAAGGGCCTGGCTCAGGGTCTCAACTGGGAAGTCAGTCTGCAGACACTGGGATGTGAACCACTAACCTTCTGACTCACTGAGTCTCACCCCGCCACCATCCCAAGTAACTGCACGTCTTTGGACGACAGAGTTCGGCATTTATTTTTATAATGTAAAAATCCATCAGAAAGGTCAGAAAAGGCAGCGCACCACACTCACTGTTTGTTTCCATGCTCTCGCAGAGCTCGGTCTTCACCTCGCCGTTGGGTCGGTCGCCCCCCTTCTGTGTCAGCTTGCCCGACATGGCAGCGGCAGTGACGATGGCCTTGAAGCTGCGCTTGCGTTTGGGCACGTTCTGCTCCGGGTGGAAGATGATGACGTACACTTTGGGCATGTAGAGCATACCCAGGGAGACCGAGGCGCTCAGGCTCAGGGAGATGGTGAGGGTCGTCGTCTGGATGTACATCTGCAAGCAGGTTTCAACACAAACCACAGAAAAGCATGTTAGAGAGTCCTACGACACGTCCAAAACGCCAATGTAATCCATCATTAATTTAATCCAATCCAACAGGTAAAATGATTTCTGCATCTGGACACCTGGGCTTTTTCAGTTTAGCGTAATGCTTACTCCTTCTGACTCTGAAAGGATAATTCAGATAAAGGCCTAATCCTTTTCAGTTTTTTTGCATATCTGAAAAATGCTGCAGCTTACTCCCCTACCGGAATCCTAGGTCAGGTCTGATATCGTTTATAAATAGCATGACAACCTTTCCTTTGTGTGTAACATCTACTTAGATACTAGATCTATAGACATATTTTTCAATCAACAATGGATAATCAATTGTGTCATTTTTGGTATACCCACCCACAAGGCTAAGAAATTATTCCAACAAATACTGCAGTTTATGAGGCTGAACTAGATTCTTTTGAAAAAGCACATAAATGTATTAGACGAAGTGCATTTAATTCTGAATGTTTCCATTAATTATTAGTCTAAGGACTGAAGTGAACCTCACTTGCCAATGGAAAAAGCAAAACTGCCACCACTGTGAACGTAAAGCTCTTAATGACTGGGATTTTGCTCGATTTAACAGGCCCGGCGGTTCTTAATCAAAGAACACCTAAGAACGCCTGCACTTCCTCACACATCTGAGGCACAGATAGCCAAGCCCTGCACAATTAAAAATATAACTGGGAGCGATACAGTGTAGCTCGACAGCACGGCCGCTCAGGATCACGGAGTCACATGAAAGGCTGAGTTGTCACAAAAGATAATTGTCATTGACTGTCACTTGACAAAGCTGCAGGTCCAGCCCAACCATAATCAAAGTCCTCAGCCATCCAGGTGTTTTCGCAGCCTTGCTGCTCAGTAAGTGGAAACAGCACTTAGACCTATAGCTGCCAGTAGGGTTTGTATTCCAAATGAAGCTTGTTTTCTTCAGGGCTAATTGTATTGATCCTGACACAGCACAAGGTATAGTATCTTTTTTTCACTGGCTTCCACATGCAGTGCATGGGGTGCAGACTCAGTGGGAACCACTGAAAGTCCAGGGCTGCAGGTTTGATTTCTGACCCAGCCGTGTTCAGTCGAAAGTATACTTGGGTATCCCAGAATCCTCTCACAGAACCAAGACGTTATCTGGGTGAATTAGCACCTCGAAACTGTCTTTGACTAATTGTGCCCTGCATTTGTTCTAGACTCATGTGATTTTGAACTGAATAAGAGGTTATGGAAGACAGGTGTATTCTGTGTTTCATGCTACACTGCAGTCACTGTGTGTATTCTGTTAACATTAGCTATGTCTCCAAGAATGCCTCGCATGACTAGTTTGCAGACAAGTGATTCCAAACTAATCCCTGACATGTTCCTGTTCGAACACACTTAGGCAGCCAGCCTCATCTGCAGCACGTAATAAATAGCACTGGGCCATCATAATCATTTTAAGGATTCACATGAACTGGACCGTTAAATACTGGTGGCATTTATAACTGAAGATGCAGCGATGTAGCAAAGTGGAACAACGGTACCGTAGCTGAGGATGAGGGTGAGTATGAGCTCTTTTTTTATTTGATGCTATAGGACAAATAAATACATAAGGAATCGATGAAGGCACACTTGCAGGCTCCAGCCCACAGCCTGAAGGCACACTTGCAGGCTCCAGCCCACAGCCTGAAGGCACACTTGCAGGCTCCACAGCCAGGCTCCACTGTTGGCCACTATTCAGCAGAATACCATGACACCCAGCGATCTGCACACCGGCTCCACGAGACATGACGCAGAACGCATATCTCAGCTGCTCGCGGTTTCTTTTGTAAATTTACCCACCCTGATGAAAGGCACTGACAACGGGCAATTAGTTCTGCATCGGTACCGTTCTCATAAGAAACTTGTCTTTTCAAAAGTCAATATGGAGCTATCATTTGCTCCTGGGCTTTATTCACCCTGGAAATGTGGTGTACCAAAGAACAACAGCAGTAAAGGACTGAAATAAATCAGACCGTGCAAGAAGAAACAAGAACACAGCTGTAAGAACCGGCAGAACTGACCGCTCAGTTAGAACCCTCCTGACTATTTTCCCGCACTGACTCTGTTTCATCACAAAAACATAAACACACGTCTTGTTGTGCGGTGTGGTGCCATCAAAACTTAATCGACAAGCCATTCATCTGCACGCCGATATTCACAGCATCGCAAAACCAAATAATAAGGCAGTATGCAAAGTATTCTTCTCTCTGTCACAAAAGCTTAATCTAATTTTTCATAAAGTTACGCTGTTGCTATGAAACCGATGCCAGCTTACAACTGATGCTGGACTTAACATGCAGGAGAGGGCAAGTGAACACATTTGGAAAAAGAGATTGATGATGTTGTGCCTAGAGTTAAGACAACAGTTTAATACATTCCCTCTGGTAGGAACATTTTATTCAGAATCTGCGTCATAACTCCCATTTCCAAGCTGCATATTATGTCAACGCA
The DNA here is from genome assembly GCA_026779605.1 of Mormyrus hasselquistii. NCBI lineage: Eukaryota > Metazoa > Chordata > Actinopteri > Osteoglossiformes > Mormyridae > Mormyrus > Mormyrus hasselquistii. The sequence goes on from JAODKE010000001.1 coordinate 1,677,535, forward strand.
GGGTGTATAAATACAAGCTACAGTCAGTTCCACATCTGTTGAGTTAATATGATTAAAAATCCATCAACTCCATCATTTCAAATAAAAGGGCAATTACATAAGGTGCATACAGACTGATAGTCTTTCAGCAGTAATGCTCTGCGGTCTACATTTTCAGTGTTTAACACAAATACAGCACTTCCATGCACCAGTGTCTGTACGAACCTGTACGAAGCCATAGTCTCACCAAGAACATCGAAACCCCCAGTTTGTCAGTTGGTGAGAGCTATCAGTGCACTTAATCGCTCAACGGCTCTGCTAATTCCTCGAAAATGCAAAAGCAGAATCTGATAAAAACATGTATGTAAGTGTAATGTCTTTTGCCTAGAACAACACTGCTTTCATCAGGCTCACAGAGATATGACTTGAAGTTACTCCTTAAATTACACTGAATAAAACATCGCAGAGCAATGGAAATATAGCTAGGAGGTGCAACAATCATAGGCAGAGAGATAGCAAGCATGACGCTTTAATAAAATGTTAATTTCTGTTCCTCATATTGCATCACTATATCGCAGTACCTAATGTATTGAACATGACCAGGGAAATGAAGGGATTAAGCTAGTGTGAATGATACATTGTGATAAATTTCACTATTCTTTCATTGTAATTTAGCTGAGAAATGGTCCTGCAAAAGGAATAGCTTATAAAAGCCCTCACTGAAGTGACTAAAAGCTGAAATATCACACACAAGCTTGAAATGTGACATATGATTTTACTGACTACAGTGATCCCCCACTGTATCGCGGTTCAGCTATCGTGCCCCCGCTATATCGCGGATTTTTCTGTCACAGTTCTCTGCGTATCGCATGCCTTGCTTGCAATCCGATTGTTTTCGTTTTGTTTTAAGCCCTACGATGACTCCCAAGCGTATGTTACTCATACCTTTAGTCCGACATCCACATATCATATGTGTTGTTTTAATAAGTCTACATGTGTGTGGGAGGGGCATTTTAAGGTTAAATAAATAAATGTTTATTTATATGGTCTTTCTATATCGCGGATTTTCACCTATCGCTGATGGGTCTGGGGATATGTAACTTCGGCATTAGGTGGTGGATCACTGTATACAGTTTTATGTGCATCGTGTTATGAATTTTATAAGGTACGAAACCCCCAGTAATTCGACGGCTTTGATGATACTGAGCTGGTTCCTATGAAAAAACACTGCTTTGCCAAAACTAGTAGGAGATTACAGACATGCCTTATATCTAATAAAATATGTTTTGTTTGTTTATTAACGCCACATTAGCAACACAACACCAAATGTTATATTTCTCGATTATTATCGTCTTATTTAAGCGTTCGTGGAAGCAAGTGACTTTCATTAATAATACCAAACAGAATTTCATAATTAAAGAATGCTGATTTAAGAGAAACAGAAGATTGTGTGTAATTAAAGATAACCACATCTGTAAATCTGTAATGCCCAGAGAGCACTTACATATCGCGTTCACACCAGTTTTGGATTCCATGTATCTTTTCCTGGGCTGTCATGCTGAGGTCTGATAGCCTTCAGTTTTGAAAAGCTCAATGAAAATGCAACATATGAAAAACTATCAGCAAGGACCATTTGGATCTATTTATCTTTTTTTTTACTTAATGCCGTTTTTATCATTATGCCTCCTTCCCCACATCCTCAGAATATCCTCCCTAACAACATCTAGAGAGCCTAATTACTGCTGGAATGGAGAGTAAGATTTGAAACTTGCAATGGGTGGATTTCTGAACGTTATTTCTGCCATCACTAAGCAATTAGACTGTGCAGATCCACCTTTGTTTAACGAAGTCTGCTAGTTTCTAATATCTCAAAAATCATCTGTAAAAGGGAGCATCACCATAAGGCACTATATGAGACCACTGAGTCGATGCTGGTATTACACATATATGTCCATAGTGAAGTACACTGAATTAGTGCTGATGTACCCATATACATCTATAGTGAAGTACACTGAATCA
>JAODKE010000001.1:1701950-1716646 GCA_026779605.1 Mormyrus hasselquistii
CGCGCGTCCTGGGTTCACACCTCACACGCGAACCGCGCGTCCTGGGTTCACACCTCACACGCGAACCGCGCGTCCTGGGTTCACACCTCACACGCGAACCGCGCGTCCTGTCAAAACGGTCATGAACTCAATTCATCACGTCTCCGAGCTGGAGTTAATTGGAGGCGGCAGCTAATTAAACAGCCCGCTGCTGTCGGTCACTCTGGCCGAGACGGACGCAGAGAGGGCCGCATGTCAGGGTCCGAGGTGACAAGGAACCTACAGTCATGCAAAGTGACTCAAAATACAGAGCAAAGCTGCCGGGGTTATCAGCTGCCCCTGCTGCACCCCAGGCAAAAAATGTTACATCTCACTTGATGACAGACAACTTAATCACATGAACAAGCAGTATGTATAACTGCTAGTTAGGCAAGCAAATTCATTTCCCCACCAGAACTGACCCTTTCATAATTATCGTCTATCTGTTGGGGCATCATTGTCTTTGAGAAAAGAAATATATAACTAAGAAAGCAACATGGGCAGACGCTTATGAACAATGCAACCCTAAATAAGGATTTTTTTTCCAGAAATGTATTTCTGCAGAATATATTTATGTTAATTGTTCTCGTGAGTGTATTCTAAAACTGTAAAATTTTGAGTTCATCGGAGCTTATCTACATGGTCACTATTATCCCAATGAAACCAGAGCTTGCAGATTTACAAATACAGTATTTACCCAATAAACCCTCAAGCTTACAGATTCACAGAGTTACTCTTAACCCAATCAGACCCCAGCTTGCAGACTTACAGATGCAGTATTAACCCAATGAGACTCAAGCTTTTAGATTTTCTTATAGACTCATGGGACACCTGTCTCAGTTTTAACTATAGGCATTTGTATAATTTAGGCCGTTTAACCATTCACCTGCCCAACACAGATCACCCCACACTCTTTGGTACCTCAGTTCCATGGACCAAGATGAAAATGGCGAGATATGAATGGCTGCACGGCGGCCCTTGGAGGGGGGGCGAGGTATGTGAGTGAGGGTGTTTCCCATCCCATGAAGGACCTTTCCGTGAGTGTTTAAGGCACTCAGAGTGGACGGCACCTTGTGACTGTTCCTCTGAGCACTGTCCATGGGTAAGAAGCTGGATGGGTTGATCTACTAGGCCGGAACATCTTTAGGGTTCCCAGTGGGACACCACAGCCCAACATGCTGAGCCCCCCCCCCCCCAGTGCTGCCATTGGCACCTGAGCTGCCGCTGACCCCCCCTACAGGGCCGGCCCAGGAGGGAGTTGGTCAGGTGGGGAGGTCCCCCACTACAAACACTCCCAGGTACCTTAGTTTTCAGGTTCTTGCTGCCTGAGAAAGGACAGATAGATCACATGGCTGAACACTGCAGCTCCCAGTCCTCGCCCCCCCGCCGCGCCCAGCATCACCCCCGCATCAAGCATCACTTCATCTGTGAGACACCAGCGGGGCAAAGCGGGCGACTGCCAATGAGTGATAACAACCCCCTACCTGAGAGATGCTGCCTTTTTAAAAGAAGAAGGCGGAGTATGAAATCATATCAACGATGTCCTGCTGGTATGCAGCGGGGGCAACGGGCCCTGAGAGGTGGCTCCACAAAAAGACCCCCCCCCCCCGCATTGTTAGCAGCGAAGCCAGTAGAGGGGCAGTAATTTTATTTGTGCTTCTTTAATTTTTCCGGGTGAGAGCCCATCTCGCGGGGGCGTGTGCCGCCTGATTAAACCCTCCGCCGAAGATGGACTGGGGGGAGACAACAAACTCGCGAGGATTAGCCGCCTTCTGAAAGGTTTGCGTCGACTCGCCACGCCGCCATGTGATTGGTCAGTGGTAAGGGCATCGCCACGCCGCCATGTGATTGGTCAGTGGTAAGGGCGTCGCCACGCTGCCATGTGATTGGTCAGTGGTAAGGGCGTCGCTTGGTTGTTGTGATGCAGACAGATTACATTCGCTTCTGCTCAGCCCCGCTGGGTTGATGAATGGCTGCCATGGACCGCAAGCAGCAAGTACGTGCTGAGAAAATGCAGAGGTTATTTGTTGAATGATACTATGGTCTCAGATCAGTGACCTCTCCTTAAAACCGAGTAAAGGTCTGGGGCAGCCCTGGTGGGTAATTAGCCCTCTAGGATCTTCGACAGCTTGTGTTTCTGCTCCATCTGTTGTGACATGAATGCAGGTGACACACACAGTGACGCAGACATTTTCAGATGTTTCAGTCACAATAAGATGGAGATACTTGTACTCCCTCGTCAAGGTGGATTCCCTCAATCTTCAGCACAAAAAAAGGAAAAATAAATTCATATTCATAAACCTGACAATATAAAAGAAGACCAACAATTTAAAATGGCCACTCAGACAAACTGCACCAAAGAGCGTGCAGATCTGGCACCTCCATCGATCCACTAAGCCGCCCGTCAGCAATGCCATTCACCAGAAAAATAGGCATATGTAGAATCTGTCCCTGCTGTAATTTCGACCCCCCCCCACCACCTTTTAATGAACCTGTCAGAAACAATGCCATTTGTGATGGGGCGGACCATTTTATACCTGCATGGGGGGATAATTCACAGAAAGAATTGGATGAGACATGGGGGGCCTGGCTGGGATCCAGCTGTCATTAAAAGTGACACATTTATCATTCAACGGGTGTCAGGGGTCACAGGCTATTGGGGGTTGGGGAGGGGGAGCTGACTGGGGAACCCTGAGCCATCGCTCCTTCCGGAATCATATACAGCCGAGACCCACAATGTCACACTCACACTCCAGCGATGCCAAACATTAATGCTCCCCAACTCCGGTCAATCGGACAGTGTTATGACACTGCAGCTGTTCACCAGAACTGGGAATGATATGCAACATGGAAGCACGCCGCCGTCCTCTGATTCACGAGCCCTTCAAACGTGACCCGCAGCAGCCAAATGTGAAGAACAATTGGAGTTTCCTTCCAGCGTGGCGCTTCCTGGCACAGGCAGAGCGGTGAGCGCTGAAATACGAAGGCTTGTCTGCTGGCTTTGGGCAGGAGGCCTTTCCAGGAAGCCTGAAGCATGACGGGAAAGAGGTTTTTCATTGGCGCGATGACAGCCTGGCACATGATATACGAACATCTGTCTGGGCAGACTCTGGCGGCAAGCATGTGTTCACCGCATCCAGACAAGGACCAATAGGACAGGGCTGCTTTCTGAGGTACAAGTTACACCAGAGTCGCATTTCCTCTCTGCATGCTGCTCGGACATACAGCAGGCCGCGGTACGCAGGCCCTACTCTCTGGGTGCCAAGTGCCGGCCACACAGGAAAAGGTGTCACTGAGGGCATCTCCGGGCCGCTACTGGCTCACTCCCGCAGACTAGCTGATCACAGTCCACCCAGTCAAACCTTGTTGATACAGTGTGACTGGGATTAAGACATCAACATCGTAAGGGACACAGAAACAGAGGTTCTCCTCCCCAGCATCGATTCCTTCACTCGGGTTCCAGTGACAGGATGATGTGATTAAACTATTTGCTCGGCCTTTGGAGAAAAGGCTCCATCTATCTTAACCCCAGCTGGAAATAAGATTCCCACGGGACTGACCTTGACAGCGGCGTGTGACGGAACTACCAACCGTTCCCCCCCTTCATCCAGACAAAATTGGAATAAATTGCATTTAATGGCGGCCCTCCCCTTGACCACGACTCCAGCTAGGGCTAGTTCCTTTCATCCTTCGCCATACAGTCGTGGCGTGCGGTTAAATTATTTCAGTCGTGTGGTAATCCTTTAAGACAGACACACACCTGAGATCAGACGGGCAGGGGCACCGGGAGCATTCTTACACCAGGCTTTGCGGAGCGAAACACAGTCTCATACCAACCAGCTTATTGAATCCAACCTTCGGTGTGTTTGATTTTCTCAAAGGAACGTAAAGCTATTTTTTGAGATCGTACATAAAACCTCTAATTAAAAAAAAAAAAAAAACTTGTTTTCATGTTGCATCGCAGCCTTTGTTTTGAACCCATTCAGCTACAAATGGTGAAGCAGCAGCAGCTTCTGCAGCTTGATGTAGAATGAACAAGCAAGCAGTTAAAGGCTTTAAATGAAATAGATTTTTCACAGTGTAATCTGTGTACAAGCAATTGTGTTGCATGTATTGCACTTTAATGCATGTGCAGCACGATTGCTGCGTGAAAATGCTCACCTAGCAGAAAAATACGCTTGTGTTGGATGCCACCGTGTGTGAGTGCCGTGAGGTACGACACATCTTCCAGGTTGCGGCTTGGTGGGTGGAGAAATGTCAATGTGCAACACACGGCTTCAACGACAACCTGCACATCACTATGAGCATCTTTAAACTGGAGGCCTCGTCAGCCAAATGGGGCAGAGCTGAATGCCTGGAGATACCCCACTATGAGCCATCTGACTCGCTCCTAAGGGCTACCCTCCCGTCTCACCCACAGCAGCACCTCACCCACGGCAGCGCCTCACAGAGATCTTGAGCCGCTCACGAGCGACCGTGGGCCACAGGGAGCTCTGCTGTTTGTTTTCTAAGCATCATCCAAAAGGCAGGAAGGACACCGCTATGCTTAATGACACAAACAGGAGCCATCTGAGCTCGGGGGAAAGGGACAGTATCCCAGCATGCAGCAGGGCTAACTGCTAAGCTGCTTCAAGACGCGCACATAAATTCACATGACCGCACGCATACACAAACGCATACACACACACACGCACGCACACACACACACCCACACACATACCCACAAACATGCCCTCACACATGCACATCCACACACACACACCCTCACTCACACACAGCCAAACACACACGCACCCACACACATGCACACACACATGCACACACACACGCACACACACACACCTACACACATACCCACAAACATGCCCACACACATGCACACCCACATACACACAGCCAAACACACACGCCCACACACCCTCACACAAGCGCACATGCCCACAGAAGCACACACACAAGCACACACACACACACCCACACAACCTCACACATGCACACCCACCCCCCCACACACACACCCACACTCACACACAGCCACACACACACGCGCAGCACGTACATTGGCCAGGCGTGCTGCTGACTCAGCCATTTGTCACCCAACACCCCCACGCTCTGTAGTCGGCGACAAGAGGTAGAGAGACACCGGCCGTTGCGCGTCTGACGGCACCAAAGCCCCATCTCAGCTTGAGAATAAAATCTATTCAGATATGTGTCACCCCTTTACAGGAGTACAGCGCAGTCCATCTGGGGAATACCACCAGGGCAAGACTGCTGTCCAGGGCCCTCCAGCATCCGAGTCTGAACCAGAATGACCTTAGGCTCATAGGCTGCTATTATATTTATCAAGGAACTCAAAGAAATGTATATTTCCGATTTATTTGCCTGGAACGCTTTTCACCGTGCGCATGCCGAACGTTTCTGCGTTCTGGGTACCTGCACCTGTGCCGAGGATCTGCAGCCAGAACAGCGAGCATCCATGAACCGGGGAAGTGTGAGCATCAGGGCGCATAGGAGCATCGCCACGGCAGGGGAGGCAGAACACGCTATTGACACACTGCCTTCTGCCTTAGTAGGACGGGGGTCCCGTGCACGCGGTGACCCCCCTCCCCTGAGCGTGCTGCATCCATTCGGGACGTGACAGACGGAGTGGAGGTCCGTCATGCTGTCACAAGCGATCTGCGTGACTCTGATCCCGCGGTCGGCGGGGCCGGGGGGATCGGTCTGGACGCCAGGGCGGACGCACTCGTGCTCTGTAATTATTTTAATTACATGTCAAAAGCGCTCTGCTCAGACGGATGGAAGGGGCCCGTCCCCAGCCCCTGTGCGCATGAAAGAGCTGTCAGTCCCCTTCGTGAAGACTGCCCACGCACACTGGAAACAGTGAGAGATTGGCATATCTATGGTTGCACCAAACGTCACATGTTTCTACCCTAATTCATTACACAGGCACATCAAACATCGTCTAACCCCTTTTCTGGCTCAGAATTTGCAAGGTTTCAGTTATGAAATATACATTTACTGAAATAGTGAAAATAGTGAAATAGTGGCTCAGTGGTTAGATGATGAAGCACGATGCTGCCACATCCACCACATCCACCCTGCCCCACCGTGCCCCAGCACCCAACTGTTTTCTGTACATCATGTGTTACAGTCCAGTACCTGCATGTCCTGTATTCAAACACAGTACCAGAAATCATATATAGTACCCCAGTACCTGCATTTCTTTATACTAACATAGTACTTGCACATCATTCATTGTAGCTAAGTACTTGCATTTCCTGTATTCTAACACAGTACTTGTACATCATTTATTGCAGCGCAGTACCTGTACATTTCTTGGGGCTGCCTGGCCGCTTGCCATGGGATCCCAACTTACACCCAAAGTTCTCTTCCCAAAATTCAGCAAACCAAACATTCCTTCTGTTGTTCGACAGGGACCGGCTCCGGAAGTACCTGTCAAAGGCTGGAGAGGCAAGAGTGAATATGGGGGGTAGCAAATAAGGAAACAGTTACTGATTGTTCAGACACACTTTACTTCCTAGTTTAGCTCAGATAAATTTTTCCATACGTGAGCTTCCCATTAGCAAATGGCTAATCCCTATGTTTAATGATATTCATAATTACCACACCTTCACTATCACATGCAACATGCTATCAGCTAAAGCTACAGCCACCTGCTACCCACCTGCCTATCAGTGTGCTGTAGGCCAAAATTCAGACATGCGTTATAGGATCCATTTAATCGATATGTGTGTATTTATGTATGTAACCCTGTTCAGCGCTCATTGCTACCTTGGGGGCGGGATGATAAGTTCTGTGGGATTAGGCTTTGTGACTGCAGAAAAGGGTAGCATGAGAGCTGGCGATGCTCCAACGGAGAGCAAGCGCTCCAGGCAGGGTTTCGTTCTCCCTCTGCCCTGGGCCAAGATTTTACCCCAGCATGAACAGCCGTACCGTCCACCGAAGCTCGCTTGGGCAGGATAGTGACTGCGCCCTCAGCCACCCTCTCCTGCTGGATCACCGGGGAGATCTTCGACCCCCAGCTGTCGGATCCCACCCACAGGAAGTGGCCCGTCAGGTTGTTCCGTCTCGCTGCGTCCAGAATGCGCCTGAGAAGCAGAGAGGGGTTTGCAGACAGTGATAAACATGTGTGACCTCACAGTAGGGGTCGCGGCCCTGGTTGCCAGGGGGGCATGGGGGGGGGGGGGGGAAGGGTTTGGTAACCGACCCAACCAAAGATTGGAGGGCCAGAAACTGCCTTGAGCTCCAGGAATTTGCCGAAAATTCTTGTTATCTTTTTGTACTCCTGTTTTTTACTCAGCTCTAATTAAGGAAATTCTGCCTGAATCATTTGAGCTGAAAGGTTCCACATAAGCCGAAACTCTGTATCACCCTTTGCAAGACTTAATCAAAACGCTGTATTCCCAATCCATGCAGAGTGGCTCTGGATTATGGTGCTGAGGATAAACCGTCAATCTGCTCTTGACTTATTGGCTTCCGGGCGCGGGAAGCGGGACCGGCTCCCGGTGACTCCCACCTGATGTCGTCCTCGTTTGCAAACGTGATCACGGCGCGTGCGCTGGAGGTCTCCAGCAGCCGGCGGATGATTTTGTCAAACTCTCCCGCCTTCGGCTCCCTGGGGATCTTCACGGACTGTGCGATACAAACCCCACCTGCAGGCGGATGGAGAAATAGCAGAGAGCAGAGGAGAGACCACCGTCACAATCCGATCGGCTTTTCCTCGTCACTCTCTAGGAATACAGATGAGGAGGCCGGACACGGCAGGACCGGTGCGGCTGCTGTCCGCTGCCGTGAGATGAACAGGATTTATATTAGAGTGATATCAGATGCTATCGCCTCGCCTAAGGTGTTAGGAATTTTAATGTGCCCCCTAACATATGAAAGCCTCCGCTCATACCCTCCCCACCACCTATGGTGCCCTCATCTTTTAATGCATGTCCGCCGCATAAAAGGCCACCTCCGAGGGGAATCGCTTCGATGCACCCCGGCCTTTCCCCTGTTCTCGATCCCACGCAAGATAACATCGACGCAGCGTTTAAATAAACACGATTTGATAAGCCACTTGAGCCGAACAGAACGATCTTGCATTTAATGAGACATAATGGCCCTCCATCTTTTCCTAACCGTCCTATTATGTTATTAGCTTTCCATTCTGACATAAATGATGATCTTCCTCCCGATCCAATCTCTTTTTGTTACAGCCCATTTAATGAACATCTGCAGTCTACTCCTCTTCATATGACGACACTCAATCAGCGTGTGTGTTCTTTAAACTAGCACCACGCTAAAGAAAACAAGTTATTATCCCAAATGAAGACCTTCTCTGGCTTAATTACAAAAATCCCTGCATATTCCTCTTGCAGCTCCTCATCTCCAGAAGCATCTGAGCTCGAAGCATCGTGAATTGTACTGCCAGAGACATCGATTTGCCAGTTGGTGGGATTAGATCAGGATGTACTTGATGTAGCGATAGCATTAAGGCCCAGTAGTTTTACAGTGAGCCTTGCTGTGATTTCGCCTTATGGGAGTATGGCTGAGCCTGAGCTGTGCTGGTGCGCCTCAGGGTGGTGCAGGCATGTGTATAGGGGTGGGGCCACAGGGATACTGACCCCAGCTGGAAGCTGATTGGCTGACAGAATGGACCATCCCGTGTCACTCACCGATTCAAAACATATCATTGGTTAATGATATGGTTAGTCCCCCATATAAATGATGGCCCCGCTTAGTCCCCCCGCCTTAGAATCACCCCTGGGACAGCATCTCCTTCCCTGCCCCACCAGGGATGGTGAATAATAATAACAGCAGAAGTGACATGTGGAGAAATGAGACGTCGAGCTGAACGGCAGCCAGATGACAATCTGCACCACTTGCCAGCTTGTCTTTGCTTGACCCGCACTGTACTGGTCAATTCTGTTTTTTTCCTTTTTCCGAAACAACCTTAGCTGCCTTTAAGGGGGAAATTATGCGTTAACTAGTGTTGCAGTGTTTAAGTGTAGCCACTGCGGAGGTGGAATTGTTCCATTAAATCTCTCATTATTTCAATCATCAGCCTTTTATAACACATAAATTACGGGGCTCATCAAAAATGTAGGACAGGAAGGGCGAGCTAGTGAGCTGAAGGCCGGAGCGTAAATACCTGACATACAGTTACACATATTAGCTCTTTCATTTTTTAATAATACATTCTAGTTTCGGAAATTTATCAGATCTCATTACCCCTCAGGGACAAACACTAGTAGGTATTTTTGGGGTCCACAGATGGCACCACACAAGGAATCAGGACTTCCTCCGCAAGCGCCGTTCAGTGACGCAGCGCCGCGTTTGTAGTGCTCATCTCTAAGAGATTGATCTCAGTATTCAAAAAATCTACAAGGGAATCCATGTCCTACCACACCCATTCTGAGGTGTAATTAGTGGAATTTTACAAACAGGATTAAGGACAGATCATGGTGTCTGAACCTTTTTGTCCCCCATTACAGCTGATCAATCCCACCCACTGTCATAGAAGCAAAAGAGGGGGGGTATCAGGTGTTGGGGGTGAGGCAGAACCGAAACCCAAATGAGGTCCCAGCTGTGGGGCTGAGGGTCACCGCACACTTCGGTTCAAAAAAATAGGCTTTTCTTTGGGGGAGCACTTCGGACACCTTTCTGCCTGATGAGTTTCCTCAGAAACTGCTCCAAGCAGCCCCACCCCCACAGTTCCAGCACAGTGGCGCAGAGTGTCCTACAGGGGGCTACAATTCACAGGACTCCCCAAACGCTTTCCCACCTCCCAGACTGGATGAGCTTGGATGAAATACAGTGTGGCCTCTTTGAGAGTCAGGTATCCAGTCCAATTACCTGACAGCACTTAAGAAAAACACCTGGGCGACTCCCTCCCTGCATTCACTGGCTCAGGCAAATCATAAAACTCACACACAATCCCCAGGTGTGACGCATGGTAAAGTATCACCAAGTATCATCATCGAGGAGTCTCTACTCCAGCGTGTCAAGTATCTCTTTAATAAAAGAGATTAAATCATTACAGAAATACTGCAGACTTTCCACACCATTGAATCGATCTTATATTTGTTTTTGTTTAAACGATTACTCCAACAGACTGCTGTATTAATACGCCTTGCAGTTCTGTCATAGCTAGTCAGGGAATAATCATGCACATGAAGAATGGGAAGGGTCTGAAGTAGCACTAGGAGTTCTGGGATCACTGAGAGTCACAGGAATATGACATATAACAAGCCAGTGCCACATATTGGTTGTATTGGGCTATCAAATTGGACGTGTCATCAATATGTTTGGCATGCCATCTGAAGAAAATCGGCAGCGGATGAACAGACAAAATGCCACTGGGGTGTAAAATGTAAAAAAAACGTAGGTGTCTGTTTATTAACAGCACATTAATCAATAAGGAAACAAAAGCCATCAATAAACTCCCAAATGTATGAGGAAAAGGGCTATCTCCTTTCCTACCCGTGACCAGCAGCAACACCAATGCAGGAGATCTACAGCATAAAGAGAAATGCTATTTTTGGATGACATGGATTCACTAACATTTGCACAGCACGGCCTAGCAGACAGTTCTGTACATAATCATTTACAGGACATGGCTGATCAATGGCACACAGACACTGTTTTACACACACCGGTGATGTCTTCATTCAGTGCAACTTTCACACACTTTTATGCTTCAATGAATCAGTCCAGATTGAATAACTCATGCCAGCTCGTGACTCAGACTCTGCCTGCACCCCAAAAAACACACACTGCACATGCCAGACATTTTTCAGCTTTAATATTTGATTCTCCTCCATGTCCAGTTATCCCTGTTAGTGTCATGGTGAGCCCGAAGGTCATCCCACTTGGCAATGAGGGCAGGGGAGGATCCAGGGTAAAGCTAGAAATTTTGGGCCCCCAGACAAAATATCACCTTGTGATTCCCACCCTCATCACCTCCATTGGGAGAGTCCATTTGAATAAATACAGGACTCTCGTCCTCTGTGTCCCCACCAAAAAAAAGTGTATTTTTTGTGAAAATACAGAAAATTGTGTGGGTGATTCCAGGCCCCTGCTGCTCACTAGTTCACCAAAAATGCTTAACATGCAACATGGAAAGACTGGGCAAACACCAAGCAACATGGGAAGAGCGTGCACACATGACACACATCTAGTCACACAGAGGTTAGGAGCATACCCTGATTCAGTATGTAAGGAGCATACCCTGATTACAGTGTGTAAGGAGCGTGCGCTGATACAGTGTGTAAGGAGCGTACACTGATACAGTGTGTAAGGAGCATACACTGATACAGTGTGTATGAAGCGTGCGCTGATTACAGTGTGTAAGGAGCATACCCTGATTCAGTGTGTTGCCACACCCACCACATGACAAACCACCTCATGGATGAGAACCTGAGTGCAGCCATGTGGCAGGTGATACCTCAGCACCACACTAGTCTAAATGGACCAGTGTGAGGTTTTTCCCAGTGGCTGGAGTGACAATCCTGCCACCAACCCTTTCCTTGTAAGTTGGAGGACCTGCTTATAGGGCTGGATGTAGATTAAAATCTTACCCGGGATGAAGCAATTGCAGGTTGAGGGCCTTGATCAAGGGTCCAATGGAGTAGAATCACTCTGTATTCAGGGGATTTGAACCAGCAACCTTCCAGTTACTGGCACAGATCCCTAGCCTCAGAGCCACCACTCCATCTAGTCAGAGGTAGGATTCAAACCCTGAAGCCTGGAGTCATGAAGCTATCTACTCAGTCATAAAAAACTTCCGAAAGAAGTCATTGGCACAGTGTGCCATTGCTGAAATGGAGAGGTCCCCGAAATCACTTCCTGTCATTTCTCTTTTGAATTCCTTGGCAGCACTTAGAATAGCATTTATACTGGCGTCTCGAAATGTGTTCATTATGCTCGTTTTCCCATTTGCACACAAATGAGTTTGCAGCCATGCTGTGCGCAGGTCACCTTACCGTGGTGAAGGGGGAGGCAAAAGAAGAAATGCCACGTTGACCCTGGGCCCGTATCTGGGGTTTAGGGAGGTTTCGTTTAACCTGGACAAACGCCAGGAGGCCTGCCTCACGGCAGCCGGCATGCGATAATGGCATTGGCTGAAACATCTGCCTGCCCCCCACACCCCCTGCCCAGCCGCCACCAGCCAAGAATGACAACACCCCATCTTCAGTGCACCAACAGAAAGTATGCTGCAGGCTGCAGGTCACCTGACCGGGGGGGGGACGGTGGAGTAGGGAGATCAGGCCCCCCTCTTTCACCTGGTCATCTGGCCAGCACGATGTCACAGCACAGGCCATGAAGCCTCGGTGCCCAGAAGAATTCACATCCAAACCACTTTGACACAACTAGCCCCCGCTGTAGGCTGATATAGAGGGTATTTCTTCTGGCACCACTTATGTATTCAGGCCTGGCATTTTGTGATCAGGTCTCTGCATGGCACAGGAGAGAGGTCAGCTGTTCCGGTGGTGTCACATATATAAATAATGTGTGTGCCACCTGCAAGACATCGATGCTTAAACAGTTCTAACTGTTTAAGCAGTTCTCGCAAAATACTAACATTATATACCTTATTATGCAACATCATGCAGGTTACATGTGCCTCAGACCTTCTCTGCAAGCTTCCGTAAGCAATCGAAAAACATAAAAAATTCAGAAGCTTGATGAGCAAAGACCATGCAGGTTAAGGGACAAGGGTCACTGCAATAGATATGTATTTATACGGTAGCAGAGGGTTAATGGTTAAAACCGACAATGAATTTGAGGGTTCTTCCAAATTCATAGGTATTTATTTCTGTCTTCAAAGCCCTGCTAAGAATTTCATTCCTGAGTTTTGTTTTGCTTACTCTTTTCGTCTGCCCTTGACCTGACCCCCGGGAGATGTCTCAGATCCTGTCCCCCCTCCCGTCAGTTTTGCCTTGCCCCCCTTTCCCTCAGGATCAGTCTAAGGCTTGTTTTCTCTGCACCGAAAGTGGGACTCCTCTAGCGGCAGAGACTTCTGCCCCTCTGGACCCAATCACAAAGAAATCCTGGTGTGAGAAGCCGCCCCTGCGGGATCGCTAATCCAGGCTGAGCACTGCTTTGATGTAATCTGCCTCCAGCTTCCATGTAATTATTCCCTCGTTCTCTGTACACTTTCTTCCCATCCACATCCTTAAATGCAGCATCAGCACTGCCACCCCCATGACAGGGACCTCCGAACTATCCCCCACCCCTCCCAACCTCATATTTTTTACATTTAATTTGCTCAGACTTTCTACTCTTCGGGGGGGGGGGGGTCGTCGCATCTCCTGTCCACCAGATTGTGCGGATTGGCAACAGTACACTCTCCATAACAACAGGAAACATTGTGAACATGGAGCACTAATCTCACATAGCAGCTTCCACACAATACACATGGAACTGTGTGAAGAGACACATGGCCACGTGTTAGCTGCCACTGCTCTTAAAGGGCAGCTCAGATAGCTTAACTATATGTGTGATATTGGCACTTGTTTTACTGAGAAAAGGTCATGACTGTCAGGGGCCCCGAAGGTCCTCAGGATTCCTGTTTTCCAGCTGGCCTCTTCGTAAAACCTGCGATGTCATGCTCACAAAATGCCATCCCGACGTAAACAGCCCCAGGACACCATCATCATGTCTGGGTCTAAATGACATTTGGAAAGACTTTCCTTGGAAATGGAAGCCGGTAACAGTGCGGCACAAATAGATAAAATCTTTTGTTCAAGAACCACATTCACCGCCTTTCTCCCAATGGCTAACACGCATATTAATTCAGGTTAGCACATCTCAATGGCTAACACGCATAGTAGGTCAGGTTAGCGTTTCCCAATGAGTAGCACACATATTAGGTCAGGTTAGTGATTGCCAATGGCTAACACGCATATTAGGTCAGGTTAGCGTTTCCCAATGGCTAACACACATATTAAGTCAGGTTAGCACATCTCAATGGCTAACACGCACAGTAGGTCAGGTTAGCGCATCTCAATGGCTAACACGCATATTAGGTCAGGTTAGCATTTCCCAATGAGTAGCATACATATAAGATCAGGTTAGCGTTTCCCAATGGCTAACATGCATATTAAGTCAGGTTAGTGTTTCCCAATGGCTAGCACGCATATTAGGTTAGCTTAGCGTTTCCCAATGGCTAACATGCATATTAAGTCAGGTTAACATTTCCCAATGGCTAACACGCATATTAGGTTAGCTTAGCGTTTCCCAATGGCTAACATGCATATTAAGTCAGGTTAACGTTTCCCAATGGCTAACACATATTAGGTCAGGTTAGTGTTTCCCAATGGCTAACACGTATATTAGGTTAGCTTAGCGTTTCCCAATGGCTAACACGCATATTAACATAGGTTAGCACATCCCAATGGCTAACACGCATAGTAGGTCAGGTTAGTGGTTTCAGCTGTTGTGGGATGGTGATCTATATATAGAATATATACCCCTGTTCCACTGATCCTGTTTTATATGAAAGAAAAAAAGAAGATTATATATTTCCCTTCCCAGGCATATAACACCCTGATACCCAAATAGCAAACACAGTAGAACAGACAGACAGACAGATAGGCAAGAAGGCAGATGGATGAACAGGCCTACAGATAAACAGATAGAATGGCAGACAGACAGATAGACAGACAGGT
>JAODKE010000001.1:1719290-1746623 GCA_026779605.1 Mormyrus hasselquistii
TCACTGGCTTTCCATAAAAAACTACCCACGGGGGCATCAGGCTCCCCCCCCCAATTGCAAAACTTCTATAATTTTTTTCTTCTTTTCTTAGCCCCCCCCCCCCCCCCCCCCAATGTACAATGGCTGTTAAGATAGCAGTTCATTCCTGGATGGATGATGAAGAATATGGTGAAACATTTTCAAGATCAGCAACTGCAGTTGTTTTTGACATATGTGAGAGATATTTCATGATCAGAACAACTGCAAACCAAAATTTTCTAAATCTCAGACGATACTGGCAGTTACTATTCACCCTAAAAAGCTGTCTGTTCCTTTAAACCCTTCATGCACAGCTGAAGTCCATTCCAATGCTTCCCTTAATTACTTCTTATCTTAATAAGTTTGGGCCCCTTCTAAAGTGATGAACTGCACTAGTCCACTAATGAACTTGCAGATTCTACAAGGCACGTCCTTTGATCTGTGGGAAATTCACATCTGTCTTGAAAACGCACATTTTGAGGCAATATCTTATTCTCACCCCTGAGCTTTTTCAACTCAGTATAATTCAATATGATCTCCGGCGCAAATGAAATTGTACGTATATTTCAGCAGAATCACTTGCTTACCAATTTGCAATGCTCAAAGCAGCTCGTCATTCTGAACAAACCCTGGCTCATAAAAACATGATTACATGTAAAGTGAAGAATGATATTATGAGAAATATTGAAATAATGTCACTATTTCCATGAATAACATTAGGTTTTACTCCAAGAGTCCATCGGCTGAGCTTTGTACAGCTTATGCTAGGAGTCACAGTCTTAGGGAATCATCTAGACTGTTGTTGCTGTATTACAACCCAACCCTTTTCCGGTGGGTTATCTTCTCCAACCAGCTGGCCCCATGCATTTTTTTTAACTTTTAAATTCAACCATAAAACTGAAGGAGGAAATTAAACTTTGAGTTGCTTTCTTGCAGTGTTCTCGCCGTCATCAGATGGCCTATACTGATGGGGTGACTCCAGGGACAGAGAGGAATGCGAGAGGTGCTGCACTGAAGCTCAGGCATCGGAAAGCTGACCCGCAGGAAACACCATGTCGGTGTCATTCTACACCGGGAAGTTGGGGACTGTCAGACATCTCTGTGTTCCTCACACATGTTCCTCCAAGTACGCTCAACTTAGGAATCTCCTCTGAAGTATTACCGATAACATATAGCAATAGCTGGAGTAACTCAACTTCAGAATAAGTGGACATGTGCCTTAAACAGTACTGTACAGTTTCTGTAAGCGCTGGCAGTGAGAGACGACTCACTGAGGGCACTTCAGAGACAACCCTAAGCAGCATGCATTAAGCTGTGGGGGAAATTCAGGACACAATATCCATACACATTAAGCTCAAAAAGAATTCAGCTATCACAAGTGGTATTACCATCACTTAAATTTTCAAAATTCAACTAATTTACATTTTCCTAATCTAGATACATTTTCAGATTCCAATGATTTGGCTTTCCCATTCCGAGGCATCCCTATAAATGACACGGACTTTAAAGGTACAGCTGCACTTAAAAATTTAACTACTTTATTTCCGGCTGATTAGCAATGTCCTTAACCTGCCCTAAAGAGCATGAGGCTAATTAAAGCAATTACCTCCATTCATGAGCTTCACGCTAAAACCATTAGAGTATTTTTTTGCATTGTAAATCTCACAAAAATACAAAAATAATTAAAGCTAATGACAACGGTAAAATCTTTTTTTTTGTTTTTTTTTTTTTATTAATCAAACACCAGTTTTAAATGACAGATAATTGCAACAAAAAACAATGAATAATCAACGCAGGCTAATTAAAATTCTAGGCTTCAAGAACACCGGACGTACATAGGCAATTGTAGTGTTTTCTCTGGTGCCCAATTAAATTAGTGTTCCCATTTTTCACTTTTACATCATAATTATCATCGACGTTATTGCCATAATGTGAAGCCCGTCGTTATTAAAGTCTTGTCGGTTAAATTGACTCGCTTTTTTCCTGCATTGTGTGACTGTGAATTGTGGAGAACAAAGAAGTGCTGCGAAAGAAAAAAAAGAGATAAAAAACGCACGGCGCAAGAGGACATGGAAGGAATTCAAGGTGCAGAAGTTAATTTGCCTATGAATGATTTAACGAGGCCCACGAAGTCTTCATAAATGTTATGACACGCCGGCGGAGTAACAGGCTTCCTCCTGAACGCGGTTCCGCACTTTGCCCGCGCATCCAGCGGAGGGAGATTAATGGTGCTTGACACGCAGCAGGCTAATTCGTCTAGATGTTTTAAAAACATTTGTGAGACAAATGGCCTAAACACATTATTGAACAGCCTGGGTGCCACAGGGCCAAACTCTGTTGGCTGAAGCATTTATGGAGAGCACAATAGCCGCTGTATCACACTCAGAGATGCTGGACATTTAGCATCCAAATGATGCGCCTTCCAGGTTCACTTAAGACTCTTAGCACTTTCCATTGTGTAAATGTCCTACAGCTGGGGGTCATGGAGAGTCCGGGGGTGGCACTAAGGCCTCAGACCTGTAGGGTTAGGGGGCTTCGATGCCACATCAGGCCTCTCTTAGTGCAGTTTGCGTCAGCTTCCCCTTGTTTGTGTGGGTTAATGCTATGGCCTTGGTCAATCGGTGTGTCTAAAAAAAGCATGCCTTGCAGTCAGGGCTAATTATAGTACTTTTGTAGTTGTTGGGCATAAGAAGTAACAATCTTAACATTAGCCAATGATAAGGTTTGCTTCAGTGAGTGACAGGGGATGGGGCACTGCACAGGCCAATCAGCTTCCAGTATACTCCCTCGTTTAGGCCATTACTCTCAATGGACAGGCATTGCATCCAGAGCATCCCCCAGTTCACGGCCTGTACACCACGGCTATGGAAGACGGCTGAATGGATAAAGACAGCTGAGACTGCGGGTGAAGATCATGCGGTGTAATATTCCCAACGTGATGCGTAAAGTCGCTAAATGCCACAGGAATCAGGGAGGGTTTTCTGTCGTGTAATCTGACAAGCCAGGGAGCTTTCTTTGCGATCATCAGGCAAGCGATCCGGAAGATTCTCCATCCGTGGGATTGACATTGCTCTTCATAAGCTGCCTGCCTGCCCCCCTCTTGTGGAGGCAGGATCTTGGCCACGATTGGGCATCCACCCGCCCGCTGTGAGCGGAGAACCCTGCCTTCTGCCCGCAAGCACCGCTCTCCCTGGCTTACAGATCAGAGTGGGAGAAGACCTCGTGCAAACAGTGTGAGTGATTTATTCCAGGGAGAGTCATGAATGTGCCAAACATGAGTATCTACAAGCAGCTGCCCTTCCATCCTTTTAAAGCCCCTTGTTTACTCAATGGCTATATCTGAGGTTGTTCCCACCTTGACCAGATGTGGTGTTCATTTGTTTATATGAATAATGGGGTTTAAACCCAAAGCCTTACAACCCACACAAACATCCTCATTTGAGGCATTTAATTTTTTTTCGCTCATTACACTTTATAATTTTACCTTCTCTAATATCAAGAGACCCCTGAACAAAGCCTTCTGACATTTACCACCCTGCCAAATGAATGCCTGTCAACGCACGCTGCCTGATGGTGAAATCTGGCTCAAGCTTCTCAGAATGCTGTCGTGCTGTGACTTGGGGCCGGTTATAATAATCGTTTGCAAATGTGGCGACAAAAAAATGTATGAGACCGGCTGTCCTGAACGTGCGGTTCGGAAGCAGGCGATCTACCATAAAAACGAGACACACTAAAAGCCAAGCTGAGTGGCGAAATATAGCAGCAGGCTGACGATAACAGAAGAGCTTAACGGACAATAATCAGAGGAATGAGAGTGGCTGTATTGTCACCAGTCTGCTACAAGCATGCTTAGCAGTACCAGCTGGGCTTGTGAGCTCGGGCCTGAAAAGACCCCAGCCGTCTGATTACCAGCATATTAATCCGACTCTCATCCCTTTTTTATGTGCAGAAAAGAAAACTCACAAAGATAAACCGCATGAAAATAACAAGCAAAAGAAAGCAACAACTTCTATAACACAAAAGCAGTCACAAACAGGAAGTGTCGGTCACACTGTCTACTTGTCTGCGAATGACATCATCGAGAAGTTGTTTTGCTTGAGCCACTAGCTGACTGGAGGGTGTATAGAATCCCATAAGTCACTGTGATGTACGCAAGTTGCTTATATCATTATCAGTTAACGGGTCCAGAGACTCTTTTGTTATGTTGCAGTCAAAATACTGAGTCACTGTCTGGTTGGCTGTGATGCACTGGAGAACGGTGAGTGGAGCTACAGACACAGGTGTCCTGCAGTGACTATCCATGCGAGGTGGCTGCAGAACACTGGCCTCTGCTCTGAAATAGACGTCAGGGCATAGCACACGAAATTAAATAAAAACCTGAGCAATGAGGCAAAGACAGCGGTCAGAAAGGAAGATAGGCTGTTGATTTACTAGCCCAACGACAGCTGTGTTATCACTTTCGGTGTCTGAGGCTGTTGTCAGGAGCAAGCTGGTGTGTTGCAGTACCACCCTGTAACAGCACGCTCACGGTAAACATTGCTATCTCAGCACAAGCATCGCGCGGCCTTTTCCACGGCCACATGCCGGGTGACTCACTTCCTGTTTTCTTTTATTTTCTGATTATGCCTTTTGCTTTTTGTCCTGCTTTTTTTGGCAAGTGTGCCCTGCTTAATTGCTGTAACGGAAGCTTCGGCAAAGCTTATTATTATGTTGTTTTTCTCTCTGGAAAATCAACGCATTGGCTTAGCGCTCCATTAAATAGCTAAGCAGGGCTCAGATCGATGCCGGCATGAACCGGAAAGAATATACAGAGTGTGGCACTAGAGAAATAAGCCTCCGTAATTAATGACGACTCCCCTGGCATTTGTGCTCAGTCATACAGGGGTTTTGTCAGTTATTTAACCCCAATTATGCTCCAGAAATGGGTTTGGAGGGAAAAATACATTTTCAGGACTGTTTACTCCAGTAATTAATGACTTTGCAGAGTAGCTAACATAGACTCGTTATTGCCTGAATGCAGCAGTATCTCACAGAGATAATGAGCTGCAGGAGGGAATTTCTGAGGTGCGGGAAATGTGGTTAGTGGCGATGGGCCAGTGGATGCAGCCTGACGGGAGCACGGCAGCAGGGAGTGTGAGAAGAAACAGAGAGAACAAGTTCATTACAGCTGGCCTGAGGGATTTCACCACGGCCGTTTACAGAACAAACGGCAAATAAACTGAACAAACGCATCAAAACTGCAGGAGATCCATTCAGAGAGATCTGAGAGTTTCACAGTTTTCCAAGCCCAACATGAAAGCTTGTAGCTTTTGGTCTTTACTCACACCAACTGATGTATCTGCACTTTCTCACATTTAGACAGTATCTTAAGCTGTTTTCACACATGAACCCTGGAAGTTGTCTTTTGACACATGTGGCACACAGCAGAGAATGTCCGTGTCAGACACAGTCACACAGACTACAAATAATCAGCGAAGAATGTCTGTGTCAGACACAGTCACATAGACTACAAATACTCGGCGGAAAATGACCGTGTCAGACACAGTCACACAGACTACAAATAATCAGCGGAGAATGTCCGTGTCAGACATAGTCATACAGACTACAAATACTCAGTGGAAAATGACCATGCCAGACACAGTCACACAGACTACAAATACTCAGCTGAGAATGTCCGTGTCAGAAACAGTCATACAGACTACAAATACTCAGTGGAAAATGACCATGCCAGACACAGTCACACAGACTACAAATACTCAGCGGAGAATGTCTGTGTCAGACACAGTCACATAGACTACAAATACTCAGCGAAGAATGTCCGTGTCAGACATAGTGACACAGACTACAAATAATCAGCGGAGAATGTCTGTGTCAGACACAGTCACGAAAGCCTACATATACTCAGCGGAGAATGTCTGTGTCAGACACAGTCACATAGACTACAAATACTCAGCGGAGAATGTCCGTGTCAGATATAGTCTGTGGAAATCGCTGTGTTTTACTGACAGCGCTGCTGACTGAAGGTCCTGGATGCAGTCGTCTCTCCAGTTAGCCATGTCCGATGGGGTCTTCTTCGCGTAAATGACGCTTCTTCCTCGCCCTCGGATGATTCTACTCTTCCGTTTTCGTGTCACTTGGATGATAGAAACTCCTCATCAGCACGGCCATTCGCTCGTGGTGAATTCTCCAGAATTCTCCCGCTCCATTCACACATGGGGGTCAATCGGAAATTACCCAGACTTTGTACTGGGAAGTTAGCAGAGTAAAATGCATTTAATGTCTGACTCTGGGTGTCACACATACAGCTCCTCTGGGTGTCTAAAAGTTCAGGGTGGCACTGTGTGTCTGAAAGGGCTTAAGGGAAAAAGGAAATAGAAACATATCACTGCCTGAGATCATGGATCCCCACTCATACAGAATTAAATAGGTCTCACATCAAAAAGTTGTGATAAAACTGTATAATCACACAGATTCTTTTAAAGTTACTTTACAGCAGAAAAAATGTCAAGTGATATTTTGGCCAACCATCTAATATGTGATTTTACATCATATTTGAATCACATGGGCATGAAAATTGTGACTGGTGTGACGACCAACCAGAAGAAATACGGGTCCCAGGGTACATAATGTAGATTTTGCAAGTGTATGGGTGAGGGCTTCGCCTCAGTGGGATGTGCCGAGTGGCGGCCCCTGACGGTTGCTTTTGTGGGCTCCTGAATCTGCCAGGGTATCCACGATTCTCCGATACGATGCTTCTGCCAGGCTGGTAATGATCTCAGCACTCAGGTGCAGCCTATGACGCACATCCAACCCACAAGTGAGGGCATCTCTCACAGCCCACAGATTCATGCGAAGCTCCCCGTGGCACTGACAAAAGCTCATCTCGCCAGCCGAAGGGCTCCTGGATGGTAAACAGCATGGAAATTGAGCAATCTAAGGAAGAAAATGAGTCTATGCCACCGTAGCGGAAAGCGGCCGCCCACACGGGCCGCAAGGGAGGAGTTCTGAGGGCGGGGCTTCAGGAGAGGTGGGGCTAACACCACACAGGAGATTTCCCAGGGTCTTACTTTATACGTAAGACGCGTTTTTTGTTTCTTTTTTGGGGACAGGGGCTTCTTTTCTTGTGACTTTGCCCTGTGACTGAGGAAATAGTGGGTGTCACTGCGGGCCCTTTAGGGAGGCTCAGCCCCCCAATACTCAATCCTCAAATATGGAACACCAGTCTAATGTCTGCAGAGTGGGGGGGTTTCCCCCACGATAATATTTATTAAACAAACTATGAAGATATAATCGCTACATGGTTTTAGAAAATACCTTTTTTTTTATCTTGGGGGGGCTGAGACAAAAAACATGGGGCCCTACATAGAATCCAGTGACACGGGGTCTGGCTTACACACTGCCGGTCGTTGCTTGCATTCCAAGCCGAGCAGAATGGTGTGCACATCCCCGCGCTCAAATGAATGTGGTACGATCCAGCGATTCATAAAAATAAAGTACAAAAAAAGGCGTCGCAGGACACGGTACCAGTAACCCAGTTGGAGAACGGGGCAGCCAGCACATGGCTCCTGATGAGTATATTTGCAGGGTCCGAAGGTTAAAATGCAGCGTTGCTCACCCGCCATTACCCCCAGCATGTAACTGAGTCATCCGGACTACAGGGGTTAGCGAAGAGCCGCAGCATGAAACCAGAGCGTGACTCTCATTTACATAACTCCAGCCCCATGTTCCACGCTCCTTTCCATATGCAGAGTCTGGGTAATCTGCCAGTCTTCATTTCCAATACAAATGTAGCATTAGCCACTAAAGGAATCGGGAGATCATACCTGATTTATTCCGATTAGCTAACACATCGTGCCTGAGGGAGCAGGCTTATTATACAGCTCTTTATCTATAGAAAGTGGTTAACTCTAGAAAGTGGCTAATTAGAAAACCTTCTGACCACTAATGGGAGGAGCTTGCTAACTGGCTCAGCCTCTAGGCGATCTTTCTGGCCCAGCAGGACCCCACCAGCTGGAGAAGCGGGGTGAATTCAGCAGGCTAACTTTAACGCTGCCCCTGTGGTGTCTCAGCGTAGGAGGCTGCTCGCAGGCAGCAAAGCCCAAGGACCTTCCTGGGGAGTTCCCCATGGGCAGTCAGGCCACCATCAGGCTCACCTTTAAACTGTTACAAAGCACATTTTTCTTCATTAGTGTTTTTCATAATTGGAGAATTGTTTCCATGGTACTGCTCAGAGATGGAAAGTTCAAGTCCAGAAAGTACAAATCAAGTATTCAACCAATCAGTTTAGTACTTAGTGAACGTGACTCATTATACTCAACTTTCTGGACATTCCACCTGTGGTACTGCTGCTGCCTCATACCTCCAGCTCTGCTTGTGCATGTTCTCCCATGTTCATTCATGTTCTCCCATGTTCATTCATATTCTCCCATGTTCATTCATGTTCTCCCATGTTCTCCCATGTTCATTCATGTTCTCCCATGTGCATTCATGTTCTCCCATGTTTCCCTGTAGGATTCCTGGGGTTTCATCCCACCAAACTTTCCACCACTGATGACTGGGTAACCCTAACTCTCTCAACCTGTAACTGCAATGCACTGGTCCCCACCTTACGCCCATTGATTCTTATTGGCTGACCATTGACCTCCATATTGTCTAAGGCCCAATGCTCTCTGTTCATTAGGTACTGCACCCCCTGTGCTACAGCATAGGAGGTGTATGGATACTCTCTCTGTGTGCTTTGTTAGCAGAAGGTTCTTTACTGACATAATGAAACACAAAAATAGCCTCAAACATTTGGAGAAATACTCGGTTCAAACAACTATGTATATTTCAGAAGTGATGACTTTCTTAAGGTACATTTTTTCTTTACTCTTTTTCTTTAGTTGATTCTGTCCCTTTGTTCTAAGATGTACGTGATCTCATATGACCTGAGCTGGTGGCTCTTTCCTGCTTAGAGTTAGGCCAAATTATATCACGAAATTGTGAAAATATATAATTTTCATGGTTAGCACTGAAGTCTGTATTTCATATTATTTAATAGACACTTCCATCTTTGCACTACATAAAATACTATACACAACAGAATAAAGCTAGATCTGTAAGAATGATCAGCTTAAAAGTATACCTTTAAATGACTGCATATGCTGGGTGCACATAAAAGGCCTAGATGTATCATGTGATATCTACTCGATGAATGGCTACACATCAGAACCAGCATACCCTGGCTGATTTTGTCCCTCATGGCAAACGATTCCCCTCAGGCTCAGTGATAGCGCCCCCTACAGCTGAAGTCAGGTTCCTTCCCAAATGCAAGATGTAAGACCTGAAGGCAGCGGGAGTGAATTGCCACAGATCGTCTTAGAGCTCATGCAAGGAATCTGCTGCCTCCCTCCGGAGTCCGGGATCCGGGCCGATTCCTCCGCCGGGGTTCTGTTATATGACGTGTCTCACTGCAGGCTGCTGCCTGCTCTTTGACATTTCATTCCAAAAAACACTCATTTTGTTATATCGTACTGAGAGGCAGCAGGGCCACGGAGGAGCTCATCTTATCAAAATAAGCAAATCTGTCACGCGGAAGAACACTGGCCCTCCTTGTCATGGCCTGCCGTGTCTCCCGGCAACAAGAGGGGACGTGAGATTGCAGCACCTGTGACACACTCGCATCAATATGTGGCCTAAACATAAACGTAATTAAGACACAGGCTGAGCTGGAAACGTCAGTAAAAACGAAGGCGTCCTGGGCAGCGACAGTTCGGTTGTTCCAGTCCCATTACGAGCGCCGGCACCTGGGGGCCCTTTTCTGTCATTAAATCACTGAATGTCACTAATTTTGATCAGGGATTATTAGGGCCATATGCATAATTTATTAAGATGGTGCCATAAATTACTTGGAAAATGTAGTTTTTATATTAAATGTGTCTGCTTATATTTTCATTCTTTTTAGACATTTTATCTACAGAACTAACGGCTAAAATGTGAAATACTAGTATAAGACTATTCTCTCGCTCATGCACACATAAAACATTATTACACCTCATCATCCCTAAAATTTATGCACATATGATCGTATTACAGACCAATACAGTACAGTAGATTTGCTGGCTACCTGATGGTAGGGACACCAGAACCATCCCACAGGACTCCAGTAATCTTCTTCTCAGGTACCAGGACAGATAAATATTAATTATATCCTAGCCAAGTTAATTATGTGTGCATGTTCCCACTGTTGACGGAGCTTGAAGTACCATGGAGTCCCGCTCAAAGCGTACAAGGTATGGATGAGAGTGGCTCTGATTTTCAGGGTTCACAAGGGCTGGGTGGGGGTGGTGTCCATGTGTGGGGGAAGAACGAGAGGCAAAAAAGAAAGAGAAATGGCTAAAGTGACCCTCAGAGAGCAAAATGAACAATCGGCCGATGGCAGGATGTGTGTCACCGTCTCAAGAAACCATGAGTAAGGGACGGGCAAGGCAAGGCGACGCAAGCAGCCCAGGTCACCATGACCCCAAAAGACGTGTGATGGTTCTGCCTCTGATAAGATAAAGTCACATCCAGCCCTGGAGAGAGACAAGAGGTCACCTTCTAACGAGACATTAGCATGCGTGGATGGTCATGTTCGCACTGCACTGATGAGGAATATCAGGCAATAAAAAAAAATCATTCCATTTGAAAAAAAAGCTTACTTTCTGACAAATATGATGGTATAATAGGCAGTTATGCTCAGCCCAGGACTGCCTGTGCTCATTCTGCCGTAGAATGTGATGCGGCTGTGTGTGTGTCCTCCCGGCTTCACACCCAAAAGCTGCCCACTAAAAACTCACACGACAACCTAACAGCAACGAGGCTCTCAGCAACTTTTAGGATTTATACGGAAACGAAAGGGAGAGCTTCAGTGCCGGAATGATTCATCCGTTGTTTATGCTAATGCCGAGATTCACCGCTCACTTTAATCTAGAGTACAAAGCACCATACATCCGCATCCAGGCCGGAATCACGACGCAGGGGGGTCTCGCCCTTTGGCAGTCATGCTGCGGATGTCGTGACTCCTGAGTGTACTGTACGCCAGCCAGGGGGGGTCTCGCGTTGACCCCCAGGGAAAGACTTTTATCAGCATGACTACATGGACAGGTTCAGCTCCAGGGGTTTATTTAAGCAGGCTAAGCCCCTCAATGTCAGTTCCAAGCCCTCCCTCCCCCAGCCACATACAATTACTTTTCTTATCAGTAAGATCAGTCAAATTATTTTTTATAACATGTAAGCAGAATCATAAAAATAAAAAACATGCCAGTGTATCAAATTTTTACGAGAAACATATATTCAAAATGAGATATAGGATGACGCTATAGTGTTTATATCAGTATACTATTATCGTTTGTTTAAATTAGGGCTTTATTAAAGATTGTAATATATAATAATATAATTATATTATTATTATATAATAATATAAACGAACAGCATTCCTTCCTAGTCGTAAAGCACAAAAGAGCTTCGATCGTGACGTTACACAGAATCCAAGACTTCAGAACTGAAATAAAACCATTCGGTTAGCAGTGCCGTACAGGAAAGCTGACGGAGGAGAAAGGCCAGGAATCACTGTCACTTGGTTTGTTTTGTTTTAAAACATTGTTTAAAAATATTATAATCTGCAATATTTGATTTATTCTGTTGAAGAGTAAAATCTTAAAATGAGGGTCTTTCCCATTATTAAGCACATTTTCAATGGCTTTTATTTTTAGAGCCATTTGCCAAACAGATCTGCTGTGACGCCACCACTGTCCACTGTGACACTGTCCGCTGTGACACTGTGTTCAGCTACCGCTGTCCTGGGCTGCCGGCTCGAGCCGCCATCAGCAGCCGCCATCAGCAGCCGCTAACGCTGACATAATGCCGGCATCGAAACTTTGTTTCTCTGTTGGAAGAGAAAAGCCCCACACAACATGGAGCAGATGGCCGCTCTCCTGCCAAACGGGGAGCGTGATCGTGGCCAGGACACCGGGGAGAGTGTAACACGCATTCGAGTGTTCGCACTACAGCCCGCAGCTTTTTACAGCACTAACAGGCAGCAGTTGTACTTAAGTGTTCAAATGCTAACGTAACGTCACAGGATTCCTGCAGCCTTGCTGATATATATTTTCCATTTAAAAAGGGTATTTAGGCTTGCGGTCATCAGGAAGCACAGAAGGCAAACAACTGCAATGGTAGCATTGTCAACATACTGCCCCTGTTATCAGATGTCACTGGCAAACACCTCTCAAAGAAGCAGTTCACAGATGAGGCCCTGGGAGGTTCAGCAGCTCTTCCTCCAGACCATGTGCTCCAAGACAGTGAACAGGTACAGAGAACGCAGCCAGGCATCTGGGTTATGAGAGCTTGAGGGGAAGGGGGACAGAATATATCAGAGGAGTCATTTTTACTGACAGTACACATACAGGAGTGTTTCTCAGCTCAGTCCTCAGGGATGCCAAGACCGACCACATTTTTGCTACCTCTCAATTCCCAACACACTTGTACTAGGTATTCTGTATTCTTGAATGGCTAGGAGGCGGGAGGGAGCAAAAATATGGACTATATGGGGAGGGGTCTCATGAACTGGAATGAGAAACACTGATGTATAGCATTCATTGAAGGCACGTTGGCCCTTCCCTTTAATGTAAAAATGGACGTGATTGTTACATCTGGCCATCTAATCCTCACTCTCCAAGCATTCACTTCGTTCTGGTAATCTACCTCTTGACTACTAGTTAAATCCAGCCCTCTGCACAATGAGGGTTAACAGACTGCATTTCTTTTCAAAATCAAGCCTGCGAAAGATACGCAGGCTAATTATCCTCAGCGCTCACTCTCTGTTATTACTCTTAACATTATTAGTAAAACAGATAAGAGCTGGGGCTTGGGTTCAGGAGATACCCGCAGCTAAGGCTGGTCGCTGATGGAATCTGGCGGCCTTCATGCTTATCTCCGCCAAGGAATGGGCCGCTAAGCCTGTAACAGCAAACGCTGCAGTGTGAAAGGATCCCAAGAAGACACTTGATAAGTTCTGGTTCTGTCGGGCACCAAAGATAAGAGAGGAATGTCGCTGAAATGATTTTATCTACCCATCATCAGACTGTTTCTTCTGGTGAGGATGGTTTTGCAGCCCAATGCAAAAAATCTGGGCAGGGAATCCTCCTCCATTCCCAATCCAAGTGGAAGACGCAACGCTTTATCGTAATGAAGCACTTCGAGCAGGACCTGAGCAACATGGCCACGATCCCACAGAGTGAAGCTTAAAGCCTGCACTTGTCATCTTGGGGTGAAAATAAACAGCAAGAGGCAGATTTCTTTAACTCTGCGTCGCCGTTTTAATACATGTGTACGTGGAGAACCCCTCTCCATGCTCCTCACGTGTTTTGTTTCCCCAAGGGAGTCTCATCAAATCCTACCTGTGCCAAATGCCTCATTCCACATTCGGCGTAGAGGACGGAAGCCTGCTTAAATGTTAGTCACAGATCAGATTACTGCTAATCCAGGACTAAAGTGCGCATTCTCACAAGGCGACTATCCCGGCACAGGGGCCTATAGGATTCCTATTACTCAGAACAACCATTAACAGTGACCAGATCCAGACAGAAACCCATGCAGTGCCAGCCTGAGAAGACATTGCAGAGATTTGTGTTCAGAGTTATGAAACACAATAAGGGTCACTTGCTATGAATTCAAGGTAGGACTGTGCTAGGCCCAATCTTAGCTTTCTTAGTTTTCCACACATACTATAACACCACCAGTTGCAAGGGTAACCACAGTTTATGCTAAATGAGTGACACACAGTAAATGCCATTGCCTGTTTTACAAACTCATCTGACATAGTAAAGCCCATTCCATTAGAAAGAGCCATTTATGCAGGTCGATGTTTTACTGGACAAATTAGGATAAAGTGCTTTGTTTAATGGCAGCACAACACCCGCCCAGAGACAGGCAGCTTTCAAATTACAGGTCCAAGTGCTTAACCATTACCCCATCTAGTGGCATAAAAAACATAATGCACATGATTTGGTTGCAACATTACTAATATATCAAAACAACTGCTTGTGATTCACAGCAGGCAGGACAGAAACTCTTTTAAAATTTGCTCAGAACACGCACGTTTTCAATCGATACCTTTCAGCTGCCATGGAAGGTTTAAACCTACAAATCTTATAACAACATATATTTTCTCTGACAGACTGAAAAAAACCCTCCTATACATTAAACTTTTAAACATGCGTGTAGTTCTCTGCACTGGGAATGGATCCATTTTCTGCTACCTAGTGCAAACTGATATAACTGTATGTTATTCTACGTAGCGTATGGTTTTGTTATGTTACATGATTCTCCATAGCACATAAGCACAGGATGGCTATGCTATGGCATTAGCAAATAATCTTGATAAGAGTATGGAAGTCACTCTATATGCAGCGTGAGAAAGGGGACGACTGTCAGGGGCCCAGACACAGCAGAAGTGGAACAAATGATCACAAACACAGCCCCACAAATTTTATCATCAATACCCCAATCCAGACAAACCACATTTAGCTGAGGGCCCCCGAAAGGGCTGGACACATTCAGCAGGGTCCCCCGTCGGGCTCATGGTCAAAAACAAATGGGGAGACTCCCAGTTAGGGGTACCTGACGGGGACCTGGTCCCCGCCCTGTCTTTGTGCTGCTGCATCTATGTGGATTGACGCTTGTATACGTGTATTCTGCATTCTGATAGCTTCAGCGGCTGGTTTCTAAGCAGCAGATGCACAGCCAGTACCGCTGTGACAGGCGTCAGGTGGCATCGGAGCCGAACAGTGGCTCTGTGTTGTAATGGAGCTAGTTAGCACACTGCTGTTGGGTCCAGTTGCTAATTATACCGCGGTATAATGAAAAAGCGCTAAACATGCTGGCCCGTGTCCCGAAGGGAACCTGACAGCACATTACAAATCGCCAGGTGTCTAAAAAACCGGGGACCCATTATATTCTTATCAGATGACTCAGAGCACCCTTGCCGTGTATTCATACTGACTACTATGCTGGCCAGCAGAGACCGATGGCCCACGGCATCCCTGACAGTCGAAGGCCATCAGGGAGACAGGTGCCTCACTGTCTGGCACTGTGGATTGAATCGTGACAGCGTGCTGAGTGCACATCGACCTCGTTAATTGGCTTTTCGTTTGATGTGTGAAAAACTCTGTTCCTGGTGCTCAATTTTGTCACTGTGTTAAAAATAAAGTGTGCGTGTGTATTAGCTGAATTAGTGTTTTGTGTTTCCATTCTATAATTATGCACAGTCAATGGCTTGAGCACAGTAAAGCTATCTGTGCTAAATGCCATCACATCTCCTGGGTCACTGTGACAGAGGAACAATGCCACCACCATGGGGAAGCCACTTTGCTAAACCGCCTGAAATTAATCAGAAAGGGCTCACAAATTTGGCTGCCCCACCTCCCACCAGCATGACTCACCACCATGGATCACTGACTAGGAGTGACTGTGGGATCTTGTAGGGGGGGGCCGGAATAAGAGGGGCCAACCTTATTATCAGTCAATGATATTTTTTGAATCGGCGAGGGACAGGGAAGGAGGCACTCCGGGGGCCAATCAGCTTTCAGCTGGAGCCTGTGCCCCTGTATACACCCCTGTCATCAACCTATTAAACTGACCAGCCAAACTTTTCAAAGTGTTGGGCTGAGACTGCATGGCTCCATCAGCTCATGCTAACTCCAATGGGCACATTGGATCATTTCAGGAACCGCATTATCCAGACAAAGTACTGATCCCCAGCGTCAAAAACCTCCCGCAAAGCCGCAGTCTTGGGAAATAACTTGCCAAAGTATTTCTCTCAGAAAACCATAACTGAATGTTACTGCGTCATCTTGGGTCTTATATTGTGTCCCTGTAAACCCTCCTGAAAATCGAAAACCTTCACTCTATGGGCCACCAAGACCAAATGGGACAGGAATCACATACCAGAGTCCTGTTCAGGGTGTCTGCCCCATCAAGAAAACACCCCAGCAACTGTCAATGACAAGAAATGCCTTACATAAATAGAAGATATTACCATCCATCCTTTTTCCCTACCTGTTCTCTACCTGGGGGGGCAAGCTGTGGGCACAAGGCAGGGAGCAACCCAGGATGTGACACCAAGTATGCAAGTACGACTGTAGGCCCTCAGACCAGTTGTGTTTTTCTTTTCTGAAGAAACACTTGACATGGTACAGAAAGAGGTAAAATGTGCTGTTTGCTGGGCCATTAACAGAAATGAGGACCCTTTCCGAACAAAACCAAGTGAGTTGCAATTAGACGTCAGTCTCCTTCTGATGATCCCCTGAGCGCGAGGTTTTGACTGGAGACCTGATGCCTCAGTGAACAAAGATCCAACTGTGGTTCAGGGCCCAGGACACAAAGGTCCAATCGGGACACACTCCTCTTCCTGCCAGGCAGCATGTTGAATATCAATGTGCTCCACTTCTGTGGGTTTTGCTCGTTCCAAAAGCCCAAGTCAAATTACTGAGCTCTGTAAGCAAGACAGTCTCATGGAGGCTATGCGGTCAGAGTAATGAACCTCAACATCCACCAGCTTCAAAGCAGAGGTGTGTGAAGGGACGGGGCTACAGGGGCACTAGCCCCAGCAGAAAGCTGACTGGCTCCCAAAGGTGCACCCTCCCCTGTCACTCATTGATTTTAAATATATCATTGGCTAATGATAAAGTTAGCCATTATGTATGAATTATAGCCCCACCTTACAAAATCCTAGAATAGCCCCTGCTTCAAAATTTTCAGATTGTTGATGTCGGAATTCAACACAGCTGGCTATTTTGCTTCCGTTTAAATGGCACGAACAGTGTGAGAGGGCCAGAAAAAGGGAGAAGAGAAAGGAGGGAAAATTGCCTTAAATTACTTCCCACTTCGCTGGCGCTGAGTGTTGTCACGCGCGTGGTGTGATTGCTGCACCGGCGAAGCTGTAATTCCCAGAAATTCAGACCCGACTAATCAGCACAGCACGGCTCCTCATTCATCATCCGGCGGGCCTACACTCGGCCGGCATCAGACTCATTAGAGACAGGAAAGGTTCCCTCTGAGCTTCCTCTGGGTCTGTAATAGATTTCCACGCTCGGCTCCCTGGCCTGGCAGGTGTGGAATTCCGTCTGCTTTGTCTCTGTAAACATTGATTCAGCGTGAGCCTCCTCTGGCTAGACCAGGAGCCGCAGAGCAGGATGCATACATATCTCTCTTTCCTTTCACTGTATTCATGCGTGTTTCAGTTCAAACTACGTTCACACACAATAAAACATTCAGAAAGAACAAGGCATTATCCCCTTCTCAGACGCCCCATGTCTCCCGGAGTCCCGGGGGTCTCCTGCAAATTGACAGAAGCTCCGACACCCGTGAATGATGCTCAGTGTCCCAGAAATCTGTCGCTACGCTGGTCAGTGGTGGGTCAAATTAGCTGGAAAGAACTACTATGGCAACCCAAGCCAGCACTAGGCTTGGCTGGAATCTAATATTTAATATCGTCCAGACATTATACATGGTACATGGTATTTTGATGGTATTTTAAAAAGGAAGGCTTTTCTGGCATTTCCTGACAAATGTTTTGATAAGAGGGGTGTGGGGTATTTGTATATTTTTCAACAGAAACACTGTGGAATAAGTACTTCCAAGTGATGGACAAAATGATGCTTCGTGAACCATTTGCTGTATTTTTTGGTCAAAAAGATGGACAAAAAAATTGGGGGCATGCTTTGTGGCCTTTTTTGAACAAAGAGCACCACCTAGTGGAGTCAAAAAATACAGCAAATGGTTCATGTGGTGTCATTTTGCTATAACTAGTAATACCTAGCACCCCTCTCTCCCGTATAACAAAGGCAGGACTTCTGCCTTCTGCAGATGCTGCTCTAAGCCTCTGTGTGACAGGCCAGGTAATTCCAGACCTAAATTCCTACTAACTTTTGCCAGAGACAAAATCAAACATTTGCTTGTTTTTACTATTAGAGATTACATCAACACTTTCAAACCATCCAAATTCATAATAAAAGCAGAACTGCAAACCAGATATTCCAGCCTTGATCAGCATCACAATGCAGTCTCTGTATACATAGCTTTATTTTGATCTAAAAAAAAGAACAATTCAACTATTATATGGGCACTAGAAGAAATGAATACTCAGCCTGAAAGACACACAGTTTAAATGCCTTCATCTTAAGCCAGTGTATTAAAGAATATTTAGGTCATGAATGTATTACTTCTCTCAGGCGATGTTATTTGTTGAGAATCCGCTGCCTTGTGAAAATGTGATGCACAGGAATTTATTACATTACTGCACTTAAATCCCAAAGCTGTCTTTCTCCAGGAGGCAAATCGTCTAGTCCTGACAAAATTAACACTTAGCATGAATCACAAGACGAATATTATAAAGAAAAATAGTAATACTTTTTAAAATGGTGGTGAATTTGAGGTTTATGGGTGTTTTTACCCATCTATTGTTATCTCCTGATGAACATGCAGGTCCTGTAAGTGACGAAGAGCAAAGCCACGGTCTTCCTCTGTTGTGGTCCTCCTGTTTGTTTGTATCTAAGGATTCATTTCCATCTCTTCCCCTTTAACGTTACAGAACACTCCGGAACAATCCGGCAGTTCCTTCACTGGCGGATCTGCCCAATAAAAAGCACAATAAAAAAATGGCTATGAGTTTCCAGAACTCATTATATAAGTTTTTTTTTTCCTTGTTATTGCGAGATAATACGAGCGTTGGTGTTGTAATTTATTTCTGCAGTGACACATCTGACCGCTTTTTAAAGACGCGTCCCGGGGATCTGAAAGTCACTGAAGCAGGACTGGAGAATTCCGCACTTGAGGCTGACACTTGCAGGGGTCACACGGGGCTGGCTACACCGCGGTGTTTCCTAAGAATGACAGTGTCACTTCACACAGCTCCCTGCCCGGCCATACTGTCCTGTGCTGTGATGCCTCCCTAGAATTTCCTTTCTGTTTATACTCAAACACAACATCTAGCACACTGCAAACCGCAATCTGGAGGTTGACAAGCATCAGGGAACCATCGCTCTACAAGGCACCAAGGCCAATGTCATCCTCAGAATGGTTCCCAGTGAATCCAGAGCACATTCCAGCTGTCATCCAGAGCTAATGTCAGCAGCAGAAGCAAATACGTTAAATACACCCAGCATGAGAGTTCCTGTGCGGAATAGATGCCTTTCCAATATGTGTAGGTAAGACTGGTTGCCAACGTTTGCATTGAGACTCCAGTGGCTGGGATGGGATGGTTGCATCATGCTGCAAATTTTAATGCGCAGGCTATAACAAGATAAGATATGATATAGCTATTTGCAGATCAAAGGAGCGAAGCGTACCATGTCCAGAGAATGAAGCCTCTGCCTGCATGTGGCTCAGCCTTGCTACTGTAGAGTAAGGCATGATGAAACGGGCAATTCTGCGAATATGATCATCACTGTATCATGCTGAGCTTAGCTGTCAGTTCACCGCTCTCTCTCCTTTCTTTCATTCTGCAATTTCCTTGGTGCACGTCTGATTAAAATATCTCAGAAGGCTTCTTCTACAAAGCAGAAACAATCCTGATGAAACATCTGTTTCTGTTGATCTTCAGTTTGGTCTGGTTTTATTCTTCATACGCATGGATCCTCCGCCTCTACCGTCAGCATTTAGCCTCATGCCTCTTGACCTGGTTGGTGATTGGCTGTCAGCTTGTTAGCAGGAGATCCCTCTTCATCAATGAAACAAAGCGAATTGGAAAAAAACAGCAGGAGGACAAGTAGGTGAGTCACGTCAATGAAGGGTTATGGAGAAAAGTACCTAGAGATTTCTCTCCATTCCAGTCATTATTCTGGTTTAACTGCAGAAGTATATTAAACCAGTGTTTCTCATCCCAGTCCTCAGGGACCCGGAGACAGTGCACATTTTTGCTCCCTCCCAGCTCCCAGCACATATGTATTAGATATTCAGTGTTTGTGACTAGCTGGGAGCCTGGAGGGAGCGAAAACATGGACTGTCTGGGGGTTCCTGAGGACCTGAGACACACCGTATTGAGTACAGGCCCGAGTGTGCGAGGTAGACCCACGTCTCCATAAGCTGAGACAGACTAAAAACGAAGAAGCGTTTCCATTTGCTAGTCTGTCGGACATTCAGAGATATATCTGAAGAAGACAGCAGACAGCACTGTTAAAAGTAACAGCCTCCAAGGGGTCCGGTCAAAAGAGCATCACGACGAGCAGGATGCAGATGATGCCCTTGTGCTTAGTTTGGATGCAAAAAACATTCCTGTCTTGTGGCTTCACGTTTATTAGTGAATTACTCACTATGATTTACTATCTTGCTTTCAGTCATATCCTGCTTTTTAGGAATATTCTTAATAATGTCTGCTAATTTTGATATTATTAAAGGAAATTAAATATTCATTGCAGCTAAATACAGTGAGGGCAGGCTTAGCATTCAAGAGCATTTTTCCCAACTGCAGAAAAATAATCTTTCCACATAGCGCATATCATTTAATCTGTTTTTCATATTTCAGAGCTCTCCCTCAGTTGAACATTTCAGAAGGAGAAAATTGCAGCAGATTTACCCAATTTGCCCAATTTAAACTGATAACCTGCTGATGAGAACATGACCCAGGGTCAACCAGAAGGCCACAAATTCCACATGTGGAACTAACCCTGTAGTTTACAATTACACTTATCTTCTTCGTTACTGATCAAAAAACAGGAGCTTCTAGACTGCTGCACTCTCTGGTGGTTTAGCTAACATGACACCTGAAAACACTCAGAATGACCATCCCAGAGCCCAAAGATGCCTTAAGTGCAATTCTGTGCCCCCAAATCCCAGATCACAGCAGCTCTTACTTGCTAAATCCTCACATTAGGACAGACCTCTTATCTTGGCGGACTGCAAACCACTACAGGAGGAGAAGAGCAGCGAGGTCGACTCTGAGCTCCACACTGATGTGGCTAGGACGGTGGAGGTTGGTGAGAGCTCCCTCCAGGCAGACCTGGGCTCTCTCACTCTGCTAGTAGGGATATCGATTCTGCCATGTGTTCGGCAACTAACCGGCCCTTTCCCAGTGGGGTGAGATGTCTGAAGTCACGACTCCTGCCAGGTCCTGCCAGCACTGAGGCCGCCACACACAACATGCGGTCAGATTCTTTTTTTCCAGACGTCAAAAATATTTCCAGGAACAAAAAGGCTAAATCATTTCAATATATTTTGAAATTAATTCAGCACGTTGAAATTGCGGGTTAGAAAAGTTGGTGTCTGGCTCAGGGCTAAATTATACCTTTCCTTATTAAAATGTCAGTCTTTCCACATTATAGGCAAAGCCTTTAAAACAGAAGGAGACAGGATCCCATGTGCTAGAGTCTGAATGAGGCAGCGATGACCATTATCTTCATGGCAGGGTGACAAACTCTCGAACAATCATTTAGGCTGCAGGAGACTTCAGGAACAGGGTTGAGAACATACTGAAGGACCAGTGCCTGTAACGAGTATCCCTGGCCAGTTTCTTAAAGTTGATATTGTGCGGCATTTTACTGCTGATGGAGATTTTTGGCCTTCTTATCACTGCTACAGACGTTTACGATCATCACACACCTCATCTGCCTTCTGGGTGGAAGGTGCTCCACCCTTTGCGAGTTCTCATGTTCTCCAGACACACAGTTCTCAAAGAGGAACCAATCTGTAGTGGAGCATGGTGGTCTTCACAGACTTCAGACTAAGAATCAATACTGGTGTACAGTAGTAGCCTTGTCTTGTCTTAACTGTGTATGTATCTGTTTGTTTGGGGCCACTGACAACCAGAGACAAACTCCGCCACCAAACCTGATCCTGATTCTACTTCTCAGTCATTGACCTGCAGGGTTTAATTGTCGCTTAAAGCATTTATGATGCTGCCTCATTCAGTTCGGCGAGTTTCTGCTCTGACTCTTGCAAATTTCTAATCATAAGTCTGCAGCTTTAACCGTCTATACGAGCAGCACAGCAGAAAGCCGACGATGTCCCGTCAGTCAGTCACACATACACGGATATCAGACTGTATCTTTTTTTCTCCTTGAAGTGAAGCTGACGGGAACGAGATGTGAACCGGGAGAAACTATGGATCATCCAAGCAGAAATCCTTTTTTAATAAGCCGGAGGTAGTTTCGGCTCTGCTTTGAGAGCAACCCCTTTGCAGTTAATGCCATGGCAATGCAATTTAATCCAGGAATCGCAGAAAGCAGGAGCTGTAAATAAACCTGCTGTATGAAGAGTGTAACCGTGTCAGAATGACACACCTGCCGTCTCTTCTCCTCAGTGTTGTCTGCCTGTTAATCGAGGAAAAGTAGTAGGACATTATTTTCTCAATAAACGTTTTTTTGTGTTATTTTGAGCATTTACTTAGTGTGCTGCCAGGGACAGGCCCCAGGTCTCAGTCCTCACTCAGGGGAGCAGGTGGGAGATGGATGGATGAGGGTGTTCGTGTCCCAAGGTGGCCAAAAGGCCAAAGTCATCAGACAGATACATTTGTTCCTTATTCCCAGTCTACAAACATAGCTGAGTATCACTTCCTCTCGCTCCAGGTAAACAAGCGCCTGCCCTTCCACACGGCCATATCCCTCTTTCCATTTTCTCCTCTTTTTTCTCATTCCTTCTTCCACTGAGCTCCCCATTCCCACATCATCAGCTGCTGTTCTCCATCCCACCCAGGGCAAGTCTCACAATGCAAACAATGCTCGAGAATAGGAGTGTGTGCCACTGTCCTCAAGGAGGATACGGCAAAGTGGTTATTGTTCCTTTTTTGCTTTGTCACACGTTCTGTCGAGTCTGTTTAGTGGTTAATTGGATCATGGTACCATCCCGTGGCTCTGTCCTGCCATCCTGAGACTGCTGTAAGCTGTCAGCTGTCTCAGGGGGGGTTTTGAAAGGGAGGAATCTCTCCAGTTTGTTTCCGTGCCAACGAGCAGCGGATGCCAGTTAGGGATAACGACGGGCCGGGTAGCCATCAGCCAGCCCTCTCTAGTGCTACATTCTGTGGCTCCTCCTCCCAGGTGGCACATCTAGATGGGTGGGGGAACGCCACGGCCCCCCCTACCTGCTCTCACGCTCGACCCCAAGTCCCTGAAGTCACCTGGAAATTTCACATGGTGAAGTTGGCGACGGGGAGTATGCAGCTCGCGCTGACACTTGTGAACATTCGTGCTGCAGCTTATGAATATTAATTCAGCTATTACAGCCTGATTAATTGAGCTGCATCACAGCCGCGGATGATGGTGTGGGAGAGGTGGGGGGGATTGATGGCCACGTAGAGCTGCGCACGCCAAGAAGAGAAGGCCTGGGTCACGGGCCTCTGTTATGAAACTTGTCATTATCTCGTCATCAGATCCATGGGCTCGTCCTGCGTGTGACAGTTCCCCCCCACCCCTGCTCCTGCCCACACCCCCATAGGCAACCCCCCCAACCAGCAAGCTGCACTTAATTGGTAACCCTCCAACGTAATTGAAAGCAGCCCTCCTCATTTGAATCTCATATCAATAAATAATTTTGAGGCGGCAGTTGAGAGAAACTGTCATTAATAATTGCTGAGTGAATTTCATGAAACGAATGAAGGGCTGATATTAAGGGGGATGCCATATATATATATATATATATATACATATATATATATATAGCAGGGCAGGAATGTGGGGCAATGACTGTGTTCGTGTATATCCCCCCCCACCACCATATAATGCCCATCCAACAGAAAGTGTTGCATCCGTTTACAAGCCACGTTTACAAGAACTAATACACCCACCCCTGCCAAACTGACCAAACAACATCTGACCATGTTTAAACAAAAGACAAGTCGAGTTTTAGTCTAGCTAGATCTACAGTAGTTTTTGTACACGGTGTATAGGTCCATCATGTATGGCCATTCTCTTGGGGTTATATGTGCATTGTGTGTGTTGGGGCTGTCTGCAGAGTCTCTCCACGGAGACCAGGTTCATTTACATTTATCTGTCCCACCTGGCAAACAGCAGGAAAAAGGCAGGAAAACACCAAGCAAACACCAGGCAAACAGCAGGCAAACGCCAGGCAAACACCAGGCAAACACAAGGTAAACACCAGAAAAACGCCAGGAAAACGCCATGGGGTGGGGAGGATCACCTACCGGACTCCCGGGAGATCTGCACAAAGGCCTCCACCCCACTCTCGCCGTAGTTTCCCTCCGACGCCAGGGTGGAGACGTAGGTCCAGCCCATCGCCATGACGATGTCCAACATGGCCTGTGCCTGGTAGGAGTCGGGCGGCACCACGCGTGAGAAGAAGTCGTAGCGAGTGTTGTCACTCAGCTCTGGGGCGGTGGACGCGTAGCTGATCTGAGGTATCTGTGAGGACAACAAGACATCGTCGATGGTGGGAGAAGCACAGGCTATCAAAGGGGCTACAGACCAGCTTGTAATAACAGGTAGCCCAAAAGAACAACTTAGAGGATTTTTAGACAGCTGAGAAATAGAGGAACTGAATAATAATGAGCATGGTTTCCTTTGAAGGGAATAGCAAAGTATCTATGAAGCTTCCCTCCGGCTGCTGGCATCGTAGCACCTGCGTCAGATGGCCGATTTCATGTGTACTGCATAACACAGTGCACTGGCAAGACAGGGCGCCTAAGGAGGGCAAACTGGCAGTTCACACTAAGGAGGCTGGTATATCGCAGGTGGGTGTGCTGACGGAGAGGCGGGTGAGCGAGCAAGTGGCTGGCCGGGATAATGATCCACTGCAGCGACTGATTGACGGATTGATCCCTCCACATGGAAAGGCCAGGACATCCTCTGGGGCGCCCCCTGCCATCTCACTGGCCTTCTGGAGGAGACTGGGGGCATATAAATGATACTCACAGCCGGCCAGGGCCACCCGCCGCCTGCTGACTCACAGACAGCCATAAATTGCACATTTGTAAATACAAACTGTCCTGACGGCTCCACACAACACAATCAGCTCAATATTTTTTATTATTATTTTTATTTTTGTTCAGTTGCCTTTCTGTTGTGCCATGGTAAGAAAATATGCTCTGCTTTGAAAGGAACACAAAATGTCCCCATAAAGATGTCAGATTTGTTGTGCCTTGCAGAAGACAAAATGAGGGCAGGCGGCCTGGGAGACTGTCAGCTCTGACATTTAAATTGCATGTCATTTTCTCCAATCGGATAAGCTATATTAAGTTTTATTTGACTCATCGATTTTAATATATGTTGTGTTACATTTGAAAAAGACCAATGAACCACACCCTTTCGGCAGGCCATTCTTAAATTTAATTCTAGATAGTAATGTTAAAGAAAGCATTAACACCACTGTGAACAGGTTTCACTAAACTGGAAAACCACAGGTACCCCCTAAAGGTGCCCTGTGACACTACAGGAATGCATGCATGATAAGGTCAAGTATTTAACATTCAAATAAGCCACTACTCAACGTGACGAATACTACTCAGAGTGTTGGATATTATGCAAAGCAATGGAATATAGAACGGAATATTCAAAGTGCTGGACCCGACTCAATGTACTGGACACTACTCAAAGTCGTAGGCGCTACTCAATGTGAATGACGCTACAGCAGATGATGGACACTACTCAAAGTGACTGACAATACTCAAAGGGATGCCCACTGCTCGTTACAGACACTTCTCAGAGAACCACCACGCCATTGATCCGAATATCTTTTACTTTGATGTGGCTGCCATTTTAGCACGTGTGAATTTAGCTTCTGTGTGATTAACCCTCAATGGAGGACGAGCTCAGTGGAAAGAAGCTTCCCCACACAGTGTGAACATTGCTCAGCATCGCTGGCTGGTATACAAGATAAGCCAGACACTCATAGCATCCACTGTTCAATTCCCTCCCAGAGTGCAGACACTGCTGAGTTAACGTGAATGATGAGCAAATCGATATTTGCATGATTGGTCAGAGACATAAAGAAGCACATCTCATTACTACATGTTTAACGTAGGTGAAACGATCTCATTTTTAATACCACTACCCACGGTATCTGTGAAGCTAACCTCGCAAACCGCATCATCCTTTTGGCTGGACCCTTAAATTCACTGCCCCCGTGGGTGTCGTCTTAAACACATATCGATCAAAAAGTCGGGCCTTTAGGCCAAGAAATACGATGATAACGTAAAGAGCAGCCATGCGCGTTCAGCGGCTGGCTTTTGGGGAGTAAGAACAAACGACATTAGCCATAAATTATGCTGTGGGGGTGACTGATTCACAATGTCCTTGGAAGGAGACCTGGGACCCACAAAGGCACAGATTTTATGGTCATTGTTAAGCTTGGCCAGGGGTCGGCATCCTGCCATAATGCCCCCGGGACTGCGCTGCCAGGAGATACATACTCAAGCAGGCACCTTGTTTTGGGGCGGGGGGGTCATAGCCTGTTTTATGAAGTGTACAGTGCGATCCTGCTCCGGCCCCCCGACTCAACGGGTGGCTGTGCGAGAGATTGTGCCAGCGCCGTGATAGATAGCGCACGCCAGCGATAATTAAGCAGGCGGAGGACCTGTGCTCCGGAACACGGGGCAAGGGAGGGGCGGACATGCGGGGGGACAGCGGGCCCGGACGGAGACGGATGGAGCGCCACGCTAAGTGCCGCTAATTTGTGGCACGCTGCGGCTGGCTGGACAGACGCAGTGACGCTTATTAAGGGCGGCCATAGCCATGATATACAGCTACTTTGATACCATTCATATTCCATGACACACGGGCTCTC
Source organism: Mormyrus hasselquistii (assembly GCA_026779605.1). NCBI lineage: Eukaryota > Metazoa > Chordata > Actinopteri > Osteoglossiformes > Mormyridae > Mormyrus > Mormyrus hasselquistii. Next base: position 1,746,057 of record JAODKE010000001.1, read on the forward strand.
TCTGCCTTTCTCTCCATACACATCCCTCATCCCTCCGGGTCTCTCCTCCACTCTCTCCACCACTCCTTCTTTCTGCCGCTTTGAATGCAGCCAGTGATTACAGTGAGTAAGTGCACTGCACGTGGCAAAGGGATGAAGGCTGATGTTTTTAAAGCACATTATGCTCCAGGGACCCCGGATTGCATGTCAGTGGAAGCATAAAGTCAGGCCCACTTGTCCTTTTTGAAGAAACACAGGTACATATCGCATTCAATTGTTCATAGGTCATTTTTTCAGGATTCATCACTGCATTCTTCATGATGCTCCAAAAATTCAGATCTCAGTCAATTAATAGATACAAATAAAAATGAAAATAAATGTATTAAAACTAAAAATAATCCTTGTCCTGCGATGGGCTGGCACCCCATCCTGAGTTATTCCTTGCCCTTGCGCCCATAGCTTCAAGAAGCCCTGCAACCCTGCATAGGACAAATGAGTATAGAGATGGATGGATGGATGGATGGATGGATGGATGGATGGATGGATGGATGGACGGATGTATGGATGGATGGAACTAATTCCTCATTA
>JAODKE010000001.1:1759825-1775832 GCA_026779605.1 Mormyrus hasselquistii
CCCCATCCCTCTAAACACAGGACTCTGAGGGGTTACACCCCACCCCTCTACACGCAGGACTCTGAGGGGTTAAACCCCACCCCTCTACACGCAGGACTCTGAGGGGTTAAACCCCATCCCTCTACACATAAGACTCTGAGGGGTTACACCCCACCCCTCTACACATAAGACTCTGAGGGGTTAAACCCCATCCCTCTAAACGCAGAACTCTGAGGGGTTAAACCCCACCCCTCTAAACACAGGACACTGAGGAGTTAAACCCCATCCCTCTACACGTAAGACTCTGAGGGGTTAAAACCCATCCCTCTACACACAGAAAGCTAAGAAAACCATTGTCACACACTCAAGCTGACAAGACTTTCAAACAACTTGGAATTGTTTGTTTATAAGAGTCATATTTCCTCACATCGCATTATTATAAAGCTGCTCTACACATGACTCATTCACATTTGTCCCTTTATTTTGCATTTCTCTTACCCATAAAACATCCTTCTGAGTGTATCTGAGACTCTGACAGCTTTTAACAGGTGCCTGCGTCAGGTGGCTCTTTATGAGTCAGAGACAGAAGTCGGTGTCATTAGAGGCTCATCAGAAGTTCCTCTCGGATGTCAGCTAACGACGGAGGGGACTCGCCAAACAGAGAGGGGGCACGCGCGGGCACGTTTACGCACCGATAGACAGCAAAGGATGGCGCGAGGCAGGCGGGCGGGGATGACGGGGGGTGACTCACGATGGCACGGTGCTGCCGGCCGCACCCCACTGGCCGCCGGCCCAAAGACAGCCGACGCTGACGTGACCCGCGGGCGCGGGTGGGGCCACCGATACAAGGCGAGTACACACCGAGCATGTCACACCGCGGCAATGCTTATTTAAAGAGACGGCCAGCTCAGGGGAATTTAATCAAAACGGTCATCGGGACACACGCTTGAGTAAACACAGACCATTCCTGTCAGCGCGGGCACCCTCTGCGGTCTCGCGTGAGGGATCATGAGCGCCGTGTCGCTGATGTTCCAGTTCGGACGCTGTGACGGATGGGGGGGCGCCTTATTTATTAACAGACCCATGACGGGATGACACAGAGATTAAGAGCGCCAGCCGTCCCGGCCGGATGCAGACGCAGGTGCCGCTGACATGGGGCGCGTCCACCTGCGTCCAAATGGCTGAATCAGCCTCGCGCCGCTTAGCCGGCAAAAGCGGGCGTACGCGGGGAGGGTGCCTGCCATTCCTCACATCTATCTATTATTATAGTATCTATAAGTATCTATAGTATCTTATAGTATATTTTATTTTTAATGACTGGTACTCCAAAAAACAACAAATAAATACTTGCCATATACTCTAAGACAGGCTAAATATTAATATTAAATTATGGTAGGAGCAGTCCCACTTGTGGGGACAGTACTTGTCCTGATGATTACAATTAATTAATGGCCCTGACTGGTTGTAGTTCACCGAAAACCTAGTGTCCCACCATATAACACTGCTCCATGGCAGCAGATTACACATTTTATCATGTATGCTAACAGATGTGAAAGCTAAAATTTGCAAAAAAATATACTTTTGATCGTTAATTAAAAACCTCAAATGCTTTAAAGAGGAAACAATAGGAAAACCGTCTAAAACTTGAACAGTTCCATTTGTTGGGATTCACCAGCCCTGGGGAATTGGATTTAGACACCTCACAGAGCCTCGATTGAGCTAAACCACCATCGTTAGCCTGTGGGTCCAGTTCTCCCACACAACGCGACCGGCCACCATCCTGGTGGGGGCAGCGGAACCAGGCTTTTATCTTAATGCCGCCTTCCCATGAGAGCCAGTCCGTGTTATCCGAGCTAACTGAAGCAAGCAGCATCGACTGGCTAATTATCTGCTCTGGGGCTCTGAAAATCTATAAGAGGCCTCGTTGGCAGAGGAGCCAGCCTGGAGTGCGAGCCTTTGACCAGCACAGAGCCAATTAAAGCCGCGCTGAGGAGCTACGTCGCAATAACGACCTTTGTTGGGCAAAATCATTCCAATGTGCAAAAATAAAAGCCAGGAGCTCATTTTCATTTTGCTTGCCAGAGCAGAACGATGGTTTTAAAGGATTCTTTTTGTTCTCGACTCTCACAGCCATGAGATGAGTCTTTTTATCTTTTCGTTTTCTCCACTACACGTAGAATAGAGAATATGGCCACACAAGTTCCCAAGCCATGGGAATTGAGGCCATTCTGAATTCTACTGGATCACACATATGCTGCTTTTTAAGCAGGGTGGTTTTTAAGAATGGTTTGTAATAAGTCACAGATCTGCAAAGGCTATGGCCAGCCCCTCTGGCTCCTGCCATTTCCACACACTTTTACGCTCTAAGCGATGCATAGTCATATTCCATTGTTCAGTTATAGACACATGTGCTGCATAGGGGATGCATTTTTAAAATGGTGACTATGAACTCTGTTGGTCATCCTGGCCCCTAGATGGCGCCATGCCAAACACCAAAAGAGAAATGACAAGAAAAGAATATTTCTGGATAGGCAGCTCCTGTTTGGATTTTTCATTTCCCTGTGAACTGTTCTGACTGCTGAGGCTACTAGTCCCTCATATTGAGAGATATACAGTTTGGAACCTCCTGATGGTTCCCTGGCAACCATGAAGGCAATGGAGGTCAGTGTGAAGAAGAGGTTTAATAGAACCAAGGGACAGGACCGTGACCATGTGATGCACGTGACCAGCTGCTGTGGTGCTGAAGGCCAAAAGCCAGGCCCGGGTCAAGCCCAGATTCAGAGCAGTAATGAGGTCCATTTCCTCCTCCCGAATGAGGTTGACTTTGTTGCTTGGTACAGCTCGATGTCAGCCTCTACTGCGACTAATCTAACTGGACCTTCTAGGAAGTGATGCCACGACCTGCCACATGACCAATGCATGGGCCACTTGTGCCACAGCACCTGTTGGCAGAACCTGTAAACTCAAAACGGTGATAGGGACGGATGGAAAGGGGCTGCCACAATGCCAGGGCAGCTAAGTATTACATAGCCCCACTTCCGCAGCCCAGAGAGGCTGACATCCTGCCCCTCCACAGGTGACCTGAGGTGTTTCTCCCAAGAAACATTCTTCTGATTTGGATGATGAAGGCATAAGCTCTCTGGCACCCCCTGGAGGGCTTGCACTACACCTGTAATCAGGACTCCCAGGGGCTGGCTAAGAAAGCTACTCAGCAGCAGTCCTGTATGACTTAAGTGTTTGAAATGTGCTTAAATCTCCATTCATGTATGCAGTACAGCATCACAGTGGGGCTTGGAATCCACTAAACGCATATTTCACACACACAATCCCACACTATGGACAATTTAGAAACAGCAGTTCACGTAACTGCATCTTTTTGTACGCATTGCATGCAGAGCAGGGAGAGCACTCATCTTTGGCCTATGTGACCTGGCAGTGAAGCAGACTGCAAATTTCAATATTTTTCTAATCAAATATTCTTTTGACACCTCAATTAAACAGGTATGATATTTATAACATAAATGGAGGTATTTCCCAAAGTCTGAAAGATTTACAGAGAGGCATAATTTGATCAATATTTGGGTGTATACATACATAATATTTCCATGCTTGTTCCCACATCACCTACTAAATGCGAGTTAAATAGAGATTTGTAAAAATCTAGCCACCATTTGGAGTGACAGATCCGTCTTCACGCTTAGAGATGTGTGACTCTGAAATCACAGCAGAAGAATATTGCACCTATCAAATTTAACACGTTATTTTTAACTTCCAGGATACACAGCTAGTCTGATTCTTCCCTAATCGAGATGTACGCGCTGTGAAAGGACAGAAATGGGTACGTTAACGCTGGTACGTTAATTAAACCCACCTGGATATCCAAAGCAAAAGACTTATTTGCAACATAGCACTGATACTCATCATGAGTATAAGTAAATGCTTCTAATACCTTTCGATTTTAATTTGCAGCCGGAGGTGAGTGTTATGTTCTGAAACTGGTATATGTGATATAAGATAAGAACTGGAACTACGAGTCCAGCGACTGTCATAGCAGAGAATGGGGCGGAGTCACAGGGACATTGGCCCCGTTTGAAAGCTGATTGGTTTCCAGTGTGTGTCACTCACTGACTCATAAGATTTCATTGGCTACTGATAAGAGTAGCCTCTCTGCATGAATTATGGCCCCTCCTTAAAAAAAAATCCTAGAATCTTACTGGAGAGAGCACACCGTCCATAGGAATGACACACACACTGCTAACACATGCTCATTTCCAAATAAATGTTTCAGCAGAGATTTCCCCATGCACAAAATACCGGGAAAGCCTGACATCCTGTGATTGGTGGGGCCACGGCGTGCTGGAATGCTCACCTGCTGATGTTCAGCCCCTAGAAAAATGACTCTAAATCACTACTGAGCTCCGTATTACTACCTGCCTGTAGCAAAATGCTATGCTGAATAAAATTTTATGGAAGGGTAGATTTATGCAAGCGGCCCTAACTTATGTACGTAGCATAGCGCAAATCACTCCTCCGTGGGCTTGGGGGCCACGTAGCATCTCTGCCCGCTACCGACAGCGTGATTAAGCAAATGCTCAGCCGCATTTATCACAGGCGGCCGGAGAAACAGAGTGGAAGATTTGCCTCCCAAACAGGTCGAGCAACAGAATCGCGTGTGCTGTGTACCCGTTTTACGGTTTTTGTTTTACACGCTCATTGAGACTGCGGCTGGCAGACCACGTCCAGGCAGGGGGACCGGCGTGCGGCCAATGAGCTGTCCTCATGCCAGTCACGGTACACCTTAACACACCCCCTCATGCTATTACCCCTCCCTCTGTCACTGAATTCCAAGTGCTGGACTCACCCGCTTCATGAAAAGGCAAAAATGTTTTTCTCTCTCAGTCCAACAAAAGTGGACTCACAAATGCCACAAAGATTACAGGGTTGGTTATTTTTCTGAGACAGATTAAAAGCTCCAAGATCAGCTTTGTGGAAGCATTTATATAAAGCGAAGAATAAAAATTCAAAGGCTGGTGGCTTTTTCCAGTCTGAGCTCCATCTGAAAGGTGTCTTCATCTTTTCTTTCAGGGTATGTCCAAAATTTGCAGCTGAAACACAGACCCACTGACCGCCACTGAAGGGCACACACTCGAAAAGGACACACAAACAGACAAAAAGTCTCCATCCCAATTTATTTACTGGGCTAAACTCCATGATGATAGACCCATTTATGGGGACATTGCAACCAGGAAAGTCCTGTCTGTCTGCAGGTTCAAGCAGAGACGATCTGACTAAACAGAGTCTGCTGGGAAATCCTCACCAAACACAGTTCAATATTGACAAACACTGCTGGGTAGTAAATGCAAAGCCTTTACATTGAGCTTAGGCTCACTGAGTATCTGATGTCCAACTCCAACACCCAGAGCCCCACACTGCCATGCAAAGGGCAAACACTGTAACTGGCAAGTAAATAAATCGCAAGCAACAAAACTGACATCATATATTTGATAAGGGGAAACATCATTTGCCTACCTACTTCACATATGGGTGGACAATCAGTGGACAGACAGCTCCATGCTGCAGTAAAAGAGGCCTACAGTGCTACAGTCTCCATGAGCATCATCAGCTCAGCCATGAAATGCTCTTACATCCTGGCACCTCTTTTGTCCCAAAAACCCTCAAGCAGCAGCATTTCAGCCCAGCTGGCTGCGACCAGGAGCAGCCACCAATCTGAGAATAATTACCTCAGCATAATCACATTCACATTCGCTGCGGTGTTAGCCTGTCGGAAACCTCTGCTCGGTACCACTTGGAATCACTAACCTATCACAAGTAGGACCGATTATTTACTTGTTAGAGTGAATATACACATGTTTGCTGCACTGGGCATGTAATTAGCAGCAATAAACCATTTTCCTGATTGGAGAAAAGCCCAGATCACCAGTGCTCTGCTCAGGTCCAGCCCAAGTGCAGACAACAAGAGGCCCAACCAATTACTGGGTCCTTTTCAAGGGCTGACTTGTGGGGGGGGGGGCACATCTTAAAAGACTAAAAGACATCAGAACATCTCTCCCAAAGCCTTTTCCCATGTCCCTACACACCTTGAGACATATGTACAGATATTATTACATAGAAGAATACTGGTTTATTAATCTGTTGTGAACCTGGCTGACTTGCAATTACCACCTACAGCAAACACCTCCTCAGTACTAGAGAATTCCAGTGGTACTCTACCGCCACCAAGCCACACAGTGATATGGACTCCAAACATCTTTAAAAAGATTTCCATAATTCCTTTAGTCCTGTGAGAGGATAAGTTGCAGTTTTAATGAGTAATGCAAGTTTCTTTTTCTTACCACAAAAAAAAAAATCCCAGGCTTCCTCTTGCAGAATTCTCCAGGGAGATGTGACAATTCATCACATGACAGCCCTGGCCATACACGGGCCCGCCTGCCCCAATGACTCAGTGTAAAGGATCCGCAATCGTACTTTGGCGGATAACATCGGCTCAGAAGCACTTCCAGCATGGGTGAAATCTGCCCCATAAATCTCAGCCGGGAGATGATTAATTGTTCATTTATACCAGGGGAACCCAAGCGAAAACAGCCTCTGTGACAAGTACGTTATGGCTGCCGAAGCAAAGGTGTTATTTAAGAACAAAAAAAAGTATATAAAAGTCCTCCACTCTTCAGTGATGTATATCAAGCTTCACTTGAGGTCCCTGAGTACTTCTCTCACATGCTGTTGCCTCCATGGGGGGGGAGGGGGTGACATCAATGAAAGTGACAGAACCATGACAGCGCTTCTGTATAAAATCGGACCGCTGACTTTGTGGTTGTAATTGCAGAGGAAACCCCAGACCCAAGACGAAGGAAAAGACCACTGATGTGATGGGGTGGTGTCAGTCATCTTCCAAATTTCTTCGTCTGTTCTTGTCAGCAGTAGATATTCCATATGGATCGCCCAATTGGTCAGTCACGGTCATGTGATTTTATGCCCTGCTAGCAACTGGCATTCTCGCCTCAGCCACAACTCTAGAAGGTTCTATTTCGGGTATCCTTTAAAAGTACAGTCCTCCTGTGATTAGCTCTAAATCCTACGGTACAGGAAATGCCATCAGATCATTCATTTGTGGGTTAAAGCTTGGCATGCAAGCAGAATCTATGCAGTGAGGCAGTGACGTCAGGACCCCAGAAGAGCCTTGAGGCTGCTGTGAGGCTGCCTCCCCTCACCTTCTCCTCTTCCTCTGCCTGTTATTCCTCCAAACTTAGCTAATAAACAGAACCCTCCCCGCATAAGCCCAAAAGAGAAGCACATGTGTTGAAGGCGGCCATTAATTTTTCAGTGAAATAGGTGCAGAACATCACTTTCATATTTCGGTTTTTGCTTCATAAATTTTTCATTGAATCTGAGACTTATCTCAGCATCCTTTAGGTACAAAATAAGTAGTTTTACATATTACATGTGCGACTGGATGCCAATATGAAATACACTAAATCATTTTAAGGTCCCAGTAACTCTCGTTTTGATTGACGACTGTGCAAAGTAGTTTTAAATCACAGTGCCCCTTGTTTTGGAAATGGCTGCTGCCGTCCTCCCGCATCACCGGTACACCAACCACAGTTCACACTTTCTGGAAATTTCCAATGCAAATATATATGTGTCTGTGTAGAGGCTGAGCAAATGTATGCTGGTGGATGGAAACACTGATTCAGGGACAAATGTTTGCTCTTGAATGCTAGTCCAGGTCAAATAAAATTTGTTTTTCTAAAAGCAAGCATGTGTGCATGTGTGTGAGCATCTTTTATGGGCAGCACAGAGACCTCTCACCTGAAGGGTGCCATGTTTGATTCCTGCTGCCCACCCACTCTGCTGGGTTTGCATGGGCTTCCTGGGGGGGGTCCTATTTTCCACCAACATGTCCAAAGACAGACAGTTACTTTATTGATCTCTTTAAAGTGCCCACAGTGTGTGTGTGTGTGTGAGCCTTTTTCTGGACCGGCGTTTCATCCAGAGTTTTCCCCCACCTACTGGAATAGGCTCCCAGCTCACCATGACAGTGCAGAGAATCAGAGGTTATTAATGGATGCATTTTCAAGCTTCTGCTAAACCAGCGATTCTCAACCAATGGGTCAAGACCTAAATTTGGGTCGCAGCAAGTTTTGAAAAGATCACAAGGCAGAGTTGGAAGCACTTTAAAATGAGCAAACTCCTATACTGATCCACAATCAGCTTTTCTATCCTAGAATTAACCTATATAAACGGACCTTGGGTCTGCAAATGCTTAGCGCAAAATGGGTGAACACTCAACCGATCCAAAGCCAAACCACAGATGCTTCATTTAAAATTCCCTGGCACATCCAATCAGATTTGTGCAATAGGCATCGATTGGCATAAATTGCAGAGTGCACTGCATGCTTGATCATAGCGTTAATTTAAACCTATACTTGATATAGATGAGAAATACTGCACCAGAATAACCCAGAGATGTAACGAACCTCCCTTTACAGTCCTGTTACATCCTCATAGATCAGTCCCTGTGCACCATCCGGAACTCATACGTACAGCCTGCCTCATCATACCCCCAGAGCTGCGGGTGTGATGAGGCAGGAGAGCAGCTGCTTGTGAGCACTCGGGGTCCATCCGCGTGCCTAATTACAGCTCGCACCTCCGTATACACACGCCATGCCGCATGTTCGGCTTCCAACGTGGGCGTCCCTGCTGCAGGGGCGCCATCTCCGCCAATGATTTATTCCGTGCTGCATCACAGGGCCAGAGAAGACATGTCATCTTGGGTTTTTATATGTATTCTTTTATTTCTTGGTGTCCTGCCAGAGATCGCGCTAACAGTAAGAGCAGCGACACAGGCTTCTCAGCAGACAGCCCTGAACGCAAAGCCCCCAGTCGGGCTCGGTGGGAAGCAGCCATGTGACCGTCATGCATGTAGAGGCAGGGGTGTCCCGAATCGCCAGCACACCCCGCACACACGGCGTCTTACTGGATCCTTTTCAAGGACCTGACCCATCAGAGTTCACCTAAGAGTAGGGCTGCGGGGGCACGTCTCAAATGGGTCTAATGGTGCAGCTCAGGAACTCAGCCAGGGTGGGGGTGTCAGTGCGAAACGGTGGAAAGGTCACGCTGCAGCCACACCTGCCCCTTTACCCTTGCACCGCCGGTAAGTCTCTGTCTTTAGCCCGAAAGCTGCAGTCTCCCCCAAATCCTCAGCCCTGTCAGGCGCAAACAGCTGCACAGCTGTCTGTGATACACTCTATTAGCAGCGTGACGCACAAACGCACACAATACAGCCCCACACATCCCGGAAGCTTATAAATCAGACACTGTTTAAATGCCGGATAATCATCATGCTATTTATATGTCTAAATTCTACAGCAGCGGCTGCAGGACAAAGAGACCCATAAAGTCAAGATGTGGGAATTTCCAGACCGACCGGCACATCTTCTAATTTAGCCAAGACCAATCATGCTGAAACAAAACAGCAAAAGGGCCCAAGGATCTATCAGAATTCAGGAGAAGGCAGGAAATACAAAAGCTGCTGCACGTACCCTGCCTTCCTGTTGACCGGCAGTGCGAAGTGACGTGTGAATTATAGTCGTTGGAAGTAATTCCAGCCACTCCTCAACAGGAGGTGCCATTAAGGGGATGGAAGTGAGGCAGCATCACAGAGAGCATGGGACGGCCCTCTTTCCCCTGAGTCGGGGATCCGCTCAACATGTTCATGCCCACAAAGTAATAAAAGTACAGCAGCCACTGGTGTGTGTCGATGTAATTACAGCACATGCAATGGTCAATAGAGTTGCCTAATGTAGACTAGAAGAGGATCAACGCTGCTGGTGAAACGGCAAAAAGCATTGCCATGCAACATGGTGAAGGCCGCACTGGGAAGATTCCCATTCATTTTTCATGGCCGAATAGAATCACGTGATCCTGGATCCTTCTTGTCAGTGGGAGGATGTATTTGCACATATTTGCATATTTAGCACGTAATTATACAACACACCAGCCAGGACTTGAACTACTTGGAAAGCGCTGCCATTTATGTATAAGCTGTTAATAAGGAAGAGGAGAGATATGTGGAGACTGAACACACACACACACACACACACACAAACACAGTTTAATTATGCCCATAACATCTGCTCCAGATAGCCCAGCATCATGATCTTTCTGCTCTGCCGGTCATTTCTCGCAGGTCTCTTCACTACCAAGGCACTACAGTACAGTGATTCTGCCACACACCAGCAGGGGGTGATCAGCAGCATAACCATGATTATTTCAGTCCCACACCACTAGAGACCAAAGTCCATCTCCACAAGGCTTGTGTATATTTTCTGTTTTTCCCTAAATACCCCTCGCCTCGAGAGGGCTATTTGTCTGCGACCTCGTCTCTCCACGCCTTCCTGCCTGCCACACAATTCCTGTGCGTTTCTGTTCATGTGTGATTATACTGGCAGTCATGTAGGGGACACCTGGTGCCAAAGCACAGCCTCGCAGCAGCCTCACCTCAGCACACACCACAAGCACAGCTATACCCACCGTGACCCTCTTTGCTGATTAGAAAGGTTATCATCCATCAAAAGCTACAGAGCTACATGTCTCTCTGTTTAATTACTTTCATTGGCTGCATGCACATGACTGCAAGCAAGTCTGACATAAATAAAATGAGTATGTTGTGCTTTGTTTGGTGTGTCCCTTCTATGCCTCCATCTACATACATCGATACACACATGTATGTCTGCAGTGGAGGGTGTAGTCTGGTGTTGGTGGCCCCATCTCCAGCCTACCGAGCCTGGCTCATAGGGAAGACGAAGACATGGGGTAATATCCGTGCATGCGGACTTTGTAAAGACATTGTGAGATTTTAAAGTGAAATTGAAGGCATCCAATATACGGACTGGATCTGAGTGAGCAAGTATGGGGCCTTAAACATCTTTTTTTCGCCAACAAGTATTTGCAACAGGTTGCTTCCGAGAAGCCCATTTTTGGGTATCCCAGTGACAGGCGGCCTCATTTCCCATGACACAAGCAGATGCGTCTTGGGAAATTTTAAGAGTACAAAGGAAATAACCTGAGATGTTAGTGGTGTGGGACTGAAATAATCATGGTTATGCTGCTGATCACCCCCTGCTGGTGTGTGAGATGCCATAACCTGAGATGAGGAGGACGACGAAGAGGCTCATTTTTCTGACAGGAGAAACGTTACATACAGAAGAACATGAAAGCGGTACTGAAAAGATCTGAAAATGAAAGGTTTGGCTCCTGTCGACTTTCCAGCATCGTGCTAAGGGCGCCAAAGTTGTATTTCAGGAGCTTTGGAGTTAAATGAAAGCGTAAACAAACAGGTTAATTACGCATTTTATAAACAAATATGTGATGATGCCCTGGAAAAATCTAGGACAAAATCTGTTTATAATACCAAACCAAAATCCTTCACAAAAGTCTTTTTCTGAAAAGTTACACATGAAATTTTACATAAGATACTCAATTAAAAGTTGATATAATTCAGCAGAGTCCCTACGGTAAACAGTCTACAGCTACAATAACCCATTTCCCATTCTCACCAGCGGCCAAATGCTGTCCCACTCCCCTCGTCGTACTGGGAATATCCTTTTGCTGATGATTGGCCAGTCTGACATCCCCTAAATGTCATCACATGCACAGTGGTAACCATGGCAGTAGGTGGAGGATAGTTGCAGTGATGGTTACCGCTTACAGTATGAAGGAGCTGATCCACAGTGACGCATTTTGCGCCTCAGTCGACGGAGGCCCGTCTGCCTGCATTAATCGAAACGCAGCTTGAGGGAAAATGATTTCTAGTCAGCTGACATCCAGAAATAAAACAAGTTACTGTACCAATCAGGCTCCAATCAGACATGTCTCAAATGAAATGGAGGAGTTTAGCAGAGAGAGCAACTTATTTCAGCGTCATGTATAGTCGCGGCTCACACGCTAAAGATATGCAGATGTCCCTAAAGCCACATATCAGGGGAAGCACAACTTCGAAAAGACAGAGCATATCACAGCTTACGGGAGAATGTGAAGGCTGGGTAAACCATAACGATGCTCCTTGTGTCAGCCTCGGCTGTTCCACAAACCAGATGAACCCCCCCTGCCCCCAAGCATTGCGGAATATGACATACTATAGGTAGCTGACAACAAGACCCTGTGAAACCCACAGGGACATGTACAGAACAAGAACAGGGCCGGGTATAGAACAAAAACCACTATCAACGTGGATGAGCGGCCCCATTCTCCACAGGGTGAGGTTCCAAGACCCTCGGAATATCCACGTGACAGAGGGGATCCAGATGAGCAGACATGATCATAAAACGCCCCATTAACAGTCTAAATGAAAAGTGTTGCTGGTCTATTCCAGCAGATTAGGAGTGATCTGGAGATCAGCCCTTAGCCAGTGTGACACGCAGAGGAACAGAGCTGGCCTGTAGCGACAGGCAGATATGTGTGAATGGGTAAAGCCAAGCGGCCCGTTCAGAGCAGACACCGTGCTGCCCGTGCAAATGGGATGAGCCACATAATTAATTCAATTTTCTCTTCATGGAGCTGCTAAGTAGTCTCGAGGTGTCCCATTTTTCAATTCAATTTGTTATCAACCCTGTTGTGAAATTAACACAAGGCATTGCAGTGCTTCCGACATTTTCCACGCACCCTTAACTCATTTAGTAACACCAGAAAAATCCATCCAGTACCGACTAAGGTCTCCATGTGCATGCTATCCCACTGCATGCGCTGGGAGCGTGCCAGAGAGACAGCGCCCTCTGCAGGTTGACTGCAGGCTGGTTGCAGGCTGCTCACCTTACCAAAGCCATAAGAGCTTTGGGTTTCGGCTTCTATTACCTCACGGGTGCAGAACCCAGGCGAGTTACTGAGTAGAACTGCAATCCTGGTTTCATAGCACTGATTCTTCTTCTGAAGAGTCTGCTGTCTCTTGGTTCTTGGATGCCTTGTTCTGTGCACAGTAATAATACTGAAAAGAGCAACATTTGGCTCAGTGAGCTGGTTGCTGTTTTGAGCCCAGCCTTAGCCCATCTACAGGTCCTTGAGCAAGGCCCTTAACCCCCAGCTCCTGGGGCACTTCCTACAGAGAGCAAGTTGGGGGAGGTATAGTGAGAATTTCGCCATGGAGATCAGGGGGAAGCTTTCCATCCACAGAAACACTGTTCATTATTAATCAATTTACTGAAAACAAGAAAAGCATCAGCTAGTGGAGCAGTGACTGCCATGCTTGTCTGATCGCGACAATGGAAAACCTTGTTCAGAGTACAGGACTTTTCCACTTTCGCCGATCAGCACACAGTGACCTTTGAACTGGCTAAGCCCAACTCCGATACTTGTTGACAGGAACGAAATCTGAATGAAAGAACATCGAACAGCCACCGCTGCCACCACTGCCGCCCCCATTCTATAGCAAAGACCTAAGGCACGTGATGTTACAGATCTGGGCCCCAGCCAGCAAGGCCAGGATGTGCAGGGCGGAGCTGGAACAAGCTCCCAAGGAACAGGAGGGCATGATGGAGACCACCACAGCTGAAGTTCACAGGTCCTCACAAAATCCACTCTCAGATATCATCACACAAGGTGGCATTCTGGGAAGCACGTGATCTGACATCAGTCTATCGCACGGCACAACTCGCCCCTTGGCCACTCCCTGCTTATCATTCATCCTGTTACGCATGTGAACGGCAGACCTTCGTGATACTTCAGCTCCCTGTGAGGGTAACCCGTGAAATCCGGGCCAGGCTGTCGCCCCACTTAGACAGGCTGATGAAACACACCGGGCTCTGTCCAAGTTCTCCATTAACGGTTGGGGCACAGGGCAGCCGGGGAGCACGGGGGCCGGGGCAGGAAGCCAGAGGCGCCTCTGCGGCCATTCTGCCGCCAGGCGTCACGGACTCTCATTACCTCAGATGTTTTATAGCTATTTCTCTCCCATGAATTATTCAACTTCAGAAAAGACTATTAAAAATACATAGGGACACGGCCACACATTATTCTCTCATTGGCGGAGGATAGGTACTGATGGCTGTTCTTTAACACTGGGGGCAATTAGAGCCAACACTCTCCATAAGCTGTGAGGTGATGCATTCATCATTCGTAAGTACCATCGCCAGGGCCTTGTCGTGGAAATGGCTCATCACTGCAGACCCTGGAAGAGACTAACCTCAGAGGCTTCCATTCACTCAGGACAGCTCCCCTCCATCATTCCACACCTCACATCTTTCTATTCTCACAGTTCTTTCTATTTTGTTCTGCAATGGGATCCGCAGAGTTCCAGCACCTTCTGTCATGTACACAGGCCCAGGACCGCTGGTGACTGCTATCACACCACACTAACTCTTATTCATAGCAAATTGCTCACAGCATTTTCCCAGAATTGACAACTTGACTACGAAAATTAATTCTTTTGTTGCTGTTTTCCTTTTCATTATTTTTGTTTTTCTTCAAATATCTTAAGAATTTCTGCAGGGTCTTTATGACATTACACAGAACCTTTAAGTCACTCAGTACTCACACCATCAGACAGAAACGATGTCATACACTACCTACATTATTCAGAACATTCACCACATCACAGATCATGTATTTGACATCATACCGTATGCATATGACATCACATAGTGCCTATATGACATCACTCACAATATATCACTCACATCATTTCGTGCTCAGCAGCTCGCACAACAAAGTAATGAAGTTGGTCAGTATGCTGTGTATGCACCCAATTCCAAGTCAAAGTGAAGATATAAAAACCAGAGGGGATCTTTTTCTAAGGCTTGAACTGCTAGCCAATGTGATGAATTAATCTCCTTCCATCTACTGTTTATTTCACTTTAACGATAATATACCCACAAAAACAACTGCAGACCTTGGGGGCCGTCAGAGATGTAGGTATTCCTGAGAAAACAAAAGCTGGAGAATAAGTGCACGAAAAACAAACAGTGGCTTTTGCGGGGTGCACCTGTTTGTGTGATCTCTGCTTGTGCTGTATAGTGGTGATGCCAAAAATTAACCGCCCAAACGTTCACGCCATGCGGGTGTGAAATTACAGCTACGGTGCGAGTCCACACCACGCTTCCAAACAGCAATACACGTCCATGCTGCTGACCGCCTCACCCAGCCTGCACCTGCTCCTCGAAAAGCACCAAGAAGCACAGAGAAGCACCTACTAAACATGAATATGTTTTCTCATTATAGTTTAATAAGAAAGGCATTACTATAGTCAGCAGTCTCTATTAAATCTTGCATTAAACGTAATTTATGTTACCCATAGAGTTATTACGGTGCAGTTATTATTAATACTGTCTGCTGCTATAACTTCGATTTGCCCGCTACCCAACTACCCAAAAGGAACACGCTCTCTTTTAATGGTGACATAAGCATGTTTTTTTTTAATCACCGTCCATGGATTATTTAGCTCGGGGGGGCATCAGCAGGATTGGGAGGGGGGGCTTGTCTCCACACCTTCACGCCTCCCTGCCCCGCTTATGAGTCATGATGAGCAACAGTAGGAGCGCGCCACAGGTCACTTCCAGCAGTCACGCTACGCTACACACGCACAGCAAAAAGCGCCGCTCTCTGGCCACCGGACGCCCGGACACTGGGAGCCAACGGCACCTCACCACCTGGCCCCTACCAAAGTCCCTCCGGTAGGGCTTCCAAACAAGCCTTTCCTCTACTCCCCTCCTTCAGCACAAGGCAAGACAAAGGCGTCCACTCGATCTGACCAGACATGCAAAATCACACGCTCAATGCTTCAGCCGGTAGAGGTGCCTTGACACCCCCTGCCTTCATGGCACGACATGCCTTCTGTCACCACACGGGGGAGTACTGTTCAGTCACCTTGGTTTTCTCAGCTTCCCCCAGGTTGCTGAGAGTGCGGCTCCCCCAATCAGAGCGCTCTTTAACAAGTCATGTGACATGTGACTTTACAACAAAGTGACTTACATTCCGCCCATATTCTGTATTCTGTTCTAGAAATGTCTAGGTGGTGGGGG
>JAODKE010000001.1:1817819-1838695 GCA_026779605.1 Mormyrus hasselquistii
CAAGGCCCGGGCAGAAGGAGGGATGTGGCCGTGCCGTCGACGCCGAGGAGGACAAGGCCCGGGCAGAAGGAGGGGTGTGGCCGTGCCGTCGACGCCGAGGAGGACAAGGCCCGGTCAGAAGGAGGGGTGTGGCCGTGCCGTCGACACCGAGGAGGATAAGGCCCGGGCAGCAGACACACACCAGGCCTCAGTGATGCACTTTCGGTTGAGACTGCAAAGACACCCACAGACAAGAGATAAGAAGGGCCTTCATCCCTACCTGCTCATTCACAGCAGGCTTCTCACAGGTTTGACTAATTAAACCATGTATGTCACCAAAACCCTCATCAGTCCTAATATAGAAATACAGTTATTCAATCACATTATGCTGAAACTTTAAACAAATTTTGATGGATTTTGTTGAGAGATTGAGTTTCACAACCACATCCTATCACCATCAGTTGTGTCTCTGCTGGTCTCAGGACCGAAGGAAGGTCAGCACACACTTTTAATTATTACAGTTTAGCAGATGCTACCCAGACAAATAGTTGAAGTGATACACACACACTAAAACACGTAAGCATTTTTAATTAAGCACCTTCATCAGCAATGCTATTTCAGTCCCACCCAGACACTTTACAAGCAACACTCTTACCTGCCAGAAGGGGGCGCTGTGGGGAGTCTCCGACACAGGGGTCAGGAGGTTGACTGTGCTCCTCCTGTCATCGCCACTCAGCCCTGCCACCTTAGCCGCCTTCCCATAGGTGCTGGGCATCTTGTGCTTCCGCCCCTGGGGACGCGATAAAGCAAGGAGGCCATGCTCCTCCATGAGGGGGTGAGACGCCTTCGCATCAGCGCCCCCCGGCTTGGCAGCCTCGCTGTGGCGGGTGTGTCCCAGGAGCTCTGCTTTGGCACAGAAAGGGGGCCCCCCATTGGTGGGATTTGAGTGTGAGCTGAAGGAGGAACCTGCGATGAAGCGGGGCCTTGTGAGGGAAGACAGCGACGCCTGCCAGGAAGGTGTCACAACCTGGGGGGGCCTGCCCCTCCTGCCTCCCGGGATGCCCCCGGCTGCCGCTGACCGCTGGCCCCCACTTCCTTTGGCTCTGACCTTTTTGCCCTGGGTTGACATGGGGGCCTGGCCAGGGCTGGGAGGCACAAACGAGTCAACCTCCTCAGGCGAGGGTCTGCAGGCGCGGCCGCCGTGCGGAAACATGGCCAGGCAGGTAGCCATGGAGACATCGCTGGACGGAGTGGCGATGGCGGGGGCGCTTACAGAGTACGACGACACAGAGGGGGACAGGCAGGCTGAGCCCGGTGCACCCAGGGGCTGGAGGCTGGGCAGCCCCCCAGGGAAGGCCCTGGTTCCCTCAGCTGCCAGGGGCACCTTCCTGCATCATAGGGCGGATGGCACCACTTATACCGCGTACTGAAGAGGGGCTTACAGGTCAGACCACTGACAATAGAGACATTCAGAAAGATTATAAAGCTCGATCTATTTGACTAGGAATCCAGAGAGCCAGGGGTAAAGGTATGGAAGGAGACAGGCACGATGCTCACCTCCACATCTGCGAGCTCATGTGCTTGTCCACTATGTGCTGCAGTGCCCGTCTCAGGCGATACAGGCTGCGGTTAAAGACGTAGTTTCCACGGCCCATCAGCCGACTGCCAAAGGAGCAATACTGAGGGACAGGGAGAGAGGGGAAGAAACACAGGCGGCATAACGCATCAGTAAGACACAGCCCCGTATGGGAAACACCACCCCCGATCACAGCACGTACCCCCAGGGGCAAAGGGTGGCGGGTCGAGCCAGGACAGTCCGCAGTGTCGCAGTCCTCCGGAGCACCACCCTCGTCGCTAGATATCCGGCTTCCGTCATCCCCCCCCAGGCAGGGGGGTGCAGACCCGACAGCGGGTATGACACTGGAGCCGTTATTCACGCTGAACCAGGAGACACAAAATACAGATTGGAAGAAAGAGCACAAAGATGACATTTACAAGTGAACGTCCTACACAGCACCAAATACATGCTGGCAGACTTTAAGCATGTCAGTTGTTTTTCCGTCTCCTTTAGGTCAGGAGTGGCCAATCTTATCCTGACAGGGACGCTGTGTATGTGGGTTTTCTCCACAAATCCCTGATTAGAGTACTAATTAGAGGACTGATTGGTTAAAGAGTCCTCACACCTGGGTCTGAACAGCTGACCTAAATGTTATCCCAAAAACCTGCATACAGACCGGCCCTTTGAGAATAAGATTTCTCACTTCTGCTTTAGATGTACAGCATAAAGTAAAACAGTAAAACTTTACTTAAAGCATGCATGTATAATGCATCAGATACCTTCACAATGCATTATAATGCATTCATAAAGTATTATAAACACAGCTATAACTATTTATAAAACAGCATAACACATTATAGCCGTGTGTATTACACTTTATGACTGCTCATGAAGCACTCATCTATAATGCATTACAAATGCCTTCATAATGCGTTTTTATGCCTGAAGGTATCTATAATGCATTATGATTACTGCTTTAAGTAGTGTTCCCAAAAAAATTCAGAAAGGCTATGGACTGCCCTCTGGTGGCCAGAGAGGTCTCTTCATGTAATTTCTCCAATGTTGTTGTTTCAGTTGACAGCAGATGAGTGGAAGTACATGGTATACAGAGCTGAATAAAAATTTCACCTGAAACAGAGGCGGGTCTTGAGTGCGGCTGTGCCCTTGCCATCATGACAGTTTGCGGGCACACCATTCTGGCAGTCATGTGACAGGGTAGGCCGAGCCTTGGATGAGTCCCTCCAGCCTGCCTGCTCCTTGCCACGGCCCGTCTGGCTCTCCTGATGTCGCCCCCTGTGCTCCGCCAGAAGCGAGTCGAAAAGCTTCCTGCGGCCCAGCACAGCGCGTCTGTGTGTCAGTGAGTGTGTCTGGGAAGTGGACGGTACACAAGAGAGAGAGAGAGAGAGAGAGAGAGAGAGAGAGAGCGAGAAAGAAAGAAAGACATGCTTTACAACCAAGAAGTGGATCATCAGACTAACCGCTTTTGACATCACAATACATTAATTGTCTCAGAATGTGAGGGCACCCAAATAAAGGCAATTAAAGGTGCCTGTCTGCCTGAATCACCAACCAACCCCGACAATAGTTTATCAATATAATTAGGTGGCTCCTACTGCATGGGTGCCCGTGACGAACCTTGCAGGTCAACGATCGCGTGCATGGGACTCTGCTCTCAGGGTCCAGGACTCCACAGTGCTTGTTGGGGTCAAAAACCCTTCCTGGGAGGAAGAAAAAGCCACAAAAGCATAAACAGGAAGGTCTGTGAAGTCACCGGCCACAGCATTAGTTCATACAGAAAGCTAGGTCACCCAAAGGCAAAAGTGGCTTGTCTCCCCCTCAAAATCACACAGAAGTGCTTTTACACTAATTCCACAGACCTGCCTAATAATTTGGACCATGCTAAAAGTCGGCTGCCAGGTATAGACCTCCATATCGCTTACCCAGTACAGGGACACAGTTAGCCTTGAGCATGTCCCAGGGACCACACAGCAAATGGCAGAGGAACAACCTGTATAGGATACCACTTTTCTTAGCAGGGCACACGCTCTCATACACAATCAAACATACAGGGCAATTTAGCCATGCCAGTTAGCCTGCATATTGTTTTGCTGCAGGGAGAACCAGGAGAAAACCCAGACAAACATGGGACAGACATGTAAACTCCACGCACAGAGGCAGGAATTGAAACACTACCATGGGGGGTGTGAGGCTTTCCTACAGTCACAGTCACAGTCACAGTGATGCCCTAGATACAGAAAGTGCTGTTACAAACACCAGCGTTGGGTCGCCACTCTTCAGACGGCAAGAATGGGCTGTTGACTGTGGAGGAAGTACTTTGAAGGAAATGGCTTGCTTACAGATTTTAAGCATGACTGGATGATGGGTGGTGGCAAAGGGGAAAGTCACAACAGGCGAAAAATTTGGCAGCGAATCAGAACCAGAGCTGTGTGGGTTTCAGCAAGTGACGTCCGGAGAGAAGGTATCCCGCTGATTCCCGCTTCGCCGACCCGGGCAGGGATTGACTGCTCATGAGATTTAAAAGCTTTGTTTCTGTTTAACCGTTTTTGTGATATACACACTCACACACCAGTCACGCACCAATCACGCACCAGTCACGCACCAGTCACGCACACATGCACTCCTACCAACTCCAATTAGCCTCAGCATGTCTTTGGACTGTGGGGGGAAACCGGAGTACCCAGAGGAAACCCCACGACGACACGGGGAGAACATGCAAACTCCTCACACATGTAACCCAGACGGAGACTCGAACCCGAGTCCCAGAGGTGTGAGACAACAGTGCTAACACTGCACCACCATGCCGCCCCATTTTAAGCTACATACTTAACATTATTATGTAATTTTGTAATTGATTCAGATGACTTATTTTCCTCAATGCAAGCCTCACCTGACAGCTTGGTCCCCTTAGTGCCATTTTGATGCCTTCTGTCCAGCAATGAGGGTGGGGCACTGAGTCCCCTGTCCAGAGGACAGGGAGGGGTACTGAGCTTCTGATCCAAAGGAGAAGGCGAAGCGTTGGGTCGCCGGTCCAGTGGCGAGGGAGGGGCATTGGGCCGCTTGTCCAATGAGGAGGGAGAATGGGTCAGCCGCCTGTCAATGGCAGAGGGGGAGACACTGGGCCGTCTGTCCAGCGTGGTGGGGGACGTGGTGGGGTGCCGTTCGTACGAGCAGGCAGGGCCCTGAAGCCCTCGTCCATTGAGGACCTTCTCCAGAGATTTCTGGGATGCTGGTGGCATTAAGGAAGATTTGACACCATGAGGAACGGGGGCAGTCTTGGTCCTCCCCAGGGGGGGCATCTTCTCCAGGCTTACCACAGGTACTGATAGACTGAGGAAAGAAGGGATGGGAGGAGGAAGAGTCGGTCAGAAGAAGAAGATGAACCATCCTGCAGCTCAGCGCCAGTACTTACTACCCACCATGGCTTGCCCTGGGACACTTTGGGTGGGTTCATGGCATGGGGTGTCCTGTTGGAGGCACTGTGCGGGTGATCTCGAGATGCTTTGTAGGGCCTGGCTGGTGCACTGGGGGAGCCGCCAGGGTCGGGGCCTAGGGGACCTTTAGGCTTCTTGGGGATAGAAAGGCCCCGGGGACTGGAGGAAGAGCCATGCCTTCGCTCTAAAAGGCAGGGTGAGACACACAGCTGAGTGAGGCCCAGCCAGGCCCTCCTGGCTCTCTGAGCAACGTGCAGCAAACTATTCACCAATCACTGCATGGCTGGCGTGCATGGGCAGGTTTCACACGATGTAAACAGCGCACTTCTTCATAAATAACATAAAGGCTTAAGAGACATTTAATACAAACCACAAGAAACAACAGGGAATAACAGATGAGGATACACTAAATAAGGAGATGACCACTGTACTATCCCATTAGAAGCACCAAATGTACAGCAGAATAAAACACGGGGAGCCGTGTGCAGCCTGTGCTGGGCTGTCACCCATGCCACTGATCTCCGGGACGACCTACAGGCACAGCATGCTTCACGGGGCCCTTTATCCATGGTAACTGGGGTCAGAAGCCCCCCTCACCATTACCATGACAGAGGGAGCCAAGAGTCTGCCCCTGCTACATATATGACATTACCCAGCATCCCTCACCATAACAAAGGCACAGTCCATAACCACTCCTACATGTGACATTACCAAGCATCCCTCACCATAGCAAAGGCACAGTCCCAAACCATCCCTATATATGTCACATTACCCAGCATCCCTCACCATAGCAAAGGCACAGTCCCAAACCATCCCTACATGACATTACCCAGCATCCCTCACCATAGCAAAGGCACAGTCCCAAACCATCCCTACCACAAGCTCCCTAGGTTGGCACAGCTTACACAGCTCATTGTAGACACCTACTGAAAGTTCAGCTAAATCACAAAATATGCCAGCAGCCGGCAACAATCTACTCAAATTCATTAATTGTTATGGGGGCATCGACCCAGCTCAGTATGCAGTACTACAGTATGCAAAGGAGTTATTGACTTCTTCACTAACAAAAATTGGTTTGTTCTGTTCCCACCCTCTGGGGAAACAGGCGGTCCTTGCACCTTCAAATGAGCATTCCCAAAGGTGCTACTTCAAGCACCAACCTTTAGTTTCACTCATCTGCCAGCTGGACAGTCTAAAGATGTAATCGATGAATCTCTGATCTGCAGTCAGCCTTCTTGAGACAAGGTTCTGCTCCCTGAGAGTCACCAGAGTCTTTCTCAAACTGTACTGACTCAGAACTGTCTCACAACAGTTTAGCAGCAGGGGAAGACCTGAGTTTGGCATAACGGGCCACTATCACGGCATCAGTAACCCAGCATCCGGTTGCACAGCCTCTGGGCTGTCAGAGGCTTTGACTGGCAGACCGAGTGACCAATCACCTAAGGTCTAATGCTAAACTAATGAGGTCAGGGGCCGAGGATGAGGCTGACCCAAACCCGGGAGTCCCAGAAGCTGCCGCAATGACAGAATTAGAGTCATTCTACAGTTTATGCCAGTCATCAAGGCCGTCATTATTATGATTAAGGAAGTAAAAACGGAAAGGGATCAGCACCGGGTGGCACATGCCAGCTACCCATTTTACAGACAGGTGCTGCCCAGAGGGAACATTCCAGAAGGAGCCATGTCAGGCATGGGTGCTGATAGCAGGTCTAGAGAGGCAAATGGCACAGACACCCCCATGATGAGGGCCAGTGATCACTCACAGCTTTAAACAGCGATGCAACAGCAGCCCAAGGTTACCAAGTTTATTATGAACGTTCTGGAAAAGCAACATGGGGTGTGATCGTTCTGTGGAAGAGGTGACAGACAGAGGTGAAGATTTGCCTGGGGGTCTCTGTGTCACAGAGGAGCCACACTTTCTCATCTGGTGGCACCCAGGTGACAGATTGTGCTGTAGTGGAGACAGCTTGCTCCCATGTCAGCGAATGTACACGCACAGGGTGCTAGTTAACAGCAAGACTGTCATGACCATGACCTAGACCCAGGAATAACATTTCATTTTATTTATTTGGCAGATACTTTTATCCAAAAATCACAGATATTTCTAAGACAGTCCCTCAAGCAATTGGGGGACTCAAGGTCTTTGTTCACTTGGTCCAACAGTGAATTCATTTTGCTGACTGTGGGATTTGACCTGGTGACTTTACAAACACAAGCACCGAGACCCAATCCACCAAACCACACACTGCACCCTATGAAGATATGAAACCCAAAAGATGGGGGAACTAACTAAATGGGCACAGACTGACCTCACTGATAGTCACAGTGACCTTTATTTATTTGCACCAAGTCCAGATTTGTATTGCTGCACTCAGTATAATAAAAATGGACTTTAAAGACATTATTATTATCAGTGTACAGAAAGGCCAGCCTGACAAGATCACAAGTGCTAAAACACAAAATCGCCTGTCACCCACAAACCATACCTGTGCATAAAGCTCCCTGTTCATCTTAGTGCAGGTGTGCAAACAGGCAACATGCCAGACAAAGTGCAAAGTCCAGCTCATGATTTGGCAGCCGCAAACTGTCCATGGCCCACAGCTATGGAGACTCACACAGGCACTAGGCCATGAGGTCCTGGACATTTTACAGCATTACTGCAAAGGCCAGAAGAACAAAATTACCAGCTACCACTGAAGTAATATCTACTAGATTACATATGTCATAAAACCACCAAACAACCAAAATGTTTGATGCAGTCCCATGCAGAAAGGATTTGTAAGAGTAGCTCCAGCTTCTGAAATCAGTCATTTATTCTCCAAAGGAAATTCTCTCACCAGACAGGGAGAGTCAGCCTGTGACTGAGTGTCTACAATGACAGGACTCAAATTACACCAGCAGCGACAGCTGAATGATCCCCGATCAACAGCATACACAGATCCAGCAGCCGACCCCTTCAAATGGCACACAGGCGCCCACGCGTGACAGCTGAGCCACACCATCACCACCGCAGCGCAGTGCAACGCAGCGCAGCGGGCTACGCGCATTTTCTGCCTGAGCATGCGGGTGGGGTGTGGCGCTTGGCCAAGCCACCGTGCTCCACTGCCAGAAGCGAAAGTAAACATGGTGCTGGCAGAGAAGAACGCACACCAGCGGCCGGATGGTGAAACGGCGCGCACTAACGCCAAGAAAGAGCAAGAGATACAACGGTAAAAGACACACACACAGGTGATCATGGCAACACAATCTCACGGGCACCAAGCCTGAGGTCTGAAGACAGTGTCTGTTTGGTGTAAATACAAAAGAGATATGCTGCCATTTTGTTTGTTTTAATCACAAATGATTTGCAGTGTCTGGGGCCAGACTAGGACCCTCACAATGATCCACTCACCCTGCCACATGTCAGAGCAGAGAACGCTGAGCATTCAGCCCTGTTCAGGTTCACACAGCTCAGAGGCACACCAACATAAACACAAGTGCCATGAAAAGGGAAGCTTGCCTCACAAGTTCAAAATCAGTTGCCCACTGGCACTCACCTTGTGTGATCCATCAAACATGCCCAGGTGAAGATCTCACAGAGCTCATATCGGACTTTGTTTTTTATGCTCTGCACACAGGAGCATATGAATTCATGCAAAAGATACGCAGTCCAGCTAAGGAGGGACAAAACACAGCACAAAAAAAACCCCCAAGAAAACTTACCGCAGTGCATCTGGAAGCCCTGAGGTTTGACAGCTTGATTGCAGATATTGCACACAACAAGACAGAAATCATCCTGTGCAGGACACTGGCCGAACACTCGCATGTCTGCAGGAGAGAAGCATGGGGGCTGCAAGTTAAGTTGGTGGGGCTGCACATTACCTGTCACTTGTCACATCCTCCGTCTATACCAGAGGATGAATGAAACGTCGCATAGCAAGCAGGACACATCCATCAACATTCCCAAAACTTAAGTATTTATTGCATTAAAAAAAATCTTGTAAACATCACCCATCCTGCCACAGATCTTATAAATACATCTGCACTTCCTGTGTTACTAAGCAACCATTAGGCAGTTCAATTATTACAAACAGCGTAATAATTATTTTGCTTATGTATAAATTTGTTGGTTTGTGGCATGCTTCTGACCCAAATCTGTGTTTTCCGTTTCGTGCACTGAGGCAGGAAAGCAGGCCATGGGTGGTCTCAACCCGACAGCTGCCTTCCACGGAACACGCTACATTTTGCCGCTATAAGCAGCACATGGCCTCTGCGTGATTCGTGGGAACGTCTGCCGCAAGCAGATCCCAAAATGAAGGTGTCGGTTGTTCTGTTGCCACGTCTGTCTGAGCAACCTCTGTGTGGATGCTAAACTCTGAGGCGTTCATCGGCCAAACGGGATGCAAGTCGCCTTCACCAAAGTGTCACAGCGTATGGATGGTCTCGAATTACCCTCAACTAGAAACTTTAAGGCTTAAATAAACACATAAATGAACCGTGGACTGTGCCACAAAACGCCATTCCAGCACGCCTGCCAACATAAATAAGACATGATCATTCGCTGCAGAGGGCTGGGAAATTAGCACTCAAACACTTTCTACGCCTCTGTGAATTCATTATGAACGCTGCCAGGAGCTGGCAGTGTGTGGGGGAAAAAGAAAAAAAAAAAAGTTAGAAAATGTTCTGCTTTCTGATATTCAGCCCTTCTATAGCTCGCAAAGTCCTCCCCACAGGAAAGGGAGATCTGTTTACAGACACTGTGATGTCAAATATTCTGCAAAATGGATGGATGGATGGATGCAGGGGTTACACATTGAATACCATTGTATTTGCCACTTCTACACTAACAATAAAGCTATTGTACTAAGACCACAGAAACTCATCCTAAGAAGGGAGATATTACAGCCGATTACAGCAATAAAAATTTCACTATGAGAATTAATTGATCAATGTCGCCAGTAGCATGTTCATACAAGAACAAAGAGCACAGAAGCTAGATATAACAGGCTGAAGATCCCAGCAGTCTGCTGGAGGCTGCCGCACTCTTCACCTTAACCAGCCATGCCAAAAAAACGCTGGCAAGCTGAAATGACGTCCTCGCCTGAACGTCTGTGCTAGCTTACGCAAGCCTTCAGGCCGGGCTCCTAGATCAAGCTTCACCACAGCCTGTGGCGATTAAGACCACAACTACAATAAATCTGCAGCAGCACCGCGTAGGTAATGTCCCCAGCTGACCCACATGCAGCAGAACGGAGCCCGGATACTGCCAACTGAAGATGGCTCTGAGCGGCTTGTGCGGAACGTGCATGGGCTGGGCCACACTGCCACAGCAGGGTGGCAATTCTATAACTACATTAACTATGGTGTGACCTCAGGTTCATGAATAGAGAGATTGGGATGGGCCACGACACAGCAGCATATTTTCTTTCTGGGAGCAGGCGCAGGTAAAAATGCAAGTCCATATTTCTGAATACAAATGCTCAACATCGATAGGACAGGACAAGACAGGAGCTTCATGAGATAGAACAGAGAAGTGGGTCTGTGCGGGGGAGACAGAATGAGACCCGTTATTCCTAGCCTGCCATGCATGACCCATAACACACGATAAACAATTACTGAAGACTGGACTACATGCCAAAAGAATTCAGTGACACCAGGCTTACAGAAAACGTGCAAAAAGGACCATCACTTCAGCGCCGCCTCCACTGTGCTATCACCATAAACAGAACTTCACAAAACATTTCTGATTGTGCTTCTCTTAAGCATCACAGAGCATTAGAACATCATACCCTTTCTGATACAAAGTTGCCTGCAGCTGACACCACAGAAAACACATTCTATTCTGTGCTCAGTACTGGTAATGATAATGAAATTCATATCCCAGAAAAATGGCTTTTTGTGATGCTCAGTCACTTATTTTGGTTTTTCAGATGCATTTGTCTTCAAATCCATCAGTAAGCAAACTGTCAAGGTGTTATTATGTGTTATTAAAAACAATGGATCTCTTCAGCTTATAAGTAATAAATAATCAGGTTGACAAATATTACTACGAGGCAGTACTTTGGTAAAAAAAAAAAAAAAAAATTCAATGTTCATTTAGAATATTTCAAGTCTCCTTTCAAAAAAGGAAAATTGTTATCCTTCATGGTAGTTTTTTATTTAATAGTATTTCTTCTAATAATATTTTGGTCTAATTTGTAATGTCATGTATTATATTATGAGACCAGGCAGCTTGATAGTTCTCGGTCGGACTTCCAGCGTGCACCTATCGACATTCGTCGATCTTTGAGCTACAGGTGCCTGAATCAGACCCCGTGAGTGACAAGAGTAGGAAACTGCACCGGGGACGCGGGGCAGCCTTGTTTGACTTTATCCTGACAGACGACGGGCTGTAACCGCCAGAAGTCAAGATAAGGGAGCCTCCAGCGAAAAACTTACCGTCCTTGCTGAGTTTCATCGCCTCCCCCCGGCCGTCCATGAGCAGCTCCTTGCCGGCAGTATCGTCCCCGCGCACACCTGCCGGGGAGATTGGGCTCATGGGGTCACCCCGCACACTGACACATCGCTATACTAGCCCTGGGTGTACATAAGTTCAGACACACACCTGGTAAATGAAGCCGGGATTAGGCACTGGCCGCCACTGACAGGAGGGGCATCTGTCAAAGTACCTCAGCGACAGCACGCGGGGTTCGGTGCGAACGCTCAGCAACTTACCCAGTGTCTGAACGCCCACTTCTGGGCTGAGAGTCAATCAGACAACTTCACGTTTTATTAATCCGGCTAGCTACCTGCTTATTTAGACGTTAGCCTAGTTAGCTATCTCAACTAGAGGTACACGGAGGAGAGCGGGCAGCCTAGCCAGCTAACGAGCCGGGGACGAGCGCAAAAGACGACGGCCAGGGGGGCACACGCTTACCGTCACAGAAGTACAGTTTAGCCGCATCGGCATACGTGGACCAGGGTTTGAACAGAAACGTATCCGGGCTCGGCAGCTTCCCGTCCAATGTCGCCATTGCTCTTCCTTCTTGTTGCTTTTTCTCTCCTTCGCTGTCAGCGACACGAGACTTCCGAAGTGTCTGACGTAATTGTCGGTAATTTCCGCCTCCGTTCGTCTCGAAGCTCGGCCACATTCGGGTCGTAGTAATATGGGGTTATAAGCAATGCTTGAAGTAGGCCGGTACTCACCGGTATTCAGTACCAGCCCGCCTTTTGTTTTTCTCTTCAGAGAACCGGCACCTCTCAATATCAGCCAGTATTGCATAATAAGGGGAGTACCGACACCTAGCTGGTACTGAATAGCAAGGTGAGTACTGTACTGTACTGTACTGACACCTAGCTGGTACTGTATACCCACCTCAAGCATTGGTTATAAGTGCTTGACTTGAATTTTTTCATGGCTTTACTGCGGTGAGAAAATGATCACACGTGAAACAACAATATACCTTATGTTACGACAATACAATAAAATAAAATAAACTTGCCTACCTTTTTACATAAATGTAAGTACTGTTTTGTATTTAGTGTGATCAGCAATTTTAAAAATAGTGTATGTGTCTGTTTTTCTCAAATAAACTCCAATTATCTTTGTAATACCTTAGGTATATTTCAACTTCGTGGACTCGTGCTCTCCAGTTAATTACTGGTGAAAGGGACACAAACGACACTTTTTCCAGAGATTGTCACTAGGTGTCAGTGAAATACAATTCGTCAAGCAAAATACAATTCACCCGTCAATAACTCGATATAATAAACAGAGAGCGTCTCACGGGTTTTTCTTGTGAAAATAAGATAAAATAACTTAATTGTATATTGCACAATCAAATAAAAATGTACGATTTCCCTTATGATCACCTCATTACACTGCTATTTATAATGTGCCTGAAAATAGTTTCCCCTCAAATAAAATGTCGACGTGACTCGTCATTATCATAGCTTCTAACCACTACGTATGTCTTATCAGCAACTGCAAGAAGCGTTCGGTTAAGGCTGTTGAAAATATACGAGACACATGTTGTGTTTGGTAGATGACTGCTAGTTGAGAATCAACATCAACCGTTAAGAGTGATTTATGCAGAAACACATGTATTTCCAATGGGGTTCACAAAGAAAGATTTATTGCCATTTATTATTCTCTCCTTTTTGTTTGTCTGTTATTACCGTGTATCTCGGATACTGTCAGCCCATGCCCTGGATGGTACCCAGCAATGTTTTTTTTACAGATTGTTGTGTGAGACAGCTAAGGATTTAGTCATTGTGACTAAACCCCACCCCTTTCTGAACAAAGGTGAATGATTTTTAAAAGATGAAGGGTCTAATAGACTGCTGAGACACCTTGACATTTCTGCCCTCTTGCAGATCCGGTTTTTGTCTGGGTTCAGTTATAGGTGACTGATGAACATAATTTACACTACTCACGGTATTTTTGAAATTCTGTTAAAAAGAGGACTGGGTAAATTTTTTGCTGCTTTCTGATATATATATTATGCTTATCTAAAATGAAATAATTTGGCTAGACAAGTGACCACAGACCCACAATATGTCTTGTTCAAATGTCTACATCCTGGAGAAGTCGACATCAGGAGAGATATGAACCATCGGTGGTGATATGTTGATCAGAGTCACTAATTTTGATGTATTTCTCACCTCTGAGGTTATCAGTCTTAGCGCAGAATGAGTCTCAGTCAGTCAAACATTTTTTTGTTGTTGCTGTTATTGTCATTTCTGTTTTTGTTCACTGTGGCCCCTCCCACTTTAGTATTCAGCATCAGTTAGCAGGATTGATGAGGATAAAACTTTTCAGTTGAAGAGTAAATTTCCAAAGCTTTGGTTCCCAACACTGTAATATATGATGAGGAAGATGTTACGCCATTGGTGGTCTCGTATCAAAAAGAAAAAAAATAGGATAGAGTTTGGGAAATTGGCTCCTCAGTTATGAAAATTACAAAGAAGATCCACCAATTATCCTTTTTACTTGTGTCTAGAGAAAAATCCTTCTTTTGTTGTGCTTGATTCCTAAACTCATCAAGATTAACACATTAAAATCTGAGCATCGATTAGTTCAAAAGCTGACTTTAATTTTAATATCCTGTGTATTTTTAACTTTAACATTGCTTGTCAACAGTCGACCTTGGATTGTTTCATTGTCTCTTAAATTCATCTGCACAGACAGATCTTGCCATGAATTGCATTACAGAATATACTGTCTATTTTTAGGACTATTGCATTGTTCACCATTCCTTAGTCATAACTAATATTACTGCACTTATGCCAGATGATCCCAGCTATGTTTGTTACACAATCAACCAGCAAACAAATGTGAAAGTTGAGTCATGATTAATGAATAATGAAATACGAAGAGAAAGAGGCTGATTTCGGATTGCGGTTTAGACAATACGTCATTACAGCGCTTTCTTGGAATTATTAATCAATCATATCTGCTCCTCCCAAATGTTTCCCAAATTAAAGAAAAAGTTCCCCAAATATATTTGTTATTTTTCCTGTGACAAATAATAACAAAATTTGGTCCTGTGTGACCCAGCTGCTGCAGACCTGATTTCCTTCATCATTGCCAGCACAATGGACTGCAAGCTTCTGCCTGGCCCCATGCTGGAATCTAAATTTGGGCGGGGGTGATTATGGGGTTTGGGGTCCCCTTCAGTAGAATTTGTTGACTGGGTGACAGGAGCAAATTCTGAGATTTCAAGGGAGGTTCAGACCCATTATTCCACAGCTATATGTCTGATCGGTAGCAAATATCGCAGGGGGGGCTCAAACCCATTAGGCTGTGTGTCTGGCTGGTATCTTTGGGGGAACATGCAGTTCTCACTCTGCCCGTGACTGCCATATGGACCACCTGCCCCACACAGGGCCCACGCTGCCCAGATCCATCAGACTCACATCACCGTCACAAACAGTAACGACCTGCATCTGTCCTCTGTCGCTCAGAGGAACGTCTAGACCCCGCCAGCCCAGCCATCTAGCTTAAGGGCTGTCAGGAACTGGTGAGAAAAGGGACATTGTGCTCAGTTCCACCACCTTAAGCACTGACTGCAGCAGATTAATTTTAATGCTTAGCTGACACTTCTGAATTAGGAAAAAAATTCCATTCACCTCAAAGTGTGTGCCTCATCACATCACATGATTGTCCAGAGGAGCCAATCTTGACTCAGCACCCCACCTGTGTCCTTCTAACCAGTCATAATGCAGATAAGGTGCATGTGACCAATCAAAAAGAAGGACTAGTTTCAGGTTTTTTTCAGGTTTAGTCCCACTCAAGCAGATACTTGTACACTTGAGAGTGGAATAAACAACTCCTTTGTTACCTTCTCTCGTTTAACGCATCAACACACAATGTAGAGCAGGGGCCTCCAACTCTGGTCCTGGAGAGCTACTATCCAGTAGGTTTTCTATCCTCCCTGGCTTCTAATGAGCCACACCTGTTTTGGGGTAAATACCAGGATCAGGTGTGGCTCATCAGAAGCCAGGTAGGATAGAAAACCTACTGGATAGTAGCCCTCCAGGACCGGAGTTGGAGACCCCTGATGTAGAGGAATTTGTTTGCATACCTGAGGCATAACACCAAGCTTGATTAATTCTTCAGACATGTCTGTATGTTGTGGCTAAGATTTCCTTTCACCTGTGTCCATTCCTTGTTAAGCACGCTGGAAGAATCATTAAGGAGCCTTACTGCTTCAGAACACAGAAATGCACAGCGGAAAGCATATCCTCGTGTGGCTAGAAAGTGGCTATTCTGCTGCAGCAGGACATTCCTGACCCAGTTCTACCTCAGCCCGGTACACTTATTCATTAACCGGACCAAGGCAGTTCATGGCTTGAAGGACAGAGCAGCAATAACAGATCCTTGGCTTGAAGTAACTACATGGTTCGAAAGTGTGAAAAGCAGAGGTGAACCACAGAATGGCGGGGTCACAGCCCCCCAGGCACGCCTCCACCTACAAAGTGATGCTCGTATCTGCAGCTAGGTGTCGCTGAAACAGATTGGCCACGGCACCCCCTATCAGCCACAGGCTGCCACACAGGGCTGTCTCCACAGCGGGGGGGATAATGTCAGGCTTGTTCTGCAAATGCTGCCGGAGCAAAGTCACAAGATAAACGGGAAAACAGAAGCAGCTTTATACCGATGGGATTTACATACATTCCAGGCCTAGAGGCTGAATCGGCCTTATTTGGTGTTGTTGTGGAGAACCATTACGGGGTGGGGGCTGGGAGGATTTTTACTTTAGTCAAGAATATGTTTAAATATGAAAAAAGGGACTCAGGACATGTTTAACTGCTTTTATACAAGATCACATTTGTAGTTTAATCAACAAATATTTAAAGGGAAGGTAGGCAATATATTTCTCTGTACATGAATTGTAGTAGAATGGTTGCAACCAACTTTCGGTCTGTGCTATAGACATACTAAAATATACAGAGTAAACAGAGGAACCCGTCAGGATGCACACTCTGCTACAGTCACTGGTATGGGAGGGTCTCCACTGATTGTGCTTGTCTATACATGGAGTAAAAACAAGCTACAGGGGGTAATTCCACACCACTCACCACTGGCAGCACCAAGAATGACACAACGGGCTGAAGTTTCTAAAGTTTGGGGGAAAAAAAAAAAAAAAAAAGACTTGCTTTCTTGGAAGTGTGCGGCCCATGAGGAAAAAACATCTAACATGTTACTCCCCAGCTTGCTTGTAAGGCTAGGAGTTTGTTAGCATCAATTGTCCTTTTCCATATCTACTGCAGTGCACACATACTGCATGCACCAAATCACTGTTAGAACACAAAGTACAATTCAAAGGACTTTAATCAAAAGGAACTCAGGAATGCTGGTTTTTGGGGAACAATCTCAAAATGTGTAACATATTAAGCCTTAACATATACAGAAGCCACAAAGATTCGTACTGCTCAAGACCAAAAACAGAAACGGTGTTGCAGTCTCCGTGTTTCAATCACTAAGCAGATTAACCTCTAATCCATAACAAATTAATTGTGTTACTTTTCTCTGGCTTCAGGTCAGAACATAACTCCTGCAGTGTTACAGAGTCTCAAAAACATAAGTGAGAGTTTACAGAGCTCCCAATCAAACATTAAACCAGATTTACAAAAAGGAATAACAGGGAACTGAGTAACAACAATGTCAAATAAGAGAGAGAAACAGCAATACAAAAGAACAATATTACGTCGGTTAGCCGTCACAGAACAGCAAGTAGAACGATAGGCCTCTTTGTTCAGAGAAGCTCCCAGGAGGAACAACCAGAAATCCAGCAACACAAGGCCACATTCAGGAGGCCATGGACCAGGCTCTGGGGCAGCGGTTAGATGGACCTGGGGGCTTGCCCCGGATGGGCGGAGTACCTCATGGTATGCCAGCGGGTCTCCTTGTAGACGAACCATGCATTACTGACCCATAAGATCAGGCCAAGGAAGCCAAAGATCTGTGGAGAAATCAAAGGTGAGCCGACTACAAGCCTGATGAGAACAATCAACCCAACTGGCAAAAATGAACTCGGAATAACCCAGCACACAGTCAGGCTTATAAACGCTCACGGTTTTTATGTAGGCTGCTCATAATCCATTGGGATCTAACAAAGTGCAAAAAGACTGAATGTGAAGCCGTGTGCGAGTCTCACGTGTTGCTTTCCCAGCCCGAGGAGAAGCAGGGCGTTTGACATCCCCCGTGGAGTAAGACGGACAAAGCACACTCACCACAGACACATTGAGGCTGCGCATGCTGGCGAGCTCCGTAACTTCACAGGCCACGCCCTCCTCCCGACACACCGCCAGCGTGGCCACGATGCCAACGGTGCCCGTGGCGTACTTAAGGTTCTGCAGCCCCTTGGCCCACGCCGAAGTGCACGTGAGCCAGAAGACGGCGAAGATTGTGGTCATCAGGAAATCCTGGGGGCACAGGTGGAGCGGAACCTCAACAGCAGATCCGTGACATGCATCCTCCCAGAAAGTGTTTGAATAATCTCTCAGGATTTAGTTTTCTCACTTCTGAGTCCCATTAGCTGGCTGTGCAACTGCCATATTAACATGGACAAAATTGTGCATTAAAACTTTCCTCTCCAGCTCAAGTAAACCAAGTGAATGCACGCTGCAAACATTCTGAAACATTTAAAGATTTCTCAAAATGCATTACGTACACTTAAAAATAATAATCCACTCGGCGAAAACAGCTACTCCCCATACACCTACGCCTCAAGCGTACAGGGCTGCCATGTGACTTAATCCAGGAAGCACAGAAACACACTGTTTGGGATGCCAGTCCATCACAGGGCACAAGGTGAGGGACACCCTGAATGGGATGCCAGTCCATCACAGGGCACAAGGTGAGGGACACCCTGAATGGGATGCCAGTCCATCACAGGGCACATACACTATCACTACAGGCAATTGAGGGATGCCAGATTGGTTAAGCAACAATCAACCCAACAATCAAATGTGCTACACCAGGAGCAAACCTGAAAACAAAGAACATGTATGGATGCACACAAACACACATACAGCATGCTTTCTGAAGCTCTTAGCAAGACAGGTATGTGCACTGACCATCTTGGGCACAAAGTTGGAGTTCCTGTAGATGTGCATGTACCCCAGGTAGAGCACCAGCGCTGCCATGCAATAAAAAAAGGTGAAGACTGCGACGGTCACGAAAAACTGGGACGAAGATGCAGAGCTTCCCACCAGGTGAGTTTCGGGTACGGTGACGTTGCAAAGTGACGTGTTGTTCTTCACGAGCAGTGTGTGGCTCAACCTGAAGGTACGAGAGGTTTCCAGGTCTGACCAGTACCTCCTGGCCATGTCAGATTTAAAGGTTGTCCTGCTAACATCCCAGATTGGACTCTTCTGTTGTACCCTTAAGCAGGACATTTTAATTGCTTATTAATGATCTATTACTCAAAACTGTGGAATTCATGTAGGGAGCCCAGGCAAAGAAATCAATTAAACGGTATAGATCCCATATTATTTCTAGTAAATTTAACTGGGATATCTAGGTTGTGTCCTTCTGGACACCTTATTCATCTAAAGATATGCTATTTGATCCCTGCTTAGAAGAAGAGATGTACTCTAGCCCCGTAGCGGTGAGCCTGCATGCCGGTGGTCAGCAAAGAGCCCAAGCAGGTTAGTCAAACTGCAGTGTTAACTTACTCACCTGAAGGGGTAACTGAAGGCGAATTTCAGCGTTTCATTCCCGCCATCTTTGCAAAAAAGGGTTACTATACCTGTACCACTATATCCGCCACAGCTTGCAAATGCGAAAATTGCAGTTAGCTGAAAAGGTGAATTTCAGAACAACGGATTTAAGGATTGATTTGGCAGACGGAAGAATGCCTTCTTTATTGTAACGTGATTTACGACATGCATCATAACACTGAAGAGTTAGTTAAAGGCCTTATTGGAATTACAATGGTTAATATATTTTTCATGGCTAAAAATCTAAACATTTTAAATGCTGTGCTTCTTTCCGGACATACAAATTGGAGCTTGGTTAGCTTTGTCAAGGTTAATATTCCGGTTAAGGGACTCGCATGCGGCAGCGGGCGGTGATTTAGCCGCTTAAAGTTTGCTAGTTTGCGTTTCTGCCAGTAACCGGGCGCTTCCTTGCGGGAAAACACATTACTGAGTGACAGAGAGCCTCAGTAAAGCAGACATGGCTAAAGTCAACGCTTATATAAAGGGAGACAGTTTGTTAGGTAGCTAATCAGCTTCCAGGAGCACTATTGTTGGATTAGGATACCTAAACAAAAGTCCCCCGGTTAGTAATTAATTAGACTTTTAACTACCGAGATTAAAGGTGTTTAAATGTTATGATAATTTAAAGAGTAACCAGCTGAGGCGCGCCCTTGTCCGGGGGCCGACCCCCGGCGTCCGGGGCATCTTACCCACTCCAGGGCTTTGATGAATCCCAACGGCTCCTTAATGGCTTGCAGGTTTAATCGCAATCCTGACATCGTCCGCTAAAAGAGTCTGAAAGATGAACGAAAATGAAAAAGAAAAAAGTAGGCACTCGGGACTTTTAACTGTCTCAAGTTGGGCGTAAAACGGTCAGTCCTTTTAATATCAGCAAACCAGCTCATCGGATGTATAAATCTCTGTATGGATGTACTTCCCACCGAAGACCCCTGCCATTTACAGGGACTATTACAAATGTTTGAATTTTTTGTTGCTTTCGCGGGAAAAAAAAGCTCCCAGCTCGCCCTCGTGCTGATACTCGCAGACGGAGCGCGAGGACTGCGGACCATCTGCGTTTCTGCCAGTAACCGAGCGCTTCCTCCTCCCACTGATCCCCGGGCTCACCCGTCGGCGCTGTCAGCCCGTTCGCCGCATCGTGCCTCTATACCAGCTAGTATTTCTTGTTTACTAACAACGAGCCGTCCGATCTATAACCACTGAAAACCAAACGACGAGGTACGTGCCATAGAGGGCCGACTTGGCGCAAGTGCAGCGACGCAGAGCTTCCAGGTACAGCTGTAACGAGTAATGGAGAATTGGTTTTTAGTACTAAATCAATATATTGTTGTTACTCAAAAGGAAGATTCTAATTTTTAAAAATCATATGGAATTAAATGAGCCGAATTAAGGAGAAATTAATTCCACAACTCCTTACGAGTGCTGATATTTTTAAAAGGCGATTATATGTGCAGTTTTGACAGTAGAATGAATGAGGGCTAGTGACCACGGTCAGACGATAACATGAGCGCTCCCGCAGAATGAACCATACCAACAGGTGGGTCTGTTATTCAGAAAGAGCATAAGTACCTATGTGTGCCCATATACCAATAGGTGGGTCTGTCATTCAGATAGAGCATAAATACGTGCGTGTGCCCATATACCAA
This sequence comes from Mormyrus hasselquistii, assembly GCA_026779605.1. NCBI lineage: Eukaryota > Metazoa > Chordata > Actinopteri > Osteoglossiformes > Mormyridae > Mormyrus > Mormyrus hasselquistii. Next base: position 1,838,639 of record JAODKE010000001.1, read on the forward strand.
CAGGTGGGTCTGTCATTCAGATAGAGCACAAGTACCTGCGTGTGCCCATATACCAAC
>JAODKE010000001.1:1867127-1885227 GCA_026779605.1 Mormyrus hasselquistii
AATAAACCCCATTTGTGTTCCTGAGCCCCAAGTGGGTCGTCCACCTCTTTGTGCACTATGCCCCGTTCCCGTGCCCGTTCCCGTGCCCGCACCCGAGCTGCCCGCCTCCACGACACATGCTGCTAGTAATAAAGGCTTATCTTACCTTATCTTATTTTATCTTATCTTAAAGTACTCTTTCTACTTGCTATGGGGGTGTCTACGGAACCCTAAATTGAATTCTGATACAGGAGCGAACAGAAATATATTAAATAATATATCCATATGTTGAACTTTCATTCACTAATTGTGTGCAGGGTCGAGGTCAAACCTCGTGAATGTCACAAGAAAAAGTCAAGGTAACGTCCTGGGAGGAATATCAGTCTATCACAAGGCATATACAAAGTATAATGCAATAATGTAATACCCAGATTTGTCATGTCTATCTCCTTCTACTGCAATTCCAATTACATCTAAAGCTTTGTCCACTGAATAAATTGAAATCATATTAATCATGACTCCTGGGCAGTCATATGATATGCTAGCACATGACATGCAGGGGCATGTCAGGATTTACATAAGCAAAATGAAATTTCATAATTGAATATTATATATGAATAAAATATTACTGTGAAAAATCCAAACATATATGTAAATATATTTAGAGCATTTTTTTGTGAAATCCAAAGAAGGTAGGCAATAGAGTTAGTGTGACTGTGGGCTTGTGTATTACGAAAGGGACGTTGCTTCCTGTATAAACAGCATTGTTTGGCCGGAGCATCGCTCTCACCATACTGCCTGCAGCACAACAAGCCGCACGATGTCCTGGATCAATATCCTGCGGAGTTGATTACATTGTTTTTATCGCCTCCCTTGTTTTACGGACCCACTGTTATTCATTTACTTCGCCTTTCTGGCAGCATTAATAACAGTGTGTGGATTTGTTAGTAATTTTGCTGTAGTGACAATGTCACGGAAGTCAGTAAACACATCTGCAAAGTGGCTAAAATAACGGCTGTTAAACATGTTCGTGTAATGACATGCGAGCGGACAATTTGAAGTAAATCACACGTAGACAGTGCGGGTCTAATGAGCCCTAGCGGGCATTGTTTCAGGAAACCCGGCCTGCCCAAGCAGGAAACCCGGCCTGCCCATGCAGGACACCCGGCCTGTCCAAGCAGGAAACCCGGCCTGCCCAAGCAGGACACCCGGCCTGCCCAAGCTGTAATCACCCTGAAAAACAGCCATAAGCATGCCAGTGCAGCCACGACGAGCTGCTTGAAGAAACGTACAAATAAGGCCCCGGTCTCATGTGTTTTTCATAAGGATGTATTGTTTCACCACTGAGGCTTTTTATTAGGTCGGAGGAGACTCTCATTTTTTTCTTTACTTAGATTTAATTAGGCACCATTGTAGACTTCAAAGGATCCATGGGTGTTTTACGCGCATTGCGGCTAGCCAAACATGCCCGTAAGCATGGATAATAAGAAATACAATAGGGTGGAAATGGGCCACGCAGTTACAAGGTTGCAGGCTTGAGTTCCACTGCTGCTCTCTATGTGTACAGAGTTTCTTCACACAGTCCTGCAACTTAGAGGTGTCTCAAAGTTGCCTGTAGTGTCTAAGGGTGACCGGCGAAGCTGTGGCGATCTGTCCACAGCTGTCCTTCCTGGGCCGGGTTCCAGATTCACTGCCTGCTCAGTCGCTATTATGAAGTCCTTCATCTGATCTGCGATTAGGAATCGCATGAAGTCCGTTTACAACATAAGAAATTTATAAACAAGAGGGGGCCATTCCGCCCTTCAAGCTCGTTTGGGGAGAGCTTAACTAATAGCTCGGAGTTGTTAAAATCTTATCTAGCTCTGATTTAAAGGAACCCAGGGTTTTAGCTTGCACAGCTTTATTTTGATTTTGGCTGATTAACCACACAAGCTGTGGAATAACCTGCCTGTTGTTTAAATTCAGTTTAATTTGAATATGATGGCAATGATATTCTTGCAGAATAATGCCTTTTTTCTTCAATTAAATTTGTGAAAATGAAAGTGCATTGACTACATCTGAATAAGGGTTTATGGCACTGACAGGAGCAGTTGTACTGCCATTGCATGTAATTGATTATATTTTACGAGACAAGAGGAAGAGGATGGGCGTGTATGTTTGCTGAAACCTGTCTCATTTTTTTCATTTCAGCTCCAGTGATCAACAGATTTAACAGAAGAGCTTCAGGTGAGCAGTGGGTCAGCTTTATTTGCCTCCCTTCACCGCTATGAAGCCCCCATTTACCTCAGTGTCCACGTTTAGCCCCTGCGGTTTTATAGGAGGGGATTAAACAGACGACAAAGTCATAACGCAGCACATAGCTGGCGTTTGTGAGATGTCCTCCTCGTGGTTGTTATGGACGGAGAAGTGAGACGTGATTGGTTGGTTTGGTCGCGGAAGTGGCAGCTGGCCTCTGAGCCTCTGCGTGTTTGTTTTGAGTCACATGACCAGTGGAGTGCCATTCACTGGGAGGTGGCTGCCCAATCAGGATCGCAGGCTCTGCCACATGAGGGGGAGGGACTACTTCGTCTTCTTCAGCTATTTTTTTAGACCAGGCAGATTGTACTTTTTTCCCTTTTCCTCACACAGCTGTATAGTATCCTCTAGTTTTGCCACACAGATCTATACCTTTATCGTGTCTGAACTGGGACATGAACTTTTCCTGTTCCTGTATGTTTTCCAGTAAATGACCACTAGAGTACTTCACAGGGTAGCATATCCTTTACTTTTTATCATAATGTTTTAGATTTAATTCTTCTATTAGTGCACTCCTGCCAGTCCGACCTCATGCTCGTTACAGAGGATTTAGGAATCACACAGGTGGCCGGTTTAAGTCCGGTCCTCTGGGAGCGTTCATGTCTGGCAGGGAGCTCGAAGGAAGCAAAAACATGGAGGGACTCAGGGTCCCCTAGGGCCGACTGATAAAAACCGGTTTAGAGCATCACAGAGCTGGGCTGGAGTTCAGAAGCTGTTATAATAACTTAGGAGCAGAGCCTTCAAGCAGGGAAATGGGACACATGAAGCAGGGAGGGGCCTCGGACAGGAGCAGCCAGGAGAAGGTGTGAGGCATGGAAAGTCCGCCTGCAGAGTGTGTGGCAGCCGAGCAGCTCTGCCTGCTGCCTGACTGGGAAACGGTTCATACAGGAAGCGTAATATAAACACGTCTGCTTGTTGTCATGTAGCTCAGTGTAGAATTTGGTTTAGCATTTCAATAAAACCTAAGCAAATGTTTGATTTTTTGTTAACTTTGGCTATTATAGTTTTGTAGTTTGAGTGGCTGGCAGAGTGATGTCACCATTGGGCCCCTGAGGGAGGCCTTTAACCTCCAGTTGCTTTAGAGACTGTCTGGCCCTGCTTTCATATGTAACCAGCAGGCCTACATTGCCAACCCGTAAACTGCTTATGTCACTAGGAGACTTCAGTCTCTACACTGGGACAAATTCAGCTGCAGATTTAGAAACTCTACGTATTTGCTGCAGAACTTCCCAGATTTTATCTGAGAAGTGGTGGGATCTGTGTCTTACAGTGTGTGCAGAAGCCTTCAATCCCGACGATGATGAGGAAGACAAAGAGCCATGGGTAAGCTCTCACGCAGCAGGGTAAGCTCTCACGCAGCAGGGTAAGCTCTCACGCAGCAGGGTAAACTCTCATGCAGCAGAATAAGCCCTCACGCAGCAGGATAAGCTCTCATGCAGCAGAATAAGCCCTAATGCAGCAGGTTAAGCTCTCACACAGCAAGGTAAGCTCTCACGCAGCAGGGAAAGCTCTTACGCAGCAGGGTTAGCTCTCACGCAGCAAGGTAAGCTCTCACACAGCAGGATATGCCCTCATGCAGCAGGGTAAGCTCTCATGCAACAGAGTAAATTTTCAGTTGCAGGGTAAGCTCTCATGCAGCAGGATAAGCTCTCACGCAGCAGAATAAGCACTCACACAGCAGGGTAAACTCTCACGCAGCAGGGTAAGCCCTCACGCAGCAGGGTAAGCTCTCACGCAGCGGGGTAAGCTCTCACGCAGCAAGGTAAGCTGTCACACAGCAGGGTTAGCTCTCATGCAGCAGAATAAGCCCTCATGCAGCAGGGTAAGCTCTCACGCAGCAGGGTTAGCTCTCACGCAGCAGGGTAAGCCCTCACACAGCAGGGTAAGCTCTCACGCAGCAGGGTAAGCTCTTACGCAGCAGGGTTAGCTCTCATGCAGCAAGGTAAGCTCTCACACAGCAGGATATGCCCTCATGCAGCAGGGTAAACTCCCACGCAGCAGGGTTAGCTCTCAAGCAGCAAGGTAAGCTCTCAAACAGCAGGATAGGCTCTCATGCAGCAGAGTAAGCACTCATGCAGCAGGATAAGCTTTCATGCAGCAGAGTAAGCACTCACACAGCAAGGTAAGCTCTCACGCAGCAGGGTAAACTCTCATGCAGCAGGGTAATCCTATGGAAGGGGGGATTATTCATCTTTGCAAGTTATGCTTATTAGTATCTTGGCAAATGTAGCTTGCAGTGTATTTAGCGACACAGTTCATAGGTCAGTCTCTTGATGTTCAGCTTTCCTTTTCAGATTACCTATCCCAAAACAGACGAACAGAGGCAGCGACTACAGGAAGCGTGCCGGGACATTCTTTTATTCAAAAACCTGGACCCGGTAAGATATGTTGTATGGATGAGTAATATGAACATAATTTAGAATGGTGGCATTCACCTAATGTTTACAGATTACAGTGCTTATTTGAATTGTTCGTTGGTGCCTTGCATTTAGTGACCAACCTGTCAGATTAATGGTTAATTCTGAGTCCTGTTTTGAGACCTAGTAATGACTGTGAAAGCGGTAATGATTATGAAAATTGCCTAAAAGAAGAGATTGTTTATGCTCAATATGTCAATGGTCATCCAATCACTGCATATCAAAGGTTTATCTTCAGCTTCAACAGGTCTCAAGACTTAAATCTTCTGCACAGTTTCACAGTGTTTAAAGGTCAGATTATCGGCATAATCTCACTGCGTCTTTATCCTGTAGAGGTCAGACTCCTTTATAAGTTGGAGTCACATCATCTTCAGATCTTTCATCATGTCTTTAGTCTGTTGATAGACGTTTTAATGAAGTAATGTGGACCCTGGTAAATGAACCATGTTAAAACTGCTATAACTTGCTTCTGCCTTGCATTTCTGTGGGATCGCAACAGGAGCAGATGTCTCAGGTCCTGGACGCCATGTTTGAGAAGCCTGTGGAGACAGCAGAGCACATCATTGAGCAAGACGACGATGGCGATAACTTCTATGTCATTGAAAGGTTAGTTGATGCCATGCTTGAATGTGGGCATTAATTTGATGTTTTCTGTTACATTATTTTCAGTAATGATGAATAATAATACCTATGAAATGTTATTGTAGCCTTATGAACTGGATGACTAGAGTTTATTATGACAGGAACTTGATGATACTGTGCAGAATCACGGTGCCACAATTTCTGAATGATTTGTGATTGCATTGACAAATAAGCAAGTGAATCTGCCGGCCGTTCTTCTCAATCTGCTGTTGAGTTTGTGTGGTGTCCTTTTCAGAGGGACCTTTGACATTTACGTTAAGACTGATGGTGCTGAGAGGTTGGTGGGTTCATACAACAGCCGTGGGAGTTTTGGGGAGCTGGCATTGATGTACAACACCCCCAGGGCCGCTACCATCATTGCCACCTCGGCAGGAGCCCTCTGGTGCTTGGTCAGTGGTCATCTTACTGAACAGCAATTTAATCTGTTTTACCATGCATTGAATGGTATAAATAACAACAGTTGGATATAGCTCCCTCTGCTGGAGATGTAGTGAAGGAATTCTGCAATTTCATTAGACTGAAACTTACAATATAAAATCTTCAACAAATTGTAGAGCGTTGCAGTGTTTCTTCAGTGTTAGTATATTCCTTTTCTCTTCCCTGTTTGAAAGACGACATACTTGCTTTTTGCTCTGCAGGACCGACTAACGTTCAGGAGAATAATTGTGAAGAACAACGCCAAGAAGAGGAGAATGTATGAAGCCTTTATTGAGACACTTCCGTTGCTCAAGTCACTTGAAGTTAGTTTTCTTCTCTGTACCCCTCTCTTGTGTTTCTGGGTTCTGCCTTACGAGATTTATTACATATTATGCCTCCATGTTGCAGCCCTCGGAGAGAATGAAAGTCGTAGATGTACTGTCTTCTAAAGTTTACAGCGATGGAGAGCAAATTATTGCACAGGTAAACAAATGATTTCTGCATTTTATTGATTTTAAAAGTGCTACCTGCGGAATTTATCTGTCCAATATGCCTATAAGTTGAAACGTATCCCGACCATGAGATTTAGGGATCTGGGGCCACATGGGTGTATCACACGGTTCTGCTCATTTCAGGGTGACATGGCCGATTCCTTTTACATCGTGGAATCTGGGCAGGTTAGGATTACCATGAGAAGAAGCCGGGTAAGTGAGATCACCTAGCTGGTATCTGCTTGTGTAGTTAACTTCATGGCTGAGAGCCCTTTGTCACAAGCACAAGGTCCTGAATTCGAATGAGGCTTCCGATTCACTTCCGATTTTTAGGTATATTCTGAGAAATTTGGAACTATGGATCACCAGGAACCCTAGTGACCCAGCTAGGGTTTGCGTGAGGATCTAAGCTTTGCCTTGGCCAAACAGCTCGTGCTCAAGCAAGCAAGTGAGGTGTTTTGTGTGATACTTATTTGTACCCCTCACAGTCAAAGAAGGACCTGGAGAACGGAGAGGTGGAAATTGCCATGTGCTCAAGAGGACAGTACTTTGGGGAACTGGCACTGGTCACCAACAAGCCAAGGGCAGCTTCAGCTTATGCTGTGGGAAGTGTCAAGTGCTTAGGTAGCGACGCTGCTGGCTTCCCAGAAGACACTCAGTGGACTGTAGGGTTCAATGAAGATTCGCATTGGATATCTAGGAGTATAAGTTTAAACTTCAAAGTCTGCTTCGTGCTCCTTTACTTACTAACTCTGCATGGGATTTTGCACATTCATTTCATCCATTTATTTTACTGGGCATCGTATGGTTTTATATCTCAATACTCAGTATATCTCTGTTCCCTTTAAGTTTATATCTATTGATAGTAAATGTACAGCTCTGCACTGTTTGCACTATTTTATTACCTCGTCGTATTTCTCCTTATACAATTTTTCTTAGCTTATGTTTTATGTTGTCTGTGAATGTATGCACCAGTACCGCCAGAGCAAATTCATAGTACATTCAGTTGTTTCTGGCCAATTAAGTGAACTCTGATTCCGATACTCTAAACAAGACAGGCACTACTTCCACTGTAGTACTATAATATTGCAGCAGCGCTGAGAAGCACGTCCATTTCTGTGTGCACAATATACCTTTTTGGTGCTATTTTGTGGATCCTTATAAGCTCTTGTGTATAGTCTTCTTAAGTGAATGAATATGTACTATAATGTGTTTTAATGTCCTTAGCAGCCCATTAAGACCCCATTTTCCTTGGTCTTGACAGTTATGGATGTCCAGGCCTTTGAAAGGCTACTGGGTCCCTGCATGAACATCATGAAGCGGAATATTGCCAACTACGAGGAACAGCTGGCCGCCCTCTTCGGGAGCCAGTCTGACGTCGAGGACCAGGAGGCGTGAGGGATCTGCAAAGCTGGGGGGACAAGTGCGCCCCCTGCAGGGGGAAGTGGAGCAGGCTCCCCAGCTTGTTCCCGTAACTCCTGTTCATTTGTATGCTTTCAGAAATGTGAAACATTATGTAAATGGTAGCGATGTAGGTCTTTTTGAAAAAAAATATACTGCCACATTTCATGTGGGAAGGCTTTAAAAAAGTTATCTGGGGGAAATGGTACAGTTATTATTTTACTGGTTTCATGCCCACTTTTGACTTTCTTAATTTCCCTGCTGTTGTTTTCATAAATTATCACATCTGTGACTTTGTTAGTCTTTGGATAAATGCAGTCTGTTTAAATCAGACCACGTTTAGCGAGGCTACCTGCGCTATCGTCCCGCTTTTTCTTCTCCATTTCATTTCTCATCTTGCTGACTATCCTGACAGGGCTCTGACCTCCCATGCCAGTGTGTTGGTACGTTCAGATATTGGAACTGGCGCAGTTTTGCACAGATTTTAGGCCAAGACCTGTGAGGTAGACAGGTTCATGATGGGCTTGAGGTGACATGTCTTAACACATTCTGGTGACTGCGGAGGTAAATCTCTGTTATCCCTTAGCGTACTGCTTTACAGTCTTTGTCATAAAAAACAACATCACAGAGGATAATTCCAACAGATTGAAAAGAGCTTTACTTTCTGCCTAAATGATTACAGCCTGAATTCAGGCTTTTGTGACAGGTCCTTCATGTCATATTGCACACATGTAATACTTGAATTTCATTTAATCTAAAAATTTATCCGTAAAATAAATATGTATTAAGGTTGTATAGAGCATATTTAGGCCATAATATTTTGACATTTATACTGACGAGCTGATTGGTGCTTAACTACAAACAGAAACAGCATTGGTGCAAAACTGAAAACGTTTCCAATGAAATGTTAGGGTGTAACGTGTTGATATATGAACAATGTACTGCTGTAATGAAGGCCAAGTGTGTATATAGGGGTGGGGCCACAGGGGCCCTGGTCCCAGCTGAAAGCTGATTGGCTCTCGAGTGCTCCTTCCTCTGTCACTCAATTATTCAAAACATATCATTGGCTAATGATAAGGATGGTGCCTCTATGAATTCTGGCCTCTTTTATGCCCCTCACCTTAAAAAATGCTAGAATCGCCTACAGATGGGTGACTGAAAGATCTGTGTGTGGTTATGTAATTATTTTACAGGGCAGTATTTCTATTAATCCCCCCACCACCACCACCGAAGTTCAGAGTTTAATACCTCCAGTCCAAACCCAAAATCCAGTATTACTGCTGCTTCCATTGTTCATTCTGTCCAGTGTTTATTAAGTGATGGGTGGACTCACCAGTGTGTTTATGTTTGTACGAGGGCATGGACTTTATATTTCTTATAAATGATAAATAGCTTGTGTTTTCTGCTTTTTTGAAACAATACTTAATGATAAGGGTATTATGGTGGAACTGATGGAGTTTGGGTGGCAGGAAGGTAATCGAGATGCTTAATAATTAGATCATTAGATACAGTATCAATGAATTTTCCTTTAGACAAGCTTTTTTTTTACCCAGATGTCATGTTTACTGAATTGTCTTTAATCTTGAAGTAACAGACTTCCTAGTGTCAGTAAAGTCAGCGAAGGGCAGATTCCTGCCTTCCTGATAGTCACTCCTGAGGACAGACTGTCGATTGGCTCATCACTCTCTACCTCTGCACTCCCATACCAACAATTTCCTATATTCTTTATAAAAGTCTACACCTTCATCTTTCAGAAGATAAGATTTTTCTTGTTTTGTAGTATTTATGTAACTGCATAATTTCAGACTTTAATGTGTGAACATGTCATGGAAAGTAGTGTACACAAGTTTAATGGAGAGTAGCTTTTTTTAAAAGTATGTTTTTTTTCCTGTATGTTAATCAGTTGACATCTTCTTGGACTAGTTTGGTGTTGGCAGTGCTGTATGTTCCCTGTAATGCAGTTCAAAGGTCTAAAGAGTATTTTCAGTATGATATTGTTGATTATATTTGAATTTTCATTACAATAAAGTACAATTTTTTTATTAAAAAAGACTTATTCAACTTATTTGAGAAATGTATGAAGTTGCTTCTGAATATTTACACTTGTTCCTGTATATTTTGTTGTGATCTATTTAAAATATATAGTTCAGTTCAATGTAGAGCAGTCTTTAATGTAATGAAATTCATTTTTATGTAATTGTATGTATTTGTAGTTTGAATAATTGTCAGTGAAGGATGATTTTTTTAATTTTTTATTACCAGTGGCACTGCTGAAGTGTTCCACTATATGTACACTGGGCCGTTAAGTATCAAACACATTGATATATTCCATATGTGGAGTATGTAGTTTTATTTTGTATGAAACAGCATAACTACGAAATTTTGCACAGGTTTTTTTTTCTCACTACAGTGGAGTTTACGTCATTGTCTTTTTTCACTTCTGATGGAAAAATGCATAGAAGGCCGGGAACAGACCAGAAAATGATCATAGCTTTTTAAAGGCGACAAATACTCTCTGGTGTTCAAACGGGGAGTTTGCAAGGTTGGTCGCTACAGTGCAAACGCGCGCCCCCTACTGCCGTCAATTGGCACTTTCTTTCCATGCGATAGTCTGCTGTAACCGAAACTCCTACCAACTTCCATTTCCTTCTAGCAGCTCGTAGGCTGCTTCTCGCGTATAACACTTACTTTCTTCCATTTATCTTTGTTTGAGACAAAGGAACGTTTTGTTTTACACACCCCGCACGTTCTCGTTTTAACTCATTACTTTTATTTCTGCCTGCAATTCTTCCACATAGGTCTCCTATAATAATTGATGAAGCTGTTATTCATCGTTGCGTCATTTGTAGTTATGAAGATGACCAGTATGGTTATATGTTCACGTTAGCATTAGCTATAAACACAGCCATCAGCAATGAGGACTAAAGTCAATTAACCCTAATGTGAAATAATACTAAATTCTTATATGAATGATATCACTTATTTCTGAATGTATTCATTTATATGTAAGAAATTACTCATATAATTTTAGTCAATCTTTTTTTATCATACTCAAAGTGTAGCATTGTATAGCTATTTCATACCGCGGAAAATAATGAATAATAAAAACAAAATATTATCTACTTAAGTACAATATATGATTTTTTTAAATAGATAATATGGATGCAATGCCGGTGCTCTGCGTACTAGGAAGAAACTGGCGATGTAAATATGACCAGAGCGGTTTTTCTATACGCGTTGTGTAAACGACCAGTTTATATGAATGTGGCGATACCCATTCTTAATACTTGGTAAATAAAAGACAGGCGTCACAAAAATACGAATTACTTTATAACCTGCCTCTCCTGTTGTTTGATTCTGTATCGAAACACTGACACTAAGTTTTCTTGATATTAAATCATAGAACAAAAAACACTAATGGGTGGGGGGGAACCTCTGTCCAATAAATAGCGGCATTCAGATGACGAACGTGCCATTTAACCAATAATTATACAAAAATTAAATGGGGGCTCAAATTTTCGGAAGTATGGTTAAACTAAGCCAATTACAAAGGGACGGGGTAAAGATTGGCATTTTGTAGCACCAATAGATGTGCAGATCTAAAAGTAATCACTCCCGCCCCTTCAGTGAATGCCAGAGAAACTCGGTAATGGCGACGGATTTGGTAAGTGACAAAGTTAGCTGTCTTGCTACGGAGCGAAACAAAAGGTTGAAGGAAATACAATGAAACGATAAAATAACTTTAAATCTTTCTGCGGACGTAAACGTCAGAAATCGAAAGAATACCGCCGACAGTGTCGCCTTCGAATGACATTTCCTGCCAGGGTGGAAAATTTCATTGTGAACGTTTGTTGTTTTGGTAGCTAGCCGTTAGCTCACTAGCTAGCTGGGTAGTTTTGTTTTGGTTTAGCTCTCTAGTTTGGGGTTCAGCCCGAGACGTGTACCTTTGTCGATCCGTGACTTTTAACTTCATTCATTTCACCATCGTGAATGACAAGTCATCGGGGCTTCGTGTCTGAACTTGTCGACATATTTTTGTGAAGTTTTAAACTTGGATCGTTTTGTTGTCCGCTTTTTCTTTATCTTGTTGTTGACATTATAATGGCTGATTATCCATCTAACAAAAGAGTTCCGTTTTGTCATCGAAAGTCACTAGATTAATGCGATTAAAACGCCTAAAACCACCATTGTCTAATTTTGGAATTTTTCTTTAATTTTTTGATCGACCGTCGTTTGTGTGTCTTTCTAAACATATGATTTTGTATGAAAATTTTGCCTGCAAAAGATGAAGACGAGGACTTTCGAGATAAAGGAACACTTCAAACGGAAAAGTGTGTAACGTTTGATTTAATAAAATACGTATACGTATTTTAACTGATTTTGTTCGGATATAACATATGAATGCACTTTTTACGTGCATTTGATCGACGATCTGCCACAACCTAATTATAAAAGTGAATGGGACACGTAAAGCAAAAATATTGCACGTTCTTTTCTCATTGTGAAAACATTTTGAGCTGAACCTTTTAGGGTAATTCTGTCGTGTTATTGATCATTCGTAGTTACGCAGTTCTGAATGAATGAGCCCTGGAGCGCATGCGCCAAGTTCCAAAAGTTTATAAACAAGGTTTGCGTGCAAAGGGTCACATGACGCCTCCTGCGAACAGAGACACCGAGTTCTGAGACAATAGACCGTAGTTCGCGGCATGCATTTTTCCCAAAAATATGTCTAAATACTCCGCAGATATGTACCTGCATGTATATTTACCTCCAAATACAGAATAAGAAGCTTTTTCTTTTTTGCGTGTAGCGTTTTTTTACGACGTCTTTCTCTTTAAACAAAAGAAACCGTGGTATGCGTTATAAATATGAAGCTATTTGTAATGTTTATTAGATATGATGTAATGAGCATTTTGTGTTTTTGTGATATCACGTTTGCCGTTATGTAATTCCTTCTGTAAATACACTTATTTGCATTATGTAATTCCTAAATACACTCAATAAAGGTGTCATATTATTGATTTGTAATGTTGAGGACTGGATGGACTTCAGCCGACGAATCACTTCTGATTGTGGTGATCGCCGTGTTCCTGCAGTCCGGCAAGCTGACATGGCGTAATATGGTCTGGGAAGTGGTGCCCAACAGAGCAGACCGAAGCCAGCTTGTTGAGCTGCAGAACGCCTCAGGAATCAGTGACGATTTTGACATGCTGAAGTGCAACGAGGACCTACCATCCTCTCCCGGATACCCTTCCAGTGAGAGTCACGTGGAGTATGGTAATCGCAGACAGGAACGCATACACGTATACACAGGCAGAGCCAGGCTTACCTCTCTGTAATTATGCCCCATAGATTGAGTGCAGCTGAAATCATATTTTAGCACATACAGCTTATCCAGTTCTGCACATCTGCCATAAAAGTCATTTAAAATATGATCAAATATATGTTTAATGAGCAATATGATTTGCAAGGTTTCACACACTGAAAATGCTCTAAAAGGAGCTGCTTTGTAGTCTTGCTTTGACTCTGCAAAGTGGTGTCGTCATTAGCATTTTCAATTTGCCGACCCCCCCCCCCCCCCCCCACCCACCCGCCCCAGGAGGTCCAGGAGGGCAGAGGCTCGCCGGCCGTATTCCAGCTGTCAGCCGGCATTTCCCATCAGGAACGCCGACAGGGAGCCTGGAGTCCGGCTGCGGACAGCAGCTCTCCCGATACCAACTGGCTCGCGGAGCTGGCTAACATCGCCACCAGTCCACAGAGTCCCCTCCTGCAGACCCCCCACCCCAGGTGGGCCCCTCCCCCCATATACCATGTCCTCCACTAATTATTACACAACGGATGCTGAAGGAGTTCATGGAAGTTCACTAGTATTCACCATTCAGTCATTTCAGTGAAAAAGGAGAGCAGCACAGTCAGCATATACCTTCCCTCCAGAACCTGGCGTCACGCCTGTCTTTCTCCAGCTTGCTGATGAATCATTAACTCGTCTCGCCTTCCTCTGTCACTGCAGGTCCTCCCCCGTCCACATCTTCGCCAGCAGCAACAGTTTACATTCCTACGCCCGCCCCCCCCAAGCCTCCAGCAGCAGGCGTGTGCGGGTACGACCCGAGGTGGTGCTGTCGCCTTGTGGAGCCCGTGTGGCAAGCAGACCATGTAGCATTGACCGTGTAGCATTGACCGTGTAGCATTGACCGTGTAGCATTTGTGTTCCTAACCGCCTCCCCCCAGGCGAGCAGCGAGTCAGAGTCAGGGGTCTTCTGCACGTCATCACTCTCCGATGACGACGACTTGGGGTGGTCCCATTGCTGGCCCCCTACCGCCTGGCACTGCTTCCTGAAAGGTACCCACTGCCGAGGGAAGGGCCACCTACGGCTGCAGCACTCGATTCCCTTTGGATAAAAAGTCGAGAAAAGAGTTTCTACATGGGGCCTACAAGATGACATGATGTAAATAAAAATTTAAAGATGAAAAAGATATACATGAATATATGCAGGTCATACGTATTTACAGGGGCTCCATAACGGGAGGAAAGTGAGGGTGAGGGTCCTAAACAGTTTGGATTGGTCCTCATTGGAGGCCCAAAATCTCCACGGCCCCCTGCACATATGCACATAAACTCCAAATACATAGAAATATGTTATATGGAGATCTGTAGAGTATAAATACATTTGTATGTATTAGGGAAAACATAAGGTAAATGGCAGCACTCTACCTGGACAGCTCAGCTAGATACTTATAGACCTTAATTAGAATGAAAAAGCATGATATGTAGCGCAGTTCTTAATTCATAATATGGACTAACAGAGAAGTTGTCGTGTTTTATCATGGTGCTTAATACCATCTGGGCTGCAGGCTAAATCGTATCTCTGCCGTGTTTGTGAGTGAACTTGGCATGTTTACTTCCTGCTGGACAGCCCACCACACACACACAGGCTGTGTAGCATTTCCTAATTGCCCATAGTGTGTGCATATGGGTGCTGGGTTGGATAAACGACTGATATCTCATGTCTCCATGGTCCTATTAGTACTTTCCAGCCATTTTGTACGTTTGGTATTTAAAATCAATAGCGCCCTCTACTGTACGGTATTAAATTGCACAAGAACACACAAGCATGAGTAGTTCAGTCATACATCAGTAAGCCCAGACATTTAACAGTTCTGGCTGAGTCTGTTTACTAGGGCTTACTGATCCCAGCAGTTATCGTCTCATTTACATTAAACGACTGTTTATTTAGCTGCCAGCAAAGCAGCATTCAGGCAAAGCAGACAGGATGTCAGTGGCATACAGCTGTCAAGCAGCTGACCTTGGTGTAGGTGCGACAGCACTGGAACAAGAGCTGCACTTAACATTGCTGGACCTTTAGCCGTTCAAACAAATAACCACTTAATATTTCAGCTTTAAAAAAGTTAGTATTGAGTCACAAAATATGTATGAAGAAAATAATAAATGATTTCACTGACAAAAACAAAAATACTATATATATGTATATATATATATATATGTATAAAAAATACTATTTATTTGGCTTTTATCCAAAGAGCCATATGATTGAGAAAGCAGGGTCAGCTAGTCACTTGAGGGGGCCCAACCATGTGCCCACCCTGGGGTTTGAACCAGCAATGTTCTGATCACAGGCACACCATCCTAATCCACTGACCCACATACCATTCTCATATATATATATGAATTCAATAGTAAATGATTTGATTTTGCAGCCAAAAACACTGCAAATTTCAAAGTTAAACAGACGAATGCAGTTTCATTTTGTAAGGAAGAAGTAGAGTCTGTTTCCCTTTACGTGGGTCTCGCAGTTGCAGTGTGTGATGGGTTCCTGGCCCCTCTGTCCACAGGCACACGTTTGCGCTTCCACAAGGGCCCCAATGTGGAGTGGCAGGACGCTGAGGACCTTGCCGACTCCGATGATGACTCCGGCGATGAGGAGGAGCCGCCATGTCGCTCCATGAAGGTGAAATGTCGTCACTGGTAACACTGGGAGCACTGGCTGAAACAGAGACCGTCATGGACTCTGTCTCTGACATGTCACCCTGCAGAGGTATGGCTCTGAAGGCTTGAAGCTAGTTGCCCACGAGGAGACTGTTTCTTTCGGGCAGTCGGTCCTCAAGCTGACCTTTGACCCTGGCTCGCCGGAGGATGGCCTCTTGACTGCAGAGTGCAGACTGGACCATCCCTTTTATGTGAAAAGTAAAGGTAAAGACAGGAAATGCTAGAAGAAAATGGCTAATTTGTACTGCCTGAATGAGTATGTTTACTTGCCTGTGTCCTCGATGTGATGTAATTTTTCCAGTGACTTTCTTAGCGGTTAGTCTCTATAACCGTCATTCAATCAGGTTTCACTTTCACATTCCTAACACCTATACAGTATCTCAGAAGAGTCGCATGAATGCATTCATGTCCTCCTCGTGTCCTGTAGGGTGGTCCTCCTTCTATCCAAGCCTCACCGTCGTCCAGCACGGGATTCCCTGCTACGAGGTCCAGGTGGGAGACCTGTGCCTGCCACCAGGACACCCAGACGCCATCAACTGTGACGATTCGGTCGTCTTCGACACGTTTAGAAGGTGAGGACCTTATGTGCGGCACCCAGCTGGTCAGTGAGGTCGCCGGCATTTGACCGCCCCCGTAGCTGGGCTGTGCCTTGTAATATGTGCTGTGTCCCCCTCCCCCAGCTATGACTTCACCCCCCTGGACTCTTCGGCTGTGTATGTGCTAAGCAGCATGGCTCGCCAGAGGCGGGCCTCTCTGTCCAGCGGCGGCGCCGTCAGCCCTGACTGTGAGAAGCTGACTCGGGACCTGGAGCCGTCCTCTCTGACCCCCCACAGCAAATCAAACAAAAGCCACGCCTCAGGGACCGGGAGCAGTGCCACGCCCACCAAGTGCAAGCGGCCAATGAATGCCTTCATGCTTTTCGCCAAGAAGTACAGGGTAGAATATACGCAGATGTACCCGGGGAAGGACAACAGGTCTGTTTGCGTGCATGTCTGTGTGTGTATGCGCGCGCATTGATTTACGAAGGTTGCAAGGTTATCAATAGAGTTGCTTTAATACTACAGCATTCACGAGTATACTACTGCATTACCTTGCTACACTGTGTTACCGTACTGTACTAGTACAGTATCAGGTTACTATGCTGGTATAGAACTACATTAGTGCAGTGCCAATTAGTTTGTTACTGTAATACAATACTACTACAATAACAAGTTACTTCATCTCTAAGCTACTACAGTCCCAAATGACTTCAGTGCTACACATCTACACTAATACCGTACCAATGAACTTCACTGCACAAGTACAGTAACAAATTGCTACAGTACCACAGTAGTACAGCACCAATTACCTCACGACAATATAACCCATTATTAACCAACATTATTAAGTTGTTTCATCCCAAAGATACTGCAATAGTACGGTACCAAGTGACCCCACCACTACAGTATAACACTCGTACAGTGTTAAATTACTTTACCACCGCACTACTGCACTTCTGTATTATTGAAACACTTGTTCGTGTTCCTGAGAGGTTCTGATTCTTTTGCCAATGATGCTGTCATTGAGGTGTTTCTCTGCTGAATTTCCACGCCGAACCGCTGCAGCCTCCGTGTTCACAGGCAGCGTCCTGCATTGTCATCGCTGGCTGGGCCGTCGTGGAAACTCCGATCGGTCCAACTTGCGATCACGGGACGGCACTTATCGCCTAGCCCTGATCCCTGTGCCCCGCTCTCACAGAGCCATCAGCGTGATCCTGGGTGACAAGTGGAAGAAGATGAAGAACGAGGAGAGGAAGTTGTACACCATGGAGGCCAAAGCTCTGGCAGAGGAGCAGAAGCGCCTCAACCCTGACTGCTGGAAGCGCAAGAGGACTAACTCGGTGAGCATCGTACCAAGCCCTCGTCCTCCAATTGGGTAAAGCTGTGCCGTGGTAGACAGTGAATGATTCTACCCACTGGCAACTACACAGACACTCTCTCAGGAATAAGTCATTGGCAGGGTTGGCCAGTAGGAGGAGCCTGTAGACATGGACCAATTAGAAACCTCACTCATCATATCACCCAAGCTGCGTGCCCAGGCCAGTCGGTAATCCCGCTGTTCCTTACACTGTTTTCCTAGATGGGGGCTGCTCGGGAAGTTGGGTGTCCCAGAGGCAGGGGAGGGTATTTATCTGTTAGCTAAAGTGGGGCAGGTCTCCGGAAGCCTTATCTGTCCTTTGCAGCTCATCCTGGCCTCTTCCCCCCCTCCCCTCACGCAGGGCTCGCAGCAGAACTAGGTCACAGACGCAGCCAGATGCGGAGAAAATGTGAACTGGACAGAGTCGTGGACAGGACCGCCTGCCACCCACCCCCCCCCCCCCCCCCCCGCCGCCGTGCCCACCGAGCCAAACCTCCGACCCTTGTTTTTTTCGGTGAGTGTTGTAGGTGAGGAATGGAACGGGGGGGGAGAGGGGG
>JAODKE010000001.1:1898004-1908976 GCA_026779605.1 Mormyrus hasselquistii
TATCTATCTATCTATCTATCTATCTATCTATCTATCTATCTATCTATCTATCTATCTATCTATCTATCTATCTGTTTAAAACGAAGAACAGCTGGACAGACAAAGGAGACCCTAGATGCCACCACAGCTCACAATCACATCACAGCTAATGAATGGAGCACTGCAGATTCATATATGAAAACTGGTTTAATAATATATAAGATGAGAAATCACTGAAATAAGTAGAGTCATTGCTGCTGGGCAGATCATTCAAAAGGGGATGGGGCGCTTTGCTGTGTCACACATGAATGAATCGCTGTAATGCTTAGAGGTGTAGCATGATGTAAAAAGCTTTGCGTGCGATTCAGGGCTACCTGCGAGACCACAGGCATGATGACTGGCCCTGCTGCTCCAGGTGACACTGGCAACATGACCTGGAAGCAGTGAGAGATCACATGACACTCATGACACATTGGTTAGCAAGGGACAGAAAGCTCGTGGGGAGTCATAAAGGCCGTATGCTGTTCCTGAACCCACAGACAGCGCCCCCTAGCTGCACGTAGTGTCTGGGTAGTGTAATGACTGTCCCGAGCCGAGCTGAAGAGGACACATGCAAACGGAACTGGCATGACAAGGCATCAGTGCTGCCCCCTACAGACTCTCCCAGCACAATGCAGGCCAACCCCTGTGCCATTTGCTGGGGGTTGTTTTGCCTGAATGGCCCACACAAGCCCCCGCAGAGCGGTCATGTGACCACATAGCACCAGCTGTTTGATGCATGGTGGTGTGCAAAGACAGGTGTGACAGGGTGCTCAGAGGAGTGAGGCGAGGCAGCTCGAAATGCGCCAACCAGCAAAGATGGAAATGCAAGTAGCTTGACAGGTTTCATTTTTACATTTCAGGGCACAGATGGAAGATGGAGTATATCTGTAAGATGTGATATCACACAGGAATGATTATTATCACCTATGAGAGGGAACACCCACAGCAAACCATGATCTGAGTCAGAAGCACTTAGAGAGCGGGGGGGGCAGTCGGGGTCTCACACTAACATCACACTGGTGTTGCCAGTGGTAGAGTATGGGAGTCCCACCTCTCAAAGGGAGTCCTTGTTGGAATGATTGGAGAGTCCCTGTCTACAGTAGACGCAGGTTTGAAGCCCTCTGGTGTGTGGCTGCAGTGCTTGTGATCAGAAGGGCACTAGCTCAAATCCCAAGGTCCTTAACCCCACCGACATTTGGTGTAATGTGGAAGATAGGTCTCAAGCTGAACCTGAATCGTGTATGTGTGTGTGTGTGCGTGCGCATGCTAGGTATGCATCAGGAAGCATGACATGAAAATAAATATCGTTTTAAAAATGAAATGGAGCCGTCTGTCAGCTGGCCAGCTGCCTCCCTGCTTATTTGCTCGTCAGAAGATGAGGCTCGCAGCCAAAATCATGTTAAACCACCTCAAAAAGCTGCATTCAGTATTTATTTGGCCGTAAAGCACATTTTTAACCAAACAGCGTTATTGCATCAGCCCCGATCTCCTGTCCACGATTTAGCTGCTGTGTCAGACGGCATGTCGCTTGCCGGCCGTGTGCGTTTCCAGCCGGTATCACTCTGTAAGTGAAGCTGAATTAGGAAACAAAGGCGATGATTTCCAGAGAGCCACCCCTAGTGAATTTAACTCCATCTGTTGCCCCCCAAAACCTACTCTTTTATTATTAAGAGGCTTGCTGAGTTTAATGTTGGGAAACTTCCCGGTGGCTCCAAGGACAGGTCGATAAATCATATCCTTGCATTTTATTACAACTTCACGCCCTGGACCTACACAGTAGCAACCTGATAAACTTTGGGGTCTTTCTCCCCACATACAGGCCCATAAGGCCAGAAGTGAACTATAGCAAAGACTCTTGCTGAAACATTAGAAAGACCCCACACTCACACACATCTCCCACGACCTGCTTTCTGTGCAGTGGGATCCTGTTCTGGGGGCCTGAGTCATCCACCTCCCCACAGGGTATGTTAATGACATATTGAGCCCTGCTCCAGCCCTCCTCCCTCTGTCCATCAGTGGAGGGGGGGTTGGCAGAGTGTTCCCTTCCAGGAAACAGGCTCCTGAATTTATTGATGTAATTGGTTGCTTGTTCACATGTCAGGCTGGCCACCTGCAAGCCCGCTGAGGGCGACCAGGTGGCCTGAGTCCACCCCGCTGTCATCACTGGCATCACATGCCGTCACCTGGCAGAGGGTATCGCAGCACCCTCCACACCCACTGCGCCCTCCACACCCACCGTGCCCTCCGCACCATCCGCACCCTCCACATCAACCACACCCTCCACACCTTCCACACCCTACGTGGCTTCTGCACCCACAGCACCCTCCAAACCATCCTCTGCAGTGGTGACTCTCCTCAGATCCCAAACCCACATGGAATGTAAAATCACCCCCTCAGCCCTCCGCTGCATGTCACGGGGGCCTAACTCTGCATGCGTCTCAGCTGGGATTAAAGGGTTAGGGTGCTGATGTAATCATGAACTGGAAATGCTTGCACAGCAGGAAGAATTAAGGCTTGCGTTTTTTTTTCCAGTTAGTCCATTTCAGCCCCATAATCCTGCTGAGATGAGGCTCCGCTTTCTTAAAATACAGATTTCGAGTGCTTTTTAACCTCATTTCCACCACTTATTGACGGAACTGCTGAATGCACAAGAACATCACTTTCACTTTAAGACCCATCCTTTAACCCTTTCTCTGCCATTATTTTAAATCCTCAGCAATCAGAACAATCTAGGTTTTCTATAGCCTATATAAATATGTAAACCTGCTTTTAGTATCAGCAGGAGGTTTACCCTTAAGGTGTCCTCTCACGCATAACTGAACAGCTTTTACAAACAGGAAGCACCACCGGCGTCTTCCTGCCCCACCTCCTTAGTAGCTGGTAGGGGTGTGCTCCCCCCACCCCTGCTGCAATGTAATTCAGGACCACTGTCCTTTTTACGAAATGGCGCATAGGGGAGATGAACCAGGTCACTAAATTAATTCCCCGTGACCCCCTGCCACCCCCCCTTTAAGGGACGGCTCCCTGACAACCTGCCATAGCGATTTACGTCATCATGTCTCCCAGGGGGCGCCATGGTGGTGCAGTGGTCAGCATCATTGCCTCACACCTCTGGGACCTCCGAGTCTCCGCCTGGGTTCTATGTGAGTGGAGCTTGCATGTTCTCCCGATTTCATCGAGGGGCTTCTTCCAGGAGCTCTGGTTTCCCCACACTGTTCAAAGAAATGCTGAGATTAATTAGTTATTAAATCGTGCCTGTGTGTGTAGATGGTGTGTGAGTGTGCCCAGCGATGGGCTGGCCCCCAGCCCTGGGTTGTTCCCTGTCTTGTTCCTGTAGCTTCCAGGATCCCAGAAGGATAAGCGGTTTGGAAAATGGATGGATGTAACACAGGTCCAAGCCCACCCCTTCACAGCAAAAGTTCTATTTCATTTTTTTCCTCTTTTCTTTTTTTGAAAAAAAAGAAAATCAAAAAATGGGGTTTAATCCTTTTACGCCACTCGTATTTCTCAAGTGTTAGCAGTAAAACAGTCGGAAAGCAAAATCAAGTACCTTAAGAAGGATATAAATGTTGTAATATTTCTGAACAAGCCCCCATCCACCAAGCAGAGGCAGCGCAGAAACGTGGAGGCCTTATATTCCATTTACCCGCCTGTGCTTGTTACTGTGCTCCACAGACCCATGGCAATTAAGGCAGTGGGCACACTGCCAGCTGCTTGGCAGGAAAGGCACTATCTCAGCTTTGTTTCGGCTCGAGAAGCTTCCCACACAGTGTTGGCCAGCTGGCAACTTTCTCAGTCTCCTCATGGTGTGGTGGCACAGTCATGGCCGACTTACTGGCTGTGACCGAGCTCAGGAATCAGGCCGCTGCTAGATCAGAGCAGTGGGACAATTTCCATCGGCAACCAAGTGCTTCTCACGCTACTCTCCTCCACTACATGACCTTCTGTGCTTTTGCACATTGCACTTAATCACTAGGGTCTCTCCTGGGAGATGATTGAATGCTGTACCTGAGCCTAACCGCTTAAAATATTATAGGATTTCTTACTTTAAAGGCTAGTTTGGGGTGGTATGTAGCTCAGTGGGTTTGGACTGGAAGAGTCACCGGTTTGAATCCTGTGGTCAGTGGAGTGATTTCTTCTGTGTCCCCTGAGTTCGGCCCCTAACCGCAGCTGATCAGGGACTGCATTTCTCAATTATATTGGTCTTTGGATATGGTGAATGTGTTTCACGGAAGTTTTTACAGCTCACCCACCCCACAACTATCTTGAACTTTTTCTACTAGCTCATCAAAGGCTGACCTGGTCAGGAGAGCTCCTCGACAGCTGCACACATGTGACACGCTGTCTGCCTCAATTGTGCCAGTTTGGACAAAAACCTCAGTCAAATAAATAAATCCAAATGTAAAACCTCTTCTAATAAACAGCACTTCTGTTTAACAGACAAGATAAATGTAAAGACATTGATCTTCATGAGTGGGAGAGATTTGTCTAATTAAACACAAAGAATTAAAGAATGAAAGCGTTACCTCTTGCACATAGGGGGCGCTTTGACCATATTTAGCGGTTCCATCTCGGATCTGACTCCAGTCCGCTATTGCGCCATAAACACAAGGTAAGCTTTTCCATTTTAGAGCATTGCCGCATATTAAAAGGCCAAAAGTCGAAGCGCACAGACGCTATTAAAGTGCTGGAGAGACACAGGCCCGTAAAATGAGACGCCATCCCTTTTCCATAAATATCAATGTTAGATTCAACAGAAAGTTGCACAGTTTTGAAATGTTATCGTGAAAGCCTTGTTCTTTTCTTGTGTGGTTTAATGGTCATTCCAACCATGCTGAACTGAAAAGAATTCCTCCATTATTTTCTGCATCCCCCACTCCAAAAAAAAATTGCAATGGTTTTCTGGGCTCTGCCTCTAAGGTCTGCACGGTGGCTCAGAAACGGTGAACTCAAAAGCTGTTTTTTGAACAATTGCAGGTTCCTCATCACTGGTCTGATCAATGAGTGGAGAATGAGAGGAATGTGTACAGAAGCGTAGCTAGAAACCCTGGCTATTGTCTACAGGACTCCCAGGACTTCCAGTGGCCTGTACTATGAAGCAGGCTCACTGGCTTTTCGGGGTCACTGTTTAACACAGTTTAAATGGACTTCATATTAGTTCACTTACATTTTGACTAGACTACCTTAAATCTGACAAATTACCCCGATAAGTCAGTAACCCCACTTCGTAGTACAGGCCACAGGTCTACATGAAATATTTGGTTTAACTGGGTTAGACCAGGTTTCACATGAACGAAGAAGAGATTCCACCCAGTAATGGCTTCAAAAGGCCTTCATTAAAGGAGGCCTCCAATAAGAAAGAGCAGGTCTTAAAGGGGAGCTTCAGGGTGCCTCCAATAGGAAAATTATACGAGGTACTGTGTATAATTACTGAGCAACAAAATGCTTCAGTGCAGCAATGGATTAACAGCGGAGACCCTGCTCTGAAAGGTCAGCAGAACCCAGGAAACGCTGTGATGTGACCATCGGCTAGTGGATCAACGGCATCCTCACGGGGGAACCGGGGAGGGAGCAGTTCTCAGGCTGATGTTCTGATGTTCCATTGCCGTACCTGGTCACCTGTGTAGGTCCTGCCTTTCTCCCCTCACAGGCTCAGACTGCAGCAGCACCTTTGGCGTACAACCTTTATTGACATGGATTTCAGAAAGAGATTACATGAACATGTAAGATACAAGACTTAAAAGTAACACTAAGGCTGACTGTACTCTTGCACTTTTTGGTTTTGATTCATTACAATGTCTGGTTATTAAAACACTCCCCTGAGCTCTGGTCAATGGCCGAAGGATGACATATATTGTTTGATTTTCATTTTCCTGTGGAAACGACAGTCAGGAAACATTTGTGGAAAACTCATTTCCATATAGAACTTTATGCAGTTCAATAGTTTAACTGGCTTGTAACTCGCTAAAAATAGCTGCTTGACCTGAAATGATTTCCGATATTGGTTTACAGAGAACAGATATCTATAAAATCAAATTTCCTTTGTCTAATAATTTCTTGTAAAATGCGGGCTATAGTTTCTCTATATACTAAAAAGCCATCTAAACGTTCAATATTCACACCTATTGATTCGCCAGTGAAATTGCTGTTTGAGTGTGAAGTTTGATGGCCATTCTTCTCATTATTCACGTGGCAACTCAAAATAATTCCAGTGAAGGAAACAAATACAGTTGCCATCTATTTTAAGTGTATGTGTGAGTATACATGCATATGAATTTCTCTTTGAAGACCTTTTCTGAGTACATCAGTGTGTCGGAAAATCCCAGTCCCCAATTCCAAGACTAATCTAGGATACTATGTCCAAGGAAAGGAAGCTCCTTCCAAAACGAACAGACGGGGGGGATGAGCTGCGGGAATAAGCTGCCAGGTAAAATGTGTCTGCTTTCATTTTTAAGCGGGTTCAATTTTAAGTAATGCAACACTGGGGAAAAATTCCAGGTGATTAAGCGGAGTCCTTACTGTCCTGGCAGAAAAGACACTGAGTAGTAGAGCGCCACACTGAAACATTTCCCAACCTTAATTAAGCTGTTACACGTTTTGTAATCCCCACATGGGCAGGTAATGAGTTTCCAGAAAATGTCTTCTTCTCATTCAGACAGCTAAGGGCAACAATTCAAGCAGGGCCATTCATTCATTATCCAGCAGTTCAGAAGAAGCAAATATTTGTATTTTAGTTCAGATGGCACCTGTGAGGCAGAACATTCCAGAAAGAAGCTGAGAAGCTCCTCCTACAACAAGCCATTGGCATGCTCAGTGGGACCCGCAGAGGATGGACAACAGCCCCTTTCATGTGACCCATGGGGAAATGGGCATCCAGTGGGGGAGGTTGGAAAGGATAAATGAAGACACTGACTACCAGTGTGAAGGTAGCCTGCACTATGAAATATGAAATGTTTTAACAGTAGACTTTACTTTCTTGCTGGAAGCACTCAGGAAGTACCACTGCTACATTTTTACAGGGTTTCTGATGAAGGACAGAATAGCTTTAATATGATGTTTATAGGTGCGGTGACACATACGCAGAGCAGAAGTAACTCAGGAGTCAGACTGCTCCATGCAGGAATGAAAGGTTTGAGAAAACGGGATTCATATTCTTTTTATTCGCCTCTTAACAAAAGACAGGTACGGCCCCTATCTGTCTCTGAGAACTCAGAAGCTCCATTTAAGGGTTTCATCCTGGTTATGAACACTGTGAGCAGCTCTAAATCGTAACACTAATCCTAACCCTGACTCGGTGAGCAGCTCTAAATCCTAACACTAATCCTAACCCTGACTCGGTGAGCAGCTCTAAATCCAAACTCTAATTCTAACCCTGACTCGGTGAGCAGCTCTAAATCCAAACTCTAATTCTAACCCTGACTCGGTGAGCAGCTCTAAATCCTAACTGTAATCCTAACCCTGACTCGGTGAGCAGCTCTAAATCCTAACACTAATCCTAACCCTGACTCGGTGAGCAGCTCTAAATCCTAACTGTAATCCTAACCCTGACTCTGTGAGCAGCTCTAAATCCTGACTCTAATCCTAACCCTGACTCTCTGAGCAGCTCTAAATTCTGACTCTAATCCTAACCCTGACTCTGTGAGCAGCTCTAAATCCTAACCATAACACTATGGGCCGGGTGGCATAGATGATCACTGGGACCATTCAGGTTTCCTCTACATTGGCAGCTTGGTCAGGGTGCCCTGCTGGATATGATTGCAGAACAGCATTGGCACGGATGTGATTGCACATGATTGCTCCTGAAGGCTCCTGCTGGCCAAACCACATGGATCTCCCTGCCTTGCATGTGTTCACCAATCCAAAGCTAGGACAATTTGCAGGTTGCCACTGCACCCTTGGCGATGCCTTTGCGTATGTGTGGGTATGAATGGAAAATAAGGAGAATGGTACAAGAACACATCAATGAAACCTCTGCCAAAGCTGGATGGACACCTTTCTGGAGAAGCCGACACCAAATTAAATAACAATGACAAAGAAGGCCTGAACTGCCAAAGAAGGCCTGAACTGCCAAATACCAGGTTAGCCATATATGTCAAGGGAGTGCAACATGCGCAGGACAATTAGAAGCCCTTTGCACATGTAGGTAACTAGCAGAAGTGGTTGCAGGTAAGAGTCTGCGTATCGCCCAGCTCTCAGCAAACATCTAAGAAAAGCTGTAAACACCCCCCCCCACACACACTCTAAATTTGAGGTGAGGGAATGTTTTCACCGCAGCCAATAATATGCATGGTGGCTGGAGAATGACACCAAATCAGCATCCTGTGCTTCTCAGATCCTCTGAGGGACTGGGGGGCTTGAAGAATCATCTTCATCTCACAGCCGTGTTTATTCTTCACAGGTGTGTGCGGCTCATGGTTGCCGCAGAAACAGGTAGGACATGAAGATAATTATCTGTAAGGAATTTCAGGTCCTATGTCATCATGTCAGTTTTGAGTGTTAGGTTTCTTGCTGTAGATGTGGGGACTGTTTAGTTTGTCTTGTGTTCCTAGGAGTTGAATTCACGATAAAACTCCAAATATGGGAGCTCAAGGTCACGGACGTTTGCTTATCTGTTTGGGCTTAAGAGAAAGAGGGGATGGGGAGTATAATCGCATTAGTGCCTAACAACAATGCCCACTGACATCATATATCTGCAAACAAGGAGAACCGTTGTGATTGAGACTGATGGTGACACCAGTGAAGGGTTCACAACCAACTACTATATAACTGATGGAACCAAGCAATGATAATATTTCAGATTTCCAATCTTGTACTTACCCGACATAAGGAATACCATATATTAGGACATGGCTGCCAAAAGCAGCCCAGCGTGATGGATATAACTCTCCCTACTTAATGTGATTTAAAAAAAAAAAACACATGGATCATAATTGCATGTCTCTGCTGGATGAGTGTGGCAGACAATGAAATTACAAGATCAATTATGTAGATACTGCAGCTACATGTAAGAGACCCAGTAACTAATTGGACTGAGGGCTCTCGAGAGGAGCCTAATGAACTATGCAGGAACGATGAAGCAGGCTTGGGTCAGTGAGAGCAGGAGGGGGGACTTTGTCAGTGACATAAACTGTCATTTAAGGGGGACAGAAATAGGGGGAGGGGAGGGGGGAAGGTCACCTTCCCATAATTCTCTGGTCATAAATGACCTGAGGCAGAAATGGTGTGGGATTCTGTCTTGCATGGCCACCAAGGGACAAGCATGTCAGAATGACCTTTTCCTAAGCACAGGTGCCCCCTACCTGGAAGGACAAGTTTTTCCGGTGGGACGCACAAAAGTGAACCCTCAGTCTTTCAAAGTCAAAGTTGACTTTATCGTCATTGTGTAGCAGGGCCATCCTAGTACAAGCGTCACACACAGTGATAGCTGACAGAGAACAGAGCAGTTCAAATAACATAGGTGCAGGTGTCAAATATACATAAATAGACATGATCTCATTGTCCAATGAAAAACATATGTCCAAAAATCCATTAGTTCTGGAGCATAAAAACATTCTCTCAGACACATTATCTTTACACAGCTGTCAGGGAACGGTTTAATATTTTAAATGGACGTACACAGACTGTTGTCAGCAAGGCAAATATGTCAGTGTCAACTAATCTCGCTGTCTACAGTAAAAGGTACGCCGTAAGAAAATGGAAAAGTGGTTTTCATTGTACAATGACAATATATACATATATACTGTACATGTATATATACATATATAATACTTACAGATATGTACGCATTCATATATACTCATGCACATGTACAGCTCTGGAAAAAAATTAAGAGACCACAGCAAAGTTTTTAGCTTCACTCATTTCTCTGTTTATGGGTGTACACCTGTGTAAAATATACACTTTTCTGTTTCTCATTGATGAAGGGCTTTAATCTTGCTTCTACAAGCCTGTTATGAACTGTCCTAGCAGTGCACTTCACACCACTGAAGGTTTCACATTCTTTTAGAAGGTCACTTGAGGTCAGCCTCCAATTTACGAGGCACTGCCAGATAAGTTGACGGTCATCTCCGGCATCAGAAAGCCCCTTCTGCCCTCTGCCTGCCCGGTCTTTGGTTATTCCCGGTGTCTCCTGCTTTACTTTGTTTTCTTGTGTACTGCAGTCTTAGAAATGTTGAGCCTGGAAGCAGCCTGCCGCTCAGCGTAGCCTTCTGCCAGCAGGACCAGAATTAAACCAGGATTTAAAATAGCAGATTTTAAAAATAATATAGAGTGGTCACTTAATTTTTTCCGGAGCTGTATGTGTATATATGCAGGCAAAGCACAATGTTGTAAAGGCAAGACCATTCCCTGCACTGCTAATGAAGCGTCTTGCGGCTGGAATGGCATGATTAAAATTGAAGATCCATTCAGAGTAGTTAGGGCACCTCTGTTAGCCCATTCATTCTCAGAGAGGACGCGCACAGGCGGGGCAACGATACTGACGCTGGGACATTTAGCAGGTGTGCCAGGGAGCACCAGCGGGCAGACACAGGGGGATGTAAGAAAAATTAACTGGGGGGTTTATTGATTTCGACGGTGACAGAAACAGCCCCATGTTGAGAGGAGACATGTGGCAGATGTGTATCAATGGGGGGGATGGGTCATCCCGTTCCCGTCATTAAATTCACTGGTACAGCCAACGGCAGCAACGGCTCCAGTCCCGCCACCAGGGGTCTCCACCACGGCTCCGTGTACGTGTGATA
Source organism: Mormyrus hasselquistii (assembly GCA_026779605.1). Taxonomy (NCBI): domain Eukaryota; kingdom Metazoa; phylum Chordata; class Actinopteri; order Osteoglossiformes; family Mormyridae; genus Mormyrus; species Mormyrus hasselquistii. The sequence goes on from JAODKE010000001.1 coordinate 1,908,768, forward strand.
ACGGACCTGACAGCTCATGTCTTAGCGGTACATCAGTTGAGCCCTCATGTCATGCCACAGTGCATCAAATAAAAGTCCGCACGTCATGCCACGGTGCATCAGATGAGAGTCCCCACATTGTGCCACGGTGCGTCAGATGAGAGTCCCCACATTGTGCCACGGTGCATCAGATGAGAGTCCCCACATTGTGCCACGGTGCATCAGATGAG
>JAODKE010000001.1:1928391-1939300 GCA_026779605.1 Mormyrus hasselquistii
GCCGCACTAGTTTGGACCCACAAGTGGCATGATGACGTAGCAACTAGCCATCCCAGACAATGCTGGCGTTTTTTTTTCTTTTTTTTGAGGGGGGTAGCCCTCGCGAACGTTTTGCCCAGGGGCCCACACAACCCATAATCCGTCCCTGAGCCTGGCAGATGCCAGTTCCACCTCTTTATGTCCAATCACACCTTGCCAGAGCGCAGTTCCACCTCCTTATGTCCAATCACACCTTGCTTATGTCCTATTGCACCGTGCCTATACTCAACTCTGCCTCCTTATGTCCAATCACACCTTGCCAGAGCGCAGTTCCACCTCCTTATGTCCAATCACACCATGCTTATGTCCTATTGCACCGTGCCTATACTCAACTCTGCCTCCTTATGTCCAATCACACCTTGCCAGAGTGCAGTTCCACCTCCTTATGTCCAGTGGCACCTTGCCCGAGCGCAGTTCTGACTCCTTCAATGTTAAGCTTTTTTTCTTCATGTCCCAAAATATTGTAAAAGATTCAAAGTGAGCAGTTTAATAACAGGTTTATTTTACACTAAAAATCGTGTTTTTTTCCCATGAACTTTAATGTTAATTTTCATTAGTAGCTCCGACCATTCCTTTGTCAAGTGGCTGAGATATTCCTACATCAGTATGTATACATGCACACTAAAGAAATTGAATTATTGTGTTAGCCAGACTAAAACTGGACTGTTAAAGTACATGTAAACATGGTAGTCTGACTGAAATCGTACTAAATCAAATTTCTTGAAGACAGACTAAGATACCCAGATAATGCGACTGGGAGTCAATTTACTCCTGCATGTATATGTTCAATCAAACTTAAACTGGCCAAGGTGCTCTGTGTATATTACACAGTCCCCACCCCCTCATCAGGCTTTGATCCAGAAGTCACAGAACAAGCCGGTACACAGAAGGCGTGCAGAGCATAGCAGAGGATGTACAGCTCGTATGAAATGTACAGTGCTGTAACGTACGTTGTCCAATTCACCGTTCAACTAATTTTTCCACAGCACCGGGTACGTACGTTTGGTACTTCAAGGTGTTGGCTTTCCACTGGTGTAAAAACTGGAACCGGCGCCAAATGACATCACAATACAAGACAGGGTAGCGTACTTTATACTGAATTCGAAAAACGTCTGTAGTAGGACAGGCCAACGTGCGATATTAACACCGACATCGGATGTTATGCATATCCAACTCTTACATTAAGATCAAGCTGTTTTCTTACCTTCATTTTGGTATGGAAATTATAGTGCAGGGAGTTTATGTCTCGCTAAAACATATTTACTCTGTCATAGGGAAAAAAAACCTAGCAGGTTTTGCAATTTTAATGATTATTCCTATTCAAGATTATCTAGTATATGTTTAAAAATCATTTTAATCATTATTTGCTTTTGCATGCGAATGTGTTCTCTGAGACAATCATAATCATTTTCATTCCTGTTGTATAAATCGGTCCTAGACGGGTTCGTGAGAAATTGACTTTGAACTCCTTTTGTTTCATAAATTACCTAATATTTATTACAGCAAAATCACATTACAATAACTAAAAAAATTCCAGTACTATGCTGTCACAGTATATTATGCAAAATACTTTATTTCCTGAACTTGTTGCATCAGTTCTTCCGACTAGATCGCAGTTAAAACTTGTATCACTTCATTTGTCCACACACCTAATATTATTAATTTAATTATGTTTTATGTACATAATTCATAGGTCAACCAGAAAAATTACAATACTAACAAGCTGAAAGGAGCCATATCGCCACCTACTGTAGCGGAGTTGGACATACTTCGGTCAATAAACTGATTCCCCTCCCGTGCACATATACTGGGACAAGGGCAGCAGGCCGATTAAATGGCGTAGTCGAGCTATGACTGTAGCTCGACTGAGCAGGGCATGTAAACGTACTGCATGACACCTTTTTTGGGTCCTGCGTTTTTATATTTTGCTGCAGCCAAAACGTCACCTACTAGCTACGCTGCTAGAGGTAAAGACCAGAAGCGATCTGTGAATAACTTGGTATTTTAATGCATCTTTACAGGGACTTTACAAACGAATAAGCAAGAATATTACAAGTGGTGATGATGAGCCATTTTGATGCATTTTTAATTTAATTTACATTACTATTACAATTTTCCCAAAAAATCAAATAGTATGGATAGGTACAATACAATATCTAATAAAAATGACTTTTTCCATCACATTTTTTAGTCTAATTTGTATTGTTTTGTGGTAATACATCCTGCCCACAAATTAACATACTGCATGTTTAAGAATGCGATCATAGATACTATGATAGCTAATAAACGAAGGTTAAAGAGTGGTTCATAGTTATGGTAATACAACTAATGTAGGCCTAGAGAATGGCTTATTGAAGACCCCCACTCTGTACCTGAAACCTCCTCCGTCTCCCCAGCCCCTGGTTAATCTCTCTTTTCTTATGAGCTAAATAAATCCAAAAATGTAATCAGTAACTGTCTTAGGTTATTTCCTTAAGAAATAAACCAAGTAAGTGTTACTGAGCGGAAATCCCAGCATCCCAAAGAGCAACCAGTTTTTCACATCAGACGAGACGAGCCTTCTCTGACAAGGGTCCCGTGGCCAAATTCCCCAAGTAGGCCTACATCCGGGCCACCAAAGCCATTTAAGTCTTGGGCGGAAAACGAGAATGCATTCGGGACAAGAAACGGTGAAGTTATGTACTATCGCAACTGGTGATGCACATTAAGTAAAGAAATAAGTTATATTCGGATGAATCACTACCAATTCATCACAGAATTAGCAGGTGGCTTACAACATACAACCAAAGGATGAAGACATAGGCTACCATCATATTAGAACATTCGATATTAACGTAGATTATCAAGGAAGTGATAGCTGGTGGGGAATTCTTACCTTAGCGACGACTTGTCCTGTGTAATCCGTGTTTTCTATGAGCGTCTTTGGGGGAATAATCCACTCTCTTTTTCGCCTGCTTAATTGAGGTCCCTCAGCGTCAGCCTCGCACTTCAAAACCTTCCAGGAGAAACGCCGAGAAACACATGGCTTTGTACCATAGCGTTTGGGACGATCTCGGTTACATACAAAAGCGGATGATGTTCAACTTCAGTAATTATTGATGAACACCAAAAGCGGCTGTTCTGCGTTATATCAATATTATTGATCCACGTCCTCCACGATAATCATCTGCCTTCCGTAAAATTAAATTAAAACTTTAAAAGTTGCCATAATGGTGAGACCTGCCATTAGGAGATTTTGTTGGTTATCCCTTTATTACTTTGTATTCAATAAAGAAAAAAATGCAACAATAGTGTACTATTGTAAATCGGAAAACACTTTCTATTCAACTGTAATCTCATATAATGATTTCCACTAACAGTTTGTGGAGGAAAAAAGAAACTTCAAACGGAGAGTATATATTATTTTTTATGCTACGGTTATTATATGTCTGTGTGTGCTGTGATATGGTACACATACGGTCCTCGGGCGTTTTCCACCAAGGTACAGTATGCAGGGTTTTAGCGCGGCATGTGTAATATATTTACTCAGCACACAGTCCCAAACACAGCAGAGGCGATGGGCGTAGCGCATAATGACAAGAACAGGGACAGCGCCGCGCGGAAATAACTAATTACAATATAAACGTCCTTATTTAATACTTACATTCGACAATTATTAAAATGCTATATGTAATATATGGATATAAGAGTGAACTAATTTGTATAATCACTTGAATCCACATTAAATATCCTAATGTAGCTTATACTTTACATAAACTTAATCATATGTTAATTAATTAAATTATAATTATTATATATACAGTAACAATGTATATAATATTATATATTATAAATACAGATTTATAGATGCGTGTGTGTATCAACACCCTTTCCCGACGTGAAACTACTGAATTAAATAGACGTATTGTACATTTTTCTAACATAATAGTAAGTTGAGAGACTGGCGATCGGCTGGAAACTTCGACATTAACATACGGTCACGAGTCAAAACCAGTCAAAAGCCACGAAATAGCATCGTAATGCGATCTAAAGGTGGAATATCGGGAACCTCGAGCGCGGAGACTCACCGTTAACAGCAAAACCGGGAGTAACAAGGTATTTGCGAGGAGAACATGAGCCATTATAAAGCAGCCTGCGGGGAGCAGATACTCGCAGCCGTCAATCTAAGGATTAAAACCTCGGAATTAGTAAAATAAACCCCGTGGTTTGCTTTAATGAAGCATAAAAATAACAGAAAGAGATGTCTCCAGCATGAAGTGAGAAATAAGAAGTGAAGTGGAAGAGGAGGTTCTACAGTAGGTGGGTCCCTGTGATAGGCTGCTAGGGGCGGGGTGTGAGGGAACAGCTACCGGCGGAGCGGTAATAGGGCGGCCGGCGACTTGCGCCTGGGTATGCGGGGCTCGGGTTTCAGCCCGGACTGCCGGCCCCTCGTGTGCTGTACCTGTGACTGAAGGCAACACACTGGCATTAAAAGAAGAAAACGAAAGCAAAGTCGCCCCATACGCACGCATGATCTATTTTTATTGTCAAGGAATATATTGAACTCCCCGTGTTTAAGACTGGTACAGTTTATCCTAATAAAGATAGATTGTAACTATATAACACTTCACCATGTTTCAGTATGGTCTATTGTTCCATAGACCAATAGACCATTGGACCACTGGTCACTTAAATGTCCATCGTGATTCATGTGAATAATTTATAAATTAACTGTGAAACGCGAGGGGGCAAATGAGTTTATAATCCCCAAGTAGCCGAGAGAGAAGCGTGAGCCGAACCGCGGTGACTCGCCCTCCCGCTGATCTTCACTGGGGAAGGTGACATTCCTGTGAGTAGGGTCTCTATCTGCCAAGGACTGTTTCGGGAAATCGCAATACCACCAGCACTCTGCAGCTTAATTCAGAATCCATTATATGTTTTGAATCGCAACAGGTCATGGAGAACTAATTCTCTATTATTGAACCTTTTTTCCCCATAAATACTTTCGGCTTTGCTCGTTTCACATATATTAGGATTTTTAGCTAAATCCTATAGCCATGGCCAGCGCCGAATACGTTTCTATTAATAATATTATTATTCATATGTAAAAAAAAAAAAGTTATCTAAATATGTTTTGTGGGTGTGTGTCTGAAGTGCACATCAAATGAGCACTAAATCCTACAACCATTTATGCTGGAGTCCAGTAGGTAAGAATTCAGTTCCATACCTTGTGTGGTAGCCTGTGATATTGATAGCTACCCTGACACAATATCTAATTGTAAGCCAGTTTGAGCTGGAAAAGGTAAGAAAGCTAAGCAAAAAGTGATGGTAAGATCCCAATATCCACCCAGCAGGATGTTTTGAGGTTGCGGGGGGGGGGCAGTCTGAAATGTTTTCACATGAATAAACTGGGTGTTTCCATACCACAAGACCGAGACTGACGGCAGCGTTCCTTTGATCGTGCACGCTCTTGCTAAAGCCAGGCTTGGTGTGACAGACCGGGATGGTGCCTCCATTAAGCAAATTCGCGGAAAGCCGTGTATCTCCGTGATGCATCTGCTACGGTTCCCGGGAATTCGGCAAACCCATTTTCACACACAGGTCAAGATAATTACAGTCTTGTATGTATACCTGCCTCTTAGTCCAGGGCATTTGAATTTCATAGCGCCTTGGAAATAAATCATTAACAAGCTGCGTAGCAGTGAAGCAGACAGTAACTCCGGCAACAAGATTAGAAAAATATTAACCAAGTCAAGAACTCCTTCGGCAAAACAATGACAAAGGTCAGCTGTTTGGGAGTAAAGGATTAAAGAAGAACAAACCAAAGAAGAGTAAAAATGAAAGCATTCTGTCAAGAACAGACAGATCCTCCATGGGTTATTGTATACCAACCATTTACGTGCCAATTTGTCCACCTGGGGAACCCAAAACAATGCCAATGCTCACAGCCCATTTAACTCAGCTAGTTGTTTAGGGGGAGGAATATATTACTGTTTGACTGCATACATACTAAAAATTGACTGACGAGATGACACAAGAGCTATCTGACAAGGTGCCCCAAATGTTACCAATGAAACATTATCAGAATACTTTGCAGCACACCTTCCTCGGACCAGTGCTTGCATTTTTAACCAAGCTAGGAATCCTGCAGAAGATAAATGTTTAAATCAAGTACAAGTTTCTTGCAGAGCCCACAGGGTGCTCGTTACTTATGGTGTGGTTAGGGGAGTGTCTCCAGAAGAATTTGTAGTTTGTGGTTTCAGGATGTTTAGAACTTCTACAGCTAGTAATGAACATAAATTGTACACAGAGTACGGTAGAGATGTCACTTATGTCTAGATTATGTACAGCTGAATATATTTTATATATTTTTTTTATTTCATATTGTTATCTTACCTAACTCTCTTTGTCCATGTTCTTATTCTCTTACTATACACAGCTGCTTGGAGTGACCAGGGTTACATTTCACCACATGTTGTATGTGTACAACTGTATATGTGGCGAATAAACCTCTTGATTGATTGATAAAGTAGAGTGCATCAGAGAGGAGTTCTTACAGGTCTGAATAGGTAAGCCATGTTCTTGTAGGTTGTAGTGAGGTACCCGATATTCTTCTGTCATGCTGGAATGAGTAGTGATCCTCCTTGGCTCTGGCCTGGAACACAAGGATATGGAGGTAAAAAAATACTATATACTATGTATACTATTATATACTAAATAAACAATAACACATTCACAATTACACTTGTAAGTGAATGGAAACACGAAACTGGTTCCCTTCCCGGAATATCGAAAAATGTAGCTTTTGTTGGAAGCTCTTAGGTGAGCGAGATCTTTGCACGATTAAAAAAAGAGAATAAATATGGAAATCTATAAAATCAATCACAAGGACAAAGAGGGCTATAAAAACAATACAGGTATTCCAGCAGGAGACTTAAATGGCTGACACTTTAGATTCACAGCTGAATTATTAAAATAGTAGCATTGATTTTCCCAGAAATCTCTACGCTACATCTAACTTTCCTGGAAACATCTTTGAGGTTCTTCTTGCCTTGAAGAGGAAAATAGTGGATCCACGATGTTATTCACACTCCCCAAAATGTAAAACCTTAAAGTATGACACATAATGTTGGCTGACATTAATTGCTTCGATTGTGGATTACTGAAAGAATGATGCCCATTTTTATACCGCACGTTTTTATTTGATTTTTGGGTTATTAATAAGATTCTACGCAGGACCGAATTCTAAACTGTTTCTAAAACCTAATTGATTTGGGAGGCTTAATGAAACTGGAAATGTTTTTCATGTAAAATGAAAATACCTTAATGCAGAGTTACACTCACTGGTCAAAGGTATGTTCTTGGGGAATTTTAATTTCCTCAGGATCTCACTACATCATAGTTAGGTGCTGTTCAATCTCATGGACATGCTGGTGTTTTTGAGGATATGACACAACAAGCTGGGAAGCAGGGCTATAGACCGTGCTATTTATGAACACTATAATACCCAGTAAAACGTCCAACGCAACGTACAAGTATAAATAGCACATTACAAACATATGTGCCGTCAAGGCATCGATTGGTCAGAAGTTCAGCTAGGCTGAGCTTCCAGTGAAAGGCCTGGTGCAGATGTAACAAGCTTTGGAGCAGCAGCTATACGAGGCAATAGCCTCTAACAGAGAGAGAACTTTTAAGTAAAGACTGAAACTATCCCCACATATGTCATACTTTCCCATTATATTTCTAATTATTCAATTCACTACATTTATTCCACCCTTTTATACTGCTGTATTTCTTGTTTATATACATACAGGGTGAACGGGTTTATTGTCAGACGGACAGAGCACATCAGGACGCACATCAATGACGGACCTGGGGATACGAACTCAGACGCGGACTAAATACACAAGACAGGCTGAACTTAACAGGTAACAGGTGATTACAATTAGGAATTAACACGAGGTAACGAGGTGGGCGTGGCACACAGGAGGATCGGACGAGCAGGTCATGACAATACCTGTATATGGATGGTATCATAATAAACCCCCTTGGCTACTCTATACCTGTATATTGATGGTACCCCCATCCCCCCATCACTTTGACTCTCTCTTGCATCGTCAATGCCCAACCCTCCTTGAGTTTATACTTGCTCCTCTGTTCTCCTCCTCCCCTCGCCCCCTCCTCTCCAGGCCATGTGGTCCTCGGTCCTCTGCCGGATCCTGGCAGGAGGTGCCGTCACTTGCCATCTGCTTGACGTGCCCGCTGTGTGTCATGTGACCATCGTTGAAGGCGTCCTTCACAAGGAGAGGACATGACAATGTGGGGGGGTGGGGGGCTTCCCTGTCCGTTGTCACTTAACACTTGAGTGGATTATCACCGCTCAAACAGACCCCCGCCGCTTGGTAAGTTCTCGTCTACCCCCCACCCTACATTGGCTTATGTGCTAATCAGCAGATTTAAAAAATTTACATTGTTTTTGGCTCTGACAATAACTCATGTGGCACCTGACTGTTGCTCACACATAGCCACTACACTGGGGGGTGTATCACAGATACCTCTACATTCCTCTTTCACGACATAATACTCCTCAGTTCTGCTCTTTTCACAGTATAATACTCCTCAGTACTCCTCTTTTAACGGGTTAATACTCCTCAGTACTCCTCTTTTCACGGTATAATACTTCTCAGTATTCCACTTTTCATAATATAAGACTCCTCAGTACTCCTCTTTTCACGGCACAATACTCCTCAGTACTTCTCTTTTCACAGCATACTACTCTTCCGAACTCCTCTTTTCTTGGTATAATACTTCTCAGTACTCCTCTTTTCACAGCACATTACTCCTCGATACTCCTCTTTTCCTCACATAATACTCCTCATTTACAACTCTTTTCATCGTATAATACTACTCAGTACTCCTTTTTTTTTATTACTTTTCAGTCCTTTTCAGTACCTCTTTTCATTGCATAATACTTTCAGTAATTCACTTTTCATCATATAATATTCCTCTAAGGACTTTTATTCACCTGACTTTTTTTGCTTGTAGTTTAAGCAGCATTTTGTGAATGAGGTGCAAGTGAATGAGAAGCTTAAGAATAGCGTTACAATTCTATTTAAAAAGATATAACCTGAATCTACAACACAGGTGTGTGTCCTGGATGTTCAGAGCAGGTCTGTGATCTGACCTGGATTTTGGCAAGCTCTATAACCCAGGCCGCACTGACGAATGGGTCCAGAACCAAGGTCCAGACACTCGGCCGAATGACAGCCTGCCTTTTGCTCTTAGCTGTCTGCTCCCATGTCCGTGTCTGTGTGTGTGTTACAGCACAGTGAGCGAAGAGGAAGCAGTTATCATTGATTTCAGTCCAGATCATGAGGAGGGGGTGTTGAATACCCCAGATGAGATGCAAACAGAATACATGTACTGGAGAGGATATGTCATATCATCCAGTCAAGATATCTGCTCGATCGAGGACGCTTTTCTACATGTCACTCCTGGTGATTACAATTTGTCAATACTCATGAGGAGGACCACAGTTTTATTAATGAGTAGACAAATTACTTAGAATATAAATGATCTTGGACAGAAAATAGGGATTAGGAGACATTGCTTCTCCAGGAATCTGGCATCTTCTCAGAAAGGTATCCTGTATCTGTGGACCTCCACAGTTTGACAGTCTCCACGTTTGGCCCAAGTCAGTGTTTCATGTTTGTAGGACAGACATTTGCCATCTGAAATTTCCTTGTTGGCTTGTAAACTGGAGATTTGATCTGTGCTGCTCAGCTCAGAAGTACGTAAAACAAATTATGGCTGATTCTTCATGTGGAACAAAACCTAATATATTAGCATTAGTATGATGTGAGGAACTAGATCTTTTCAGGTAAGCAGCTTGTGGTTGTCTGTGTAAATTGACTTGCTGGTTTTGCTAATCCTTTTTAGAAATAATGAGTAAATATGTCACCAAATTAAATATGAAGAACTGGTTACATAAAGCTGGTGGTAATCGAAATAATGGCAGGGGTTAGTATGTTGCTGATAACCTTGAATATTATCATTAGGCTCATATTGTTGGACAACCGTCAGACATAAAAAGCACTTCACCAGTGTGCTAATGCTCCAGTAAAAGGTGCAATGAAGGAACCCACAAGCCGGACACCAATCGAAAAGAATCAGAGCTTTCTGAGGGTGACTGAGCTTCCACGACGACAAACTGTGTCCTGTCTCTGCTTCTGTAAGAGAATCCTGACCCCTATCAAAAAAAGGAAAAACTTCCTGGTCGAAAAAGGGGAAAAAACATTCAGAAGAAAACGCATGAACTGTCACAGATTTGCTTGTCATAAATTCCCCTGGCATGTTCTGTTTAAATAAGGAATATAATTGTCCTTGTCTGGAACAAATCCAAGGGATACACTGCAGACAGGTTTGGCATATCTTACTGACACATTGACACCAAAACAATTGAACTTGAAAGAAAGCTCCAAAGTAATGTTAGATGTTTCCAGCCTTTTCAGCATAGATATATCAGACAGGGAGCAGGACAAACTGTCGTTAAGAGAGAGAAAGAGAAAGGAGAGAGTGAGGGGAGGTAGGGAAGCTTTCACACTCCAGAGCCTTAGCTGGTGGACAGCGACCTCGTTAATTAAGACATATGCAGTGGGGCTCCGAGTCGCCGATGGGGTATCAGTCTTGGTGATCGTCTTCAGCAGCTCAGACTTTAAGGTCAAGAGCTTGACGGTGTCTGGCCTATTAACACCTACAGCGCTTGAGTACTCGCCACTGTAGATTGGGGGGGGGGGGGGGGGCCTCCATAACAACCAACCTCCCCCACGGGAAACCCGCCCCTTTTGCCTTTTCCATTGTTCCCCCTCCATGTGCCCATCATCCCCTTGCC
>JAODKE010000001.1:1941484-1954212 GCA_026779605.1 Mormyrus hasselquistii
GCGAGGTGAGATAGCTGAACTGGCAGGAGCAGTGGCACTCTGTGCTGTTTCCACTATGCGAGGTGAGATAGCTGAACTGGCAGGAGCAGTGGCACTCTGTGCTGTTTCCACTATGCGAGGTGAGATAGCTGAACTGGCAGGAGCAGTGGCACTCTGTGCTGTTTCCACTGCGCGAGGTGAGATAGCTGAAGGACTTGAGCTAAAGAGCTTGCCGATCTTGTAAAAACATTGATCACTAATGGATGAAACAGATGCAGTATTCATGACAGATCGCTAGCAAGACTCTTTTCAGGGTCGGGGGCTGTAACCAGAGACTGTGAAGGTGGGGGTGCAGTAATGGCGCTTGTTGCTTTGGATGGGCCCTGGAAATACACTGTCACCCGAGGCTCAATTAGATCAGAATGACAGCAGCGCTGCTCAGCCTATTGCAGCCTATCGATCCGGAGTAGCTACCTGGGGGGGCAAGTTTCGGAGCAATCACATGCATGCGCTGTAGAAAAACGAACTGTCTCATGGATACAAACACACATGATTAAAAAACCACATGCAGGCATGTGCAGATACACACACATGACAGATGTGTTGGAGAATAATGGAGGATTCAAGGCAACAGGCAGTATGTGGGTCAGTGTGGACTGCATCAGTCAAGCTGGTTCCCCTCATTAGCTTCATTAGACACATAGGGAACAGAGGTAGCTGAGTGGGATAAGGTTCTGTGTCGCTGTCCAGAAGGATGTGGGGTTGAATTCCTTGGGTGACAGAGTAATCATGTCACTATGGGGCTCTTAACCCCCGTTGTTCCAGGGGTCTCTTATGGAAAGTCTTATGTGGTGATGTAGCATCCGATGTCACGTGGCCTATGTGGTGATGTAGCACCTGATATAATGTAGCCTACAATGTAATGTAGCCCATACTGTAAAATAGCCTTGTAAATATCTTGTAAGATTCCTTCATTTTACACTGTAACATAGAATATACTGTATTGTATTCAGTACTGTAATCAGTGGCAAAATGGGGCACCTCCACTGCTGAGTGCTATAGCTTAAAGTATCGTATGCTGTGACATATCCTGTGCTGTAGCATACACTATAAAGTAGCATATGCTATATTGTGGCCTGTGTTATAGCATACACTGTAAAGTAGTGTATGCTATGACATAGCCTGTGCTGTAGCATACACTGTAAAGTAGAGTATGCTGTAAGGTAGCCTGTGCTGTATTGTAGCATACTCTGTAAATTCTGACTTCCCTGGAATGCTGCATGTAGCTATGATTTAGCTTCTGCTCACCAGCGTGACTCTTGGGCACTTTCATTATTTGACTACCATTTACCCACTGCCGAGGCTCCTTTTTTGCCATTAGCTAAAGGCCAACCCTCTTCCAGGCCCCCCAGCCCCAGTGCCACAGGCACATAGCTGAACATGCGGGGGTCCTGGCGGCATGTAGTGTGTGGCCGCCAACCTGTGCTGGGCACATGCGGTGCCCTCAGAAAAGTGGGTAAATTGATGAAGACAGTATCTGGCGTCTAAATAAACAACCTCAGCAGGCTGTCAGCATGGAGGGTGAAGAGAAACAGGCAGTAGTGATCAGCAATGCATGCTGGGAAATGACCATCAGGCGATTATAATCTGCATTCAGTCTTGACATCAGTGGAGATGTGGTGAGCAAATTTGTTTCTGTTATTGGATGGTCAAATGAAGACATGCTCAACTCTCACCCACTGCTCTCTGAGTCGAGTTTCCATATTTTCCAATCCTGTTACAGTCCAAAGTGGTGAACCTGTGTCCCAAAACTGAATTCTTTATTGCCAAGTTTTATGGGATACTTAATCCCACTGTATCAAACTGAGATATTTTACTGTGTGACATAGGTAACTATGCTGTAAAAGGCCATGATAACAGCTGAACTTTTTCTTCATGCTGTGCTGTAGCTTTTGAGAAAGGTAAACCTAGCATGTTTAATAACCTAGCATGTAAATGTAAATATCTGACTGAAAGGATGGATGACAGATCGGATCACAAAAATGTGCCTTATTGAATTCACTTTGCAACAACATTAAATGAATATTCATATACGTGATATGAAAAAATTAGGAAATAATTCGTCATTAGGAAATATCAACATATCAGTATTGAATCTTCTTTAAAAGATCCTCTTTGAAATTATATCTGTAGATAAAGATGATGTAATTGCATCATCTATGCCAAAACAAGAAACAAATTCAATTATTTACGAAAAGAAATTAAGGTGCTAATTTTAAACTAAAAGTTAAACTTAAAAAGTTAAGACACCCTTACATTCATCACTAAGTAAAATTCTTAGAATTAGATTCAGGTGGCACCATAACAGGTGAAGATGATTAGAGCATCATTACAGAGCTTTGTGGTGGAGCTTGTCTTATTTAAACTACAGATATTCAGTTTGGTTTGCTCTTGATTGTTGAAGTGAGTGGTGTCACCATGGTGAGATCCAAAGAGCTCAATGAGGCCTTCAGAAAGAAGCTTACAGATGCATATGAGTCTGCAGGATATAAAAAGATCTCAAGACAGTTTGGAATCAGCCATTCCACTGTCCGGAAAATACTTCACAAGTGGAGAACATTAAAATAACTGCCAGCATGATCAGGGCAGGCTGTCCACACAAGTTCAGCCCAAGAGCAGATAGCAAGATGCTGAAAGAAGCCTCCAAAAATCCTGAAATGTCATCACGGGTCATACAGGAAGCTCTTGTCACAGTTGATGTTAAGGTCCATGCATCTACCATCAGATAGAGAGGATTTACATGGGAGCTGTGCAAGGAAGAATCCCCTGCTGTCAAATAAACATCTGGGCAACACTGAAGTTTGCCATTTAGACAAAGAGGGGGACTTTTTGGAATAATGTGCTTTGGACAGATGAATCTGAAATTGAATTTTTTGCCCGCAGTAACAGAGAACATGTTTGGCATAAACCAAACATTTTTGTGCAAAAGAACCTCATACCAGCTCTGGAAATGTCATGGTTTGGGGCTGCTTTGCTGCAGCAGAACCTGGCCAGCTCACCATCATAGAATCCACTATCAGAGGGTACTTGAGGACAATGTGAAAACATCTGTCCAGAAGTTGAAGCTGAAGTGGGGGTGGACCATGCAAATGACAATGACCAAAAGCATCCCAGTAAATCTACAGGAAAGACATGGAGCGTTCTGGAATGGTCAAGTCAAAGCCTAGATCTGAATCCTATTGAGATGTCGTGGGGTGATTTGAAGCAGAAGTGCATGTGAGACGCCCTTCAAACATCACACAGCTTCAGGGATTCTGCATTGGAGAGCGGGGAAGCCTTTTAGGGCACAGGGTGTCCTAACGTTTCCTCAGTAGGAATTGGCGTCTTAGTTAATTTCCTTTTGTTAAATAAGTGAATTTGTTTCTTGTTTTTGCATAGATGATGCAATTACATCACCTTTATCTACAGATAAAAGTTGAAAGAAGATTTAATATTGATATTTCTTAATAAAGGATTTAATAAAGAATTAAATATTTAATGGGGTGTTCTAATTTTTCACACGACTGTAATGCCTTTTCCAAAAAGATAGGGATGCTGTGTAAAATGTAAAGAAATCATGATTTGTAAATCATATGAACTTAAATGTAATTGAAAATAGAACAAAGACAACACATTAAATGCTGAAACTGAGAAATTTAATTGATTTATGACAAATAAACAGTTGGGACAGGGGCAACAAAAGACTGGAAAGGTTGTGTGAAATGTCAATAAGAAGATTGGGTATAAAAAGAGCCTCCCGGAGAGGCAGAGTCTCTGGGCAGTGAAGATGGGAAGAGGTTCACCACTCTGTGAAATACTGTGTAGATAAATAGCGCAAAAATTTAAGAATAAGGTTCCTCACCATAAATTTGCAAAGAATTTGGGATTTTGATCATCCACGGTACATAATATTATTAAAAGATACAGAGAATCTAAGAAATTTCTGTACACAAGGTCCAAGGCTGAAAACCAATATTGGATAGCCATGATCTTCAGGTCCTCAGGTGGCGCTACATTAATTATTAAGTATCTGTTCCAGATGTGTTCCTCACCCTCCATCCGGGTTGTTCCTGAGCCTCCATCCCGGGTTGTTCCTCAGCCTCCATCCTGGGTTGTTCCTGAACCTCCATCCCGGGTTGTTCCTCAGCCTCCATCCGGGTTGTTCCTGAACCTCCATCTCGGGTTGTTCCTCAGCCTCCATCCTGGGTTGTTCCTGAACCTCCATCTCGGGTTGTTCCTCAGCCTCCATCCTGGGTTGTTCCTCAGCCTCCAACCCGGGTTGGTCCTCAGCCTCCATCCGGGTTGTTCCTGAACCTCCATCCCGGGTTGTTCCTCAGCCTCCATCCTAGGTGTGTCTGCCTCTGTTGTGGCTTTGGCTGCTCACCCTGCTGATGCTGTTCAGAGTGTAGCTTGTAGAGGAGAAGCGGGAATCCCAATATTCACTCCTCTAAGGCCCAAGTCTGCCCCTTCACGTGATGTGGTCACCTGTGGTTTTACATTCCAGGCCGTGGGCGTCTGCCCCCTGACCTCACTGATGCAAAGTGTGCTTCGCAAGCAAAAATGAGGCTTTCTTGCCTTTCTGTGACCTTCTGCATTAAAGTCACGTGAAACCTTCTATAATCACAGCTGAATTAGTGCTTTAACGCCTTGATGCCTTCGAAAGAGCCCTTCTCCCTGCTGAAATGCAGATGAAATTGTAATAATATGTCTGGGAGATGATGCTCGCGGAAGTTTTTAAATGCTGCCTCAGATCTCCGCCCACAGCGGACTCACGCACTTCACGGATCTGGCATTCATCGCACGCAGCGTTCCCGCCCGCCGCCTACCGCTGACGTCACCCCCGCACCTGTTCCGGACCCCTCGCCTGCTGTTCCGCTCGCTTCCCTCGGCTGCCTGCCCGGCCCGCTCTCCACTGCTCTCCCGATTCCGGCATTTTAGCACTGGCCCCTCCCGGTACTGAGGTCGCGTCCTCACTCTCCTGCCCCCCTCGGGGTTTTTGACACCCACTCCGGGGAGCCTATGTGCTCCTTCTGTGGTCCTGCAGGTCTCCTTGACACCCGTTGTCTTCTCACTCTCCCTATTCAAAACGCAATTGAATCATTTCCAGTGCTGATGACCCTTCACCTCTGGTCATGTCACTGCTTTGTGACAGGTATCACATCGAATTTCGGCGAAACCAGGCAGACAATGGCCATTCTACTTGAAAGATCATTAAATCATGTTGACTGTGTAATTTGAAGGCTTTACCAGGGGATCCGCTGCCAGAGCAGTCAACACGGCTCTGGCTGATTCAGTCATTAAGCTGTTTGGCAGATCCAATTCTAACACTCACTTCACATACATCTGCAGCAATTTCCATGCCATATCCCCTAACTGCCTGGAGGGTGGTATTTCACGGGCACCATTCTGGATCTAGTTGACATTGTAAACATTGTCTTGCATTAAGATTGTTTGTCCTTCAGTATGAAAAAGTGAGTTTTAGAAATCAATTACCGACGAGCTGTTCATCACAATGTAGTGATCATAAGAAAACGTGTGTTTACAATGGAGTGAAGGTCCAGTAGTAAGAATCTATGTTTTTACAGAGCAGTAAGTGAGTAGTGAAGACCTGTGTTTTTACATTGTGGGGGAGCCCCTGTAGCGTGGAGCTGTGTTTTTCACAGCACAGTGCAGCCCTCATAGTGAGGATCTGTGTTTTTACAGTGTACAAAGGCTTCACTGTGCTGTAAAAACATAGCTCCTCACTATGATGGCTTCACTGCACTATAAACAACAGAGCTCCACGCTACTGGGCTTCACATGCAGTGAGCTTCACTGGGCTTTTACAGTGCAGTGGAGCCCTCAAAATTAGGAACTGTGTTTTTACAATGTAGTGAAGCTCTCCTAGAGAGAATCTGTGTTTTACAGTGCAGTGAAGCCCCTGTAGTGAAGAATTGTGTTTTTACAATGTAGTGAAGCCCTCGTAGAGAGAATGTGTGTTTTACAGTGCAGTGAAGCTCTTGTAGTGAGGCACTGTGTTTTTATAGAGCAGGGAAGCCTTCGTAATGTTCAAGCTGTGTTTTTGCAGTGCAGAAAAGCCTTCGCAGTGAGGAGCTGCACGGTGAAGCCCTATTAATGAAGTAAGATTAAACCTTTCAGCAGTTTTATTCATACTTGTTGAAAGTGTTGATACCGGAAGGTACCTCAGTCTCCCCAGGGTGTGGTTAAGAACTTCTATAGCCTAATTCCAAGTCCTCTTCTGTATCTCCAAGTTCTGATAGCATCAGGGTTGGAGATGCAACACCTCCGTACCCCCCACTCAGTCATATTGGAGCACCCAGCTTGATCTTGTTTACAACACAGTCAGCAATCCTTCAGGAGCTGGATAAGACAGGCCCAGGCGCTGACCACTTCTCCCTTCCTATGGAGGCCAGCGGGTCGACTGCCTGGCTCCATTTAGCTGCTGCTTGGGTATCAGATTGGTATATGGCTCCACGAGGATCACGCAGATGGCAGCAAGCTGGAGAGCCATGGAAGAGGGTGGGCATTACCACAGGACAAGAGGGCGGGTGTTACTGCTGGACAAGAGGGCAAACATTACTGCTGAATAGGCATTACTGCGGGACAAGAGGGCGGGCATTACTGCTGAATAGGCATTACTGCGGGACAAGAGGGTGGGCATTACTGCTGAATAGGCATTACTGCGGGACAAGAGGGCGGGCATTACTGCTGAATAGGCATTACTGCAGGGCAAGAGGGCGGGCCTTACTGCTGAATAGGCATTACTGCGGGACAAGAGGGCGGGCATTACTGCTGAATGGGCATTACTGCGGGACAAGAGGGTGGGCATTACTGCTGAATAGGCATTACTGCGGGACAAGAGGGCGGGCATTACTGCTGAATAGACATTACTGCAGGGCAAGAGGGTGGGCCTTACTGCTGAATAGGCATTACTGCGGGACAAGAGGGCGGGCCTTACTGCTGAATGGGCATTACTGCAGGGCAAGAGGGCGGGCCTTACTGCTGAACGAGCAATACTGCGGGACAAGAGGGTGGGCATTACTGCTGAACGGGCATTACTGCAGGGCAAGAGGGCTGGCATTACTGCTGAACAGGCATTACTGCAGGGCAAGAGGGCGGGCATTACTGCTGAACAGGCATTACTGCAGGGCAAGAGGGCGGGCATTTGCGGACAATTTGATTTACTGGAGGGTGTTAAAGCTGAATTAATAATTGGGGATCAAATGAATAAAAGGGGGAAACTGTCTGTGAGTACAAGACACAAGTAAGTCAATAACATCCTCCACTGGTATGTCAGACAGTAAAATAATTTTTTAGTTTGGGCTGATGTGGGGTGGCAATGCAAGCGACTGTTGAACTTCTTCGCAGCTCTGCGGTAGGACCCCTGCTTTCCCACGCCCCCCCCCCCCGCTCCCCACCACTCTTTGACATGGTGAATGCAAACAGCTGTTTCACCTCGGCAGGAAGTGCTGGTCATCCGCGGGGTTCACAGGAATGGCTCCGAGAGCACGATTACTTCTCCACACATCCTGGTCAATGCTCTCGTCTCAAGGCAGGTCGCTCCTGCCTCACCTTACAATGGCAGAGGAACAAGAAGTGACACCAAAGACGCTTCTTGAGGGATTCACACCGAACAAGACATCGCTGCATTTCCAGCGTCAGAAGTCAAGCACGATAGGTCTATGGCTTTTAATCTGTACTGTGAATCTAGTATGTCTTTACAAAGCCTTCCTGAGTCCAAAGACGGATCCACATGTGACCACCAAGAACAGCTGGTTGAACATCAGGAGAAAGACATCCTCTGAGGTCATGGCCTGCCCCGTCCCGCCCTCACCCCCGTCTTGTCCACTGTTCTCTCAACTTGTCTCTTGTCCATATGCAACCCCCCCCCCCCCCCCCAGCTCCCGGGAGATGCTGAGAACGTGACTGAGTGCAGCTCTTCCATCAGCAAAGACACCAAACAGGGCCCCCTCCCAGCCCGCCCCCCTGTCTGTCTGTGGCCCATAGGGACCAGAAATTCTGATTAATAAATCACACCAGCTGACCTGTGAGAAGACAGACAGACATAAACTAGAAAGAGGACAGTGTGATATCACAGCACAGGCCGAACCGAGGTGCCGTCAGACTGCCCAGAAGCCTGTGGAGCTCCGTAGACCTTTAGAGGTGCTAGAACAGCGAACCAAAAGCAGAACATGAAAATCGTGGCCTGACACACAACACCCACACAGAATGCACCCTGAAAACGGGCTGTGCCAGAATGGGTCCAAAGGCCCAGAGGGAGCAGACTGACCGTGAGCAGGGGTTAACACACAGAGCATGGAAGATAACACGGCCTTCTTTAAAACAGTCAGAAAATCGTTCTTATTCTTACCAGCACTGGTATTTCCAACTTTCTTGTATTTCCAACTTTCTTGTCTTGAATTCCCTCAGGAAAAAAAAATGCTGGTGACTACTCTCAGACACTTTAAAGAAGACATGCTTGTCGAGGTGTATTATAATAAATAAATGTTGGTTCATTGATTGATTGGGGAAGTGTCTTGTTTCCTCATACCTCTGCGGTTGGGGTTTAGCTCTCCCTCCTGCATGTGTGGAGTTTTCTGTTCCTCCTGTGTTATACAGATTTCCTCCTGCAGTCCATAGACTTGCAGTAAGCTAATTGATGTCCATAAATTAAATGTATGTACCTGGACTGACATGCTGTCCAGCGTGCAGCCTTGTGCTTTCTGGGATGGGCTTCAGTGACCCTGACCGAGGTAAGTGGGTGGAGGATGGATGAAGGATTGATTAAAGGTTCCTCCTTCTCATCTGCTCTGCAATCCAGGAAGAGCTGCAACGTTACATCACCTTTCAGTATCCATGATGAACTCTCCTCCCACCCCTTCCCCCTTTCTAAGGCACTCCATCATTCCTACAGTGGACCTGCAGTCATCTCATTGGCTAGCCTAATCAGGTCCAGGTTCTGCCATCTCCAGAGGAGGATGGAGCTTTAAACCAGCCTGTGTTGCCAGATCTCAGTCCCTGGGGTTAAGATTTTCAGGGACAGCACTAGGGGGGTGTCCATGGCAAGTTCATACTCTGGCCTTGTTTTGAGACCCTTGACAAGAGTCATTCTAGGCCCTCTGCTGTCTTCTAACTCTACCTCATGGGCTCAGGGGAAGACCCAAGCGGATAGCCTATACAGAAAGCCAGAGAGATCACCTTCATCTGCAGGTCAGTGGAACTGGGCTGACCCAACCCGTTGCTGGAGTGCAGGGACCCGCTAGCTAGTGATATAGTCAAGACCACCTAAACTGAGACCAAGTCAATATCAAGACTATAGTGTATCAAGACTGAAAAAAAACCAAGGCAGGGTGAGACCCAGACAAGACCAAGACCAAGGCAGGGCTAGACCAAGTCAAGATCAGAAACAAACTACATAACACAACACACTATAAAATGCAGAGCATAGGCACTATTTTGGGGCTAGGCAACATGGCCTAAATTTTTTTCCACAGTGTAATTTGAACCCTGGAAGTTTTTTCTTAAAATTTCAATATAAACTGTATGAATGAACCATTTTTTTCAGATAAGACATACCTTATTGGTTTCATTTGAAGTTTGAAGCAGGATGTTTTACACCCAATCACAGTACTGTGTTAACACTTCGAACCCTATCCATTTTGAGGGTTTTTCTGTCCCTTTGATTTTAGGCTTATTACAGGGTATGTACATGTGTTAGACACATATACTGTATGTGTTTGTTTTCAGGTCTGGGCTACTCAGATATTTATTACTTTATAACGACTGAAAGAAATTGAAATAGAAAAGCATCGCTTTTAGTTGGTATTTAGTCGGCATCGCTTTTAGTTGGCATCACTTTTAGGCGCCATTTTAGTCTGCATCGCTTTTAATCGGCGTTTTAGTTGACATCGCTTTTAGTCGACATCGCTATTAGTCGGCATTTTAGTCTGCATCACTTTTAGTCGGCATTTTAGTCGACATCGCTATTAGTCGGCATTTTAGTCTGCATCGCTATTAGTCGGCATTTTAGTCTGCATCGCTTTTAGTCTGCATTTTAGTCGACATCGCTATTAGTCGGCATTTTAGTCTGCATCGCTATTAGTCGGCATTTTAGTCTGCATTGCTTTTAGTCGGCATTTTAGTCGACATCGCTATTAGTCAGCATTTTAGTCTGCATCGCTTTTAGTTGGTATTTAGTCGGCATCGCTTTTAGTCGGCATTTTAGTCGACATCGCTATTAGTCGGCATTTTAGTCTGCATCACTTTTAGTCGGCATTTTAGTCGACATCGCTATTAGTCGGCATTTTAGTCGACATCGCTATTAGTCGGCATTTTAGTCGCCATCGCTTTTAGTTGGCGTTTTAGTCGTCATTGCTTTTAGTCGGCGTTTTAGTCGACACCGCTATTAGTCGACGTTTTAGTCGACATCGCTTTTAGTTGGTATTTAGTCGGCATCACTTTTAGGCGGCATTTTAGTCGATATCGCTATTAGTCGGCATTTTAGTCTGCATCGCGTTTAGTTGGCGTTTTAGTCGACATCGCTTTTAGTCGGCATTTTAGTCTACATCGCTATTAGTCGGCATTTTAGTCGACATCGCTTTGAGTCTGCATTTTAGTCGACATCGCTTTGAGTCTGCATTTTAGTTGACATCGCTTTGAGTCGGCATTTTAGTCGACATCGCTATTAGTCGGCATTTTAGTCTGCATCGCTTTTAGTCGGCATTTTAGTCGACATTGCTATTAGTCGGCATTTTAGTCTGCATCGCTATTAGTCGGCGTTTTAGTCTGCATCGCTTTTAGTCGGCGTTTTAGTCGACATCGCTATTAGTCGACGTTTTAGTCAGCATCGCTTTTAGTTTATATTTTAGTCGGCATCGCTATTAGTTGGTATTTTAGTCTGCATTGCTTTTAGTCAGCATTTTAGTCAGCATCGCTATTAGTTGGTATTTTAGTCTGCATTGCTTTTAGTCAGCATTTTAGTCTCAAACAGCAAACCTACATAGCACCTGTAGCACGTCATTGTGTTTACATGTGGAATGTGCTCCAATTACACAATGGGCATGATTTCAACTGTTTTGATGGAGCTCGACATCAAACATACAGAGACAATTTTTTGTGGATAAATATGAAATCGTCGTCCTAATAAACAGAATGTTGCATTTTGTTGTTGTTTCTAGTAGAACTCCAGCCCATTTTTGAGTTTTTTTCAATCTCTTTAAATTATAAATATTTTGGTAACGCTCTCTATGAAGCCCATATTCATAAAGCCTAATAACTGTTCTTATCATTCATTGTAACGTTCATAAAGTATTATATATATATTTATATAAATATGCTCTATGAAACTCTCAACTATAATTCATTATGAATACCTTCACAATACAGAATAATGGTCAGTATAACAATTAATGATGCATTTTGCTGTATTATGGAGGTATTTATAATGGATTATAGATCAGATGATTACGTATTATGCTTTTTCATGAATACTTATAGCCAAGTTTGTAATACAAATATTGTGATAAATATTGAGGCATTTTGATGAGTGGTCTTGATTGGTCTTGAAATCAAATCTTGAGTCCTCTGTGTCCGAGACCAAGACAAGAGAAAGACCGCAAAAAAAGTGGTCTCAAGACCAAGACTGATCTCGAGTACTATAACAATACGGCTAGCATTAGGTGACAGTGGGATCCATCACAGAGCAGCTGTGCTGCAGAGAGCAGAGTGTGAGAGCTACACGCACTAAACATTAAGCAACAGACGACCAGAAAAAAGCCTCCTGAAATATTAATACCTGCATGAAATATTAATCTGCATTCTTCCCCTGTGTTCCTCAGTGACGTTCCCTTCAATTATTTATATATTTGCTGCTATTTTTAGAATGTTTGCCTCCAAATATAATAGTCACTCTAGAAAAGATTTATTACTTGCCGTTGAAGCATTTCAGTTCCTTTGATTGATGCATTGTGATCACTTGGATTACAAAAATCACATACAGATTTAGTGATGCAGGATCTGAAAATATGACAACAGCGAAAGATTCTCTGTATTATAAAAAGCTAAAAGCAGATAATCTACTCCGGTGCTGTCTGGTCCTTCTGAAAATGCACCTCCTGTGTTAACTTTACCCGCTATCTTTGGACCATTCATTTATCGAGTGTAGTGGAGATCAAACTCACCTCACATCTGACGGGTCCTTGGCCCAAAACCAAGTGGAAACGCATGTGTTTGGTGGTGTGGGACTTAGTCATTTAGAGCACTGCTTCTGTCATTGGAAGGTCACTGGTTCGAATGCCGGGGTCGGCTGAGTGGTTTTGCTGTTGGGCCCCTGAGTAAGTGCCCCAGGGGCCGCCTGACCCTACTTTCCCAGGCATGTGATGCTTTGAATAAACCCATCTGCTAAATAAAAAATGTGTGAGACCCCTAGAACAATGGGAGAGCATAACTGGGCGTTATTTTGGGGTCGTGTTTAGTTTCTGCGGCCCATGGTTCAGTTTCATAGCTGAAATCCATAAATTCAAATGGATACTTAAGTTGAAATAACACGATCTGGGCCTGGTTCCGGCCCAACCCCAGCACCACCTGCAAAGCTCCTAACGAACCTGTTCAGTGCTTTTATTATGGTAAATACAAGTATAACAGCATATTTCAGCGCAGTGCTTTTATTATGGTAAATACAGGTATAACAGCATATTTCAGCGCAGTGCTTT
>JAODKE010000001.1:1960844-1982936 GCA_026779605.1 Mormyrus hasselquistii
CTGCCTCCCCTAGGGCATGTGGCACGCCGATTTATCTCGGATCAGTGGTACACCCAAACCCCGTATTGCTGTCTCCCCCCCCGCCCGTGGCCCCCCCCCACCCCGCCAACCCCCCCCCCCCCCCCCCCCGTACAAACCAGACCTCTCAGGTGGCCAGAGCAGAACTCGGGGGAGGGAGGTCTCCCTCAGATGCCACACGAGGGACTCCTCAAGGGCAAATGCTGGTCTGGGGTGGGGGTCACTGATTGGACAAGGGGGCAGCCAAGCTGAAGTAATTTCATTACAGCCCCCATAATGCAATGCTGCTGCACGGCTGTGGCCACTCAGGGGGACAGCGGCGTGATTTGCAGGAAATAAGGTCTGTTTTACATCAGACTCACCCACAGGCCCAATTGGCAGTGGCAAGGTTTCTTTTAATAGGGTCTTAGCTGCCGGGCCGCACCGTGGCTGTCAGTCTGCGAGCGCGTGTGCTTAGAGAGGCCAGCCCTGCAGCCAAAGGAGCACCGCCGGGAACCGGCTGAAGGCGGTTTGCCCAGCTGTATGCCCCCTGCTGGTCTGTGGCTATCCACTCTCTGCCCGATTAAGGTCACGCCACGCCGCAAAAAGGGCTATCAAGTCACGCAGCAACCCCATGGCGGATAAAGCTGCGAGGGAAGGGCTCCCTGTACCTGAAAGGGGGGGTTACCCATGGCAACCACGGGGTACAGGAAATGCAGGAAAAAGAGGAATTCACTACCTCTGCCTGACAGTCTCTGCCTTCATGTTTAGCACAATCAAGCTGGGTGTGGTAAGGAGAGACTCTTGGCTCAGGAATAATAAATTCAGCCATTCTGATTCCGTTGGAATGTAAAAATAAAGATAATATGTGTTTATTTGGATGGGGAAAGTAAGTGTGGCACAACGGTAAACTTGGCGGGATTCTGCCACTACTTGTACTCATTGCCTAACTACAAGCACTGATGGGATCCTGTAAGCCATTCCCAACAGATCCCCAATGTGAGACGGTGTTTGCGTCTAAATTAGAATAAAAACACTTTAAATATACAGTCTGATGGTTTTTTTTTCCAATTTTACTTTCGCAAAAGTGAACTGCAGTCAGATGACTGATGACAAACCCCTGCTTGATGAGGGCCGTCAGCAGGGTTGATACCCAGAATTCTATGCAACTTATCCTACATAATGTAGCAGTCTGACCCTAGAAGATAAAAGTTAGAGGGCAGTCTAAATATATAAGCATATTAGTGAGGTTAGTGCACTACCCGCAGATGAAAGACCAATCCCGTAATGCAGTGTTTCAAGGAAAATGATATCAATTGCAAATGACGTCAATTAGAGATTCAGCCAGCTAGAGGTTTTGGTCCATAAGCTCCTTCAAACAAAGGCTGGGACCCGTGTTGGTCCATGAAGCAGGCATCTTGATGAGCCCTCCTACCCCCATAAAAAGGCTTCAAAGACCTTTCTGTATCAGGAAAACTGGCCATAAACCCTGTGGTTGATCAGCATATGTCTCCGCTTGAAGATGGCCCTAGGACCAGAGAAGATGGCTTTGAGCTGGTCCCAGACACGCGTACCACACCGGGTTCTGAGGAGGTTCTAAACACGCATACTGCGCCAGGTTCTGAGTGAGTCCCCAGCACGATTACCATGCTGGGCTCTGAGCGGGTCCCACAGGTGCCAGACAGCCTCTCTTTAGCTAAAGCAAACATCCTCTTAACCTTACCAGGCACCATGAAACTGGAGATGCACTACTGAGTGTCTGTGGTTTAAGAAGAGCTGCGCTCGAGACGTCCTGCTCCTGTACTATGGCTGTGGGGTCAAAGCCCATGTGTGACGAGGTGAGCTTCTCTGCCAATGCCCCCCCACCCCCTGGGAATTTAGTTTGCCAAGTCAAGGTTCCCTCAGAAGATGACACCCTAAGCAGTCGTCCATTTTGCCAAATGACTGGCACGTTTTCAGGAACGGAAATGCTTGGAGGCAGCGACCACATCTCCCACCTGCAAGGTTGTGGGTTGAAGTCCTGCCGCGTTTGTGTGAAGTGACAGGGTTCTCCAGGGTTCTCCAGGGTCCTCCAGCGTCCTCCAGGGTCCCTCCCTCCAAACGCCCAAAACTGGGCCATACACCGCTGGTAGGTGAACAGATATCCCTAAATTGTCCATATGTGTGACTGTGTGGCTGACTATGTGCCCAATGATGGACTGGCATCTTGTCCTGGGTGTCCCTTCTATCATGCCCTCCAAGTTCAGAGTTACACATCAATGAATACTGTAAGTGATTATGGAGAGATGGATAGATGGATGGATGGATGGATGGATGGATGGATGGATGGATGGATGGTGGGTAATATGCTGAGCAGAGCCTTTCTGTCAGCCAAAGCAGAGACCCAGAATACAAATCAGCACACTGTCCCACTTCAGCTCAGGGTTGAGAGCTACTGTGCTCTGCCTAGCAGGGCAATTCAGAGAAAGAAGCTGGCCCACGTTACAGATGCGGGCCGTGACTGGCACCCTCTCCAGCTCTGCTCGCATTGTGTCTGCCTGCCACTGACATCCACTGACAAGCCCTGCACCATCCTGATTAAATCGCATTTTCAACGGGATTAAAAACAACTGATGGGCTGAGCTGCTGTCAGAATCCGGCCAAATGCCAGTAATACCCACGTTTGAACTTTATGATTAATATGTGTGCAGCAATGATCCTGTACTGTAACTCAAAATGCTGACTGCAAATAAAGCCCCAAGCATGTTGGGTGGCTCCCGTGGACGAAGAAGCCCTCTGACCCCCGAGACTGTGGCCTAATCACCCTGGGGAGTAGAAGCTCCAAATGGTGAAAAGGCTCAAGGTTAAATTACAAGTAACATTTCAGCCAAAAGGTAAAGATAACCCACAGCTTAAATGTTCAGAGAAACATGAGGGAGTCTCATTGCTGCTGCAGAATAAGGTTAAGTTAAAAGAGGAACATTTCCAAAAGCCAGCTCCACGTGCTGGAAGTAGGTCTGACCATTTTGCTGACGAATCGTCTCTACGGCACAAATTTCTCACTTCTGACCCCAGGGACACCTGCCCATCCCCACAATCTCAGGAAGACATTTGGTATCTATGGATGACATTTTATCTGTTAAACGCCCCGTCCGGCAAAAACGTCAACAGGAAATTGACAGGAAATCGAATGAAGCAGCAGACAATTCCAGGAATGAGAGTGTGTGTTGTGTACTGTAGAGTTTATCATCAGTATGGAGCTTCCAGAAAAACGTTTAAGGATACAGTGTCTAACACTTAAGTTATAGATAAGTTTCATTATGATAAAATCAAACTGAATGAGACGGTCCTGTATGAGAATCCCTGGAATGCTGTTCGGCTCACATGCCCCCTGGTCTCATATTGCCCCATTTGATGTTCCTATTTGCCATGTTAGGTCAGCAGATGGGCTGTTTGTTATGAACCAAGCCCATCTCATGGCGGTGTGCGGCTTGGCCCATCGCCGTACCTCTCACGCACGCTTTCCTTCTAAGCAGGCTTTCAAGCCTCAGTATCATTGACGGTTTTTTTCCCTTGCTGTCCCCAGAGGACACAGGACAAATTAGCTGCTGGCACAAGGTCTGTAAATATTCATAAGACACTAGATAAGCAGTTCTGCTCCAAGTTCATCCATGTTTCATTTTTCCAGGGGGTTCTGGTGATCCACACAGGTTCCCTCATTGACAGCCCCCCAGGTGTCCTCAGAACTGGAAGAGACTTGATTTATGCATTGCATGAATTTGTGGGAGAGAGTTAACATCCGCCATAAAGCACACTGATGCAGCGAGTTCAAAGAGATGGTTGTATGCAGCAATTCTTCTGCTTTCATTGGGAAAATCTTCCTTTGGAAGAGTTGGCCTGGAACACATGCACATCACATGCACATCACATGCACATCACATGCACATCACATGCACACCACATATCACAAGGACCCTCACAGAGCATGCACAATTGGACATCAGTTGCACACAACACATACACTACATACACACCACATGCACATCACATGTATACCACATGCAACGCTAGCATATCACAAGAGCACATGCACCTGAGCACACAGCATGCATGCTCACATATCGCAAGCATGACTCACACAGCACACACACACAGGCCCATCACACGCACAAACGTGCGCGTCCCCCCGTCTCTGCATACAGACCCAGCCTCCCTCCAGGACCTGCTTCCTGACGTCTGCCTGACTTTGACTCCTACCCAGCAGCCGACCACTCTGCAGCGTGTGATCGTCCTCGGCAACCCCCCCCCTTCAGCCTTATCGTCACACGTACGCTGTGTTACGCTCACTTCCACCCTTTCACCAGCTCACATCCTCCCCTACACCTCTGCTTCTCTCCCCCATGTGCCCTTCAGCTGCCCTCCTGGCCTGACCCCCATCCCTGCTGCCACACCCCCGGCGTTACCCAACAGGTTCAGAGTGGGAAAAAAGCCGGCAAATTGTGTTATGTGGCCCTGCGTTGTGCTTCTATTGTATTAGGCCAATGTGCACTTGGCTATAATTCAGCGCGATTGTGCTATCGCCAGGGAGACGGAGAACGAATGGAAAGCGGCGAGCTGTGCCGGCTTGACGAATCGTTGGTCACGCTCAATTTCAAAACACTGCCTTTAAAACGAAGCAGGCCTCGGGGCAGTCGACCGATAGGGGCACTCGGAGATGCAGCTGCAGATTACGGCCGAGGGAGACTGATATAGCTCACAAACAAAAGCAGATCTCTGCATATGAAAGGCACGAGTGTCAGCAATAAAGCTTTTTTACAAAGATTTTGATTAAAATCAGAAATTAGAGACTCCCTACTGCCTCCATAACTGTGGGTATTGTTGCTTGTCCACAGTTTTGTTGTGAAATATTTCTGATGAACAAACAGCTCTGGGAAAAATGAAGAGACCACTCTATATTTAAAAAAAATCTGCATTTTTAAATCCTGATTGTGTCCAGGTTCTGTTGGCAAAAGGCTACGCTGAGCGGCAGGCTGCTTCCAGACTCAATGTTTCTAAGCCAGCAGGACACAAGAACAAAGTGAAGCAGGAGACACTGGCAATAACCAGAAATCAGCCAGGTAGAGGGAAGAAGCGACTTTCTAATGCCAGAGATGACAGTCAACTTATCTGGCAGTGCCTCACAAATCGGAGGGTGAACTCAAGTGACCGTCACAAAGAATGGGAAACATTAAGTGGCACTGCTAGGACAGTTCATAACAGGCTCCTAGAAACAGGACTGAAGTCCCATAAAGGAAAAGCCCTTCATGAATGAGAAGCAGGGAAGAGCCAGGCTGCAGTTGCAAAGAAATTTATACTTTACACAAGTGCAAAAGTGAAATGAGTGAAGCTGAAAACTTTGCTGTGGTCTCTCAGTTTTTTCCAGAGCTGTACATCAATTGCTTCAAGATTCAAGATTGTTTGGCATTTTTTTTGCATACTATCATCTACCACTTGCGTACTGAACGTAAGCACTGAGAATTTGGATATTCTGACCTGGGACCAGGTGAGAGGGGAGGCCAAGACTCAGGATGACCCCCCCCAGCAGCTGGCAGCATAAACGAAAGGGGCAGAATCCCAGCTGATTATCCTCTCAAGCACCTGGTCGTCACTTAGGGCATTTGGTGAAATGTGGATTTATATAGTTTCTGCATATTGAATACAAATTAAAATGTATTTACTTAATGTTCATAATTGACCAAGAACATTGAACAAATCACCAGTAAAAATGACATGAGTTCAGCTTCTGACAGTAAACTCATTTTGGGCAAAAATGCAGCATTAGTTATGTGTTTTTTACTCCATTTTACTCTTGTCATTTTACTCTTTTAATCTTTGGTTTGTATAGCTTTTCACAAAAATAAGAGGTGTGATAAGTCAAAGGGCATTAGAATAAAAAAGCTTTTAATCAATGTTTCACGCACGAAATAAAAAGCTTTTAATCGATCCACCCCAGCATTGGTCCTGACATGAGCCATGCCGAGCTCCCCGCAGCTGTGTGGGTCGTCTGTTTGCTGCCGCAGACTCAAAGAGCCAAATCCACCTCCTGCTGACCGCTGCTCACGTCCAGGTAGCGAAAGCACTCTGCATAGCTCTGTGTCAGTCAGAGATGGTTGTGATTGAAACTGAGAATCACATGGAGACAAGCAAAACTCCAGGCAGAAATCAAGAATGCAGAACACTGCTAGAGCGTGGTAGTCTCTGTAGAAACATGCAGTCTTTGAAAGGATCATACATTCTATGGTCTATGATCATACATTCTATGGTCTTAAGTCATAGGGACACAAAAAGTAGGGCATGTCTGCACTGTCACTAACACCAGAACTGTCAGGCTTGCTGGAGGACACTGAGAGGTCAGTATTATTTTGGCTTGGGGGCAGTATGGGGGGGCAGCTTAGCGCCGCAGGCCTGAGCGTCAGGCGGGTGGGTGTACGAGGCGATGACAGCACTGTCTCCCGTGTGACAGGAGGAACGTGGCGTCTGATTGGCCAGATTCAGCCGAGGCCTGCTGTGATCCCGCCGAACCTGAGGCCCCCCTCTCTCAGTTGTGGCCGCTGGAACACATGAGTGAGAATGCAATGAAAGCACACCTCACCTGTGCATCTCCATCCATCCACACCCCCCCCCATCTGCTCCCCAATAATCCCCAGCCCTGCCACACGTTTTAGAGCTGTCTGATTTGTAGCTGCTGTGTCTCTGTCTATTCATTTTAATTTTCTGAATCTAATGTTGCTTCTACGTCCTATGTTATGCACTTAATTACCAGGGGAAATCATATTTAGCGAGGTGATATATTTAATTTATTTGAATATAACGGAATTTGATTGAGAACAATAACTTGTTTATTCAAAATCAAAATTCCCATCACCGTCCATGCGTTACATATATAATAATCCAATAAAAATGTTCTTCTTTGAAATATCTGGAGCAGGTCAAAACCAACGTACGTATTAACTTCATTGACTAAAAATTAAAATCGACACAGATATTTTGTAGAGATCTTTTAATTGGCTAAGCGTTTTGCCGTTCCTCCGGGGAGGGACTTTTGTACCACTGAAACAGGGTAAAACTGACAGTCTTCTCAATATCACGATAGCCCAAGAGGGGCAATACCATCCAACCAAAAGCCATCCATTACAACTAGGCTGGTTTTCCAACCTTCACAAGCTGATGATAACAGAAAAGAAAGTCAACTTCTCACAAATGAAGACAGAAATCACCATTCTGGAAAAAATTACCGTACATTGTACAAAGTTTAAATGCTTTGATCATTATCAAATTTCAGTTTATTCACACTGTACTTTAATAATGTGTTAAACATCTCTTGACAACATTTATATAATCTAGTGAAAAAACTATGCTCACTATATCATTCATATCTATATGCACACATGATAAGGCTCGTCCAAGCTTCAAAATTCAAACCGTTTTTACATCGTACACCAAGTCATTTTAATCTCTTTGGTTAATAAAGATATACTGAATTTAGGCTTTGACAACAGCGCCATCGTCTGGCCGTACCGTTTTTATATTATAAAATATGTGAGGTAGGGGAGAAGGCTTAAACGTTATATTTTAAATCATTTTTGGAGCAGAGCGTTAGTAACGTCCTTAACCAAAACTGATCCACAACAATGTCTAGTTCTGCAAATGAATAATAAATATATCGTTATAATCGATAAAAATCCGATGTTTCGCAACACTATGTCACGAAATACTCGAACGCTGCAAGTTTTGACGCAAACACTATGCGACGGTGACTTAATATGACGTCACGCGTGTGTTTCCCCGCAGTATTGCTTTCCTAATCAGGAAGGGGTGTGTGCGGTGGCTTGTCTGTCATCGTCTTTTGTTATATCTAGAAAAGAAAGTGCTTAGAAGGTAAGTGGTGAACTATTAGTTCTTGTCACGTTTTTTGTTAAGTATAGTTACAAAGTTATAAATAATTTTACGAGTAGTAAATTCGCTGAAACACTTCGGACTAAACAGAGTTAAAGTTGTCCGACGAGCATGGTAGTTCTCAGGATGTAAGGCGGCCCCAAAGAAATAGTAGGTTAAGGTGCATATTAAAATTTAACACTACTGACGGGTTGTTGAAGGGACAGTTAATTGAAAATGGAAATGGACAGTACGCAAAATCTCACCGTGTGTCGCTGCCTAGCAAAGTTGGAATAAGGCCGTTAGGTGTGAAACAAATAAATGATGAATAATGTACATGAATGAACATATGTGAACTCTAGGAGAAATAGCCATCAAAGATGCCTTTATGTAAAAGTGTTCACATTTGCCTACATAAATTAGACATTTGCAAATTTGTGGTGTCCACTTCTGGTTTGCCTGTTCACACTGAGCTACATGTGTGTTTTAAAAGGAATAACTAGCACGTGGTGTGTGGTGGGGTAGGAGTATGTTTCTTTGCTAAATGATGATGATGATGATGATGATGATGATTATAATAAAACATTTTATTTACATAACGTTTTTCAAAGCCGCTTGCATAGAACATTGCAAAGTAAACAGATAAAACAGCAATCGACAAGGAAGGTTATAGATTGAGCAAACAAAAAGGTTTTCAGTTGGGTTTTGAAACCGGTGGCTGCCTTCACATGATCTAGATATCTCATAGCAATTTGGAAACGATTTTTTTCAGTTTTTGGCTTAACTTTCAGAAGGATGACTCTGCAGTGGACAGCTGTGGCCACCTTCCTCTACGCGGAAATTGGTGTCCTGCTCATCCTATGTCTGCCTTTCGTATCAGCCAAGAGGTATCGCAGTAACTGCATATCTAGTTATATGTGATGTAGAGACGCACAGTGTTGTAACGATAGAACACCTCTTTGTTCCTGTGTGTCTGAGGTTACTGTCCCACACACCTTTTGTAATTTTAACACTTTGCTTGAATAATGTTTTATTCTAAGTGTATGACATGTTGTGAAAATACAGGCAAAATAAGAGCATATGCTTGAATGCATTCTAATGTAATGAATAGCAGAGGCAGCAAAGGTTGGTTTTCCTGTGCCTTTGCTCCCTTAGGTGGCAGTCTGTATTCCGATTCCGTGTATGGAACGCATTGGCTTCATTTTGGAACAAAGCCTTCCTCACCATGATAATAATCCTCATTGTCCTGTTCCTTGGTAAGTTTGAATGAAATCTATAACCAGCACACAGATCACACCATAGCTCTAAGGAACAAAGACGTCGCCTGAAGAATGTTTCACGCATTTTGTCACTTTCGTTTTTTGCTGACTTGCCTTGTAAACATTACGGTCTTACCGTAGAGGCGGTATTTGTTGCTTTGACCCCGCTGCCTCTGGCTTCCCCCACAGACGCTATCCGGGAGGTTAGGAAGTACTCGGGGGAGCAGCTCAACAAGAATTCCAAGCTGCAACCCAATATGTTCGACCACTTGCACATGAAGCTGTTCCGTTCCCAGAGGAACCTCTACATCTCTGGCTTTTCTCTCTTTCTGTGGCTGTAAGTCAGCCGTCTTTTCTACTTCTGTAGTTAATGAATGGCAGTACAGTTTTTAGAACCGTCATAGATCAGCATATTGTGTGTAGGTCATTCACCGATTGGTTGAACTGTCTTTACTTTGGATTCCTATTGGCTTAACCTAGATGATGACTATAGGGCACTAGCAGTACCATCCCAAGTTGTGTTTCAAAACCTCAGTGCTTTTCTCATGGCATACAAGTATATTTTTTGTTTGTTTATAAGTTTCTTTAACACCCAAATGGATTCCTCATAGTTGAATGAAATTTTCATTTAATGCTGTGCTGATAAGTCCAACACCTAATCTTGTGCTGTGTGCTCTGCTGCCCTCTACTGGCTGATGAATGTAATACACAAGGTGAGTGTCACATTCCCTGCTGTGTGTCTGATGGCAGTGTCATGAGGCGTGTCATAATGCTGATAAACCAGTTAGCGACTGTCACGGAGACTGGAGTGGCCCTGCAGACCCAGACGGAGAATGCCAACCAGGTGGCAAAGAAGTACATGGAGGACTGCGAGGAGCTCAAAAAGGTGAGCGCCCTAAAACCGCCAGCGGGTGGGATTATTGTGCTGGCTGTCATCCACGGATTTGTCTCACTTACTATTGGCTGCGTTATTGGTTCTCCATGGATGAAAGCAGGCAATAATACTATGTGCAGTTTTAAACAGCTTGGTATTGGTGTTTGCAGAGTGGTTTTAGAGTTTTATTACATTTTTAGGAAGGTTTTAACATTAGCATTAGCCACACTGCTAACCAAGTAGAGAAATGGGTGCTTTATGACATGGCTGGAAATGGGTCACTGACATGTCCTGTTACGTACAGACGGGCTCTCCAGTCGGCAACTCCTACTCAAATGGGACTCGTTGTACATAAATAGATGTCTGACTTTACTTCCAGTTTGTTCCAAATTAACTTCAGATTTTACTCAAACTCCTGGATAAAGACTAATGAGCATTATGGCTGGTTTAACTGGATTAAATGAAGATTTATCTACTAATCGTGTTACACCAAACTTTAAAGCTATCTTAAATTTAGTTTACAATTAATCCTGGTTAAATCTAAACCTAGATTAAATTCAAGTCTATTGCACCAGTGAATTTAAACCAAGTATAGAGCTGGATTAGCAGTCATATGTAAACCACCTCTCGAGGAGGTTTATGTTAGGTCTGTTTCAGTTTATTGACAACATGCCTACATTTCTTTGCAGGGTGGGATCGGAGGAAAGAGTCCCAAATAGGAAAATTCGAGACAGGTTAAACCCAGTTGAGTGTTTTAAAGCAGTTAACTGGGATCTTCTAGGAGCCGCGTTCGGCAGAAATAGGCGTTTTCACACCGCCATAGCTTACTGATTGGTTGACCACAAGCACCACTGCATACATGGAAGTTACATGGAAGTGCAGAAGAGATGTACTGGAGCAAAAATCGAGTTGTGTAATTTTCTACCCCAAGTGAATTTCATGCATCAGTTAAAGCTCATCTTCTCTAAGCGCTTTGTGCTTTTAGTCAACGCGTGCACTCTGCAATTCACTAGAACGCCGTACATTACATAGAAAGGATGCATGATGTTAGCGTGCTGCGTTGCAGTGCGTTTTGAAAACGGACCGCTGCACATATTTCTCTGCACTGAGCACTCCCATAGATGACAATGAAAATGGATAAAAGCGCATTCCAAAGTGTTTGTATGCGTTTTTCACTCCATCGTTTTCTTCGCAAACACTGGATAATCATGTGCATTGCCTTCATCGAAACGGCTAATTTAACGTTAAAGATGCACAAGAATGTGGACAAACGTGAGATGAAAATGCAGAAAAACTCATGCAAGGAAAAAAGCCGCAGTACAACGCATTGAGCT
The DNA here is from genome assembly GCA_026779605.1 of Mormyrus hasselquistii. Classification (NCBI taxonomy): domain Eukaryota; kingdom Metazoa; phylum Chordata; class Actinopteri; order Osteoglossiformes; family Mormyridae; genus Mormyrus; species Mormyrus hasselquistii. The sequence continues at coordinate 1,972,202 of JAODKE010000001.1, forward strand.
TTTCATTGCGTTTTTGGCTCCTACGGTGCGAGCATAGTCTTAATACGCTTTTGCATACTCTTAATACTCTTTTGCATACTCTTAATACGCTTTTGCATACTCTTAATACTCTTTTGCATACTCTTAATATGGTGCGAGCATACTCTTAATACGCTTTTGCATACTCTTAAACGCTTTTGCATACTCTTAATACGCTTTTGCATACTCTTAATACGGTGCGAGCATACTCTTAATACGCTTTTGCATACTCTTAATACGGTGCGAGCATACTCTTAATACGCTTTTTGCATACTCTTAATACGCTTTTGCATACTCTTAATATGCTTTTTGCTTGTGTCTCCATATTTCTGCATCAGAAAATTTGCCAACCAATATACTTTCATTTAATATCACAAGTACCGGCGGTGAAACTTGCCAGAGCTTATTAGCGGGATAACATCGTGCTGTTTTTTTATTCTGTTGAGAACGAGAGATTGACCTGCAGGCCAGATTTAATAAAAATTATAAACATGGCATGGGTCATGTAAGTAAAATATAAATAGCTGTGTCCCGTTTTGATCGCGATCGATCCCTTAATAATTAACAAATAACTAACAAAACTGTTAGTTTTGGCATGGCGGTGTGGTTTCATATGAAATTATGTATGAAGTTTAACCTACCAACCCTCTGTGTCTCCCATGATTATTGTGATTACTAACCCAGATGGGGAAATTGGGTATGACTTCTGCTCGATTAATGTCCAAGGTGTGTGTAACAAATTAAAGTAAATCAACAAAAAAGTGGTAAAAATAGGTCTTTTCATTTTTTTTTAAGTTAATGAGACATTTGAGTGAACTTTATTTTGGGCCATATTTATTTAGCCTAGGATGCATTGTGAATTTGTTTACGTTTAGTCAAAATATGAACCTAAATTAATCCTACTTTAATCATGCTTTAAATGGTTTAACTAGTCCAGGGTTAAACGGAAGACATGCAACACATCTACGATTAATTAAAACGTATATTTACTAACCTTAGATTAAGTGTAAACCGAGAACCCAGCCCGTGAGTCTTTCGTAATTTAATTAGCAGCTGAACATTTCTGCAGAATGTCTTCATTATGTTTTACGCTTTATTATTTATCGGTTTCCAGCTTGTCTCTTCATAAGGTACCTTGCCCTTACATTTTAGCCAACAGCTGCATTCATGTCAACATCTGTTTAAGTGAAAAATAGTTTTTCTTCATTTTGAATTAAGGCATTTTTATCTTAACTGATTTTGTAACTGTAGTTCTTACACCATTAGCTTTTATTAGTTATTGTAGTTCAGACGGAGAGAAAAGCCCTTGGAAAACATATCAAGCAGAGACTGGAAACTTAAACTCGGGCTCTAATCGAAAGACTTGAGGCGTTGCTCTGACTTCTGCCTCAGAGGCTTCAGATCTGAGTCTACGGCTACGTTCTCACTACCAAGCTGAAGCCACTCAAATCCAGTTTTTCGCCTGAATGTGACTCAGATCAGATTTTTTCATGGCTGTGTGGACACACAAATCCAGTCTTTCCAAATCAGATTTGGGTCACATTCATATGTCATGCTAGATTCATTTCCACGCAACATGAATGTGAACAGTCAGATTGGAATTCACGTGTTGTTTTCTTGCCTATACGCATGCATTGAGTGTGTTTTGTTGTTGGTGATGCAGATCAGTCTTTCAAAAACATTGCGATGTGCACATGTGAACCATTTCGGAGGACAGAGGCATTCACAGTTTAGATTCAGGCCAATTGTAATTATGGTAAATCCGGTCTGAGCAAAAAATCTGAATTGGAGAATGAGGCTTCATCTTAACTGTGTTAATGCCTTAACACATTTTGTTGGTGGTCTGGGATGGGGGTGGGATAAGTAAGGAATAGAATTATTGACAAGGCTTCTTTTTCCCGTTTTGACCAGTGTTACTGTGTTCAGCCACAGAGTGTACTCCCAGTGTGTTACTGTGCTCAGCCACAGGGTGTACTCCCAGTGTGTTACTGTGCTCAGCCACAGGGTGTACTCCCAGTGTGTTACTGTGTTCAGCCACAGGGTGTACTCAGTGTGTTACTGTGTTCAGTCACAGGGTGTACTCAGTGTGTTACTGTGTTCAGTCACAGGGTGTACTCAGTGTGTTACTGTGTTCAGCCACAGGGTGTACTCCCAGTGTGTTACTGTGTTCAGCCACAGGGTGTACTCAGTGTGTTACTGTGTTCAGCCACAGGGTGTACTCAGTGTGTTACTGTGTTCAGCCACAGGGTGTACTCCCAGTGTGTTACTGTGTTCAGCCACAGGGTGTACTCAGTGTGTTACTGTGTTCAGCCACAGGGTGTACTCCCAGCAGCAGCAATTGGTTATGGGACTGAGAGCTGTTCTTCAGTTTGTGAAAGAACATGCTGGTGGAAGAGGACCAAATGAGCCTTACACCCCTCAATCCTTCAGGCCCTGGATGAAGGGAAGACGGGGAGGAAGATGGAGGAGGGGAACGCGGTGCTGAAGAAGGAGGTGGAGAGGCTGACTCAGGAGCTGCGGACCACCAATGAGGGTTTGTGACCCTGCTGCCTCTTCCTGTCTGCGATGGTCTGAATTTGCCTTGGCAGTGGAGTTATTTGTTTTAATGCTTTTCCAAGTTGTCACAGTAGTAGGGAAGATTCAGTCCACTGTAAAAGTCTCTGCCTGGGGGTAATGTATGGCTAAGTGGGTTAAGACTCTGATCTGAAGGTTGCTAGTTCAGATCCCAGCACTGACAGGTTGAAAACAGCCTTTAATCCGCTGTTGCTCCAGGGACCAGCTGACCCTGCTTTCTTTAAAAGATGTAACTGCTAAAAAAATAAATGTAGAGAACCGTGTGAGGGATATCTCTCGCTCTCTCTCACTCCCTCTCTCTCCTCTGCAGCTCTGAAGAAGTCCCAGGTGGAGGTGAAGGCCGTGCGGAGGCAGGCTGAGGGCCTGACGCAGGAGTACGAGAGGCTGTTGCAGGAGCATCATATACTGCAGGTAAGCAACGGGCTGCCACCTTCCGAGCTGCCTGCCTCCAAGTTGCCTGCCTCTAAGCCGCCGCTCCACACCCGCCTCCTGGCTGCCTGCCTCCGAGCTGCCTGCCTCCAAGTTGCCTGCCTCCAAGTTGCCTGCCTCTGAGCCGCCACCCCACACCCGCCTCCGGGCAGCCTGCCTCCGGGCTGCCTGCCTCCAAGTTGCCTGCCTCTAAGCCGCCCATCTCCAAGTTGCCTGCCTCTGAGCCGCCCACACCCGCCTCCGGGCTGCCTGCCTCCTGGTCCTCATCCAGGCTCACAGGCAGGAGGACCTGACTGTCTGCATCGGGCACTAACCCTATCCTCCATCGCTGCTCCAAATCAGTCACCACTTTAGTTCACATGATGAGTTAAAGGACCCTTGAGTTACATGAATGCCCATTTTGCTTATTTTATAACCAAATTTGCATCAGTCTGAGACCTTTTAGAACTGAGACTCTGTAAAAACAGTCTAGCTATCCTTTTATAGAATAATTAACACTGTTAAACACTGTCTGTTATCTTACCCAGAATCTTCATCAAGGAGATGAAGGTGACAAGAAGAGCCAGTAAGTGAAGGAGCTTTGAGGTGGAGCCTTCGGTTCACATGGTGGCTGTTGGTGGTGGTTGCCGGCGGACGTCCATGAGAAGGCCCCTGAAGCAGTGTTCAGGAAACCCCTCAGCATCAGGCGTTTTGGAACAGCAAGCGGTCTCCAGCACTCTTCCAGTGTGGACTTTGATTTTTCTCCCCAGTGGATAATTATTCAGCTGGAGAAACGTTAAAAAAAAGGTTCCCTTGATTTCCACGTGTTGCTGATTGTTCATTTTGCCAAAATAGGTTTCCTTCAAATGGGTTACATTTGAATCATTTTCACACTTTTATAGCTCCGAAATAAGTGCTGTTTGCTTTGTCTACCTAGTTTAGTTTGATACTGGTTGATGTTTGACAATGGTAGACTCAGTAGCTGTTAGCTCTGTCCTTTGCGATTTGAGGTCAGATTGAAACAGACCGGAGGATGCAGTCGTCTCGACGTCGGACTTTCACATGGGTCCTGATCTAGGGAAGGCGTGCTGTCGTGGCTCCACTGAGTATTGGCCAATTTTGACACGTTTTTGCTGTCAAAGTTGTTTGCTTAAGGAATGTTTGGTCCAAAAAGGGAAGACGGGCTGTCAGTAATGTGAAACGTCCTGCGGCTTTAATTGCGTGCTTTAAGATGGGGAAGGCCTGCTTTTGACAAAGTCCTCCATCCATTTGTATTCCGTCACCATATTTTTTTGGCTTCTGTGTTCTTACGCCACTGCACAATCACCTTAAATGCAGTGAAAACGTCACGTTTACTCAATTTTTAATGGAAATACCAACATTCACGCATGTCTTACATTTAAATATTTACAGTCTTTTCACATGGCTGGTGGATGAGGATAGAAGGACATGGCTGGTAGATGAAGATAGGGGGACATGGCTGGTGGATGAGGATAGGGGGACATGGCTGGTGGATGAGGATAGGGGGACATGGCTGGTGGATGAGGTTAGGGGAACATGGCTGGTGGATGAGGATAGGGGGACATGGCTGTACAGCTTCTCCTCACATTTTTGGAGGTAAACAGGCTTGGTTTTGTCTGTTTTTGGTCTGCGTGCATATATGACCTTTTAACCCAGCCAGACCTCACTGGCCGATGCTGTCTGCTGTGTCCGTGCCCGTTAGCCCTGAAGCTTCAAGCTTGCGTTGATAGGGGTAACCATCTTCACCCCACATTAGCAGCTGGATAATGTAGTAGAATGTTACAGGTTTAGTGCTTTACAGGTATAACAGGACTACCTCTCCTGGGATTTCAAAATAGAAGCTTCTGATTACCAGCACATCTCCTTCACCTCTGTGCCGCCCCCTGCACTAAATTAGCCCTAATAATTCATTTAGCAGTGTGCCTTTCAGCAATGCCATATATGTTCATTTTTTTCTTAAATATTTGTTTTTGAATTTAGCTTTTTCTTAATGTAAAATAAAGATCATTTTAAGGCTTTTGTATGTCAATCAGCAATTCCTTTTTTGTGATGCAGGTATTAATATAATTTATGTGTGAAATATATATATATATATATGAAGACACACACACACATACACACACGTACCATTGGATAAAAACATTGGGACACAATCTTAATCATTGAATTCAGGAGTTTCATTCAGACCCAGATCCATAAAATCAAGCACCTCACCATGCGGTCAGAAAAACCCTGTTGTTCCATGTTTGGGCCTCTTAGTTCCAGTGAATGGAACTCTTAATGCTGAAGTATACGAAGATTTTTTCGGACTATTCTATGCTTCCAGGTTTGTGGGAACAGTTTGAGGGAGGCCCGTTTCTGTTCCGGCATGACTGTGCCCCAGTGCACAAAGCAAGATCCTTGAAGACACGGTTAAGTGAGTTTGATGTGGAAGAACTTGACTGGCCCGCACAGAGCCCTGACCTCAGAACCATCAAACACCTTTGGGATAAACTAGAACGGAGATTGTGAGCCAGGCCTTCACGTCCAACATCGGTGCCTGACCTCACATATGCTCTTCTGGATGAATGGGCAGAAATTCCCACAGACACACTCCAACATCGAGTGGAAAGGCTCCCCAGAAGAGTGGCAGCTGTTATAGCTGCAGAGGGGCAACCAGCTCCATATTGATACCTGTGGCTTTAGAATGTGATGATGTCATATAATTTCCTGTAGGTGTCATGGCCAAGTGTCCATATAATGTATGTATAATATATCGATTTTCTGAATTTTTGTATTCAAAGAAAATACACTGAAGTTGGATTCCAGCTGAAGGGAATGAGGGTGGTTTTTAAAATCTATCCAGCATGGAGATGTGGAATGTTTATACTTATTTATGTGCTGCTTTTTGGTTTGTTAAGTCAGGTTCTATGGCTTTTATCTAGTTTTCCCCTCCTCTTAATACCATCCAGGACGTATGATTTTAACGGGTCAGAAAAAGGTATCTTGGATTTTTAGAAAATTACATTTGATTCAAAAGAGAGAAACTGCACATATTCATTTTTAGACAGACTTTAGAGAAGAACTGAACATTTTATTTTAGGTTATGGTGCATTACTTGCAGTAATATTCATTTGTTATGTGTTTGCATACGAAGCAAAATATTCTATTATGGAAATAATATTGAATACGGACAAGGTACGATAAACCTATTCTACTGAAAGCAACATCTCTGCTAAGGTTGATGCTGGCTCAGAAGGCTGAGGTACAAAGGGCTGGTTAATTAAGATCGATGTGGGTGGTACAGAAGGACCTCAGGCGATGCCTCACGTCGTACCGCTGCATGGTTCCAGTCTGAGATGTCGGCTGATGACGCTGTGTGCAAAAAACCACATCCTGTGACAAAGAAGGCCGGATGTGTACAGGGAAGTGTCTCACGGGTGCTCACATCACCCTGAAATGGTTACTGCCACACTGCTTCATGAACAGCTTTAAACAAGATGGGGAGCGGAATGGCCTGACGGCCGTGTAACTGGACCAGAAAGTGAGACACAGGACACAGTTGCAACAGTCACAAAAAACTATCATGAAATGAAATTTACAGTCAGATACTTAAAAAAGTCAATATAAAAATGACGTCTTTTTTTTTTTTTTTTTTTTAAAACGGTATGTATCTGCAATTTCTATGAAATATTTTGCTTGTGATCTGTGTAGAAATATATATCTGCAGTATGCAATCAGTTTGAAATGTTTGCTGGTGCTGCCCCGTGCATGAGTAGGGCGGCTCAGAGACGCGTCTCCCTATCAGGCTCACGGCCTGACGTCCGTATGAGCTGGCTGTAGCGCACTGAGCTGTCGCCGTTGCCGTCTTCCTCCTCGCCCTTCGCGACGGCCTCTGCCGTGCCGTTCCCCAGCTTGCCCTGCTCCTCTGCCTCCTCCCTGATCTGCTTTTCCAGCAGCATGATTCCCAGCAAGCAGAGGAAGAAGGATGCGGTCCGCAGCCCCAGTGTCAGGCCCAGGTAGACGATCCTGCGGGGACCGGTGGACATGCTAAGCTAACTGCTATGTGCTAAGTGCTGCATGCCACATGACCCCGACACACCGGCCGCCCAGAGCGCACTCCAGTACCTGTATGCCACATGATCCCGACACACGGGCCGCCCAGAGCGCACCCCAGTACCTGTATGCCACATGACCCCGACACACGGGCCGCCTAGAGCACACCCCAGTACCTGTATGCCACAGTGTTGTAGATCCTGCAAGCTCCTCTCCCTCCACATCTGTTCTGTCCCCACTTCAGGCAGGTGCTGTCGATGATGGCCCCAAAGTATATGGGGGCAGGGATTCCGGCTACGGCACAGGAAAAGAGGGAAACTCCAGTAGTGTCAATATCTCAGGCAGCCCCCCCCCCCCCTTCCTGAACTCAGGGACGGGTTTGCTGTTTCCCCACTCTGTCTTTGGTGCCCCGCCCCTCAGAATCTACATAAACAGCTAGCGAGTAGAGTCAAAGTAGAGCCGTACCTGGCGGCTTCACTGCTCAGCATCTCTAAGTAACATTTCCATGCAGGTTTGTCTTTTATTCTTACTTACCAAGAGTTCGTGTAGCCAGTGTGTGTAATCCCAAAGCTAAGGACTTTAACTCTGGCTTAATGCACCTATAGGTGAGGGAAAAATGTATATTAATTAAAACCTGTGATCGGAAAGCGCTGAGGAACTTGCTGGACCTTGTGTTTGGATGATGACGTATGGAAGCACTACAGTAGCAAGGCTACTGGCGATTTCACCTCAGACCTTTCCAGATCAAAGTGTTTCTGAACTTCCTGTCTGATTTGGACATCTAGCTACCCTCCTTCACTAGTCCTAGGGCAGTGTATCATGTAGCGCAGTGTATCATGTATTCCAGAAGGTGATGCTCTACGTCTGGTACAGAAGCAGGAACCTGATGAGCAGGATGTAGCCCGGGGTGCCACCCAGGGAGATGATGAATGAGCTGATGACAGAGAGGGCCAGGAAGTAGGGGAAGATGCGATCACAGCCCTCTCTGTGAGGACAGTGTCCCGCCGTCGCCGTCAAGTTGTGGGGGCCTTGGCCAGCCTCTGCCACGCACTGGCACTGCTCGAACACCTGGCAAGACCACAGACGGCCAGCGATCAGCACCCAGGCCTGCGAAGACACCTGATAAACGCCCGCAAAGTGAGAGCATGCCCCAACCCCACCCACTATCCTCTCACCGTGTTCTTCCCTGATCCACGGGAAGTACGGCATCCGGCTAAGCACGGAGAAACATATGTGATTCCATTCTCGCCGCACACCGGGTCCCAGTCGTTCGTGGAGCAGAGGCAGTCGGAGTTGCAGTCTGCAAGCTGGGACTTCTCGTTGTAAGAGAGTCCCGCCACTCTTTAAGCACATGGAGTGTGAACGCAACTCGAGTCAGAGTGAGCTGACAGACCCGCTTTTCTGTTCAACAAATAATGAAACTTAAGGTATACATAAGGACCCAGATTCAGAGGTGGATTAATGCATGGCAATACTTGGCTACATTCGAGGGCTCCAGTGAAATCAGCTGGCAAAACAGGACCCCTACCCCACATCGGGAAATATGGAAACTCAATGTGCAAATTTACTGCCGGCAGACGGTGGGCTGATTAGGCGATTGCTGAAGCGATATTGTTTTTAATTCTCACTTCTCTTTCGGCAATAAAAAATAGCCCTAGAAGCCCATTTGGGGGGCGATTTTAGCCATGTTGGCGTAAGCTTTAATTCTCACCCCAGATGAGCCCAGTCTGCTCTGATTGGTCAGTTTCCCAGATTGTCCAGCTTGCCCTACACGGCCCACCCGTCTTTCAGTCTGCAAACAGATCCTTGCAGGCAGGTGGCCAATAAGGATTGTGTTACGAGGTGACCTCACCATGTCACGAGAGTAAGGGCAAGAATTCCAACGAGGTGTTTCAGGCTGATTAGAGATTACTGGTTTCTGTGGTGAGAGTGACTCCCTTTGGTGTGTACTTAGCCTTAAAAATTTGCAGACCTTTTGCATGTACGTAACATTATATAACACACTAAAGGAATGGAATAACCGGAAAGCATAATAGGGCCCCTTTGATATAGATATGAACAAAAAGACAGTCAAGTCCAACAGCTCCTCCTTCAATGTCCTGGCTTTCTGCAGCCCATTTTATCATTAGATGTATCAGTGTGACATGATGCTTTTCAGTTCCCTAGGAAGCACACACCCTCTGTAGGACACTGTTATCCCTGCAACCTTGGCATTCTCACAGCCCATGGAGAAGAACAAGAGGGACAGGAAGTAGCCCAGCAGTGACGTCCCAAAGGCGAACTTGGCTGCCCCCATGAGGTTCATCTTGAACTTCTTCATGATGACACCTCCTGAAAACATCCCGAGGGCCACAGCCGGGATGTTGATGACGCCTGCAGAGACAGCACGAGTGTCAGGAAGACATCCCAATGCACCTGATTATTCAGACATGCCAAAGGAAAAAAGTGACCTTATTTCCTAATGACCCCAACATCCAGACTTAATGGAAAGCGCTCAAGTCTAGAGATGTAAACGTTCTGATGGCAAAGAGAAGCTCTGCTGCCTCACACCTCCAGGACTGGGAATCGAACTCCACCCTCCCTAGTGTGTGTGGAGAGTCACACAGATCTCCGTCTGGGTATACTGGTTCCCTCCCAAACTCTAAACTGGTCATAGTGTGTGGTTGAGTTAGGCCTCAGGCTTGTCTTCTGTTTTGGGACCTAAAGATCCAGTCCAGGATTTCACTTTGTTTCACATTGACTTTTTCTTTCTACAGTTATAATAATTTTTGTGTGCATATTTGCTTTGCATTGACGCCTGTCTTTGTATCCTGCCCCAGGCATCCTTGTTATTGGTGAAGTAAAACATGGTCACCCCGGTATTATGGTTATTGGTGAAGTAAAACATGGTCACCCCGGGTAGGGTAGGGTTGCCTTATGGGTTAGGGTTAAGAGTTAGATATGCTTCCTTTACGATCCATGTTTACAAATGATGGAATTTCATTTCATTTTTATGCTGATGACTCTCAGATCTGTTGTCCATTAAAACTGAAGAGCTCACTAACAACATTGTTGGAGTGTCTGAATGATGTTAAGAGATGGATGGTGCTAAACATTTTAAACTTAAATGAAAGTAAAATCGAGGTTGTGATTTTTTTCCCCTGGTAAACATGATATTCATAACACGGACCTAGGTCCCTTCAAACATCACATTAGGTCCTTTGTACAGGTAATTATGGACAGTGATTTCAAACTTGATAAACAAATAAACTCTGGAAGAACTTTTTCCAGTTAGAGCTCTTGACAAAGGCAAACCCTTACTGAGCTTTGATGACTTTGAATGGGTCACATATGCGTTTATCTCCTCTGGTCTCAATTATTGTAATTCTTTTTATGCTGGAATCAGTCAGGTCTCTATTATTTATCTACAATGGGTCCAAAATGGCAGCACAGCTTCTAACAGGAAAGCAAAAGTGGGATCACATTTCCTCGATACTTGCTGCACTGCACTGGTTACCGGTGTATTTTAGGATTGAATTTAAAATGCTAATGATCTTAAGAAATTTACAAACGAGAGGAGGCCATTCGGCCCATCAAGCTCGTTTGGGGAGAACTTAACTAATAGCTTAATGCTGTTAAAATCTTATCTAGTTTTGATGTGAAGGAACCCAGGGTTTTAGCTTGCATCCAGTTAATCTAC
>JAODKE010000001.1:1997229-2009338 GCA_026779605.1 Mormyrus hasselquistii
CTAACTATTGGAAAACGTTACACCAAGCAATTCAGTTTTTTCTTACTCCTGAAAAATTACACATTTTTCACATACGACGTATTACCTTGGCAGCGACGAAATACTGTGTTTTTCCCCAGAGGGGCAATTCAAGGCAAGCATGTAAACAATAAATGCACAGAAATTCCATCGATACACACTGGTGACAATGTTAATCTACAGACAATATACTGACAATCTACGACAAACAAAAACAATCTCGCTAAAATACTGATAATCTGAAAAAAATAAATACACACACATACTGTACAGACATATATACATACACACATTCATACATACACAAGCTTGAAACATTAATGTTAAAGTGCAAATTAAAGTGCAAGTGCCTTTGTGAAGGTAAACTGACCATCTCCTGCAATGTTACTGTTACATTAATTGTACTCTCCACCAATACTTCTAATCCCTGACTTTTCTGTGATCGATTCTAGCACATTACAAGTAAACACACAGCTAATACTGAATATATCCAGCGGTGAGGGAGTTTCATGGGCTTGTGTATGAAAGGGAACATATTTGACCAGAAGATATTCCTTTCCAAATGTGTGTTCGGTTAAGAATAAAAAATACCTGGGTTTGCCTGAATTTGAGTTAGGGTGCTCAATGAACACCAGTATGGTACCCTGTGGATCCCACACACAGGCGAGGTCTTTGCAGATGTTGATTGGGGCGGTAGAATTGAATAGGAATGAGTTACAGAACAGATGAGTAGACATGTTAAAGCAGATATAAGTTAGCCAAGTCCCATGACTAACTGAAGTCACTGGGAGAAAGACTGAATGGAGACAGCGTTGGTATAAATGTGTCACCAATATTAAAGGAATTAAGTCCCTGAAACTCACCTCAGATATTCTTAAAAACATTTCTTCCTAGTTTATGCTGTTTTGGTTTCTGTTTCTATGCTCTAGAGTTTTTGAAACTATACATTTTTCTTAATTTTCTTCCGTTTTTGTGTGTCACCATACCTTGAACTTGGAGCAGCAGTGGTTTTGTCCTTGCAAAGGAGAGATGTGCTTTTCTCCAGACCCCCTATCCATCCTCCAAAGGTACAATGGATTCTCCTGGGCTGGGACTCCTGGATCAAATTTCTTGGCATGGATGCATGAGCTGTGGCAGGAACACAATAAGCACAAATGACCCTGACAAAATGGTCACAAGTTTTCTGAAACTCTGTTTAGACATCCAGCTACCCAAGAATGTCCCAAACATACAATTTTCAAAAGAAATAACATTCTCATAGCCAATTTTAGAAGAATCAAATTTACCATAGGCCAGCTCCAAGTTGCAGGGACACCAGTATAGGTAACATTCAACAAAAACTTTACAGTGACAGTTAAAAAGACCAGAAAATAAAAACTAGAAATTCAGGTGTATTTCAAGATCTGTTTTACATGAATTTTGGGATTAGGCTTACATGAATTATGTGAGCCAGCTCCCTAGATTCAGGTGAGCTGGCGCCCAAGATTCATGTGAGTCGGTGCCCAAGATTCTTGTAAAGTTAATCCCAAGATTCAGGTGAGCCGACTCCCAAGATTCATGTAAATCTAATCCCAAATACATGTGAGCCGGCTCCCAAGATTCATGTAAACCTAATCCCAAAATTCACATAAACCTAATCCCTACATTCATGTGTGCCAGATCCCAAGATTCATGTAACCCTAATCCCAACATTCATGTGTGCCAGCTCCCAATATCCATGTAACCCTAATCCCAACATTCATGTGTGCCAGCTCCCAAGATTCATGTGAGCTGGCTCCCAAGATTCATATCAGCTGGCCCCCAAAATTCATGTAAAACTAATCCCAAGATTCATGTGAGCTGGCTCCCAAGATTCATACAGTATGAGCCAGCTCCAAGATTCATGTAAACCTAATCCCAAGATTCATGTGAACTGGCTCCCAAGATTCAATCTCCATGTGACTCTGTAGGCACCCATGCAACAGGATGCTGCTGCAGACCCATGAACAGGAGGGGAGCCTCCTACATTACCCACCTGACCATACATGACCCAATTTTGGGTTCTCGGCTAAACCTGCTATAGGATATGTCATATTTTGCTCCGTCATTATAGAGGCTTAACATCCACCCAAGCACCACTCTGAACTTCAGCTACTGGATGCTGGGATTTGGAAATGTCGGCAGAAGCTTTGTGCAATTCCACTGTTCATTCCGAACAACAAGGGAAGATAAATGGACAACATGCTCAAAAAAGAAAACACGCTGTACATACACACGTAAGCAAGGACGTAAGCAAAACGATATTTGGGAACTAGTCATAGTCTCAATGCTTAATGCTGAATGCAATTCTCAGAGGATTTCTTTACATAGAATATCTTAATGTTGTCCCAATGAGAACCACAATTACAGTACAACTATTTTAAATGTAAAGCTGTTCAGCAATTTTTATTTCCCTTTTAAAATAAATATCAGAACCAAACACTCGGATAAGAATCATTCAGTTGGCGTGGAAACACGACGATAAAAACGCACACAGCTTTGCAGCACATCTTCCGAAAACGAGACTTCATTCATATAGCCTACTCGAATTATTTAAAAACGAAAGCATCACGTGTGTAAAATTACGATATGCCTTTTGGTTCGTGATCACAGTAAGTGACAGCAACAGCCCCCAACCCTGACTGCCAGCGATATGCACTGATAAACATCATGCTGTATAACACCTTAATGCGTAATAAAATACTTAGACTTAGACTAAAATTAACAAGCAAAACTTAGATGCAGAGAGAATCATGAAAGCTACAGTATTGAGGAGACATTTCATTGCCTGTACTTTCTGTTCAAGTACCTACAAATACACATAAACCCCATACACAACAGTTGCAATAATATTTCAGCAATGATGGCACCATGTCCGTGAGAAACGTCGTCAAGTCTTCCTCCAGTCATGTTATTAGAATCATCCGTGATGTTCCATATTAAAACATCATACGTTTTAATCAAACAACTAATTATATGCTTCGGTGGAGAAATATGTCCAACCGATATGCTACTTTGTGATGCCAGATTAAAAGAAAAGAAAAACGTCAATGCAATATTTAGCGGAAATGTTTGGTGAAAATATGGTTAGAAAACATGTATATGAGAAATACATAAGAACATAACAGCCCTAATTAAGTATTGCAGCCCACTTCTGGGCCAGTCGAAAACACAGAACTGCAGCGCTTACTGACTACGCGCAGTTTTAATTGAGAGATGCGTGCGAAACTTACCGAAGTGTGTTTTCTGGACTGTTTCGCCCCGTGTCACGCCTTCAGTGGGGATGTATACATTTGTAAGTAACCCCGGCAGTGATGGATAGTGCTATTCCCAATGCAGCTGATGTCACGAACAACCCGCACATGACGGGAATCTCCCATCCCCTCCGAAGACCCCTTCAAATTCAAATCACACCGGCAGATCCAAAACGTCCCCAGATAAACTGTGTTTTGGACAGATGCATAAGCAACAGCTTCCCTGAGATCCTGCTTCCAGCCCCGTCTCAGTTTGCTCGCTCGGTGCCGGACATGTGACATTATTTGCAGGAGCTACCCGAGTCCCTCGGGAGTCCAGTTCGTCCGCCACGAAACCATCAAAACCAGAAGAGATGCCTGCAAAACATAGAAATGACATTTCACTTGTTCTAGGTGCAGTAAAGGAGCCGCTTAGTAAAACTGCAGGACGACTGATATACGAGTAATATAGAAATGCTCTTATCTGACCAGAAACCCGTTTATGGCAACGTTATGCACTATACATTTAGCTAAAGGCTACCAGGGTAGATTTCTCTACTTTGTGTAATATGATCAATTTACTTGAACGGCCTGATACCTGCCATGGGTTACTGTGCAAATAATACGCTCTTAAGATGCGTCATATGTTTTTACAAGCAGCTGGAAGTCATTATATGTAGCCTACATCTCATCACAGCAGACTATTTTAAAGTATTTCTTGTCCACGATATGAAGTTTTATTTAATATGATGCATATTTGTAATTGAGTTATCCTAGATATGACTGTCAAGGTTGAATATCACCATTATAAATGCTTTGTCCCAGTAATAAAAAATGTGGAAAAAAAATTACAGTCAGCATGAACTCGCTGAAAACAATGTAATTACATAGTCACAGGAAAAACAAATCAAATAAATGGGACAGCCAATCAGTACAAGCTGCTTAATGCTGCCAATTCACCAAGGAGTGTGTTTGTGGATAGGGTGTCGGTCCGTCAAAGGACACACACCCACACACTAAAAGAAATTGTAACAGGCACCAATTCACATAAACAGCATGTCTTTGGACCATGGGAAGAGCCCAGACTACCCAGAAGGAACCAATGGGAACACTGGTGGAGCAAACTAACTCCACGTGAGGGAACTTCAGCAGCACAATCCTGGAAGTGTGAGGCTGATTGAGCAATGGCCCCAAGCCCTGGCCCCAGGACTGAGTGTGCTCTCACAGGACTTCACAGACAGTGATTAAACGTTGTTATCCATCATGGGTGAACCACTGTTTCTTTATGATATTAAAGTTGCTTCATCACAGACTGCTGCTGTTCCTGATAACCGGTGCGGGGGCGGTTCTCCATCTGTGAACTTAACCTATAACTGGGTGTCCCGCGTACGAATGGCACTGGATTGGCCGGGTGCTCCTGTCACAGTTAGAACACTTTGTACCAGTGAGGTCAGTGTTGGTTGCCACCCCCTGCTATGAGTGTGGAGACCTGGCAGTGTCCTTCCACCAACTACTGAAAAATGACTGAAAGGTATCCAAGGTAGAGCGTGAAACCCTGGAAAAGCTCACTCTGCTACTATTTAATGGAACCAGCATGCAACAAAGAACTGGATAACTACTGTAAAAGTAAATTAAAAGCAAGGTACTAATGCTAATGATGTGAATGGTCCAGGAACCTAATGAGGCTAGAAATGGTCAGGTTTCAGGTTCGAGTGCCAGGATCGGTCCCAGTATAACACTGCTAGGCCCAAAATACCCAGTTACAGAAACCGGCTTCCAGGAAGGAGGGAGACACTCCCAAGGGACAGAGGGTCACAGGGCTGCAGCCTTGCTGTGTAAAGGGAACAGTAAATAATGAGATCAGTTCATTTCATTGTTGCCTTTGAAGTGCAGGATCTTCATGTCACCTTCGTACTTCATTGGTATGTTCCGGGGGGGGGTGGGCCTGTTGGTATGGCCTCCCCTATATGTGTGTTGGCCTGGTGGTGAGGATTGAACTGTAGAGGCACATATAAAAGAGGTATAGTAAAAAATAAAGATAAGAAACACAAATATAAATAATAGTGTCATAGCAGAGTGAACTTCGCATGAAGTTCCCCAAGGGGTTACATATCACTAGGGCTGATATCTCCTGTGGAGCTTTATCAGAAGTCCTGATGACCTTGGCTGTTAACCGCACTGTTAAAATTGGCATGTTGACACAAGTGACTCTGTGGTCTTAATCTCTGCCCTGAGCTGCCATTCCGGGGTCTGGTAGAGAGTAAGAGCTCATGAGGACTGTCTTTTATATAATCTTATACCTGACTAAAATTCAGTTGTCATTCTTTTTGGCCAAATAGTACTCCATTGGAAGTCATCGCATTAGGGACATAAAATGTTAATTTATTAAGGGTCTTGGGGCAGAGTGGTGGCTCTGAGGCTAGGGAACTATATTACCAATCAGCTGGTTGCTGGTTTGAATCCTGTGAATGCCAACAATGATCCTACTCTGTTGGGCCCTGGAGCAAGGCCCTTAACCTGCAGTTGTTTTGTTCTGGGTATGATGTTAATCTACATCCAGCCCTATAAGGAGCTCCTCCAACTTATAGGGCAGGGTTCTTCAAATCTCGACCTCGATTCCAAATTCAGGCCATGTTTTCAGTTCTACCGGGTTGTTAGTTTAATAATTACTGATTCTGATTGGTCAGAGGCGTCACACCTGACTGAAAGGTAAAGGAAGGCTGGAAATCCAGCAGTGCTCAGACCTCGAGGACCGTGATTTGAAGTGCTCTGCTATAGGGAATATCTTGGGGGTTGGGGACAGGATTGGCCCTCCAGCCATCAAGAAAAAACCTCACACTGGTCCATTCAGGTTAGTGTGGTGCTGAGGTATCACCTGCCACATGGCTGCACTCAGGTTCTCATCGCTGGGGTGGTTTGTGGTGTGGTGGGTGCAGTCACATGCTGTAATCAGTGCACACTCCTTACCTCTCTGATGGGTATTATCTTCTAAATTTACTAACCTGTTGGTTGACAGGAGTGAAATAAAGCTGCATTCCGTATAAGGAAGGAAGATGGTGGCGCTAACATTCGGCAACCGGAGGGTTGCTGGTTCGAGCCTTGATCCCTCATGACCCCATCAAAGTGTCCTTGAGCAAGACACTGAACCCCCAATTGCTCCCAGTGAGCAGGTTGGCGCCTTGCATGGCAGCCTCCGCCACCGGTGTGTGTGAATGTGAGGCATGTCTTATAAAGAGCTTTGAGTACTCGTAGGCGTAGAAAAGCACTATATAAATACAGCCCATTTATAATGTGCTTTTGTTTAACGGATGTTGTGAATGTTCTTCTGTATTATGGATCATGTGAATGTGCTTCTGTGTAATGGATCACATAAGTCTACAACTGTATAATGGATTACATGAATGTGTGCCGGTGTAGTGGATTACGTGAACATGCATGTATCACATGAATGTGCGTCTGTGTATTGAATCGTGGAAATGTGCTTCTTTGTAAGAGATCACATGAATTTGCTTCTATATAATGGATCACATGAATGTGCTTCTTTGTAACAGATTACATGAATTTGCTTCTATATAATTGATCACATGAATGTGCTTCTTTGTAACAGATCACATGAATTTGCTTCTATATAATGGATCACATGAATGTGCTTGTGTGTAACAGATCACATGAATTTGCTTCTATATAATTGATCACATGAATTTGCTTCTATATAATTTTAAAATGGATTACGTGAATGTGCCTCTGTACTGTATGACATGAAAGTGCTTCTGTATAATGAATCGTGTGAATTTGCTTCTGTGTAATGAATCACTTGAGTGTGCTTCTGTATCGCCTGAATATGCTTCTGTGTAGGATCACTTGGATGTTCTTCTGTATAATGGAACATCAGTCTTGTGTTGCCAAGGCCACGGACTCTATCTGTGCCTTTTCTCATTACTTGTCTGTCACTCACCCCACTGTAAGGACTGCTTAGACCTCAACAGGTGTCGCCCCAACCCGTGAAGCTCCACCGGTCACGACCCCTCTCCACTTCACCAGCTACAGTGTAATCAGATGTTCTGGGTGCAATTGCAACGCAGTCACACCTATCTGGGGAAGTTTGGCCCCCGAGGAGATGATCTGGCTGAGTTGACGCCCCTTAGTGGTAATCAGGCTGGAACACTCTGAGCACTTCCCGATCCTGAAGCCAGGACTCATCACTACCACCCACCCCCAACCTAGCTGGCTAAAAATGGCATTTAGCGAATCGAATCGGCCTGCAGTGATGCAGAAAGGAGGCAGGAGAAAGCTTTGTCCACGTTCATGCATCAATGAACACACAGACTTCCGAGTACCACAGAATTAATTTCATGTTATTCATCTGTATTCACATCACAACATTCACACTGTTCAGTTTGTGACAAATAAGTTCTAATAACCTCAATACATATTTATACCAAATAGACCAAGAGGCACTTCCAGTAATTCTGGTAATAAAGGAGTTACAGTATAGTGTCTAAATTACAAAAACGGTAAAAATAAATAATGTTTATCTAAAACACTTTTTGTTATCATTTTAAGTTTTTTATCTGTACAGCATATATTTTGTACAAAATAGAACATAAACCAGCAATAAACTGAATATTTCACTTAACAAATACTAGTGAATTACTTTTCTCCTTTTATGTATTGCTACATGTCTTAAGTGCAATATACTAGTGAGAAGAAAATGATTATTCAGTCTGTGGAGTGCCAACTATATAAAAATACAAGTCTCGTTTATACAGCTGTGACACTTGTTTGGTTCTTCTAGTTAATAATATGCGCAATGATTATGGAACTCACATAAAAATCAAAACAGAAGAGATATACGACAGCTTAACAGACATGGCTGGGACTTGGCTGGCAGATGAGACGTTTATATGGAGACAGATCATATGAGAAGTTCAGAGAGGAGATCATAATCTCTAATCTGTGGCCACAAATGCCTCTATTGTGTGGACTAGCTCAGTGCTACGACACAAATGATGCCTGGTAAGTATTACAAAAGTAAAACCATGTGATTGGTCCCGCTGATTAAAGGTATTAGCAGAATGTGTGTGAGAGTCAGGCATTCATAGAATATATGAATAATTAAAGATGAGTGTGAAACCATGGCAACTGGAATCCCTCTGTGTTAAGTGGCAAGCCTACACATGAGATTTCAGAAGACCACACCAGGTACAGCTTTGAGCAAACGATCGTCACGGACCATGACAATGTCCATGCGAAATGGAGTCCAAAAAAATTACTAGAATTTTACTACCCTTTAACTAATGAATGACTGTCCTTGTCAACAGCGGTCACATAAGTCCGGCTCCACAGCCAGTCCAGGACCTAATACTTGGAAAGGAATGTATGAAGAATGATGAAACAGCACCATGCCTAATTTACTGGCTGCTAACATGTGACCGCTATGGTGAAGCACATTTGTGCTGGAAGAGAGGCCCTCATGAAAAGAGTGGCATGCGGGACTGGCTGAAGCTGAGAGCCCAGTGGGCGGGCGTCAGCATGGCGCACAGGTGCTGCATAATCTCACAGGGAATTGCACAGGGGAAGCATCTCTCTCATGCTGCTAACAAGCAAAGGCTGAAAAAGACTGTCTTATGTCTACACAAAATGGGTTCTTATCTTAGATCTGGGTTTGAATTCTTATCCAAATCTCAGTTCTAAACAGAATAAATCATAATAATAACATTTTAACACTATATTCCATATTCTAACAAAGGTATAATAGTGAGAGAGATTTAATGATATCAACAAATGTAGTTATTTTTGAATATATGTTGGCAGAAACTGATGTAAAAAAGGGATTTTTTTCCTTATGATCAGATTCCTATTCTTAGGCACTCTGGATGACAATACAAGTTGTCATGACAACAAACACCTGGACTCATAACATAACACAGCAGTGATAAAGCCGTATTAAAGCCATATCTCCAGTGTTTGGGTTGCAGGTATTCAGTTCATTAGCTTTCTTTGCTTTTAATGTATAGGGCTGGCAGGGGGCTCCAGATAGGGGGCGCCATTGTTCATTGTCAATCTGTGGAACCTAATTAACGCTGAAGAGGATCAAGCCAGCACACACCAAAGAAAACGCCCTTTGAGGTCCTTCAAGATTTCCCAAATGAGAGCATGCAGCACAGGGCAGCCATGAGTGAAAGAAATCAAAGGGAATGAAAGCACTGTGGATCTAAGGAACTCTGCCTCTGTAAGAGATCAAGCAGAAACCGCATGGATGATATATATGCATAATATGGCCACAAGAAATGTGTCAACAATTCAAAAAGAAAAGCTATAGGGAAAGCAGACTAAATGTTGCGAAGCAACGTTCATTGAGGACTGAAGGCATAGTAACCTAGACAAATTGTAAATACAATACTGCTGGAAGGAGCTGAATGGCTTCTAGACTGAGATACTACCAACGCTGATACAATTCAGAACAAAAATTACTCTGAGAAACACACGGAGGGCAGATGAGGCCTGCTCTACACGCTGCCCTACGCGCTGCTCTACGCGTTGCGCTGCCAGCAGACAGCTGCACTCTTATCTGGCTGACTGGTGAGTAATATTCTTCCCTAACTAATCCCCACCCTTTGAACATCATAATGAAGCGAACGGTCATGCGGAGACACAGTGTCCCCACAGTGCCGGCAATAAGCACCCCCCACGCGCTGGCGATACGGCTGCGGGCGCTCAGAGCTCCACACCGGCAAACCACAAGGAGCAGCACTCACTGTCTGACCCTGATCCCAGGCTGCCTAATGGCACATTAAGGATCCTGTCACTGCTCTCCATGGCCCTATTTAAGCCAACTTCAGTAAGATCTACTGAAATTGGAAAGTCTGGATGACAGGTATTGAAGGAACATCTGGACAGCTGCTGAAATGAGCCCTATTGGGAGTGAGCTTTAGACAAGTATGGCCAGATTGCGTATAGTAAAGTTGAATCCAGACATCCAATGATATATGCAAGCCTTGTAGATGGTTATATGAAAATCTATTGTCCACAGGTGGGTAACTTTCAGGTGACATGTTAAGATTTACGCTTGACGCTTGCAACCCAAAGGCAAATTTCCAGAGTCTAGTATATTTCAGCTGCACAATCTCAAAAAAAACAGCTCAGAAAACAGCACTCATCTAGAATATGTTTGGATATTAATAATGGTGCTATTGAGACTCAGGTCCAGCCCTGCAACATTCATCGACCCTCCAACCAATCACAAGACCCCAAAAATGGCTCCTATTGCATTCACCATCTCAGCTAAAACGCTGAAACTCAGATCAGCTGCTAAAAACTCCCTATGATAACTAAGCTTAAGCATAATCAGCTGTACATTTTTGGTACTCCCATGTGGACTGCTGTACTCCTGGAAAAGTAATACTTATTCAGATTGGATGACGAATTTCCATTTACGCCCAAAACCCTGAGAGTACAACACATGAAGGGAAACACAGTATTGCTTTCAAGAGAAATGGTCGGTTACAAATGATTCGGCACATGAACAATTCATTATTACATTTAAGAGTAAGACTCAGCTCCTTGTCAGGAAAATGCAACACTTAGAAGATGCCTTTCCTCCTGAATGAACTGCAGTGCGATTACAACAGTGTCAGGAACATGATGCCGGAGCTACAGAGAGCAGCAGCTTTGCTGGATAGAACTCATCACTCATCAGCGGAGCTTCCAACGTCCTCGCCAGTGCTGCCCCACCCCGTACCGTACGCCCCCTGGCATGCTGTGACTCCCTAACCCTTCTTTACACTGGAAATGATCATATGGCCTTGTGAGCAGATGAAGGAGGAGTATGCTCTACTTGGAGAAAGTTACTTATAAACCACGCTGTCAGTAGGTCTTGGCAAATTCCATTCATTAAAAAAAAGGCTTAAAGGATGATAATATTAGAAGAAGCAAGGGAGGTTCCTTCTGTTTGTAGTGTCATTTTGACAGGTTATTTTCTGGCTATGAGAACATCGCTGTGCATAATTACTACTAGGGCTCCATGGTGAGAAGACTTACTAAACCTACATTTCCAATGTTGGTGGTGGATTACGCCTAGTGATTCTCAGGAGAAAATGAGGGCAGAATTACCATCTGGATTTTAAGTCATCATTGGGGGATTTCTCCTTTGAATCTGTTTGGAGGGTACTTCTCCAACTCCCTGCTGAAACAGACACGCTTGGATAGAAAATGATCAACCGGTGGCCTGGTTTCATAGTGAAAAATAAAACGGGACACTCACTGGGAATGAAGCTTAACATGTGCTGCAGTCTGAATTTGGACAATCTAGGCCTACAGTCAACAAAGCTTTGATAAAACTTGGAATTTTTGGAAAAAAAAACATCAAAAAAGCTTTGGAGAAATGGTAAATGAGAAATATCTCAAAAGAACAATCCACCTTTTATCATAGGAAGGAAAATATGGTGAAATAAATTTAATAGTAAGCTGAAGCATTAAGGGCAGAAAGAAATGCAGGAAATGACATGTGGTAGTGCAAGGATGAGAACAAATGAAGGAACATATGGAAACAGTCCAAGCAACATTGAACTGAGTGAGCTTCCATAGATTGAGATAAAGCTTTTCAAACCAGTAGTACTCCCTCCCCCCTTGCCCCTCCACTCTCGCGGTGACCCGTTGACCAATCCAGAGACCTGTGGACATACTCAGGAAGGCCTGACCGTGAGATTCCAGAGAGCTATGGACATACTCAGGAAGGCCTGACCGTGAGATTCCAGAGAGCTATGGACATACTCAGGAAGGCCTGACCGTGAGATTCCAGAGAGCTATGGACATACTCAGGAAGGCCTGACCGTGAGATT
>JAODKE010000001.1:2031024-2043022 GCA_026779605.1 Mormyrus hasselquistii
CTAATTAAATCCAGATCCTGTTGTAGCCTCTCTGCTGCTAGATCAGTATCTGCTACACCACCCACCTTGGTGTCATCAGCAAATTTAACCCGTTTACCGTATGTATTAATGTCAATATCGTTAATGTAAATTAAGAACAATAGTGGTTCTAAAATTGACCCCTGCGGTACCCCACTATGAACGCAGGCCCACTGTGACATTGTGCCACTAATAACTACTCGCTGCTTCCTGTCAGTTAACCAGTTTTCAATCCAAGCTGCCACAGTTCCTAAAATCCCTGTAGCTTGACTATATCTAGGTGGTATCTCTCTACCTCTCACACCAGCACAGGTTCCTTTCCCACTAAAGGCATTATGTGTTCCATGTTCCTAGAGCCAGATTTGGTCACTGATGATCAGTCCGCCGAGGACTGGGTCTTGAACTGCCACCTGATTTACATTATACCCAACCCCCATGCCCCCCCCCTTCAGGAGGGTGAACTCTGGCAAGCCACCTAGGACTAATTTTCCTTGGGAGACCCTACCAGGGGCAATTATCCCTCACAACATAGCTCCTAGAACCATACTGTAGATAAGGTGGCGATTCATGGAGGATATGTTCTGTTTTCCAAAATGTTAGCATACCCAGGGGGAGTGTGTAGCCAGTTGACCTTAGACCCCCAGAGGGTTTTTTTTTCTAGTCCCTCTCCTTTGTTGTCATCATGCTTTTTTCTGTCATTCTTTCTTTCTTTGTCTTCCCTTTTCCCTGTTTTTTGTATTATTCTGCATGAATGATGTAGTAATGTATCACATCACACTCATGTAAAGTGTCTTGAGGCGACACTGTTGTGAAAGCTGCTATATAAAAACACACTGAAATTAAAACTGAATACAGGGCACAATGCTGTTTACTTAACTGCCCAAAAATCATTAATTACTTTGCATAATTAATCCCCTCATAGCCTTGTGTCACAGCTGGATGACTTAAAGTCATTAAATGCAATTAATCGATATATGTAGTTGTCTAATCATTACACCGCCTGCTGGCCATGGCTATAATAATTTGTGCTTTGAGAACTGGCTCCCATTTCATTTTCATCCTTGTGGCTTGACATGTACAGATCAGCTGGCATGGCTGAGAGGGATCCACTGTTTCAGTAACATCGTAATGGGAACAGCGCAGAGACTGAGGGGTCATGGCAGATGGTCTGAAGATAGAAAGCAGCCGAGAGCAGTGGATGCTAAGCGTATCACACTAACTGCACGCAGGCCAGTCCAGAAACACACAGCAGCCAGCGACCAAACCACCATGCTATAAGAGCAGGGCCGGCTTCGCTTCTGAATGAATGTTATCAGATTTCCATTCCCACCCACCTGCCCAGGTTCTGACGCAAGCTGCTACTAGCTCAGAATTATCCTGTTTACACTGGCATTGAGCAAAAGGGCTCACCTTTGGTTCTCCGCTGCGTGGGTTTCAGTTCAGCTGGCCTTTTCTAACTTTCCTGGTGGTGACTTTTCCCGTCAAGACAAATTAACAGCCAATTTCTGAGGCCTCCACATGGTCGTGAATGTCTATCTTCCCCAGAAGCAAGTCGCACCCAATACAGCGCACATACTGTACTAATGGGGACTAGAGCCTAAATCAACCTGAATGACACAAGACAGCAAAAGGAAGGCTGCTCGGGTCACAGCAGAAACTGAAGAGGGGATCCCGGTGAGGGGATCCCGACAACTCTGCACGCATGTGGCCTTCGCTCTGCTTATTCTCAGGCCCTGATCACTCGAATTACGGGAAAATAAACAACGATAACATTTGCCGTTCAACGCTCCAAATCCCTCTTAGCTCCCTCTCTGGGGGGTTCGTTTCATTTTGCCTGAGTTATTGTTCGCACAGGGCATCTTTCATTAGATACTCATATCACTCAGTCTGCATGGAAGCATTACACTTAAAACCATTTAGATTCTAGATTGAGCACAGAAAAAAACAACCATTTTTATGCTAACGCAGACAAACTGACAACAGGAGGGATGTAACTAACAACACTTTGACCACGTGACTGTGTCAGCTCGTCTGAGAAACACACTATACCCAAATACAGCTCCAGCCTTTTACGGGTGTGCAGCTTCACCCAAATTGGCCTTGTCTGAACACCATCTTAAGATCAATGTTTCTTCTGTGTCTTAATCTTAAAGTACAGAAAGGGGATGTGTTCAGTGCCAGCAGTAAACTTCCACCAACTGAAACAGGCTCATGCAAATTCACCGGTTTTTAAACATCCCCAAGGTTGAGTATGAAATTACTGACAAGTATATCAGTTAGACCAGGGGTCTCCAACTCCGGTCCTGGAGGGCTACTATCCAGTAGGTTTTCTGTCCTACATGGCTTCAGATGAGCCACACCTGTTTTTGGGTAAATACCAGGATCAGGTGTGGCTCATCAGAAGCCAGGTAGGACAGAAAACCTACTGGATAGTAGCCCTCCAGGACCGGAGTTGAAGAGCCCTGAGTTAGACGTATATCACACAGGGCCATGTTCACTTCTACTCACTTTTTAAAAGAACTAGGAAAATAGATTCTCATAAAATTCCTAAGCACTGTGTATAGCCCTGCAGAGCCCAGTGATGAAGGACAACCCTAAATTCTTGTAAGGAACAGACCTAGCAAAATATGCTGGAGGTCTGGCAGCCTTTAAAGACTGTCCTTCACACACAGAGCTGGTTGAGGCCGCAAGACTCAAGATTTTATCCTCACTCTGTTCTTCTTCTGGTAGCTTTACACAGTGGATTTTGCTCAAAACTTCAATATTTCTGCACAGTATTGCCAGTAAGAGAAATTATCAAAGTCAAATCAAATGAAAGGCTATTTTAAAAAATGTTTACTATGAAAAATTAAATTAGAATTATTTAATGCAGAGGCTTATGACTGCAAACGTGAAAAATGAAATATGAATTTCCCTTGAAAAAACAAAAACGCCCAGTGTGTGAGTACAAGTCCCCTACATGGAAGCAAAACATCAAGCAGTCTGCTCACAAGGGCCGTGCGTCAAAGTCCAGGAGCCTAATCAAAGAACCGCAGGACATTTCAAGTTCCCGTCACACAACAGCTGGAAGATGCCACAGCTCGACCTATAATAACCTATGTCATTTTAAACTGCTGAATTAGCCCGCTGAGTTTATGTAAACACATCAATGCTCAGAACAGGAGGACATTTCTGATGCTGGACACTGTACAGTGAGTCACATTTCAACTGAAACATCCAGGGCAGAATGGCTGTTATTAGTGATCCTGTTTAACCTGCTAAATTTCAAATATTGATGCAGGCCGCCTAGAGTGAAACAAGCTACATATTTTACAATGTCCCAGTGATGGGCATCAACATTTTTAGATTTTCTTAAGTACACTATTCAGATTTTTGTATTTCTGACATCTTGACCTTTCAAACAGCTTGTTTCTCAATACTCAGATGTGGAGAATGTTGTACTCAGCCTGCTTTAATCTGCGCCATTGTGGGAATTTCTTTAATTTATATTATTTTGTTATTGAAAAATCAAGAATTTATCTTAAAACTCCCAAGTCTCTAACAAGTATAAATCTCAAAAAGCAACAAGGTGTAGATTAGATACCCAAGACCCAACGACTGGCCTGAGTCAAAAATTAAATTATGAATCTCTAAACACGTTTTGGCTAATTTGGTTTAGCATGGAAGCACCTTAGATCCTGTAGCCTGGTGCCAGTTTGTTCCATGGTTCTGTGTTTTTTCATGTCAACTTCTAAACAGATCACACATCTGAAGACACCATCACGCCTAAGACATTGAATGCAGTATCAGGACCATAACATAGCCCATGCAATACATGTGAATGCATTTCAGAAACTTCTTGCATCTTACAAAGGGGTCCCTCATTAGAACACAATCTGCCAACTTATTATTATTATTTTAAGTGATTATCACTGTTGACACACCACAGCACAGCACAGCACACAACAATGAAATCTGTCCTCTGCATGAAACCCAGTGCAGTGCTGCAGCGGGAGGCACTCGTGGGCAGCACCTTGCTCAGGGCATCTCAGTGGTAGTGTGGAGGTTGGAGATTTAAACCAGCAACCTTTCAATCACAAGCACATTTCACTAACCATTCAGACCAGATGACTGTCCACCTTTTATGATTCTTTTTCACTTATAGTTTTTCTCACTTACTGAACCAAATAGACTAAATGTTTCAAAAGCTATTATAATTTTGACATTGAAATGTTTCTTTTGTCTCCAATGATGATGTCTGATAAAAGATGGACTACCTAGCTGCGGAATAGACTAAACATTATATTCAAAGAAACATTAAGACTAAGCAGCCAAGAGAAGGTTGCTGGTGACCTGGATCGGAAGAAAACGTGACTTTATGATGAAAGTCAGCTCTGTGTGGACGAGAGCAGTACACTCACACCAATATGAACACCCTATAAACACTGCAGCCCACTAGGCCCTATGTACGATGAGGAAAAGGTTAAGTGAACTCAAGTGTGTCCTTTGTCTGCATGGGAGTATTCAGTCCTAGTTTGGAGCTCTTCTTGAATCCCATGGCCAGTTCAAGTAAACAAAGGAAAAATGAAACAAAAAGCATGTGAAGTAAATGGAAATCCAGAATTAACAGTCCTTATTAACTTTTTCAGTCATGTGAAAAAGAAAGTCTCCTTTCTTTCAATTCTAAGGTTTTAGGCATCAGGATATCGTAAAAAAATCTTATGGTCCTTCGTAGGTCTTAAAATCAGGTAAATACAACCTCAAATGAACAACAGCACATGTCATATTACACCTTGTCGTTATTTAATGAAACCTAAAGCCAAAACGCAGAAGCGGCGTGTGGAAAATGAAGTGCACCTTCACTGCTTCTGTAGGGATTCAGTAGCAGGCAGCTGCTGCTAATCAAACGCACTCGATTAATTGATCATGAGCCAGTGTGACCACCTCTATAAATCAAGAGGTTCGGCAGCTTGCTGGTCTGGAGCAATCAATTGTGTGTCAACACATCGCCAAGGAGGACTGACATCAGCAATGATCACAGGAAAGTAATGGCTGCTGCCCATCAATCTGGGATGGGTTACAAGGCCATTTCCAAACAATTTTAAGTCCATCATTCTACAGTGAGAAAGATTATTCACAAGTGGAAAACATTCAAGACGGCTGTCAATCTTCCCAGGAGCGGCCCAGAAATTCACCCCAAGGTCAGCCCGTGCAAAAAGACGCAACATCTACATCTCAGACTCTACAGGCTTCAGGTAGCATGGTAGATGTCAAAGTTCATGACAACATAATTAGAAAAAGACTAAACGAGTATGGCTTGTTTGGAAGGGTTGCTAGGAGAACAGGACAGCATGGCTTAGGTTTGCCATGACAAGACTTCTGGACCAATGTCCTTTGGATAGAAGAGACCAAAATGGAGATATTTGGCCATAATTTACAGCACCACGTTTGGTGAAAACCAAACACAGCATATCAGCACAAAGACCTCATATCAAGTGCCAAGCACGTTGGTGGAGGGGTGATGATCTGGGCTTGATTTGGAGCTACAGAATCTGGGCACCTTGCAGCCATTGAGTCGACCATGAACTCCTCTGTATGCCAAAGTATTATAGAGTCTAATGTGAGGCCATCTGTCCAACAGCTAAAGCTTGGCTGAAATTGGGTCCTGCAAGAGGACAAGGATCCCAAGCACAGCAATAAATCTACAGCAGAATGGCTGCAAAAGAAAAGCATCAAGGTGTTGCAATGGAGCAGTTGAAGTGCAGACCTCAGCCTGATAGATGTGGTGGCACCTTAAGAGAGCTGTGCATAACCAAATGCCTGCAAATCCCTATGAACCGAAGCAACCTTCTAAAGAAGAGTGGGCCAAAATTCTGCTAAGGCGATGTGCGAGAATAAAAAATTCATACGCAACACAATAAGTTCAAGTTATTGCTGCTAAAGGTGGTTCTACAAGCTCCTGAATCATAGGCTGATGTGCTGTATTGTATGTTGTTTCTCACACATGGTTTCTCCATTTTGGATTCATTTTCATGTGTTGTTTTACACCTGAGGTTAGATTTAAACAATTTTAGAGTCTGGTAAGAACCAGATGATTTCTTAATCCTGATACATAAAACCATAGAACTGAAAGAGGCTGTACTTTCTTTTCCACATGACTGTAATACAGCAACTTCTGTCTGGAAAAACTACAGAGAATGCATTTAATTTTCATGACAATAATACTTAATATGTAATAAGTGCATCATGCAACAGTGGATGAATGTGGGAGTTTATTCTTTAAATAAACAGAAATATTTATGAGTACTCTTTCACACTGATATTAAGCGGTTTACCCTAATATTACCTTTCATTTCAGACCCTACAATTTTACTTATGTAAATTCTTCCATTATCATCCACCTTGCCCCTAAAAGTTATGGACTAAGCATGAGCTGGAACCGGAGAATGAAGCCAGGTGACATGGAACATTCTGGAACAGCAGCGCATTTTGACTTGCAAAGAGAGGCATGCAAAATCAGTATTTTCCCACTCTTTTTCAGGTGCTGCAAATTTCCAACCGTTTCTTTAATGACGGACACAGGAAAAGTCACCAATATCATTTTGGACCAAATGCTACAGGCTCTGATATGGTGTCTCCTCCACTTATTTGGTTGACCTGAAGATAGTCTGATCTTTATAAAAACACGACACTAAGCAACAGCAGAACTAGCAGAAGAAAAGCAAAATAAGTAAATGAACTTAGGTAATAGCAGTTATGCTGTTTGCATGAAAGCTAAAGCTAAATGCTGAAGGGAATCATGGAACAATAAAGAGTAAAATCAGGAAATGAATATTTAATATGATACATAATTAATAAACAATTGACTGTGGAGCAATAATACTGACGTCCATCCTGGACACTTGAACGACATAACAGATGTACTGGGTTCACTTTTCTTTAAAATGTCTTAAAATCGTAACATTTGCATATTGCCTTTCAACAATGGATAATGGACCAAAAAAACATGAGAAACATTTACAAATCAATTTATAGATTAACTATGCAATTGGTATCGGAAAGAAACACCACAATATATCATGCCGTGCATTGTCTCAATTGAACCACTAGAGGGGGCAAGGGAACAGACACAAGTTCCAGTTCACCTGTTTTTTTAGATGGTTATCTAATTGTTAGTGAGTGAATGTATCTGTGTCTCGTTAAAGACCCATGATTGAGTGACTGAATGAATTTCTTGAGGTTTGGGTTTATTTGTTTTGTACTTGAATTACATCTAATGTGTCTCCAGGTGATTTTGTTTTTTTTTTTTTTTTCTGTGCAGTGCTGCAGTTTGGTTAACGTCAGGTTACACATTAAGCAAGCACTCACTGTTACTCTCACTGTTAGCTTATACTGACACCCACTATGGCTCCCATATGTCACAAAGATTACAAGCCACCATCTCTCAAAGAGCCTCACAACAGAACTGGTCCAAAACCAATGTATTTCTAAGCAGGATACAAATATTTAGGCAACTTTTTTCGATACGCAATTTTCTTTTAGATTTGTAACTTGAGACATCGGCCGCAATTTTTCGGGAAACAGGAGGAAAAGAGAGCGGTTAGGAAAAGGAGCTGAATAATGTGTGCTCAGCAAATAAAACACTGCAGAAATCAAGAAATCCACAAGGTCTACAGCTTTTGCAAGTCTGCATGATTTAAAAACTCAACGAGTGGCACCTGACCACTGGCCATCGTTGAGATACAGGGAGAGAAATGTGGGCAAAGCGCCTGTCAGCCGTGTCAGAGAAGCACCCGCTCTTAGATCAGTCACCAGAGAGACAGACACTGATTACAATAAAACATCTTTATGTGTCACTCTGCAGGCACACTCTTTATATCCACCTCTCACAAGCCATACCGTGCTTGCAGGGTTCGACAATCATTTTGCAAACTTAAAAAAAATTCTAGGGTGTCTCTTTCCACATTCTACAAAATCCTGCTACTCAAATGTAAGTGTCCCGACAAAGTTGTATGTTAATATCTTGTCTTATCTTCTATCTGGCATTCAGTATTATTGTGTTGCAGACCTTAATCCACCCAAGCTCCTTGACCCTGCTGCTCATACAGCTCACCACGGCATCTGCCTTACCACTACCCTAAACCCACTGGAGAGTCCACAGGCACATGAGAAAAACCATGTCACTGTGTGTGCAGCTTACAAATCAGACCTGCCTGGGGGGCACCTCACTGTATCCGGACGGCTTGATATCAAACAAAAGCCAGATGCGAAGCCAAGCGTCTGGCTGCAGCAGAAGTGTGGAGTTCAGCACTGACTAGAGGAGGATGTCCTCCTGATAAGGCTCTACGCACCAGTTCATTGTCCAGCTGTCAGATACCGGGCCCCAGGAAGTTACGCGGTTGCCATAACTCACGATGGACTGTCTGCAGTTGGTCTATATGTCAAACCAAGTCTCAATGATGGCAGAAATGAGTCCATCAATGACTTGACAGGCCTAGGGATAGCTTCAGCTCATAACACGCCCCTTGTCCATACATCACAATCACCAACAAGAGTTTAATGACTTCACAAATTCCCCTTTACTGCCTACTGGGCTTGATACCATCTGTCAATACATATAATAGACAGAAAAAAATCTACCTCTGAACCAAACAGTGTCTGTTAAATCCACCCACTTTCCACAATGGCTTATCTGCTTATGGTCATGGAGATCTGAGAGCTGTCCTGGAATGCTAAGAGGGTAAGACAGGGTAAATCCTGGACTGGGTACCAGTCCACTGCAAGGCAATCAAACAGTTAGACAAATGAACGACATTTTAATAGCTTTAAGGAAAATACAGTAATAGCAAATACAAAATATTCAGTATATTACATTTATTTAGCAAGCACTTTTGTCCAAAGCAAATTACAAGTGAGGAAAGCTTGTGATCGTTGAAGTTAAAGGTTCTGCGAAATGGTCTAATGATGAAATGATAACTCTGCCAGCCATGGGACACAGAGCCACAACCGGCTGAGCTACACATCGCCCCATCACCTATAGGATTCAAAACTTTGCAGGGCTTTATCTACTGCGGTTAAAAGTACAGAATAGCTCCCCTGGCTTTCAGAGTCCACAGCTTTACCACAAATGATAATGACAGTGTTACAGAGAAAAGAGCAGCGATGTGCCAATTGGCAACACGCCTGCGCTGAAATGCCGCCGGTTCATGTGGAACCGCGGTCACTCACCTGTGACCCCCGGGCACCTCGCCTGTGCTCCCACTCTGATTGGCACAGCGTCTGTTGGGAGGCAAAAACGAGAGAGGGAGACAAAGGATTAACGCAAAGGGCCCAGGGAAACCGTCTGCGAGACAGGTCCCTCAAAATAAAGTATCAAATGGAAGAAGGAGGAAGAAAGAGGCTTTGCGGTTTCCCTTTGGTTGGGTTTGCAGTTCTGCAGTCAGGACGGTTTGCACAGCACCCAGCTCCTTCTAATGATGTTCGGTCTTATAGAGACCGAGAACCAGAGCAGGCACCACAGCAGCCATGTTGTGCTTCACAGTGCCAGCCACGGTCTGGGCAGGGAGGTTTTCCAGCTGCACATCTTCCAGCTGCGATGCGGGCACCCGTTCAAGGAGACGTGAGGCCACAAGATCTGGAGCGCGGAGTGCTTTCCCACAGTGAGCAGGAAATAAACAATACAAGTGTACTTTTGGGGGCGAGTCCTCCATGCTAGCGTGTAGCCGTAAATCAGCGGTATCTCGCTTCCACACGGGACAGCCTTGCCACCGGCTAGCTCTCTGACAGGCGCCCTTCACCATTTGGCACGACTTGCCAGGCTTCAGTCCAAAAGTCACTTACGATAATCAAGGGGTCCACATTTTTTCCCAGACACAGTCAGTGAAGGCCTGCGTGTCGTGTCCGAGAGCTCCATGCCGCTTGTTCTTGCGGACTTTTGGTACTCAGCACAGTTTTGGTAACCTCCTGAAGCATAAAAGCATGCATAAAAGAGGGGGACAGATGACCTTCAGCTCTTAACTCTACCATTATTCTTAGAGTATTTAAGATGTTTTTAAATAGGCGAAGACACAAACACAGGTTCAAATGACATAATCCATTATCAAATGTTCTTATGCTGCATTTCCGCAACACCACTCCTTACCAGCAGAGGGCAGGAACACACCTCAGCACCCATAACCTACATGGCATTTTCCACCAACTCTAAACCTTTGGAGGGACAGCCAAGACACAGGTGCAAGCTTTCAGAGCTGTTCCTGAACCATCTCACCAGATCAGTTGGCATTGTAATTAGATGGGTGAGGAAGAGAACAGAGGAATACCTCACTGGAACCACACACTAACTGGTGCTATTTCCCTGGGCTGTCTTGCAGGGTGCTGGATGTCTGGCTCACCTGCTGAGTGATGCATCTTGGGTAATCTGATAGTGCTACTGCTCTCCTCTCTACTGTAGGCCCTCAGAGGCACCTCCAGGTAGCATGTTAAAGAAAGAGGCAAAATCTCTCATTATCAAAATCTCTCAGTGTGGAAAGGCAGCAGCTTCCCAGCAGGGCTTTGCGCTTTAGCATTCAGCTAGGGGCTTAACCTCCGTCACTTCAGTAATACCATGAGAATGAGAACATCAGCAAAGCTAATTGATTACTCTTCTTGAGTTTTGAGTGGGTTTTGAGAAGCCTGACAGGAACAGAATCTGAGGTATGTATCAGAATTCTTTCAATGTCTGCTTTGCATAAAATACCTGCAGCATCATAGGCTGGTTGTCACAGAGCTCAGAAGCACTGTGAATATATTCTACTACAAAAATGTGCATCCACTTGCCCAATGAATCCTCATTTTGGTCCCAGAAGTTGAAGTTACAACAGCAAAAGGTGAGCATAGTACAATCTTGAATGAACTATATTTGGTGCAGTCAGAAACGACAGCTTTGTTTTCCATGGACAGCCCTGTCATTTGCTCCAGCTAGCTAAGCTGAACTCGTCCCACACTCAGCAACTCGTAGAGATTCAAGTACTGGATGGATCACCTGGAAATGTATAAGTTAATAAATGTGTTTTTACCTACATTTTGTGAGCCTGTGTTGTGATACACAGGTCTGAAAGTACAGTGATTCATTTATTGGACATTCCACTTGGAGTGGAAACCGCTTATAGTGACCATGGTTATAGCGACAAATACCGTTAAAATAATTTACTTATAGTAATCAAGTAGTCCACTTACAGTTCTCATTTTGCATTTATTTATACATAACAATGTATGGAAAGATGAAATGATTTTTTCTACTTTACTTTGATAGCCCTACTTGGCCTTGTGGTAACTTCTGGCTTCTTCTTCTGGCTAGCTACTTAAGCTAATGCTGCGTGCACAGAAACATGACGAGAAAAATAATGCCATTTTCTCTCAGCAACAAATATAGACTCATCAAAGCTGATGATAAACTGCCAAAAACAAGCCAATGAGATGCAGCAGTGAAAATACAATAAGGTAAATTTTATGTGCAGTAACGTAATTTGTACAGTACTCAAAAGCATTTTAATCGGCTGTACTGTATTTTTGAAGGGCTCAATAATATGCAGCAAATAACGATGTGTCCATTCTATCACTTTATATTCATGTAATAAATATACAAATGTCGATTAGATGGTAATCTACCAGAGACATAAAGAAAGGGCTATAATGACTGTTTGCTTATAATGATGAAGTTCACCCAGACAGACATGATCACTATAAGCGGTTTTCACTGTATATGCTAATTTGCAGAATCTTTCCCCACTAATGAATTTATTAGTTTATATAGTTTCATTCTATTCATTAATCTTTTGTACTATGAAAAATATTTTCTGCGACATAGAAGTAAGAATTGTAAAACATGCATTAATGGTAACCCAATTTACCAGAGGCATTCAAACTGTGGGGTGCAGATGTAAAACGGGTACACGAGGACACAAGTACGGTCAAGTAACCCTATATACCAGAGATATTCAAACTGTGGGATGCAGATGTAAAA
>JAODKE010000001.1:2043122-2060633 GCA_026779605.1 Mormyrus hasselquistii
GGTACACGAGGACACAAGTACGGTCAAGTAACCTTGTATACCAGAGGTATTCAAACTGTGGGATGCAGATGTAAAACAGGTACACGAGGACACAAGTACGGTCAAGTAACCTTGTATACCAGAGGTATTCAAACTGTGGGATGCAGATGTAAAACAGGTACACGAGGACACAAGTACGGTCAAGTAACCTTGTATACCAGAGGTATTCAAACTGTGGGATGCAGATGTAAAACGGGTACACGAGGACACAAGTACGGTCAAGTAACCCTATATACCAGAGGCATTCAAACTGTGGGGTGCAGATGTAAAACGGGTACACGAGGACACAAGTACGGTCAAGTACGCATATTGAGAAACACCAACTCCGTTATCACGAACACCCAAAGCTGCACATCACTTCATTCATATGGTTCTCATTAGTGCTTTGCACGCTGAAAATTTAAATTTTTCTTTTTGAAAATTTCTGGATTTTTTTCCAAATATTTTCAATTTGAGGTTGGTTGAATCCGTGGATACAGAAGCCACAGATATGGAGGCCAACTGTATATAACAAGGGGTCTCGAAGTCATTCTTCTACCATAAATTTTGCAGAATTTCCTACAATACATTTATCAATATTGTCAATATAAACTTGATCATAAAGTATTCAAAAAATCATCTTGCCCTCTACAGTTTTAGAACAAGAACATTATGTACAAATCAAAGTATTTCTAACTTTCGGCTTTCACATACTAACAAGAAGTAATAATTGTGAACAAGTGACTTGACTGATGGCTCATGTTTTGAATAGTTCATTCATTCATTTTCCAACCCACACATGTAACCCAGGTGGAGACTCGAACCCAGGTCCCACAGGTGCTGACCACTGCACCACCATGTCGCCCCATTTTGAATAGTTAAGCGTGGTTAATTGCTCTCCATGTCATACATACTCAAACACACACACACATATTTTTTATGCACATAGTTGTCCGTGAAGTTTGGTGTCTGAGCAAAGCCACTTATGCGCTCCAACTGGCTACTGCATTGCTTCTGATTAATGGTGTGACATTCGCGAATGATTCGTTTGCAGGTAACAAAAAAGTCCCTTAAAGGAGCTACAGCTACAGTCATGGACAAAAGTTGACACAAATTTGATGTTTTGCTGCTTCCGAACTTTAACACATTTTTTTTTTACATGTTTCCATGGTATACTGAAGAACAATTATAAATATTTTCCAAAGGCTTTTTCAGCAAGCTGGAAAAGGCACAGTTCATCACCAAATTGCACCTGAATCGTTGGGAGAAGTTGCTCTTGGAGGACATTTTTTAAAAATTCTTTATTCATGGAAGTGTTTTTGGGCAGAATTGTGAGTGAGCACAACCCCTAGGAAGAGTCGATTTTCCAGATGTACCAAAGAGTTGGAAGGGGGCAACTGTTTTCGCCTGTTTTCATCAGAGAAAAGATGTCCAACCCTTATATTTCAGAAGACTGGTGCAAATTTATTTATTTTTAATGAAGCCTCAAAATCGACTGTCTTGCATGAGCGTGAAAGTCTAAGAGCATGAGTGTCACGTCAGATGCATGAGAGTTCATTTTTGAAGACCGTTGGCAACCCTGCTCTTGGTCATGAATGAATGACAAACCTGAAAGAGTGGACCAAGTTGGTGAGTGAGTGGGTGAATGAGAGACTCTTGTTTACTTTAGTACATCTGCCCCCCAAGTGTTTTCTACTGTTGCCAGTTCTGTCTTTTGCTGCCACACAGTGCTATTGTTTCATTTAGGGAAATTTGTCTGAAAATGAAACCAGGTTTAGATTTTCAATCATATAATGTTTTGGTGAGGCAGTAATAGTATCCACCAAATACTTTTTGACTTATCACATTCACAATGTCAAATGTCATCTGTCTCAAATGTCTTTCCCTCTTTGCCTCTACTAAGTGGCATTGCTTCAATTTTAGGGTGATCAGTCTTAAAAATTAATCATTTCCAGTTTGGCACCCATTCAATGCCTCTGTGAAGTTTTAAAAAGATACATCAAAAACTCATAACGGAATGAAGTGTCAATACTGCATTTTTTTGGATATCAATATGTAGTACTGCTACAATTCTGGGATGATCTGTCTCCAATAAACAACAGCGCCCATACAATGCGGCTGCAAAGTTTAAGAAAGATCCATCAATCAGTGTTTGAGATATTGGCTTGCATGCCGAAGTGTCTGCAGTGGCGGCAGTGGGAGCGGAGACGATGGGCCAGTGCTAAAACCATAAGTATTCCCTAAAGGCTGTGGAACACAGTTAGGAAAACTCTACAGCTGGACTTCCAAGAAAAAAAGTGCTGGCTATATTTTGATGTTAAATTTCTGTTGCTATGTCACTGTGTGCTGTTAGCAAGAAATACACACTGTATAAAAGTCTGGTCAAGGCATGTTTTATATAAATTATTAATAGAACATCATTAATGGAAAATAATGAATCTTTTTGACTTCTTTCCTAAAATGGCAATGCCACGCTATCCCTTAGAATGAAATGGAGAAGGACAGCATGACATCACGATTAGGAGCATGTGCTGCAGGTAAACATTCAGAAAAAACAACAACAAAAGTGTCTGGCACAAATTCCCATCGACTGGCCAGACACCACAAGAAGTTTACTACAAAGACCACAAAGAAAGACAATTTACTACTAGTTCAAGTTTCCAAGTAATAGGAGAATATTCAGTAATGAGCAATATAAAAGTAATAGGAATGAAAATATTTAGCAATGAGCAATATAATAAACTTGCATCATGTCTTCACTTAAACTACAGTTTTTGCTGAAAAGTCCATACGCTATCAGTCACTCAGTATGATACGTACAAATCCAACTGTAGTCTAAAGTTTGATGAAGAACGCATAATATATTTACATTCAGAAGGGCCAAGTTTTCTTCAAAATGTTCACATAGTGGCATTTACTGTTTATTAAAATAACATGAGAGAGGAGCAACCTTGCCTCAGATTATTAGGCTGCTTCCAAATTCATGAACCTAAACAGAGACGCTGGGCCGTGTTTACAGCAGGAGGGCAAGGCCGGCGGTGTTCTCCTTAATAATCAGTGTGAATGTCGTGGCGAAGGAGAGCCCGTCTGGAGATGGACGAGGGCTGCGGCGAGCGAGACACTGTGTAAACACCGGTCAGTTTTAAATGCCCGCCTTATCTGGAGTGCAAATAGAAGGTGGGGACGGAAAGACGCAGCCTGTTAACATGCCTGATGTTTATTCTGCACTGGATGGTCGCCGGCCTTGGGCTCGGGACGCAACCTGGGCCGGGAAGTGCTGTCATTCTGTGAGGTTCTGACCTGTGGCTAAACTTTTCAGAGGGAACCTCCACCATTTATTTCCATTACATAGAAAAATACTGTAACTTTTAAAGCCTCGTTGTTAAGAAGAAACTTATTAAAAAAAGCTATTTATTGACATATGTTCTATTTTGTTCCTTTGATGGCGAATCAGGATTGTAAGTTATTTAAAAACTCCCACGATGAAGCAGCTTTGGAATCTCTCCTCCTCCAAATTATCGGGCAGCTTGAAAAATGGTTTGGTTCACTGTCCAGTGAAAAAGTCTCTGGAGTTCATGTCTCAAATCCCAGCCAAAGTAACCAATCCAAAGCTACTTCTGCCCGAGTCTGTGCCCCTCCTCCTCCTCACAGTGAAGGTGTCAGTCTCATGTGGGATGATCACCCAGAATCAGAACTGTCATCGGTTTGGGTCAGCTAATGCTCTTTTAATAACATGGAGAAATGGTGGTGGCTGAATCCTGCACAAGATTAACGACCAAAGAGCAGTGAGCCTTCATTCACAAGCTGAAATATGTAGTGGTTTCACATCTGTGCCCTAGAATGTACGTGAGCAAACACTGAAAAAGAAAACCAAACAAACAAAAAAAGGCTTCAGGAAAATCGTAACACTCTGGAAGCTGTTTTAACGAAGCTGGAATGTTTTACTTTCTTAGCTTAATTCAGAAGAATCCCAGGAAAACAGTAGAACAGAAATAATGGGACTGATCCCCAAAGGAGAGATTTGCTTTGCATC
The DNA here is from genome assembly GCA_026779605.1 of Mormyrus hasselquistii. NCBI lineage: Eukaryota > Metazoa > Chordata > Actinopteri > Osteoglossiformes > Mormyridae > Mormyrus > Mormyrus hasselquistii. The sequence goes on from JAODKE010000001.1 coordinate 2,047,174, forward strand.
ATTTAAAAAACTCAGAGACGTGGAAAAAATTTAAATCCCATATGGTGGAACAATGACGTCAAATCAAGAGCGTTTGTGCAAAACAGCAGAAAGTGAAAGATGCTGAGCCCTCAAAACATGGTGCAATGCTGCCTGTCACCTGCTGGTGGAGCTCTGATCAAGACCAGCACAGGGGAAGTCAGGAAGAGAGCTCTCTAACAACTGGAGGAAACTGAAAATACGCACAAACATTCACACACATCACACACCTTCCGAGTTAATGCTAATTTGGATCACGCTTCATGTCCTGCTGCGCTTTACAAGCTCCATTTCACTCATTTTGTCGACCCTTAAGTCAGGAAAAAGAAGCTGGTCCAATGTACCTAATATCAGACTTAATGAAATGTTCAGTCTGATACACAAGGCCCTCCGACCGGATCGCATCACTTTCTGCAAAAGGAATTACTTAACATCTCTTTTGGTTATGATGTAAAAACCTAAACGCCATGAAACACCTGTTTTTTGGTAACGTTCATACATCAGTAAAATGTTTGAGATTTTTTTGCAAAGACAAAAGTCACAATTTGAGCACTGCTTGCATTTCAGCTTCCTGTTAAACATTTCTGTCCCTCCACCCGGTAAATGAAACAGACAAACCGATGCACCAGGAGGTGGACACTAGACAGCGATACATATTGTTTTCATTCTCTTCACATTTATAACTTCAGGGGAAAATTCCATGGGAAAACATGACTAATTCTGTTTTTTCAGAGAGTGAGCTTGTGTGGACCTGGTGAGCCAAAGTACAGCCCCTGGATGCTGGGGCTGAGTTTCAGGCATTTTCAGGCAATGCAGGGGTCCAGGGGTCCAGTTGGAACACACTGCTACCTTTCCGTATCTGTGAGGGAGCTAAAGGTGGGCCTGACGTCTCAGGTAACAACCCAGACCCTTGGCTTCAGACCCGGCTTGCATTTCACACCATGTCACACTTGACACGTATCCGTCAGAATTTTTACATTACAAAGAAAACAAATTTGTTTAACTTCATGGAAAACACAAAGAGAGAGATAGTTGTTCAGAAGGTGTGTCTTTCCGTTCATTGATCCAAAGACCATGGATTATGAGTTACCACTCTGGATATGCTACATGCTGTTAAATGCCACTAGATCATTTTAAAAGGCTTAATCATTCTACAAATAAACATCAAAATAAATTACGGCAAAGCAGCAGACAGCAGCTCTACTTACCATCACGCTGAGTGAGGCCTTTGCTCAGATCCCCTGATCCCAGAAAGACGAGCGGCTCACCCATGGAAACGAACAGCAGCTTTGGGAAATGTACATTATTCAAAAGCAAGATGCCAGCTGCGTCAATTAGGTTCTCATCTTACAGAGTGAAAGTCAGTGTGAAGGCACTGTCAAAGACACACATGAAGCAGGCAATTCTTTGAAAACCCTTTCCAACTCGATTGCCATTTTTTTCTCTTTAAAAAAATACCAAAAGGCCTCACCCAGACCCTGGCTCTCACAGCATCTGGACCTCATGTGTACAGGGCGTCCGAGGGAGACCGCAAGACAACGCCAGCCACACTCCTTTGCAGACCGAGAGGGGACTGCACTGCACACGGTTCACCACCATGAAAACACAACCACATCCTCAGGAACATCTAAGCCAAGCTTAACACCTTCTGGAAAGAAAGCCGCACATCTGTAACAAGGTGATGGAAAACCAAAGCTCTCGGCCTCATACTCTTCAAGAAACCCTGGATGGAGGCATGTTTGTACTCTGTCTTTCTGTTAACAACAATCCAAACGATGTATTGATATTGGCTGAAATGCTGCTGCAGAATCGCTGTGGATCACAGCAGCGGGTGAAGGTCGCCCGTCCTGGGTCAGGATACTACTGGCCTTGGGGCAACATCTACCCCCACCAAGTCCTGAACAATGTGCATTTCAGCTGCAGTAATCACACATCCATAAACCTGTTGGTAAGGTAAGGATTTTGGCTGACATAAAAATCAAAGCATGTTAAACATGAAAATATACGTACAAAGAGCACACAACATTACACAGCAATGGCTTATCGATTATTTAAAGAAAATGCATGTAAAAAGGCATAAATCAATGATTCAAAAACAGCATCATGCCACGTTGTGACAAGCGAGAACGTGCAGCACAGTGAGGCCAGCTGGCACGTTCTTCTCCCAGGGCCCCTTGAGCGACAACTATCCCGGGCTGCATTTCACATCGCCCTGGCAACCACAGGCAATACAGATAGTGGCTCATCAGACCCATCCAACCAGGACCTATTCCGAGGTTCTGTAAACATCCAGAACATTTCTGAGGTGGAAATATATGCGCTGTTCTTATACGACACACATCCACACAGAGTACGTAGCTGCTAGCATGGATATGTCTGACATTCCTTCCCCAACAAACACACACTTGTCTCTATGAAGCGGGCAGATGTTCTCTCATAAATCCCCCACAGAGATGCAGAAGCCGGGGACGCCGTCTGGTAGTGTGTTCTAGGGTAACCAAAGGGGCTGTCATTTAATAAAAAGTGGTGTGCCCAAGAAATAACAGCACTGATCAGGCGAGCCCAAGCCCAAAACTCAGAGTGGCTATAAACCGGAAAGGACATCACAGTAAATACAAGCTCTCTCTGTTGGCAGAACGAACCTGACTTTCATGTTTAACCGTCCTCGAATGATGGACCAAGGATCAGGGGGCTACTCCTAGCTTCCTAGTGGAGATCTCAGGCCATGAAGTTCTCCGTCCTGGATCCTGATCGCTGCTTTGAAGCCCCCCACTCCACAATTGACCTTTACATTACAATAAGCACTTGCCAAAAGGTACAACTGGGCTGACATAACTATCAATAAACATAAGGAGGCCACTGCATTGGCCTCACTTCCAATGTTCCGCTGCATGTGAATATACAAGTTCAACTATGCACCAGTCTGGACAGGAAGTTAATGCAACGTGTCAGATGTGGACCTGGGTGAATGAGACACTACTCAGCTACAGGTCCTACTCAGAAAGACATAGAGAGGAAGAACTAGGCTGTAGGACAGAAGAAATAATCAGCAAGAGACTGAGAAACAGACCCCCCCAGCAGAGGTACCAGAGAGTGGAGTGGGGGGGGGGGGGGGGGTTTATTAAAGTACATCTGCAGGTTGGCATCTCCTGCAGGAACTGGGAGACCACCCAGCACAGTTTATCCACAAAAGGAGGGGGCAGATCATAAAATTTCAGTTTATGTGATAGAGCATGTTGAAACTATCCAGGTAGCAGAAACACATGCATGCATTTTATGCACGTGTTTGTGTGGAAGGAAGGAACATTTTCCTGGCCCTGCACTACTGCTCTCAGAAAAGGAAGGCGGTGATAACAGACTATGTCAGGCTGTTGAATAAAACATGTGATGCAAACAAAAATATTCTGTTTCTCACATCTGCAACCTTTCATCTACAAGTGAACAGCCATCCATCCATCTTCTGAAACCACTTGTCATTTCCCAAAGGCTACAGTAAATAGGCAGGGAACAACCCAGTATGGGAGGCTAACCCACCACAGGACACACTCACACACCAGTGACACCTACAGACAATCTAGTAACTCCAGTTAGCCTCAGCATGTTTTTGAACTGTCTGGGAAAACCGGAGCACCCTAGAGGGGGCTCCATGATGACACGAGGAGAACATGCAAACTCCACACACATGGACACAAAGAGGAGACTCAAACCCTGGTGCCAACAGTGCGAGGCTAACCACTGCACCACCACACCACCCATGCAAGTGAACATTAAGTTTAAAATCTGTATAATGTTCAGTGTTTTTTGCCTTTGGTCGTAATATCTCTGTGGTAGTTGATAGCTGTTACACACCGAAACAACATTCTGGTACATCATGGATGCTTCTGGACACAATTAATTCATTAAGTGATTGAATAATCTCCAAAATCACACTTGTGCATTAATCATCAGCAATGGTCTAAGTATCATGAAACAATGAAATATTTTCATTACATACAGTTTATATAGCAAAAAACATACACAAATATATCGGGGTATCAAAAGGAAACGTAAAAATAAAATCGCACACTTAAATTTACAATCATTCATTTGTTTAGCCAGTTAAATCCTGATAAAGAGCAAATCAATCAGCTTTTATAATAACCTTTCAGAATGATGTTCCTCCCAGCTCAAGGCCAGAATGAAGTGCCTGGAAAACTGGGTGCTGATGTGCTTCTTTGTAAAACATTTTACGATGGAACGCCATGTGCAATGCAGCACAATGGCATAGCACAGGAGGAAATCTGACTCTCCCAGGCCCTGATCACCCCTGGATCATCCGGCCCAGTTCCAGTGGGATTACAGCGCAGAGAGCAGAAGCGTGTGCCGTACTTGTGGACACAGGGGACCATTTACAGGTTCAGTGTAGTTACCAGAGCAGTGGAGCCAAAGCCCCACCAGGCCCCTTGGTAAGAGACAGGCCTGGCCTCACTGTGATGCAGCCGGCTGGGAGATTCTCCCATGCTTCTGCTGCATGGAACGTCGCTCACCAGAAGCTCTGCCCCTCCGCCTTGCTTCTTTATGTCAGAGTTACACTGTCACTGAAGTGAAGATCCAACAGCTCAGTTTCTCTCAGCAATACAAGAGAGGCATCCCATGCTTTGACCACTTTGTGTGTGGCAGTGTAAGCTCACTGCCCTCACGCACCCCCTTACCAGGAATGCCAATTCCTGCATGCCTGCAAACTGGCACAAAGCGAAAAACAATTAAAGGAACATATCAGCAGAAGTGCTCAATGATCTTAAGAACACAACAGGATATTCTATTACCCAGCTTTCATCCACGATCAGAAGAACAGGCATAGACAAACCATTCTTTGAATTTTCTCCTTTTAAATTTAAACAATCCAGACCTGCACATGCCATCCCAATGAATCCCTACTATGTGCCACGGATTTCATCTCGCTTATATCAGAGTTCTCTTAGCTCTCAGCGCTGGGCAGATATGTATAAACTGACCCAATCCGGGCTTCACATGTGCCCAACAGTATCGAGCAGCGATTGCAAGTGTTACCACAGCATTGAGTGGATGGGCGGGCCACAGAGAATGGCTAGCCTCCGTTTCACCTCACATTAACGGCTCGCTGGCCTTTAAATCTCCACCAGGGAAAAACAGCGGCATTGCGCTCCATGCGGCGGCCATAGCGAGGAAGCGGGCAGGTTAATGACTACTGGGAAACAAGATCAAACCCGGGGCAAAATGTTCCACGAAAAGCAATAAAACATGCGTTACTTCCGTGACCATTTCTGAGCAGAACGTAAAAGACAAGCAGCAAATAAGAAAACAAGAGGCAAAGGACGATGCCTTAGGAGCTCTGTCTTTGATGGTCTGCCTGCACATGAAGGTCACCCCACCCCCAGCCGTTCTCGGTGCTTCACCCCCCACACTACTGTACTCCCGCTTTCCCCACTGGCAGGCCCTCTGAGAGCCTCTTCAACATCAAATCCCACCATGATCTGCTCATGTAAACACAGCTATTTGGGTCCTGTGTAAAGCCCTTTGTTTATTTTGGTTGCTAATACATGCTTTTATCCCAAAGTGACTCAGAGTATGATTTACTCATTTACACAACTGGATGGTCTTACAGAAACAGCTCAAGTTGAAGCAGCTTGTTCCTGGGTACCACCAGAACTTCTACTACACTTCTACTACACTATCTACCAGTTTCTTAGGTGGGGAAAAAAATAAATGAAGTACATAAAAAGAAAAATCACACCCAAGGAAAAGTGTCTGGGCTCATTTAAAAGGAGGCTGGCTAGATGGCTAGCATGCCCCCCACCCCCTGAAGGAAAACCTGCAGGCAAAAAAAGGGGGGGGGGGGGCAAACAGAGCCATGCTTCTTCTGGCTTTTAGCTGGAACACTAAATCATTATTTCATCTGGTGCCACATGCGAGTCGTTCATCTGAGCGCTGACTAAATATTTGGCTTGGCAGCGTAACGGATGAGGCCTGGCTCAGCCCGGTGTCGCCACGTGCCACAAGTGGGGAGGCTGGGACCCCCCCCCTCCATTCCACCGCACCCAGGGGCTTCTCCCAATGACCCACAGACGTGGTGCCGCTGGAGATCATCATGTCTGGGTGCCCTTTCGACCCCTTGGGTGACATCAGGTCCCAAAGTAAATGCCTTGTCCCCTGCAATGTGTTCATATAACAAAGGGTTTGGAAAGGAGCATGTTTGACCGTGTTCAGGCTTAATGTTTAAGCTAGTTCACAGTTAGCCGCTGAAAGCATTTGGTAAGAATATAGCATTTGAAGTGTGCTGTAAACAAACCATGACCCTTTGAACGTTCCTTAAAATTACTTTGTTTTAGGAAGAAAATAAAGATTTAGAGCTTAAATTTTATAACCTTTCTGTAACCAAATATAGGTAAAGCAAGCAATCAAAACCATTCTTGCTTTTCTTCATTATACACTTGACGTTCAACAGTCATTTAATATTCATATATTTAGTGTTCATTTTAGCTTGGTAAACAGAATGACTGGCAATTACCTGGAATTTCTGAACATGCTACAGATCATGCTGGGGCACCACACATATTCCAATAGATGTGGTTTCTCCTGACAGCTCCCAGTTGTATTTGGACTTTGGGTGCACTGCGACAAGAAGGCTGAGTCAACAAGAGAAGGGATAAGAAATGCCACGGCTGACTGGAATTACTGAGCTGCATCCCAGTTTACAACTGATCATCGCATCCAGCGTGCGGCGCGGCCGTACTGTCGTCACGGAAGCGACTCTCTCACCATCTTTGGCAAAGCTAAAGAGTCAGAGGCCAGCGTTACACCGGCGTGTTGGCCACAAGCAGCATCTGTTCAACGTGCCACGTGTACACGCTTGCATCTGCAGTGGCGGAGGAATCAGCTCGCCTGTGTTAGGGCCATGATTAAGGCACCAGTGAGATACGGAAACGAGCCAGGCAGCATGAGGGACAGTCACTCGCTCACCATGAATGAATGAATGTTACATTCATATCGTTCAAGACACATAAAGTACTTTACAAAACCAATGGGGAGCCCCCACCTGGATGATGCGATGGCAGCCATTGTTCACCAGTACGCTCACCATGCAGGGACTTGGAGGTACCACTCATACTTGTTTGAAAGATGCCCAGGGATGTTTTATGACCTTCGAAAGTCAGGACCTCAGATTTATGCCTCATCTGAAGGATGGATCCTATCCTGACCCATGCCTCCAGGTGTTTGAGTGCTAATGCTTTTTCTCACCTACAGGCACAATGGCCACATCCTCAGGTAAGAATACAGCAGGAACCACAAGCCATCGGTCAGCCTGAGCAAGACACACAGGGGCTTCCGGCTAAGAGACTCAGCCAAGCAAGCAGTGCCACCTGCTCAATGCTGCTCACCAGGCTAACGGCTCCAATGTCACGACTCTAGGCATCGCGGCCTGCTCAGTAAGCATTAAACCAGTTAACATCCTCCCCCTGGTCATACATAATAACATAATACAAACATGTCTCTGCCTTTAGTTCTGCTGAATTTAAGAAGAAATGAGAACAACCATCAGGATCTGGCCTGATAAGACCAGCCGTGAGTAAAAGGATATCAGAAAGCAGGGCAGTCCCATGGACAAACACACAGCCAGGCCTGCTGCACACAGACTGCTACTGATGGCGCTCTCTGGCATGGGTCAACGCTTAATGCGCTGCAGGGCTCAGAATCTGCCTGTGCCTTTCTATTCAAGGTCAGAAGAGTGCGTCACCGGCCTGAGATAAGATTTCACCACTCCTTGCAGCCTGGTCTTTCCCACACCCCCGGCATTTGGTCACATGATGGGTAAATGTAAATGGACTGCATTTATATAGCACTTTTCTACTCCTATGAGTACACAAAGCACTTTTCAACACGTGCCTCACATTCACACCGGTGGCGGAGGCTGCCATGCAAGGTGCCAATCTGCTCACCGGGAACAATTAGGGGTTCAGTGCCTTGCTTAAAGTCAGGAGGAATCAGGGCTCGAACCAGCAACCCTCCGGTTGCCGGACGCAAGCACTACCTCAGGCGCCACCCCCTCAGGTAGGGCTGGCGTACCCCTACCCACTGGCTGCTCGCTCTACAGCTCAGCGTATACAGCGAAGCCAGCTCAGCAATATGAATTAGGGTTACGCGTGATTGTGCCACCGTGGCCAAATGATGGAGCTGATTCCATGGCTGAAGTAGCTAATCATGATGGAGGTTATTAAGAAAGAAATGTTTTTCCCAGTTTTCACAAAGGAACTAAAATCAATCTGCGACCGGTTCAAACCAGCCAGGAAGGGACCTCAAGCAGCCACATCATGTCAAAGCCTCATTTTTGCCGTCATTCAAGGCCCGAAGTGCACAACTCGGGTCCACAAAAGCTGAAATGCAGACCCAGTAACATTCAGACAGCTGGTCCGCTTCCCTGGGAAGCGTTGTGACATTATCTCCATGATCTTAGGGTGCTCTATGGGGCTGCACTTTTTCTGCTTGACAGTAAACATATACTGGTTGCGGGGGTCAGTAGATGTTCTATCATAAATTCAGGACAGCGCATTTGTTAAATTCATAATAAAATAAAGTAGTAAAGAATTGCTCCAAATGAACAATGTGGGACAGGGCCATATTTATATAGCAAAATTAGAGGCCACCCTGGAATAAAAACCACAGATTCTGGGCAACTGGGCTCTCCTTTCCATCTGGGAAATGTTCTCTTCTATTACACCATGTTCATTAATGTAATAAAAACCAGACAACGTAATACGCGAGCATTCAGTGTCTAACCCTATAAGAGTAACGTGACGACTCTGTGAAAGAAGACGAAACGTGCAGCATCCTAGCGTTTCTGCCTGTTCATCACTGGCACAGGTGAGCAGATATTCCAACACTCCATCCAGACCCCTGTGTCCATCCTCCTCCAACCTGTGGTGATTCCAACCCAAAATCTACCATTGCGAGCAAGTCTGAATTCTAAAGAGAAAAATGAGAGGCGACAATGATGACTCAGGCCAGCCAGGGTGGAATGACATAGAATCAAAACCTGAAAGCTCAGTGTTCAGTCAAACCCATGATGGACATGACTATGCCACACCCGAAGCTGAACATGCACACGGGGAGAGGTCAGATAAATAACAGCCAGCGAGTGAGGGAGCTCGGTGCGCTCTCAGAGGTTGTGGCAGGAAGCGATCCCAAAGGCAGAACGATAAAGCTCAGGCCCCGTTCACCGTAAACGATCTCTGCTTTTCCATTTCCTTCTGGAGCTCTGACGTCAGCCTCGCTCCTCCGAGCGTGCAGGCCTGCTCGGCCTCATTAGGAGCTGGGGATGCAGCTGGTGTGGGTGGGCGGCACGGCCCCCTGGACGACCCTTTTAGGTTGCCGTAATAGCTGGCCCGCAGAGACCTCATTGGATGTTAGAAGCACAGCGACGGTGACAGCACGCGATATCCTCGGCTGAGCATCTCTGCTGTTCCAAATGAATATAACAGGTTAACCAGAAGCTAATAACACTTGGATTGAGTATCATCATCTGCCTCCCTCTCGTGCACACATACATGCACACTCGTGCGATGACGAATTTCTGTCCATGTGAATCGTTCAGAATGGAAGAGCACCATAAGTAGATCAAGTCCTTACACTCCTCCAGCACTGGGACGTGATAGTCAAGCAGGCTCCGCTGTAATAAACCAATAGTATAATAACATAAAATAAGGCTGTGTTCAAGGCCAGGTCAACCACATCCCTATTTAACGGGAAAGAGTGAGTGTTTTAGCATGGGGAAAAAGGAGGTAATATACAAGGAAAGTGACAAAGGAGGACGAAGAGCAGGAAAGTTTGGCTCCTGAGATTTCTCCACCCTTCAGGTAAACAATAACAAACATTTATGCTGCTTTGAAAGTGCCTTTTATTCAAGTGCTTTTGATAGGGATGACAGCTCCGGAACATAACGTTCGCTGAAGCATTTATATGTGCATGAATTACTGCACATATAGAACTGCACAAATGAACAGACATGCCATTCAAAGTGCTTCCACAAGATGTTACGAAGCATGAATGAGAATTGCATGTAGGCAATATATCTGTAGTCACCTGTAAACTTAGACCAACAAAAGAATCACAGAAAGACAACAGGCAGTATAAAGTAACAAATTTACTGCCGGCAAAAAGTTTTTTTCTGAAGCACAAATCTTCCAAGTTATCCGAAGTATCTGTGCATCTTTCCAAGACATTACCCCGGTGTCAGGGGAAGCTCTAAAACATCTCATTTTTATGATGGATCATTTCTAAGAAGCTTCACATGAGGTCATGCCAGGATGTGAGGCTGACTGAGTATGCCACACAGAGATATGCTTAATAGATCTGAGAGCGATTCTTTGTTTGTGCTAACCTCTGACATTTGACCCCCTTTGAGTTCATCAGCTGCTGACAGAATGTCATTGCCCTCTAAAGACGGACATTCTCCCATGGAGGAGTATCGAGTTCCTGTTACTTACTAGCTGCACCCCCACCACCCAATCAGTTAAATAAAAGTACAGTTGAGGCTAATGGTTAAAACACAATGGTGGCCACTTTTATTCCACTCCATGCATTCTGTGACAAATGCAGAAGAGAAGATGTAATAATGGTTTTATAACAATTGGAAAAATATGCTAAAATCCCCAGTCACTGGATCACAAAAAGTGAATTTCATTTAAAACCACCCAGCAGGCATTTAGTGTTTTTAATTGTTTCCAGAAAAATCATTTAACTTCTTAAATACACCCTTTCATTATCTTAATTCCTCCTTATTAGACTCCTATTTTTTAGGATGGTCAGAACTGATGTAAGAGTATATGAGATGCAAGGGACCAACATAACACTGAATTATCAGGTGTTATCAAAGTTAAGTTCATACATAATTCATAACAGGCATTAGTGGTTACAAATCTGAGTTCTGATGTACTCTCGGCTTGCAATAAGTGTTTATTACAATTCAAAATTCAAACAAACATCAGCTTGGAACATTAACAAAAGTTTCTGATTTTAAGCCAGGCTAGAAGTAATTATTGGTCCTGATAAAAAGAGATTGATGTTTAGCAGCAGACATAAAAATAAGTTAGACTGGTGCTGTAGACCTCCCGCAAGAGCTCAGATTTTTGTTAAAAATAAAAGGCATAAATTAATGCTCATTTAAAAAAAAACTCAGGAGTCATTGATGGAAACAGCTGGGAATGGTAACAGAACAGAGATGTAATATTTGGAATGACCCTCTGATTCTCAAAGCAAAACTCAACAGAGGGATCAAAATTAAATGGGAAGCAAATCTTTGAAAGAAAGGTCAGCGACTCATTGGGGTCTACCAGAGCACTACGCCCAAGTGACACATCTGGAATGGAAATTAATTCCGGCACTCCCAAGTGACGGGGAGGCTGAAAAAAATATTGAATTGCATGATGAACCAGTTGGCAAAACGCACGATGATTGAGGTTCAGGCGCGCCAGGATTGAATGGTAAAAACTCCCTATTTGGGGAAGGAGCATGCTGGGTTTCCATGGCAGCGACGGAGTCTGCTGACGCAAAAGCTTACGTTACGGGATCACGCGAGCCAACGGAGGACCGGCGGAAGCCAGCGCTGCTCAGATCTCCGGGGGTCATGTTCACAGCGGCAGCAAGCTTGTTAAAAGAGCAGCAGGCAGAGGCCATTCGTGGGGATAAGGGCTCTCTCGGCAAGCAGCGTTGCCACCGTGGCAACAGCAGACGGAGAGGTGGAGGCAGGGCTGGCAATTTGGCGCTCGTACTTAGGAACGGAAAAGAGGAACATGAGAGTACCGCTCGCCATCTGTAACTGCTGGAAACAGTCACGTCAGGGCACATTCCATGACACGCAGGTCGAAGGTCACCTCGCTTGCGTCACGGAACAGCCCCGCCCCCTCCGCATTCCTCCTGCAGCTTAAAATGCTGTGGGACAGATAAGAGCTTATGTAGAGACGGGCGCAGTGAGGGGCAGAGACAGACAGTCGTGGTGCTTAATCAAGCCTGGGACACCCCCAAACCTCCCACCAAGCCACATTCATTCCTGTAGTTATCAGCTCCAAACTGCCAGGCATGACCAGCCAGACATCTACAGGAAGGGAAAAGAGCGAGTAACACCACTATTCGTCTGGGGGGGAAAACAATAAAAAACAAAAAAGCAGGAAAAACAGAAGAGCAGAAGTGCTTCATATTTGATAGACCCCAGCAGCTGGCGAGGGCTGTCAGTGTTTCGGATTTGCAAATGTTTGTTTACGGTACAGGGTTCCCTCTCTTTGGCCTTTTCAAAAAAGACAAATTCCACTTTCCTCCGGGGGCTGGAGGAGAAACGGCCGGCTTCTGGGGACTGCAAGAGAACCAGAGTACCTCCAAAAGAGCTGTTCCACTTATGTCAGGCAATCAACTTCTAAGGCTAAACTAAGCAAAAAACACAAACCAAAATAAGGATGCAATAAGGATGCGACTCAGGTTCAGCGGAAAAAAGGAAATATCACTAAATCTAACCCCTGGCATTATACAAATAATCCAGCAGTTAAAATGATGGCTGTGCACAGCCTTGCTCGAAAAACCCTGAATTGTGTATTCTTTTAAAAAAAACTGCTAGAAAGGGTAATGGCTAGCTAAAGCATACTACTGAGCATTCATTTAAACGTACATCACTGTACAGCAGACGTTTGAAAAGACCATTGAAAAAGAGCATTCAGGGACACAGTACCGTACTCAGTGTGCATGTCCAGCAATGGAAAACACGTTCTTGCAATGACAGTGATACAAAAGAAAGGTGTGGTTTAACACCGCAGAGTGTTCAGTGAGCTCCCGTTTCTCATTGAACACACTTTTTTTCATTAGCATTTGTTCATTAAGCAGAAGCTTTTGTCCAAGCACCATAAGAGAGTGCCTCCTGGAGTACTTGGAGGTCAGGGCCTTGCTCAAGAGTCCAACGGTGATATGATTACTCTGCTGGACATGGGGCACAGACCAATAACCCGCTGCACTAAACACACTTCACCGATGCATACCAAAAGACTGAACCTGACCAGACACTGTGATAGATCGCTGGGTGTGCCAGATACGGCCCCGTGACAAACCCATACAGAATCTCACAGTGCCCTGCACTGGCTGGGAGGTGTAGTCCACCCTGCTGCAGTCAAAACATTCACAGGCTGAGTGGACAGGCTGATGTTGAGCATGGGATGTGAGGGGAGGTCAGACATACCTTCAGAGGAGGTCAATGCGTAGCTTTGACCTCTTCTGTTCTGTCTACTTATTACCTGAGATATCAGACACCCTACCAACCACTGTATATAACAAGGATGTGCACCTCCATCTCTGAGGCGATGCAATACACATCTCCATCTCTGAGGCGATGCAATACACATCTCCATCTCTGAGGCGATGCAATACACATCTCCATCTCTGAGGCGATG
>JAODKE010000001.1:2064694-2079755 GCA_026779605.1 Mormyrus hasselquistii
GCGTAAGTTACGTTCCAGACTCATCAGCGATAGATGATATAGAAAGACCACATTATATATATATATATATATATATATATATATACACACATATATATATATATACACATATATATATAATTTTTATATACTTAAATAACCATCTGCTTAAAACACATGTAAACATGTTGAAGACAGGCAAGAGTGACACTCTACAGGATGCCTTTTCATTGGATGTTGTGTTACATTTTACCCATTTACATTTACAATCTGTAAGTGGATCACCACCCTTATTCCCCACCTACATCATGTCTAGGGCTGCCAACCGTCCCGAATTGCCCAGGGCATCCCGAAATACGGGTGGTTTTGACATGTCCCTTCACCCATATTTCAGGATGTCCCAAACGGTCGGCAACCCTAATCATGTCCCACATCCGTAACACAAAGACACATTTCTCCTTGACTTACCCCTCTGCTTCTCGGTATGATTTTAATTTTTAAATAATTCATACATTAAAGTACACATTCCAGACTTTTTAATTATTTGCATATATTTGTTTCATCATGTAGACATTACAACACTTGTACACAGCTGTTTGTGATTTCTCAGGTGTTTCATTGCTTCATTAGTGCAGGGATAAGATACCTAGGCTTCCTTCTACCATTCGGAGCTTGTAGTTGCCATTGTTCATAAGAAGAAAGAATGAGCTCAGTAATCGCAAAGGGACTGGCAGACTAAGGAAGACATCCATTGCTGATGACAGAAGAATCCTCACTATGGTACAGACAAATCCCCAAATGCCTGTCCAACAGATCAGAAACAGTCTTCAAGAGGCAGGTGTGTCTTTGTCAGAGACAACAATCCACAGAACAGAAATACAGGGTACACTGCAAGATACAAACCATTAGTTAGCCACAAAAACAGGATGACCAGATCAGTTTGTGGAAAAAGTACTTAAAAGAACCTGTAGAATTCTGAAAAGTCTTGTGAACAGAGCAGACCAAGATTAACCTGTATCAGAGTGATGGCAAGAGGAAAGTATGGAGATGAAAAGGAACTGCCCAAGATCCAAAGCATACCAGCTCATCTGTCAAACATGGTGGTGGGGGTGTTATGGCTAATCCATGTATGGCTGCCACAGGTACCGGCATACTTATCTTCATTGATGATGTAACTGCTGAAAGCAGTCTGAGGTGTACAGAAACATCTTATCTGCTCAAGTTCAAGAAAATGCCTCCAAACTCATTGGACAACCTGCTACAAGATAATGGTCCCAAACATACTGCTTAGGCAACCCGGGAGTTTCTCAAAGCTAATAAATGGAAAATTCTTGAATGGCCAAGCCAGTCATCTGATTTAAATTCAACTGAGCATGCCTTCCATATGCTGAAGAAGAAACTTAAAGGGACAAACCAGTGGAACAAACATGAGCTGAAGATGGCTGCAGTAGAGGCTTGGCAGAGCATCACCAGAGAAGATACTCAGCCCCTGGTGATGTCTATGAGTCACAGACTTCGAGCGGTTGTTGCATGCAAGGGATATGCAACAAAGTACTAAACATGACTGCTCTAATACACCTCCCATTGATCTGTCCCAGACATTTCAGGGGGACTATGTATAAAAAGTGTTGTAATTTCTACAAAGTGAAACCGAATTGTATGCAAATAACTATATTAAAGTCTAGAGTGTACACTTTAATCACATCAGAATTGTTTCACTTAAATTTTTGAACTGAGGAGCAAAGGGGTAAATCAAGGAAAATGTGTCTTTGTCTCAAAAATTATGGAGAGTACTGTAGGTATTTGCCCCAAAAGAACTTGTTGCTGATGAACTTTACCATAGTGAGAACCACAACTTAAGATGTATATATAATTTTGAAAATCACTAAACACATTTAAACTTTTATCGAAACCTTTTAAATGAACCAAAAAAAACTTCACCCAGCTCATTACCAAACATGCTTCAATATCTAAACATACAGATGGCTCAGTTTTATTCCCCTAATTTTAGCTTTCCAAACACAGACAGAAAAAGAAAGCTTGCTTTTGCAGGCAACACCTTAGAAGCACAATAAAGTTTGTGATA
Source organism: Mormyrus hasselquistii (assembly GCA_026779605.1). NCBI lineage: Eukaryota > Metazoa > Chordata > Actinopteri > Osteoglossiformes > Mormyridae > Mormyrus > Mormyrus hasselquistii. Next base: position 2,066,760 of record JAODKE010000001.1, read on the forward strand.
AACGATGTGCCCTCCTGTGGTCTGGAAGCATAATGGCCCCCAAGAACATTATTGACACCAATTGTAAACTAAATAAATAATACAAAATTAATAAATCAAAATTATTTAACTCAGTATTGTATGTGATGCTCACTTTTTTAATCGGGGCAATTGCATTGTGAACTTTTATGCAAGTGCATTGATGTGAGTCAGTGAATCTTACCATTCCTAGTGTATAACATGGTCACAGTTCCTATATTGAAATACTCCAGTGGCTGTGTGCATCACATTTAGACTGTAAAGCACAGCATGTGCCCTTCCCCAACATCAGGTCTCAAACTGTGCTACTCATATAGAAAACAGGCCGAGTGTGCTCTGCCAGATGTGAGGCCACATTACTCACCGTAGGTCATATATAGTGTGGGAGATATTATGGGAGTACTTACTCACATCTATGTCAAATCAGGTTACACACAACATACATAAACTGCATACATTCATTGACATACCTCACCCCACACAATGCCCACTTGGATGCATATTTGTATACCACAGATTAAGAAAAGACAGTAGGGTTTGCAAGTTTGATTACAAGTAACGACTCATGGAGCTTTTCCACTACCACCAAGAACAGAGCCATACCCAAACTGGACTGCAAACTGATGCTATTCCATTGTAAATTATCCAAACCATACCCACGCTGACAGGGCCCGGCTTACTTACAAGATCGAAAGCATGACCAAACCGAGCTGACTGCGTTACCAGCATCTGATTGGTCGAAATGCATGGGGATTCTATAGTGTTCTGCACATGGATTATCTGAAGGAAAAAATGGCATGTTCTATATATTATTGATTATTAGAAGAATCACACATGTATTTTTGTATTCCTGATAACTTGGAACTTGAAGATCTCCAACCATCTACTTAAAGTATTACAACATCTGAATGGCATGGATTTGTAATACAAATCTATGCAAGCAAACGCTATATCTGCTAGTGTTTGATGCTAACATAAGATCGTCACAGGTGTATAAGCTGAAAATACGACACAGTAAATCATAATGAAAAATGATAATACCTTTGGTCTAAACAGTTTTGTGTAATGCAGTCCCAAGATCCCTCTTAGAGTGGTCCATGTTACACAAGTTGGCGATTAAGCCAGATCTCAAGCATTTCTCAGAACTTGATGAGTATGAACCAATTATCCCACTGAAAATTACACATGTGTTTATAGACATGACTAATGGGGCAAAAAGTAAAAACATTAGATGAAGGTTGTGAAATGATGGCTAACTTACTAAAAGGCAAAAATAATACATATGTTATGGTAATGTGCAACCAAGTTCATACTAGGGCTGTCACAATAATTCTATTAAACTCGATTATCAAAAAGCATTTATTTATTTATGTTTATTTGACATGGACAGTGTACATTAAAAAACATAAAATGTAAATGTGCCAGAATTAGCCAAAATGGATTAAAGATTTCCTTTTCCATTGCGCAGTAATATGGTAGAAGGAAGAGGCGCGTAGCATATCAGGGTCCAAATAATTTCCTTCATGTTAAAAGTGAATAAAATTGCACTTGTCTGCAAAGTACTGCAAAGCACAACTTAAATATCACCACAGAATGACTGCAGTGCACGTACATCTTAAAGGAAGATATTCGGGAAAATAAATAATGCGAAGTTAACCATAGATATGTGCCAGTTAGCCTCCCGTAGTAGCCTAGCCAGTCTGTGTCATCACGTTGAATTAAATTATGTTGCTTAATTTATTGTCTACGATTCCTGTATGTATTATATGTCCTGTATAATCGCTATTAAAAGAAAGGTTAGCCCCGTCGCTTAGCCGTGACATGTTACATAATACAAGCTTCCCAACTTTGGTTAACTGACTGGCGTGAGATTTTCAATTCAAGACAAGTCTGCACACGCATATGTATGTAAGTTTTATTACCTTGTGAATATTCTGCACGGTTACCAAACTACCCCCAACGCTTTAAATGTAGCTAATTTTAAGTTTTGTAATAAAATAATATAGATTTACAGTAAGACTTCTTGCGTGAGTTTGAAAGCATATGCGTGAGATTTGCCAACCCTGTAAGGCATAATGCGTGAGCAGAGTTCATGCAAAAGCAGCGGCAGTAAACTTTATACTTCTTTTATTTTTACATAGACTAGATCATTTTCAAAATTAACCATTATTAACATAAAATAAAGCTTACTACGTTTCGTTTTCAGTCACTGAAAAAAAAGTTTTAGTGGAAATTATTGAAACTTGAAGCCAGCAGACCATCGCGGTACTTAAGATGTGACAGTTGCATGTGCGTGAAAAGCCAGGGCGATATTAACATCACAAATTGTGCAAGCCTGTCAGGGCGGCAGAATGGTGCGCTGGGCCGCCGTGTTGCTCCACATCGCCGGTTTGTGTGTGGGGGGTTTGCATGTTCACCCTGCATGGCGGCTTTTCTGTGGACCCTCCGGTTTCCGTCCACTGTCCAAAAACATGCAACTTAAATGAACTAGTCACCCAGAGTGCATCCTGCAATGGTTGGTTGATTCTTGCCTCGCGTTAATTATATATGTATAACATATGAACGATTATTCGAAGAAATGTCAGATTAATCGGTAGGTTACTCGTTTGATGATATAATCGATAGTAAGACCTGGTTCATACACTACAATCCAATACATGGGCCATGAATACAAACTGCAGTACTGTATGTGTAACAAATTATGAGCTTTAACAGATTTGCAGTTGAAAAGATGAAAGCCACATGAGTACTGGCAGCCTTCAGAAGCAGCCTGCAGATATGTGACATACTACAGTCTTATTTTTCCACTCTGCCATCCAAAACCTACTTAAAATTTCAAGTCCTTCGGTTAGTCCTAAACCGTACTGCTCAGCCTCGCTTCCAACAAAACACAAAATAATGAAAGCAAGCATGAACCCTAATCCTGACATTAAGTTTCAATGTTACATCAAAGTAACAAAACAAACACAAAGAAGCAGGCATTCTGGGAAAAAAAGAAAAGCAAACGTTTTCCCAGAATGCTTTATGGCGCATTTTCATCCGATGTTTGTGTACCTTCAGCAACCCTTTTTCATAGCAGATATGGCAAAATTCAATAATGCCAAACAAAAAGTGATCCTAATAGAGCTTAGTGGATGGCCATGTGTCTCTGTGGGGGTGGGGACATTAATCCATGGATTTCCATTGCGTGAGAGACAAGTCCTTACCACAGTAATGAGAGGGCAGAACATGGGATCTGGATGGGTCTCTGCTGCACCTTGCAGCCCCTCCCCTGACATTAAGTGGACACAAAGAGCTCGATAATGAAATGATGGCGAGACAGCGAGGTCGGGGAGGGTGTTTCAGGGGGCAGCGCGGCGGCCTGGGTGGCACGTGTGTCCGAGACCGCTGCCGCGGGGCTCTTTCCTGGCTGCCCGCAAAAGGCTCCTGCATCTGATCGCCACATGCATCTGCAGCAGCGCTCCCTCACAGACACAGACGCGCGCGCAGAAGCCCGGCAGCACCCTCCTTAATGGCCTGCACAGACGTCACATTCCTGGAACCGTCCCCCGTCTGACTCCCAGATCAACACTAAAGGGGCCATTTATTTCCCAGTGTGCTTTCACCTCCGCTAGCTATAACGTTAAAGGTCGAGAAAACTGAGAAGAGGGAGGAAGGAGGAAGGCAGAGAGTGTGAGAAGAACTAGAGACGGCAAACCCCAAAAACGTTAAGAAAAAGTAAGGCTAAACAAAAGCACAAACTGCTTAAGTTCAAATGTTTCAGGTTCGGATCCCTGTAAGATCGGTAAACCGTGTGCGGGTTACCTTGCATGAGGTGGGTGTGGGTGGAATGGATTATTTGTTTTAAAGCTGGATTCAGTATGTCAGAATTTGTGTTGGCCCGGTGTGTAACATGCTGATGAGAATTCTGCACACCTTCAAAAATCATAGCCAATAAACTTTTTGCTGACTCCCGATGCGCTGCGTCCGTGGGCTAAAAGCCAAGGCACAACCGGAGAAAGCTGGGCTACCTCACCGGCGGGCTAGCGCAGTTTCCTGGAATTTTCTGTACTTCTCTTCTGACAGAAGGGATAAACACGAGGGCTGTAAGGCTAAACACAATCTAGCGGGACTTTGTCGCGCTTGTTCTTCAACGTGAAGTCGTCTGTTACACTAAATTAAGTAGATTCCTGCTGGAAGCTGCAGTATCTCTTTCCCACCAAGCTATATAACGATCGCATCGCGCGCATTGGCCAGCTGACGTCCGCGAGGCCCATATTTCGAAACAAACGTCGGAAAGACGTCTCGAGCGCACGAGGTTGGCGGGTGCCGCCCAGCTCTGCAGCGATCTGCATAAGCAGCGGGGAAGCCCTTGCTATAACAAAAAAAGAAAAAGAAAAAACAATAAAAATGTACTTCTCAATTAACGTGTGTAGCAAGCTCTGCTTCCCCCATATGGGTAATCGTTACACGCATCCGCATAACTGTAATAAAGATTCAGAATATGCTCAACAGGAAATGACCAGATCCCACGGTGAAAAGGAGATCTAATTTCTGTTGGTGATTTAGTCACTTTACATATTTCATAACATGTAAGTTATTGTGATTATGCTTTACACCTTCTTCATCAGAAAAGGATACTTTGGTGTGTCCGTCTGCCAGGCTTTTAAGCGTTACCATGAACATTTTGTGTTCCGCTAACAAAACATTGCCTACTTTTATGACACCAAGGCATGCGAGTTTGATCAGGACTTAAGTGTGCGATATTGCAGAGAAGTCACCCTTTCCGCACACTCCTCAGCAGTACCCAACCGCCTATTTTACGGCGATCCAAGTGACGATCTGCAGTCACAAGCGTGACGTGGTAGCTGGAGGCGCCCAGTTCTACGACACACATGGACGTAAAACATCCTCCGCGGGAAGCTTGTACTGGATCATCAGTTAGAGCACATTCAAACTAGCAAACTACTTATTTGAAATCGCTCCCACCTTCTGATCAACCGTAACATGGAAGCAGGTTGACATTTGCTAAACGTTTCCAAGATGAGCACAAGATGAATACAATTTTAAATAACTTATGAAAAGCAAAAGGAACACAAATAAACCGTTTCAGTCCTTATTATACAAACGTCTAATTTAACACGAACTTCATATCTGATTTATTGTTATTATAAATTAAACTATCAAGTTTCCTCCAAATGACACAATAGTTACAAACATAGGCATGTTAACATGGTCAGAGGTCTTTTGACTTCAGCTTGAATAAGTCTGTGCATTAAAGCACAATGGCTTGAAATCCATTAAACTCCTGGGAGCCAGGAGCTGCTTAAATCACATGACCCAAAGATTCCAAAATTAATAAAATCCAGATGTATAGGGCATCCAGATGACCTCAGAACACCTGGTCATGTTTTAGATGTGAACACTTTAAGCGCCCATTAGGTCATCTGACAAACACCAATAGGGGGAATCTGTTCCATATAAAGCCGGCTCGTGTCCCGGTGCTTTTGGAGTATCTCAGACACGTGGGACACCAGGTCACTGAACACCAGTGGTGTGAAAAGGTGGAAAGAGAGGTGAACCAGAATGGACGGGGTGGCAGTATTTCCTCAGTGAAGGAAAACCACTCAACTAAATGCTGAAGCTGCAAAAAAATAAAAGCCCAAAGGAAAAAGAAAAAAAGAATAACAAAAAAGGGCTTGTTCATTGAAGCATTTAATAGCCATTCTCCCTGAGCTCAGTGAGGACGACCCCCCGATTGAGGATACAAACAGATGAGGGGGGGGCACAGGTTTTACCACCGGGTGGAGAATAGTGTTTCAGAGACCATCAAAGTCCTGCTTAAAAACAAAATGAAGAACTGTTCAGAAGATGTTTGCTGAAACAGTTGCTTCCATTACAGGCAGACCATTAATTTCAAATCCTCTGCCTAAGTGTTTTAAAGGGGACAGTTTATACATCTTTACCACTGCATCACAGGATCACCCGAGAGAGCCATTCTAACATTGCATACAACTAAACACCCCATGCTTGGACCTCTTTATGATTAACTGTTTCAAATCACGTTGATTTCATCCTTGTGGTCTCCTCTTGGGATGAAGAGGAAGGCACTGGCACAAAGAGGCAGCCTGGTGCGGAGGAGCATCTTACACCTTCACTTCAAGCCATGGCTCTTTCCCTTAGGGTTAACATTTCCCAACACATTCATTATTTTCTGATTGTCAAGCAAAACTGATTTTCAAATGTCTCTAAAGAGAGTTACATATTTATCATTGATTGCAATATCCTTATTCCACTGTTTCATTATGATACATACAGACAAACACTTCTGTCAGCTAGGAAAACAGACTGGACAAATTAATAAGGTTTTTTGGCCAGCTACAATGGGCTATATTGAGTTTGTTTGGCCTAAACTGAGTTTTTTTCCCCAAATTTTTGTTAGATTATTATTTTCCTCCCAACCAAAAAACATAAAGTCACTCTCCATCTGCAAGGTGCTGTCTGTGCATCCCTCCCAAACACTGGCAACTATCGAAGAGTCACCTGCTCTCTCTAATCAAACCTATGCTGCCATTCACAGCAAATGAACGACTCCGAGGTTTGTTTCAGCAGCTGGGCTTTTCTCCCAGGTTGGGCGGCAGCTCTTTTCTGCAGGCTTTTATCAGAACCAGGGTGTCAAAGCTAGCTCCCAGAAGCACTGTTAAAAGCTGACGATTCATCAGCAGCTGCAAGCATCAACCAGACAAATATCACTGAACATTAGGCTGAATTATTGAAATGAGAGACTCAGCATGTCTGCAAAATGAAAAATGTATAATGTGGTGCAGTAAACAAAAATGAATAAACAAGCCTGTTCCCTAGCAATTAATGATGCAGCGGCATGTCCTGCCACACCGAGTATCTCTGAAAGGTCAATCAATCCGGCTATGGAGTGCTTCTGTGTTCAGAATGCCCTCAGTACACATTCTCGGTCAGATTGCAAATGCTGGGAACTGCTGAAAATCACCAAATGCACCAGAACTGACAACAACCCATTTTTCTGTTTCTTACCTGAGCTTTGATCAAGGGACAGTTTGAAGCCACAGTAGTTCCCAGGCTTCTTTTGTTGTTCTGTGCTTAGTTACCTGGCCGTCGCAGCTCACAATCAAAACTCAATAACGATTCTATTAAGAAGCTTTTAGTCAATATTCCACATGCTGGTATAGAGACTAAAATCACTTCATACAGTGACCTGAGTGAAGTTCCCATTAAGAACTGCTGACAAACTAGAAAGTAAATAATTACTGATCCCAGAATGTAAAAATGTTCTGGAGCACAAAGAAGTACTAACAGGTTCTGCAATGCAAAGACGTGTTTGCTGATTCTTTTTGTGGATTATTCCAAAAGTACTAGAATCCAATTTTTTTTTTATCCCAGCTCTCAGACATCATCATAAGCTGGAATAAAAAAAAACAGAGTAAGTCTTATTCTCCTTCTAAAGCCCACCCCCGTTCCTCTCCGTGTGTCATTATGTCAATGACACCCATGCCCCACCAATGGAGCCACAAGACAACCCAAGGATTCATGAGGCTGTACCCTGAGCAAGGCTGGTATTCACTGTACCTTTTAGACAAGATCCGTACCAAGGCAAACAGCCCACTTCTCACACAATTAACCAAACACAAAAACCCAGTGAGCGTCTGGCTCTGAGTCCACACAGCTTCATGCAATTAGCTGAATTATGCATTTAGCCCACATGCATTTAAGCTGAATTACACAACCAAAGAACATAATAATTGTCAAAAACACTACCAGCTGCATGTTATACAATTGCCTGAGCAATTATCTGATATGCAAATACCCATAGCCTAAACCCATGAATGCATTTAAAACATAAATTGCACAGTGCGCTGTTCAAGGAACATGTTAAGCAGTTCAGGTTAACTACCTTAGGAGTAATAGCTGGGCACTTCATGGACCTTCAACCTTATCATTTTGGTCAGACGTCATGTTCTATAATCACTAAACTACCTACTGCCTTTTTTTGCATACAGATATGTAAATATTTATGTTTCAGCAAATAGTAAATAAAAAAGTAAATAATATAGTTTAGGATATAGTATCTACCAGCATATTGTACGTGCAACTGAAACAAGAATGAACACTAAACACCAAAAAAATGTATGACCGAGATGATTGGTGTGACCGAAAGTCTTCATTAAGGGATCATTCCCACACTGCCTTGGATGAAAATCTTCAGATTATCAAGAAAATTTCAGGACCGGAGGAACCTATCCTAGATCCAATCCGATGCTAGTTGAAGTTGCCCTTAAGAAAACAAGGTTTCTCAGGGTCATTGTAGGTCCACCACCATAGACAGTGGCAATGACCTCATAAGCCACCCCGTCCATCATATTGTGAAGGAAGCACAGCGGTCCGACAAACTAGCTCACACTCTGCTGCCAATTTATCCATCTTGATTGGGTAATGCTGATGAGATCAACTGTGACAAGGTGCCTTTCAGGACAACCCCCATTTCCGCTGACAAGTCATGCATAGCCTTGTCCCCTCAGCCTGCTGTGACCTCTCACAATTACAGAGGTGGCAGCAGTCTATCTAGAAGGGGAAAAAATGACAATGTAGAATGCATTCCTCACTATTTGCAGGTATAAAGCAACAAACTGCTAAAATAGATTCAAACAGCACTTTGGGTGAAGCATGTGATTTAATGGAGGAATGAGTTTGATGATGCTGACCAGGAGGCTTTTTAAGGGTGGGGGGTTGATTTCCTAAACAGGTTCAGCTCCTTGACCTTCAGGAATTCAGTGCCTGAACTGAGAAAGCCCTGCCCTATGGGAAACATGCTCACAGTCAATATCAAATGAGTCGACACATGACACATGACAAAGGGTAGCTGGTTTTCTGGATGGGGAGCCACAGTGGAAAAAGCAGATCTGAATGAAAGAACCTTCAACTACTCATTCAGACACAAGGATCCGTCTTCACCCGACTTGACTAAACAGTCTCTGGAGCTGAATAATGAACACTTCATCGATCTGTCTGCAGCATTGCCCCTGGAGTTGCTTTCCACTTCAGAGAATATCGGGCATCCACAGTGGCGCTACAGTGCTACATCCATTATGTGCCACATGGAATGATGAGGAAGCCATAAATGTCCAGGTCATATAAACACATCTAGGATGGGTATGGAGGAGGACTAAAGCAGACGCAGAACTCAGCCATTCCGGCAGGGGGTTAAAGGCAGGAAATAATCTCATACACGCTTCCTAGTCAGCAGGGTCAGGCAGCTGCCACGTTCATGGAGGAAGGAGAATTTGGAACAGGATACAGTGAAAAGGTTTTTTTAAAGATCGGAGATTCAGTCCCGAGGCCTTTTTGGCCCCCTCCTCCACGCAGCCCTCAGTTGTACAAGACGGACCATTCATTAAGTGCCGCGCACCTGTTGACACAGGAGGACGGCCTTCTCCCTGGATGCGGAGTGATGTTTGGAGAGGGTCAGGGGGTCTGGCTTTCAAACCAATGAGGTTTGGCACACGGCCGCAGTAGCAGTTCCAAACCAGTCAGAACCAAAACAAAAGCAGCTATGAGTTGGCTGCATGATGGACAGGACTTTAATAGTCAATACTGCACACACTGGGGTATGGTTTTAATAGAAAAGCCCGACAGTGTCTAATTCCTTAGAAGTACATTCTTGGGGAAGAACGGCCACACACCTCACTCTACAGTTGGAATCCACCAGGACTTCCACAAGGAACATGCCGTGACTGGCATTGTGTCAACAGGAAGGGGAGTGTCCAAGTCATCCAGGGAGTCTTGGATAAATCCTGCACACCAACGTCAGAACTAGATGCTGGGCACCTGCCAACCACTGACTGCCCACAGTGAGAGATGCGTCAGTCCTTCCACTTATGTTGCCCTCCCGCGCCGGCATGTGACCCACAGAGTGACGGACGGCCATGGGCTCTCTGCCTGCAAAGCATTTTGGGAACAGACACGACAGACAGTCCTGGCTTAAGAGAAAGCCAAAGATGAGTAAACTTGTCCAAAAATAACTATGCTAATGGGCTTTTCTAAACCACCTCTCCCACGTTAGCATAGAAGTCATGGTTATGGTGAAAGTCTGGCTTTACGAGGACTCTAATTAGCTAATTAAAAGGGAAATGTGGCCACACGCAGTGAAACCTACTTCTGTGTGACAGCGAAAACTCCAACCTCAAACTCCAAACTCCTTTTGGCTCCAAAACCTAGGACTGCTGCACTTCCAGGAATTTTCTCTGGAGTCCGGCTTACGTCAAGCAAAGGGCACGACTCAGAATCCGTTCACCTTCAAAAACCGAAGCCCTGTCTGTTCCCCTCTCTGTAGGGATACGGAAGGCTGTGAGTCATAATTACAAAATTCAACCAGGTGAATGTGAAAGGCGCCAAGACATAGACAGCCAGCTTTATACATGCTTGACGGGTCCAGTGGTGCTACCATTTTAATGTGTAGCGCATGTTGTTAAATCTGAATTGGGAAGAAATTCCTAGATCACCCAGCAACCCCTATCACACTGGTGTGACAGGAGAACACACTGGATTCAGGCAAATGGTTTTACTGAAGTTGAATTGGACTGGAGACCAGTTTCAATCATGCAACTGTTCTGCTGGAGATGGGAACCCTGAGTCAGGGTTCCCATCTCCAAGAACAGTGGCAGCAGAACGGGGCCAGGATTTTGCCAACGGGCAAGGCAGACCTAGGGGGTGGAGGGAGCCTTGCCGCATTGCATGGTGTGTGTTGGGAGTGCGATGGTAAAATGGTCTGAAAAGCTTCCCAAGGTAAACTGCTGAGCTGCATATCAGGCTCCCAGACAGGCCGCTTGGTTAGTCTAAGTGTACCTTAACCACCTGGAGCAACTCTGTGGGGCAAATGGACTCCTCGCAGTCCCCTGTGGCAGCTGTGGGAAGTGCAGGCATTCCAATATCAAAGGGACAACCCGTAACACGCTTCCAAAACACACTGTCTTTACCACTAGTCAGTGGACAAGACCCATGCTATTGTTTCTCTGCCCAATGAGCCAAACCTCAAGTGACCTACTTTCTCCACGCAAAAAGCACGTAGCTGGAAGGGAAAGTAAGAGCCTATCACAGACACCTGACAAAACGTGCATGTCTGTTCACACGATTGCCTGAGAAATATTTTTAGTGACTTAGTCTAAAACCACAATGAAGAATATACTGAATTTGAGATACAGAGAAAGAAAGAAAACAGCTACCATGAAATATATTTAAACAAAAATGTTCATGTTTATTTTAAAAAATTCTACTTGGATATCTTGGATGCCCAAATATCTTGGATAGCTAAATGAAAAATACAAACTTTATCTAATACTCAAGATAATATTTGTGTGGTAACTTGTTATTGTTTCGAATTACTTTGTGGTCAAAATTGGAGTATTATGCTACTTCATTCACATACCTGACTATTAAGTGCTAACCAAACAGTTAACTTGTACAGAACACGGTGGCAAAAACAGTGCTGACCTTTACATTTCTTAAAAAAAAGGTGACCATTGCAGATTGGATCAGATAAGGTCATCAGGTGTAATAAAGACATGAAAAATGTGCACATGCAGTGACGATTTCAGATGCTCCATTAGAAGATCTGAGATTGTTCTGGATAAATCTTCTGGAACAAAACCTTCCATCCTTGCAAATTCCAGTAGAGAATCCAGAACAAAGTCACAGTGACTGTGGAGGTATCCCAGTAAAGCATGGATTATTATTATTATACACAGGACACATAGCAGCAGACACCATTGACAAGATGCCAGTTGTACTCACACTATCACATACTTGGGACGATTTAAAGTAAACAAAATTCACATTTCTACTTCTGGGAATAAACTACCCACAAGTACCCAGAGGAAACACACACATCAAACATACAAAGTACACACACATGGGTTACTGACAGCTGTGCAAAATCATCCAAATATGTAATCAGTATAGAATAACTTAGACTAACTTTGAATGAGCTCAGTCAATGGCCCACTGCAGTGAAGCCGGTGCTGTAAAACAACAAGGACCTTTTAATGACAATGAAACATCATCGGCCAGGGAGCCGATCGGAGCAGAGTGAGTGACTCGTGTAGATGGCACAAAAAGAAGCTAAGAAAGGGCCAGGATTAACCAATCACAAACCTCCTTGGTGCAGCCTTTTGAAAAGTTGGGGCTTGCGGTTGCAAAGCAATAACAGGAGTTTGCTTTAAAACATTTTTAAAATTTGATACGATGAACTTAGCAGCAGTCGGACGTCCACCTCTCTGCCGACGACAAGGACACCTTGGAACATTCTCCGATCCCGCCCTACGGTGCACCGGCAAATGCCGTCATATTAAAGAATACATCAGCTGGACCTAAACTGTGATAGAAAATTATCATCTCTGTTTGACTTCACCATATTCACCATGTCCCCCATTGTCATCCATAATATTCCACCTGAAGTGGAGCTGGTCACTGCAACTTCAAGAAGTAAAAATTAAAAACCGAAGAAGTAATATATTAATTTAAGTTAACCTAGAAGGAACAAGGTTAGGACCAGATGCTGTTCCAGCTGTACTGCTTGTAGTTTCACACACTTGTCACTAGAGGGCTTGTATTCGATAAAAGGCAAGTCCGTAAACAACTCAGGGTAAGTCATATTTTGCAGTTAATTTGTTGTTATTATTAGTATTATTAATAGCAATAGTAATGTTGTTGTTAAGTGCTGCTACTACTCGTCCTACCATTATTGTTTTCTTATTAAATTGTCAAAATGTAAACATTCATTTTATTATTCTTATTTAGGACTACATGTATACAAATATAAAAGAAAATGAACATTGTGCCACCGCGTGCAGGAAAATAAGTTTATTTCCTTTCGCTGTTGCATCGCATTATGCTAAACGTGTGCAACTACAAATAAAATTTAAGGTAGAAAATACAGAATTATATATAGGCTATATATCAAATATATATGCA
>JAODKE010000001.1:2084710-2095674 GCA_026779605.1 Mormyrus hasselquistii
TGGGCCACGTGAAAGTGGGCAAGATTGCAGCTGATCCCTAGGTGATGACTGACATGTGACTGGCATGTGACTGGCATTCCTCTGCCTCCCACAGTGGTCTGGCAGCAGTTATGAATCCCCCACTTTATTTAGCAGGGATTTTGCTTTGTTGTAAAAAGTCTCTGTGTCATTCCGGATGACGGATTGTCATTCTCGTCACACATTAACAACCCATCCAGGTGCTGCAGATACCTGCTCAACAACATTAGAAGGATTCATCCCTTTCTCACGACAGACGCTATTCAGTTACACATCCAATCCCTGGTCATCGCCATGTTGGACTACTGCAACTCCATTATGGCTGGTCGTTCACTGAAGGCAACAAGGTCACTTCAGCTGATCCAGATTGCAGCTGCAAGACTCATCTTTAATGTCTCTAGATTCTAGATTCTTCTTCGAAACCTGCACTGGCTCCCTTTGGCTGCTTGAATCAGGTTCAAATCCCTAACACTTGCCGTTAAGGCCAAGACTGGATCAGCTCCTCCTTACTTGGCCACACTGATGAAGAATTGTGCCACTTCTCATCCTCTCAGAGCATCAAGCACTGCTTGTCTCGAACCACCGACACTTAAAAAAGGACGACATGCATCAAGACGTTTTGCAATGTTGGCTCCTCAGCGGTGGAACAAACTTCCTCTTTCCATAAGAACGGCCGAGTCCTTCCTGTCTTCAAGCGTCATCTGAAGACACACCTCTTCCAGGAGTACCTAGGGGACTGATACCCCCTTACTGTTCACTCTCTCTATTTAAAAAAATAAATCCCACTAACCAGTGCACTGCTTTTTCCTAACAAGGTTTTTTTTTAATATAAAACGTAGTTAGCATTAGCTTGATCTTGATTTTTAGGTCTAGCTTACAGATCGAAGAACAGTCATGGACAACAAAGCACTGCTTGCAAATCGCTCTGGAAAGGAGCATCTGCTAAACACTGTAAATGTAAATGTAGATGTTCTGCATGTTCTCGTTTTTGTGTAGGTTTCCTCTGGATTCTCTGGGTTTTGATCCTATATTCCATAAAACATAAAGCATTAGGTGTATTGCTGTCTCCAAGCTACCTTTCTGTGAGTGCATGTCAGCAGTTGGATGAAAAGGGAGGTGTGTTATATAAGGTGTACGGCATCAGTGGAAAGGCAAGAAAACTGAGTCTGGGCATGCCCTGGGAGAACAAGGTGTAGTACAAGAGCACAATAAAGTAATGTGTACCTGATGTGTAGAGCTGACCCCCCCCCCCCCCAAAAAAAAACAAAAACAAAAAACTAATTCTATTGTGTGCCAGTTGACATGTCGGGTCATTGCTCAAACAAGCACATGTAATTAGTAATACAACAAATCCATCCATCCATCAGTTTCCCCCAAGTATAAGGAACTTACTGTGTTATTTACTGTGTTATTTACTGTGTTATTGTGTGTGTCAAGGCTCAACATTTTTTAAAACACATGGCAATTGTTTTGATGTGCAATGCGAAACCAGAGTGCAAATGATGGATATTAATCAGACTGGCACCTCTCGCTCTCCCCATTCATCCCCAGGGGGAGCGTTCTACCTGACCCGTGACACTCTCAGTCATGCAGGAATGTCTGGCGACTCCCTTCTTTGCGCCACGGTCAGCACGTTTTGCTAAAGCTTTTGCACGGAGCCACATCAATCATGCATCCACTGCGCCGAAGGGTCAGTCACATGACCGGCCCTTTTTCCTGAGCAGCTTCTAGACGAGGTCAAGAAGATGGAAACTGCAGGCTTTATTTTAATTAGCCGCTGCTGTAACTACCAGCAGCAGGATGCATATTGCTATTGTTAGAGTTGTTTGTTTGACACTTTTACCCAAACAGCTTAAACTGTTTACATTTTTTGCCACTGATACAAAAAAATAATTTATTGTAGCATTGCAAGTCCCCTCCTGGGACTGAATCTAGGAAGCTTTTAATGTAAAAAGTTAAAATTATTAGCCATCATGTTCCTTGCTGCCCATTCTTAAAGGACAGGTCAGGCCGTGAGCTTTATCGAGTCTGCTCTGTCTGATAACGCTAACAGCTTTGAGACACGAATTTCATTTCAGGGAGGTGTTGCTGGTGCTGTACTGTGAGGGCCTGCTGAGGAACTTCACCTGAGCGGAGAATGCAGAAGGTGATGGGGAAAAGGAGAAAGTGAAAAGAAAGGAAGGGAAGAGATTATGTCTGATAGACAGACGTGTGTGACCTTCTCTACATGAAAAATGAGGAAGAGTGTTTGCAGCAGAGACCTGCCACTCTTGAGCACTCTGCAGCTCTCAGCCAGAAGAACAATGCTCCAGTGTGACCCACAGAATGGGCCCAGTTCTGGCGTGCTTTCGCTCCTGGGCCCCTGGAACATGTCATGCCTGTGGTGGTTCATGTTGTACCTTCCTGTAACTAACTTCAGGCTCTCAGAATTCAAGTCAGGTCACCTCAGGAGCTTCACAGGCCAAAGTGATTCATGGAAGGACGTCCGAAACATCCCATGTTCTCAGACCAGAGCGACTCTCCACATTGCAGCAATTCTGAATCCTATAAATGCATAAATATCGGCCAGCGATTCCTACCCGTGATCAGATTGAACACTCATTACTTACCAGGTTAAATGCACACATCTGAACTGTGGGTGAACCCAACCACAGCAACTGAAAATAATGTTGAAACACGCTGCCTTTTTATAGGCAGAAATGTGATACAGAGCCAGGTAATAGTGTGTAGCTGAGAGGTCATGGGGTCACACACTGGGTGGTTCACAGCTGTTAGCCTCCAGGAAGATTTATCTGAAACACTGTATTTGAAATCCAGATGTATAAACGCACTAAGGAACATTTACCAGAAAGATGTTGTAAAGTCTCCGGGATGTATATCAACAGAGGCAGTAAATTCATTCACACTTGAATGTTGGGAAAATCCTGGCCAAATTTCAAGGGGAATTTTGCATAAATCATGAGCCAAGGAAGCGCCCAGAAATGGGTCGTGATCGCAGAACATGTGGGCGGTTAGCAGAGGTACCTGGCTGCTAGAATTGCTGCCAGGCCACAGACAAGTCTTGCTGCACGGCATGTAACCAATTAGGATGGAGCACATAGTCAACTTGCTCAGCTGCCGCTGGACAACTCAGTACCCAGTGCACAACAAATCAGACGCTGTTTAAGATTGACACAGTCTGTTGAGTGTGACTCAAGGGAATTGGACTTCTGTGCCTTGTTACCTTGAATAGGTATCTGCCACACCTTTCCTGTTCTCTTTATTGGCAGTGAATTACCACTGAACTGTTTAACAAAGCTTTGACAGCAAGCAGAAGTGGCCAATGAAGAAGATCATTAAACATAATTAATATTATACAATGTCTGAAGTCAGTGTGGCAGGGACAGAACAATGTAGGGGTGAAACGAACCAAGAAATCTACAGAAAGAGTGTTAACTGTTTACTAATCTTGTATAAGCCACAAGCACATCTGTAGTGATGTTAAAAATCACATTAAATCTGCAGGATCCTATTATACCACCAGGTGCTCTCTAATAAACTGTCAACAGTTTTAATCACATTTCTTCACGGATCAACCATGGCAAAGAAGCAGGGGTGTTGACTGCTTTTCTGGTCAAAGTCACACTGTTGTTGTAGCAGCCCAGTGGGTCACCCATGATTTTCCAGCAAGTTGTTGGTGTTACGTAGCTTTGCAGCTGACTGCAGCTATGACTAAAACGGCAATGACTAGTTCAGAATATCATAACTTCTTTGAAAGCTATTATTTAAAGGAAAATCTGAGTTTCTTAAGTCACTATGTGTGTGATAACTGTTCCAAATTAAATGAAAAACTTTTGAAATCAGGCAGTAAATGCATGCTCCCTTCATTCTGAATGAGAAGCAGCAGTGTGCTGGTCTAGCTGACCGATCTCTGATATTACTTGCTGTTGATAATTGGGTTGTTGTTTCATGAAAAACAACATTTCATAACGTGACCATTTTCAGATATAAACTAGTAACACACTAGTTACCTCCAGGGTGATCATAAAGGAATAAACATGGATTTGAACTTGAAGCTACTTGGTTTAACACGATACTTACTCTTTAACATGATTACCAACGGTTTTGGAATGAAATGCTTTTACTTTTTCCCTTTGGGGGAATTTCCTCTGGAACCTCCTTTGTACTATGTACCATGTCTCAGTATGCTGGCCGCTTCAACGCAATTGGTCCATATTTGCTTAAGGGATGCCAGGAACGACGTCCAGCATCCATCCACCAGACACGGGTGCAGCGTGGAGTACAAAAGTCAGCTCTGAGAGTTGAGGGGAAGGCGGCTCGGCAGGCAGCAGGCCTGACGGCACACCTTCATATTCACCGCTCGCTCTGCACATTTGCAGAAACACTGGGGATGCTGTTAGAGGTGCAGGCCAGCAGGGGGTGCACTGCACAGGACCATGCCCCACAGGATGGGGCAACCCAGAGGCTGCAGGACAGCATGACCCAGGGAAGGAGCATCGGTCAAGTCACCTGCATGGTGCCACGACAATGGCAAATCTACAGGGCACCAAAACACAAGGTGAAAAACATAAACCTGTAAGTTTTAACATTTGACATGTGAACATGTGAACATGAAATTCACGAGCTCCGGAAAGAACCGTCTGCACATTTATCATAATATTGCACTCAAACTTTCTTTTTTCAGTCTCAAAAGCTCTTTTCCTTCTCCATTTTATAGGTGTCTTTGCGTGCCAAGCAGATTACCTTCAGCTGCTCCCTGTGCTTGAGTTTTGAGACAAGGGCAGTTTTGACAGTTTGGGGAGGGCTCTTGGTTTAGTGATTGACTGCACACTACAAAAACCTTCTACAAAAAGCAAAGATGACAGACAGAGAGGAATGTAGAGGGGAAGGTTAAAACAAACTATGGTTTATTTACTCTATAGTAATGATAGTGAAGCTTTAGCTGTGTTTTATGGGCACTCGCTCACTGATTCTGATGTTCATGGTTTTGGTGGAACCAGGCAAGTGGGCAAAAGGAATCAATGGTAGATAAACATGGAAATGAACAGGGGCCTTCAGCTGAAATAGCTTCTGTTTTGATGGAAATTTGCGGCGTTTGCAAACCCTCCCTAAGCAGCACATGACCGGAATCGGTCCGTTATGTAAATGAACTGGTCAGGCAATGGAACTCCTCAGCCAGGAAGCCGGGACCTAACCTAGTGTTGTACCAGTTTTCTGGGTTCAGGACCAGTTCTGAGTCATGTCTCCATCACTAAAACTTTAAAGTCCTCCACATTCCCTAAGAGATCACGACTTCAGAGTCTGAACATTCAGGCTGGTTTTGGTTTCATCTCAAGACTCCAACAGCAATATTCTCTCTCTCTCTCTCTCTCTCTCTCTCTCTCTTTCTCTCTCCTTCTCTCTCTCTCTTTCTTTCTCACTCATTCCCTCTCTCCTTTTTGTTTCTCTTTCAGTCCAAAATATGGACGTGTGTATGGTGCCGTAGAACATTCCGGAGCTGGCTCCGCCACTGTCAGGTCACCAATAGCCGTAGCTGGAACATCCCAGTTGGCGGCTGGGAACAAAGAGGGCATTAACAGCACTGTAATATTTACATCAATTCCCGGCTTCGGGTTTCATTATATTTTTTCATTATTCATGCATGTAAATGTGAGCAATGCCGCATCACAGCACGATAGTGGATCTGGTCCCCCTCCCATTAGGGCTTTTTATACATTCCTCAAAATCAACCGTGGCTCCCTCCAAAGAAAAAAAAAACATTATTACATCCAACATCATTACAAGACGCTTTACATGGGTGTGTTGTGGTAAAGGACAATATCATATATACAGAGTAATACAGAAACAGGATAAGGGTGGAGCAAAAAATGAAAGAAAGAAAGAAAGAAAGAAAGAAAGAAAGAAAGAAAGAAAGAAAGAAAGAAAGAAAGAAACCCAGATGACAACGTAGGACAGGAACCGAAAAAACCTTGTCAACTATGGTCAACTGCCCCCCCCGTCTCTATAAGGAACATATCTCCCCCCAAAAAACAATCATTGTGCAACTAATTTCTAAAGATTTTTTTAGTCCTATAGAGTAAATTACAAGATGAAACTTGGATAAAAATAGGACAAGCCCCAAGTCGCTCACTCATCCAACGCACCTCACAGGTCCTGGGCCCGGAAAACCCCCCAGGTACAATGAAACATTTCCCCCGGCTGACCTTCACTTCCCTTCTGACGGACTTTTATTTAACAATTGTTTGGGATAAAGGCTTTTAGGCCGAATGCTGTCCCTCCGAGTTGCCACCACAGAGAACAGCACTGCCTTGGCTGACGGTTGCTAAGGCGTGGGGGGGGGGGGGATGGGGGGCAGAGCCCCGGGACTCCAGCCCACGTCAGGAGCTCATTAATAAGCCCCATCTCACTGCTAACTCAATAGCATTTCACGGGAAACACCTACAGTAAGGATATTTTAAACAATGACTTTTAAGGCAAGAACAAGAAAAAAAAACTCTGGCAGTATAAAGATGGCCTCTCTCTTTTTGCTCTTCATCCCTGAGTAGCTTGAAAATATTTCATTGAGTGCAGGACAGTGTGCAGACTGCAGTCCATACAAAGACAGTCTGCAGACTACAGTCCATACAAAAAGCTTTATTTAGTCTCTGCAAAAGCTGCCTGGCGTCACTTAATACAGGAAAAAGAATTGCTTAAGTAAACCGACAATACCTTAAAACTCACACTTGCCATTTCCTCAAGCCCAGTAACTGTAAAATAAACATTTGATTAACCTTTCACAGTGCGGGGATGTTAAGTAGCCCATACCTAGAACATCGCGGAGCACGACAAACCGCCAGCATGACTCATTTCATATACAGAGACGATTAGCTCACTGCTTACGGCCAATCTGCCTTACAGTGGGAGATCCAAAGGATACCGCTTTGTTTTCAGACTATTCTTACTAATACTGTGTATTCTTTCTCCCCCTGTACATATCTGAATAACTGCACAGGCGGCCCACAACTGCACAGGCAGTGCACAGGCGGCCCACAACTGCACAGGCGGCCCACAACTGCACAGGCAGTGCACAGGCGGCCCACAACTGCACAGGCAGTGCACAGGCGGCCCACAACTGCACAGGCGGCCCACAACTGCACAGGCAGTGCACAGGCGGCCCACAACTGCACAGGCGGCCCACAACTTACGTAAGAAGATTTCCAGGAATCCTGACTTACGGGAATGCTAAGGCAAAAAGGTGACCTGCACCGATAAGTAAATTTACAGTGAAAATAGAGTATTTGTTAATTTAACTTTATTGTGTATTACTAGTATATTTTTGGCTTTTGTGTTTTTCCCCCATAAATTGTCTTGAATGGTAAATCTGACTTAAATTTTGACTTAAATAAGGGATTACTTACGTCAGTGGAGAGCTGCCTTTATATATTACAAGTACAGAGACATTTCAAATCCCAAGATCACGCTTTGCTTCCGCCTGCTCTATGGAATCGCTCCACGCGCTATTTATGCCCAGTAAGTCAGGTCCGTCAGGACACCACGAGGCCAAAGTCAAGATGACCACATTCCTTAATTACATGGCAAATGGACAACTACTGTAACTCTGAGCAGCTTCACTGGGGACCGTCTGCTTTTGTTTTGCACATTTCCTCCATGTTACACATCACTTGTTTTTATAGACCCCCCCGGAGATCCCAGAGTAGGGTGCTTTTCTATATAATGGTAAAATACCCGCCCACCCTTCCCATTAGCTGAAATGTCACCTGTGCCTGGATGACTTCCGAAGCTACTGGCCTTTCCTCTCCTTCTTCCTGTCTTCTGTGAGCGTGAGCCCAGCTACCAATTTGTCGATGGGCAACACTGCCGGCATTCTGCTACACAGGAAACGTCGTGTTCCTGATATGTCAGAATGGGCCTGATTAGCAGGAAAACCTGCATAGACTTTCCACACAGAAGGTGATCAGCAACAAGGACCCTAACAGTCCTGCACTCCACAGCCATTAGCATTTCTCAGGCTTTCACAGGGCTAATCAGTTCAGACGCTCTCTGGTGAACAAAGGGCCTGGATTGCCGGAACCTCTGGTGTCACATTAGGACGAAAGCAAAACAAGGCGAAGCGTGTTCACATGACGTCACCCGGTGCTGTGATGTTCTCCAAGTACTTCTCAGTTGTTTCTAATAATTAAAATCAGCTGCAGAAGTGTAAACGGGTGCTTCGGGTTACACTCCAGAGCAACATTTTAGCAAAGTCAAATAACAAGCATAATAAGTAAGCTACTATTAAATATCCAAGTTGAGAGAGGAAAGCATTCCTATGATCACGCAGATCAAACTGCAGGTAAGATCATACAGAAAATGAGGACGGCTTCTGCCTCATGATTTTTCGGGGCTCATTAATTAGTAGAGAATCCAGTGTCCTGTGATTGGCCAGCGAGTGAGAGAGAGCCTATCTGCTTTCTGCTCCTCTTTTCCGTTACTCTCCTTCCCTTTTAATAGCAAGCAAAGTGGATTTTTTTAGATCATGTCAACATTTACATATCGCTATGGAAATGGCACTGAAGACCCAATCATCACTCCAGCTCTGTTCAAGAGCCCCCCGATTGTTCACAATGATGCACAAGTGCCTGACAATCAACAGTGTTTTTCATAAGAAGCCTGTAACCTATTTCATTTGGTGACAGAAGTTGTCCAAACGTCTGCAAACACTTCAAATACTACATTTATATAATTCCTTGGTAAGACCCCACCTAGAATATTGTGTGCAGGTTTGGTCACCATACCTTAAGAGGGACAATACTGCCTTAGAAAAGGTGCAACGTAGGGCTACAAGAATGATTCCTGGTCTTAGAGGGATGTCTTATGAGGAGAGGTTAGCTGAGCTGAATCTGTTTAGCCTTGTATCCTAGTATGGAGTAGTCTTCCTGTTAGTGTAGCAGAAGCTAAAACCCTGGGTTCCTTCAAATCAGAGCTAGATAAGATTTTAACAACTCTGAGCTATTAGTTAAGTTCTCCCCAAACGAGCTTGTCTCCTTTGTAAATTTCTTATGTTCTTATGTTCTAAATGACCCTGATGCTACACAGAGCATAATAAACAAATGGGCACTACACACATCAAAGAGAAAATCCCACAATTACAGGAGCATCCAGCAGCTTGGGACACTGCACACTTCAATGTGTTCATTCCCAAACTATGGCAAACTGCTTTTTGTAATCCCAAGAAAAAAAAGAGTTTTTTATTTTCTCCAGTGCACTGACATGTAATCCATAAGATCTGTGATGTCGGAGAGTAAGAAATACTTATGTCATCAAACCTGGTCCAACAAAACAGTCGAATCATTGTCCATTAAACTGCCTACTGATAATTACTGTTTGTCACATAGCAAAACTGCTAAGAAAACAGAAACACAAAATTAGATTGAAACATATATCAGACTTAAAAATGTTGGTTAATCTGTCATAAAAGAGGTATGGAGCTTATCTGTGAGTTTACAGATCAAACCAAAGGTGGAGAGCACAGGCCACTTTCGGCTTTGTTGCTGTGTGCACAGGAAAGCACAGCCAACATGGCCAAACTGCACATGGACACCAACGACATTTAAAGCCGATCTGAGGACAGGCAACAACAGGAAGGCTGCCCCAGGGCTTTCAGCTGTGTTCATATCCCCCAGGAGAGAAACTTCTACTCCTAATTGTTTCCATAAGAAGGCTGGACTTCTTTATGCCTTACTGGAGCAGATGATTGACTATTTCCTGTTTTTTTTTCATCCTTTTTTGCCTCCATCTTAAATGACATAAAGCTGCAGGGGTGAGCAGTGCAAAGGACATCTATGTTGCTGTGACTCCCCAGGGAGGTATACAGATGACAGCAGCCACGGGGGAGGCCAGTGTGCTAAGACCCGGAGCACCATCGTTTGTATCTGTGGAGTGGTCCAGCTCACTCGGCAGAATAATCCGCCATTAACGCAGACGGGACACCTGGCAGACGTCAGGTCAGGTGTCGGTCGCAAGAATGTACATGTAGCCTCTCGTCATTTTTATGCAATTTTCATTTTTCAATAGCATGTTCTTTCCGGAATGTTCTCACAAAGACCTTACCGTAAATATCAATTTAGGCAGGAGAAGACAAACTGAAAAAAAGAATCTAGTCCCGTCAAGGTCAGGTGATGCTCCTGGATTGCTGACGCACGACACAGAGCTCAAAAGTTTATATTCAGGATCAAAAATTATTACAGCTGAATTTAATGGGCCCCCACCTGCCCAAAAAAAATGCCCCAGTGTGAGGTTCCCATTCACCTACTTCAGTGATACTAATCTACTGTAATCTCCAAATTTCTGATGAGAAATAATAAAACAGATTAAACGGGGAAAAAAGTTTTACTACCCTTAATTTAAAAAAAAAAAAAAAATTGACAAAAGGCACTGTCACAGACATGCACATCACAGTGTGGACCACCCCGCCTGTCACAGACATGCACATCACGGTGTGGACCACCCGGCCAAAGAGCACTTTCACAGACATGTACATCATGGTGTAGACTGCCTGGCCCAAGAGCACTGTCACAGACATGCAAATCACAGTGTGGACCACCTGGCCCAAGAGCATTGTCACAAACATGCACATCATGGTGTAGACCACCTGTCCCAAGAGCACTGTCACAAATGTACATCACGGTGTGGACCACCCAGCCAAAGAGCACTGTCACAGACATGTACATCATGGTGTGGACTGCCTGGCCCAAGAGCACTGTCACAGACATGCAAATCACAGTGTGGACCACCTGGCCCAAGAGCATTGTCACAGACATGCACATCATGGTGTAGACCACCTGGCCCAAGAGCACTGTCACAAATGTACATCACGGTGTGGACCACCCGGCCAAAGAGCACTGTCACAGACATGTACATCATGGTGTGGACTGCCTGGCCCAAGAGCACTGTCACAGACATGCAAA
>JAODKE010000001.1:2114056-2124480 GCA_026779605.1 Mormyrus hasselquistii
CACTTACAATGCACATACTTAAATTGCACTTACAATGCACGTACTTAAATTGCACTTACAATGCACGTACTTAAATTGCACTTACAATGCACGTACTTAAATTGCACTTACAATGCACAGTGAAATGTTACATTATACTTCAAAACGAGTCAGTTACATTTGGTTTAAGTATTTCTAATATTTTCTTGCAATAAAATTTTTAATTTTAAAATTTTAAATTTTTAAATTTTAAAAGAGCAGTGTATCATTTTATTCTTTTTAATCAGTGGGTGGGCTCAAACTTCTGGTGTAGTGTACATGCATAACAGATTAGTCACCATTAGTGATCTAGTTAACATCCATCTATCCTTCTCTCAAACAGGGTTCTCATTAATGAGAACTAAAACTACAAGAAAACATTTTCATAAACTGAAATGAAATAATGTAGGAAAATTTAATAAAAAAAAACACAGCTAAATAAAAACTATAAATTTAAACTGAAATAAAATAAAAACAAACATCTAACACTTTCTGCTTTTAACTTCTATTTAGCTAAAGTAATAATTTATCTTTAATGATGATCAATAACACCTGTAACATGTTTTATGAACATAAGAAATTTGCAGACGAGAGGAGGTCATTTAGCCCATCAAGCTCGTTTGGGGAGAACTTAACTAATAGCTCAGAGGCAAAGAATCTTATCTATGTCTGATTTAAAGGAACCCAGGGCTTTAGCTTGCGCTACACTAGCAGGAAGACAATTCCATACTCCAACTACACGCTGTGTAAAGAAGTGCTTCCTTAAATCTAGTTTAAAATGTTCTCCCACTTATTTCCACCTATGGCCACAAGTTCTAGTATTTAAACTAATATTGAAGTAACTATTTGGTTGAACAGCATCCAGACCTGTTAGAAGCTTACAGACCTGGATCATGTCCCCCCTTAGTCTATTTTGCTCAAGGCTGAACAAATTCAGCTCAGCTAATCTCTCCTCATAGGATATTCCTCTAAGACCAGGAATCATTCTTGTAGCCCTACGATGCACCTTTTCCAAGGCAGCTATGCCCTTTTTAAGGCTAAGCAGGCTTGCTTGGTCGAGTTCTGGCCGGTTAAATGACTTGTTAAAAGTGCTATATAAATAAAATTGAACTGAACTGAATTTTAAGGTATGGTGACCAAACATGCACACAATATTCTAGATGGGGTCTTACCAAGGAATTGTGTAATCTTAGCATTCACACAACTGTAACCCAACATCTTATTGGCCTTTTTAATTGCTTCTCCACGAAGAGTGGGACATGGAAGCATCAGCACCCGCATTGAGATCTTTCTCATAATCGGCTAAATTTATTTCAGTGGATCTCACGAAATATCTGTACTTTGTATTTCTGCTCACTGCATGGATTAAATCAAGATCCCATTGTAGCCTCTGTGCTGCTAGTTCAGGATCTGCTACATCACCCATCTTGGTATCGCCTACAAATTTAACCAGTTTACTAAATATATTGGTGTCAATGATGTAAATTAGGAATAACAGTAGTCCTAAAATTGAACCCTGTGGTACCCCACTATGAACGCTGGCTCACTGTGACATTGTGCCTCTAATAACTACTTGCTGCTTCCTGTCTGTTAACCAGTTTTCGATCCAAGCTGCCACAGTTCCTAAAATCCCTGCAGATTTGAGCTTTAGCAAGAGCCGTTTGTGGGGGACAACATCAACGGCCTTCTGGAAATCTAAGTAGATCACATCATAGGCCTTTCAGTGATCAATTTCTCTTGTAGCTTCCTCAAAGAACTCAAATAGCTTAGGGATCTACCTCACCTAAATCCATGTTGGATATCCCTCAGAATGTTATTTGAATCCAGGTAATCTACCATTTTTGCTTGGATTATAGCTTCCCTTACTTTTCCAGTTATGCAAGTTAAACTGATTATAGTTTACTGGATTACTTCTATCCCCTTTTTTGAATGGGTGTTATATCATCATGCTTCCAATCAGAAAGTACCACACCAGCAGATAAGGATTTCTGAAATAGTAAAGTTAAAGGTGCGTACACACACACAGATATGGAAACACACATAGACACACACAGACACACACACAGGTGCATGCACACAGACATAGACACAGACACACACAAACACACGGGCACACACACACACAGACGTGCAAACACACACTCACGCAATTTCGAGATCAGTTTGACTGCATGTCTTTGCACAGTGGGCAGAAATCGGAGTACTCAGAGGAGGCGCACAGCACTGGCAAAACATGCACACGGAGCAATCAAAGCCCCAACCGTGGAGGGCCGCTGAGCCATTGTTATTCTGGGAGAAAACAAATAAACTCCTCCCTCAGCATCGCGCAATCGATTGCCCTTAAAAACCAAGTCATTAGACTAAAGCATCTCATTAACCATTTAACAATCATTTGTGTATAATGTTGGAATTTAGATCTACCTCAACACCAACCCATCTGAAATACAAGATGGCCGCTCTCTATAGCGTCTGTTCATGTCTGTTTTTACATGACAGTCCTTCTGCTAGTATGAGCCGGAAAACAGTGCTGAGATATCCTTTATGGAAATACTAATGCAGTATCCCGGCACAAAAGCAGTCTAATTACCCAGGATTAGTATAATGTTTTATAATTTAAACTGGCCAGCTCAATCGAGACATAGTGCTGGCTGTAAAACCATAAAAGTCCAGTTCAGAACATGAAGGAGTATTTTCCCATAAAAACAAACTGGTTACTGGGCAGGTTATAGCTTCCGCAAAGAGAGAGCAATATGTACTCTCTGGATCATAAAAACTGCAGCTCTGTAAATCAAATCCTTTGAAGGACACGCCAATCGTGCCTTTAGATTTAATAGCTCTATTTCAGCTTCCTCTACTGATAACATTTTTTCCCCCCGAAAGTCAGCCACAACCTTTCTGGTTTGATGAAGGGGGGACAGGACATGACACCTTTAAAATTAATAAATTACAGAGCAGATCACAAGCTCCATCAATCACTATTTTGAAGGGGAAAGTTTTCGTTAGACTTTTCCACAGTATGATGGAGGCAGGTTGAAATATCAGCTTCTGGATGTTCTGTAAAATTTGATAATTGTAACTGGAACTGTCTCTGGAGAGACCCAATTATTATGAAATCCAGCATCTTCTCAAAGCCATTTAAGGTCTTCCTAAGGGACACAACTCTGGATTCATTTGACAGGACATATAACAGGAATCTGAAGTGAAGTGGCGATTCCGGGGAAGGCCATGCAGCAGAAACCAGAAAGATGGATGATGCGATAATAGGCAGGTCATAGATCCATGATGCCACCATACCCTTGATTTCTATGGTTTCATCGAATCATGAGCAGTCAGTAAAGAGAAAAGCCACATTGCCAGCTAATAATGATGAATGGAGACACTACGCCTCAAATCTGTACATTCCGTTGTAATTCCAGCGGCCACTTCTGTTTAGTTACTCCCCAGAGCAACAACAGGACAAAAGTTAAAACTCTCTATCACTGATCAAACAAATGTGCCCCTGCAGCATGTTTACACTTCTGACAGCTGAGGTTTATTACATGGTAAGTGAGGGCATCACAGCACTGTCACCCAGAGTTTGCTGGGAGTTCTCAATACTGGCAGACAGCACAGTAAGCTTTTGTTCATACAAATTACTCCCATATCAAAGTGATGGGGGAAATCACCTGGAAGGCAATTAATGGTATAATTAATTGGGCCCACTTCATGCCATCTAATTTACCCATTATATTACAAGCCAGGGTGCGGCTGTAAAACAGATCAGAGAGCAAATTAGCTGCAGGTTGTTAACCTTTAGTAGGGTGCTTCAAAGGAGTCCGTCTAAAACTTCACCTCACTGGCTTCCCATTGTATAGCTTGGCAGGTGCATATCACTACAAGAAGCATCAATCAACCGAACAGAGCACATAAGAAGTGCTACTGTTCTAAAACTGGCTAATACCACCCATACATCATCCACAGCCACTTCAGAGCTACAGGGCGAGTCCATAGACTGTCCCAGGAAACACTGGGCATGAGGTAGGGGAACAGTCCATTTCAGGGTACACAGTAACACTACAGGTAGGGGAACAGTCCATTTCAGGGTACACAGTAACACTACAGGGAGGGGAACAGTCCATTTCAGGGTACACAGTAACATTACAGGTAGGGGAACAGTCCATTTCAGTGTACACAGTAACACTACAGGTAGGGGAACAGTCCATTTCAGGGTACACAGTAACACTACAGGTAGGGAAACAGTCCATTTCAGGGTACACAGTAACACTACAGGTAGGGGAACAGTCCATTTCAGGGTACACAGTAACACTACAGGGAGGGGAACAGTCCATTTCAGGGTACACAGTAACATTACAGGTAGGGGAACAGTCCATTTCAGGGTATACAGTAACATTACAGGTAGGGGAACAGTCCATTTCAGGGTACACAGTAACATTACAGGTAGGGGAACAGTCCATTTCAGGGTATACAGTAACATTACAGGTAGGGGAACAGTCCATTTCAGGGTACACAGTAACACTACAGGGAAGGAATGTGCATGTGCATAGATACTTAAAGAGTTAGCAAAGGAATGGAACAATTTCCTTTGTGTTTATCTGTTATGTTTAGATTAAAATGTGTATTTCTATGCCTTTCATCCCTACCAGGATAAGTGGCTGGAAGATGGATCAATAGATTGATGGATGGATGGATGGATGGATGGATGGATGGATGGATGGATGGATGGGCATGATTTGTACAGTAATCGTAAACGAGTGTCACCTGGTCACCGAGAAGGGAAGCACACCTCACACAATCACCGCTAGTGTTCTATCCATTACATCACTCCTTTCAGGCTATGTTCTCCCACATGAGTCCTCTCAAATATATTCTGCTGTCTGGCCAGAAGGCAGCAAGGAGGCTGTCTGGAGATATAGACTCTGTATTGACTTCTAAAGTCGCATTTAAAAATGACTCACTGAGTTCAAAAACAACAAATCCACAAGATTAATGTAATAAATGACTGAGAATAAGTGATACGTACCACCTCTGCTTTATGCTATATACTCTTATGGGTGATTAAGAAAACACGTCCTCTCTTCTCAGTATGTTTTTCTTACGGTGAGCCTCAGCAAGACATTCTTAACACTATTTTTGCAGAGCACTGGTGTCTCCTGCTGAATGAATTTGTCCTTTAGAGGTCAATACAGTTACCTCACCATACCCTTCTTCCCTGGGTCCTCCCTAGTTTGTTTACTCATAGTTTTCTGTCAATTCAAATTTAGGAAACTAAAAATTATGTAATTTGTCATTCATATTAAATCTTATTCATACATCTGGTCAGATTGGACAGAAAGTTTATTTTGAAAGCATTTCTTTATTCACCTTTTATTGGTAAAATGTTGGCAAGTAACAGCAGTGGTTTAACGTTTCTGAATACCACATGTAATATATTATCCAGACTTAAGAGCAAAGCAATTTCTAATTTTAAGTAGAATCTTGAATCTTAAAGTGTTGAGAAAATGAATAACATGGTTATTATATAGTTTACTTAGTTTATATTACAATACATATATAAGTATAAAAAAACAGATGTGTGATATTACAAACTAATCAGCCAATCAGGTATTGTGTTACTAATGCTAGAGGCAGGCTTCTACAAAAAAAAAAAAAATCTGTAGCAAAACTTCTCATCAATCATACCCGGACATCTTACCCTAGAGTTGGTGTCACCTGGACGTACTGACTGTTTACTATATTTGGTCCTTCAAGTTACAGAAATCCATTCCAGAATTACATGAAATCAGTTCCATGACAACATCACAAGTAGTATGACAGCTCCCCACTCATACCCCACTCGGTATGAGATCCCCACTGGTTAAAAAAGGAAGAGTGCGGTGTCCCTCAAAGATCCCCACAGGGTCAGAGAAGAGAGCATGCTGTGTCCCTTCTCTGAAAGTAAACATGTTCTGGAACCTCATGGAACTCCCCAATATCATATCTGAAGCAGCCGTCGCCTGGGGCTCTTTCGCTTGATCCCGGTCGATCCCCACCTCTGCCCCCCAGGCCTGAATGCTTGAGAGTGCTTGCCCATCTATCGCTGGCTGGCTCTCTTCTTACTATTTACATCCCTCTGGTGCCTCCACAGCTGCCTGCCACTAAATTCCCTGGGGTACCATAAAAACCAGAGCCCTGCGCCAAAGCAAATCACGAAACCCAAAGCCACAAGGCAGCCTTTGACCCGTTGTTCTCTTCAGCACCAAATGGTTCCTGCTTATAATCCAACGCTGTTTTCTGGAGCACTAAGCTGAGTATGTCTCGAGTGATAAAACAGGAACAAACAGGGATACTTCTTCGGTAAAGAAGATGAAACGGCAGCAACTGACAACTAGAAATGTTGCTAAACGGTCTTGAATGTCAGAAGAGTTTCTCTCTCTACCTCAAAACGACCCAGGCTCCCAGTAATCCTACTACCAGCTGCTAGAAGTTTGCGATTCACATTTACCAATGCAGTACAGTTCCTGAACATTTGGGGCATAGTAGGGCTTTGGATTCCCTGGCAGATTCAGGGGAATTGAATATGTAAAATTATTAAATTTAGGGGGTCAGGAGGCCCAGAATTTCTTGCTATATCACTGCTAAACATACCCTGGCTTAAGTGTGATGCGAGTTCTGCCTGCAGCTGGGCAGATTTTTACACCGGGGGGTCCATGGGAGCCTGCCGGATAGCAGAGAGAATGCACTCCCTGTTCAGTGACCCAGCACCAAAAAGGTATGTGTGGGGGGGAGCTTGCAGATGTGAAGGAGGCTGGCAGTGGTACACTCACAATCTACACTCCCATTGTTATACTTGCACTGCTACACTCCCATTGCTATACTTGCATTGCTATACTCATTTATCACACTAAGGGGAGGAGGGGGGGAGAATTCAAAGGTGGCTTTTATGTGACTATTTCTTTCCTTTCATAAGCATAGGCTGGGCGATAAGACTTTAAATCGATATCACCATTAATTGAACATTTTACCTCGAATATGATGAATGATTATTGTTTTTTTGTTTGTTTTATTGCACTCATATTTCATTGACAAGGTCTGTATTGTAAAAAAGCTGGGATATTTTTTCTAATGAAAGACTAGATCTTTATTATTTTAGAATAATTGTTGGAAACACAGAGATGAACCATTTGTGGTTATTTATTGAATATTACAAACAAACATAATTTGCTAGAAATGAAAACATCTTATGAAAAAGGTCACATTTTAGTTTTACTGTAAAAAGCAGCCTCTCCTGGAGCCGACATCTTATCGTGGTGGAGGGGTTTGCGTGTTCCAATGATCCCAGGAGCTAAGTTGCCTGGGGCTTTATGCCCCTGGTAGGGTCACCCAAGGCATACAGGTCCTGGGTGAGGAACCAGACGAAGTGCGGCTCACAAGACCCTTTATGATGAGTCACAACATGGATCCACAATTTCCCTTGCCCGGACGCAAATCACCGGGCCTGCACCCTCGGCCACAGCCCAAACAAGGCACGTGGGTCCCCCCTCCAATGGGCTCACCACCTGTAGGAGGGGCCATAGGGGTCGGGTGCAGTGTGAGTTGGGCAGTGGCCGAAGGCGAGGACCTTGGAGATCCGATCCTTGGATGCAGAAGCTAGCTCTAGGGACATGGAATGTCACCTCTTTGGTGGGGAAGGAGCCTGAGCTAGTGCGCGAGGCTGGCCACTTGATATAGTCGGGCTCACCTCGACGCATAGCCTGGGCTCTGGAACCAGTCTCCTCGAAGGAGGTTGGACCCTCTTCCACTCTGGAGTTGCTCACGGGGAGAGGCGCCGAGCTGGGGTGGGCATACTTATTGTCCCCTGGCTGGGCGCCTGTGCATTGGGGTTTACCACAGTGGAGGAGAGGGTAGCTTCCATTCGCCTTCGGGTGGGGGGACAGGTCCTGACTATTGTTTGCGCTTATGTGCCAAACGGCAGTTCAGAATACCCACCCCTTTTGGAGTCCTTGGAAGGGGTGTTGGAGAGCGTTCCTCCCGGGGACTCTCTTGTTCTACTGGGGAACTTCAATGCTCACGTGGGCAATGTCAGTGAGACCTGGAGGGGCGTGATTGGGAGGAACGTCCCCCCGCCGCTCTGAACCCGAGTGGTGATCGACTTTGTGGTGGACATCGGACTTGTAGCCACATGTATTGGACACTCGGGTGAGAAGAGGGGTGGAGCTGTCAACCGATCACCACTTGGTTGGCTCTGTGGTGGTAGACCCAAGCGTATAATGCGGGTCTGCTGGGAACGTCTGGCGGAATCCCCTGTCAGAGGGAGTTTCAACTCCTACCTCCGGCAGAACTTTGCCCATGTCCGGGGGGAGGTGGGGGACATCGAGTCCGAATGAGCTATGTTCCGCGCCTCCATTGTCGAGGCGACTGACTGGAGCTGTGGCCGTAAGGTGGTCAGTGCTTGTTTCGGCGGCAATCCCCAAACCCGCTGGTGGACACCGGCGGTGAGGGATGCCGTCAAGCTGAAGAAGGAGTTCTATCAGGCCTTTTTAGCCTGTGGGACTCCGAAAGCAGCTGATGAGTACTGGCGGGCTAAGCGGAATGCGCTTTGGCGGTCACTGAGGCAAAAACTCTGGTATGGGAGGAGTTTGGCGAGGCCATGGAGAATGACTTCCGGATGGCTTCGAGGAGATTCTGGTCTACCATCCGGCGTCTCAGGGTGGGAAAGCAGTGCAGCATCAACACTGTTTATGGTGGAGATGGTGCGTTGCTGACCTCAGCTCGGGATGTTGTTAGTCGGTGGAAGGAATACTTTGAAGACCTCCTCAATCCCACCGACACGCCTTCGAATCAGGAAGCAGAGTCTGGGGACTTGGGGGTGGACTCGCCTATCTTGACAGATCATGAGTGCAAGCGGCCGAAATGAGTTTTTTCCGCAGGGTGGCTGGGCTCTCCCTTAGAGATAGGGTGAGGAGCTTGGTCATTTGGGAGAGCCAGATGAGGTGACTCGGGCATCTGCTTAGGATGCCTCCTGGATGCCTCCCAGGTGAGGTGCTCCGGGCATATCCCACTGGAAGGAGGCTCCGGGGAAAACCCAGGACACGCTGGAGGGACTATGTCTCTTAGCTGGCCTTGGAACGCCTCGGGATTCCCCCATAGGAGCTGGAGGAAGTGGCCAGGGGGAGGGAAGTCTGGGTTTCCCTGCTGAGACTGCTGCCCCCACAACCCGACCATGGATAAGCGGAAGTTAATGGATGGATGGATGGATGTAAAAAGCAGGTTACCTAAAAATGTAGAAAACACATAGTTTGCATTTCTTGCAAACAAAATAAATTGTAGTGGGAACCGCTTATAGTGATCACGTCTGTCTGGGTGAAATTGATAACTATAAACGAATGATCATTATAGCTATTTTTTTCTTTTTTCCCATTGTGTCTGGCAGATTACCATCTAACTGACATTGGCATATGTATTACATGAATATAAGGTAATAAAGCAGTCAACATCGCTATCTATTTAATTTTATTGACAAATTCAAAATACAGAACAGCTGCTTCAACCGCTTTTCAAATTACAGTACTGTACAGATGAAATTACTGAACTGTGTATAATTCAAATATGCTACAACACAGTACTGTACAGTATACATAAAATACAGCTTATAGTAGTAGTTTCGGTGTTGCAACTGGGTGCCTCGTTTTTGGCAGTATATCATAAAAGTTTTGATGAGTATATTTGTCGTTATGAGAAAGTGACTTTTTCCCTTCATATATTCTGTGCACGCAGCATTAGCTTCAGGTAACTAGCCAGAAGAGGACGGGTTAGCGCAAGGCAAGTAGGCAAGAAAAAAAAAGAAATATCACCGTAATTTTACTTTTTCCCCATATGCTATTATGTATTAGACGACCAAAAATTAACACTGTAAGCGGACTACTTGATAACTATAAGGAAGTTATTTATTTTTGTACAGGAATGATTCTGTCCCAAGCTTTAGCATCCATATATATTTATCATTCGTCACTATAACTGCGGTCACTATAAGTGGTATTACCTCTGGCCGCTGAAATTGTTCGGTGTCGTCTTCACTAAAGCCACAATGCGTCCAAACAAAGGACCCGGCATTCAGCTGCTGGGCTCGGTGTTTGAGTTCGCCTCCATATTGCGTCCATGTCGCTGACTGGACGGGGCAGAGCCATGTGACAGCGCACGCGGTAGTATGTTTTTATGGGGGTAGCCAATTCATCGATAGTTAATGCCATTCAAAACCTCTAATCGATGTAATCTTGCCCATGTCGGTGACTAATTTTTTTTTTTTTTTTTTTTTTTTTTTTTTTTTTTTTTTTTTTTTTTCCCCCCTTTTTTTAATATGTATAATTGATTCTTCTTAAATAACCCTTTTTAGTGAATTTAATTTGTTTGTTTTGGGGTTTGTGTGTTGT
>JAODKE010000001.1:2124490-2136154 GCA_026779605.1 Mormyrus hasselquistii
AATACTTACCCCACTGTGTGTTCATGTGCTGTCCCAATCCAATCATTAAATCTCCTGGATTGTTTCAGAGAGCCAAAGCTACATGAAAAGGGAAGTTTGGATAGGAGATCACTAGTGGTAGTGTGTGTGTGTGTGTGTGTCTGTGTGTGTTGTCCTGTTACACAAAGCTACACAAAAGAATAAAGGCAGTATAGCAAACTAGGTACTTTGCGGGTTTTACATGGCAGAAGTAGAAACAGTTCTTGGAACAGGGGGTGATGTTTTTCCTCAATGGAGAGCATGGTCTTCAAAACATGGTACTAACAGAGTTGTTAAAAACATATTTTGCTGAAATTCTCAAACTGGTGGTGTAGGTGCCCCCCCTCATGACCCATGCTTTCTGGTGTAGGATGCAGGTGCCCCGTGAACCAGCATCAGATCACTGCTTTATAGATTATGGATGGATTGAAGGACAGACAGCTGAAATTTCTGAAGCAAAATTCATTTTTTAAAAAAAGGACTACTACAAAAACAACCAAATTCCTCAGCTGTGTCTTTGTTTAAGAGAAACAACCCACACACGTTTACCAAGCACTCAGTACACGTTAATCATTAACCAGGTTAATGAAACAGTTTCACTCCATGTCCCTGAAAAAAAATTTGTTGGAGTCATTTTTAGTTTCACTGACAATAACAGGGTATGTTTCACAAAGGAACAGCATGTACGTTAGAGAAAATGCTGAATTTAATGCATCCTGTTAAGCTGACAGACAGAAGAAACGTCACACGTCTACTTCCTGTCATCTTCAAAGCTTTGGACGAGCGTCCATGATCAGACACAAACGTACACGCTTGGTACTAGCTTTGCTTTAGCTGTTGTCCACCGGTGTTGGCACTTCTGGGTCAGTGTCGGGAAGCATGTCATGTGACAGACTGCAGTACTGGTGTTTAGTACCACTCAGACCGTGCAGCTGCGTGGGACCCCTAAAGTCTGAGGGCCCCCTGTTGGCCACAAACAGTTACTACACTAGCGACCCCAGAAAGACAATCGGTGGGATCTGCTTATCCCACTCATTCTGGACTGTGTCCTTCATAATACACCTGCTAGCCAAGCGTCATCAAATGATAGTTACAATGTGACACTCTGTGTTTGAGCAAATGAGCAAACTGACCTGTCCTTCACACATCTTTGTGACACCATCATAACACCCCCATCACCACACAGGACCCCATCAGGCATGCAGGGTCAGCCCCAGAACATCATCTCAATAAATAAAAGCTTTTAAAAGACACCAAAAATATGAGCTTATTAAAACAATATGAACAGTTAAAATATCATCAGAACAAATATCCCCATTTCTGGGTCAAGATATTGAATATCACCATTAGGCTATAATTTTTATGTCCAACAGAAAATGCAGCTGTAAAGCCGCTTCTCTTCATGGCTGTTTCTGAATAAATCATCTCATGGAAAGTTTGCTCTTTTCCCCAAAATTGTAACTAACCGGCCCAGAGTCACTACTCTGCCCATCACCTTTCTATGCATCTTAGAAATTTAAGTTTCACTCCCACCGAACACGGCGCCATTCATTAACGAGCAGGCAAGTGAGCGGGCAGCCTTTCAGCAGGGTCCTCGCCATCAGGCACAGAGAGACGCTGTGCCAACTGCACCTCGAATTGTCCGTTACTAGAGAATGGCAAGGACTCAAAAACCACGGAGTGCAACATCCCAAATCGTACATTAGGGGGAAGTCAGGATGGACATTCGGGAGTAAAACTGAAAGATAATCCATTGACTGCATCCTCAACTGATTCAGGTGGCAGCTCTGTGTTTAGGAGTAATTCAAAATCAATAAAAAGCCTTACATAACTTTCAAAACCTTATACAACTGACCAAGAAGAGCATCTCAATTCAACAGTATATGTTGTGTTTTAACCTTAAAATTAGAAAATGTCACATTATTGCAGGCGATGAATCAAGAAGAGAAAATACAAACAAAAACCTTTGAATGGTGGGTTTGTCCTCTGCGCCCCTGAAGCTGGCTGCTGAACTCAAACCAGCTCATTTTGAGCTTCAGCAAGATGCACTGGGACACTTGACAGCTGTGGCACATGATTCGTTTGGATTCCTTTAGCTACTCAAAGTCAAGAACAAAGAACAGGCTCCCCCTCCCCTTCACATTCATTTGCCGAAAATCTTCTGATTGTGATGTTTTGCACGATTTTCCACTTGGAATACAGTCATGCAAGTTGTCCAGACACAAAGTCACGTCTCCTTGGGGAACGTTCATCGATTCAAAGAGGAGGGCAAAAACACGCATGCGGACAAAAAAATAATAATAAATGTTCTGCCCTCTTTGCATATCCTTCAAAATGGAAAATATTCTTAGCAGGGTGTGACCACAGAGAGAGGGAGCTTCAAGTCTTTAAAGGAAAGCCAGAAGATCCAGACGTGTCATGGCAGAGACAGGACAACAGGACAGGATGGAGAAATGGAAACAGGCAGCAACCCTCTACCTTACAGACCCTACAAGTCATCCTGTAGAGCTATTGGGCTCCAATTCACACCATCATTTCCCACTCTGTCAGCACTGGTCAGTGTCTTGGGCTAAGTGAGGGCAGGGTCACCATCTGCATGGTTTGGGCTGGCCACTCTGTACGCTATACATCTCCAGGTGAACAGGCAGCCTTACAAGGCCTGCGCTTCTCTATGCTGAGCTCTACCAGATGGCGCAACTATATGCTGTGAATCTCATGATGTCGGAGAGGAGCACCGGCATGAAGCTCTCCCCCAACGCTGCCTTGGACCTGCAGCATCAACCTCACATGGGACCTCATTCCCTGAACTTCATCAGTGACCCCCGGAAGACCACCCCATGAGACGCACGGCTTGGCTCTCCTGGAGAACCAGACGCATGCACCTCCAAGAAGATTCCCCGCCAGACTCTCAAAAGACCTCGTGAAAAATGGCCAAAAACCCGAGAGCATCAACAAACGAAGGGACCTTTCACCTCATGGTGAAGGATAACAGATTCAGTGCCTGAGTGCAAAAGCAGAAAGACATGACATCACCTTCCATCTCCAGGAGAAATTATGTCCGGGACTTCAAAGAGGAGCCCTGTTTCTAGAATAAGGCTGGCAGCCATAAAGACTGGAACTCAGGACTAAAAACGACTGGATGCATTAACCAGGCGATTCATTCAGAGCCTGGCGGAGGAGACCGGTGACGCTGACTCTTTGTTCATGCGGCTGCATGGCTGGCCAGTCCACTGCCGACAGGTGCTGCACTTTCCATTGGCGGAAAAAATTTTAATGAAATATAAGCACGTTTTCAGCACTGCCTCACCATGTTCTCCTCCGTTTTACAGTCAAATGAGAAAACAATACTGTTGAACACATAATAAATGTGTGGCTTTTTGAAAGGACATGCAAACTCTGGGTAAACATTGTACATGCCGAGAAACAGCGACTATTTTTGTTTAATAAGGAACAGTAAATTCTGTGAGCCTGAACAGGATAAATGGTTGGAAGATAGACTGATGGACGCAGGAAATAGAGACAATGGATGTTAAGGAATAGAGGTGAACTGGGCAACAGCCCAAACCCACATCCATCCACTGGGGTTCCTCACAAGACCGACATGGTGTGATAGTTCTCATCAGAAGCACCAGAGGTGAACAGGCATTTCATCCCCTCAAGTAAAATCCAGAAACACCAGAGAAAGCGGGAAATTAAGCACTTACCCTAGATCTACTGTCTAGAGAAACACCAAAGCTTTATCATCAGTCAGCACCGAGGACCAAGGTACCCACCACATGGATACATGTACTCCAGCATTGTGGTTCTAGCTGTCTGCTGTGGTTCTAGCTGTCTGCTGGCCATTCTTGGTGTATATGCACTGTACACTACAATTATACTAAAACACCCAATATACATCTGTCTAGGCTGTTAGCTAAATGTATACAGCATAATGTAAATTGTAAATAGAGACAGATCCAGAGGAAAGGATGTCAAGCTGCCTCAAGTCATAATGGCCCAGCAAAACGGTGGTGCTCCTCGCTGACAGCAAAAACCCTACAATGCATCTTATCTTTCTCTGCAAAACAGAGGACTAGCGGCCCCCTAAGCCTGACCCTCTCACAGCTCTGTCAGAGCAATGGGCAGGGAGCCATGCAATACATCAAGATCAAATTTGTTCAAACCACTACGAGACAGTGCTCAATAAAGGGTAAATTAAACTGATTTATACTGCGGCTTTGGTAACTACTGTATTCTTATTGGTCCAGAGATGTCACATGGCTGTTGACTATTTCCTGGTGATGGTTTCGATGGTGAGATACCTAAATTGGTAGATATACTGATCAAATGGTTGATGTAAAAAAAAAAGCGGAAAAAAAAAATCCAAAATGTTATTCAAGAGAATGATAGCTAGAGAATGAAAGAGAGTGAGAGACAGAGGGAGGGAAGAAAGAAAGAGAAAATGGTGTTGGAATGAGTTCTTCGGAAAGAACGCCACACCATTGTTCAAAGGCCTTGTGCTGATTATGTACAGATATTATTTTCATGCAATAACAATAAGCGCTTTATCTCCGATGTCCGTAACTGATGGAGTAAATGGGCATGTTAGGGATTAACAGCCCCTTCTTCCCTGTGAAGGCCAGTGAAAAGATGGGGCCCGTAGCTCTCACTACGAGTGTCCAAAGGGCTGTTATTTACAAGCGTCTGGCTGAGTGCACCGGTCAAGTAGGGCTGGGGGGTGAGCTGACCTAACCCAAGAAGGGGGGGGGCACTACGGAGCAGCTGGCTTTTCATTGGTCTGTTCATGGGCGATCAATCATTTTTGCTCCTGTTCTTACCCGGAACAATACAGGCCAGAGCAAGAGTGCACCACACTTATTACATATTATATAAGTATGGTCAAGCCCAGTGTGCATAACTGCTAGGCCTGGGACAGAACCCCCCATTGGACCTGGACCTGATATAACATCACCAGCTTAATGTATATTTAGGAATAAAATTCTTATTTTAATTAAGCTCTTTTAAATCCAGACATATTATATATATATATATATATATATATATATTCCTGATGACAAGCTTGTGTTAATATTATTACGGCAACAGTTATAATAGGACATGAACAGAATGATCAGCTGAATTTGTTTGGCTATCTTATAAAGATAATCAGCATTTAAAAAAAAACAAACAAGTTCCGTTAGCAGGGATCCGTGGGAGTATTTGCCACTTAGTGAAGCGTTAAACACAGCATTTGCGCATATCGCTCTTGCTAAATATAAGCAAACAGCCACGTAATGAATTACAAACCTCAACCCACGCTGAGAGAGAGTTTACAAAAGAGAAGGGGACAGAAAAAGGCAGGAAAGGCATGTCGGCGCAAACGCAGCACGTTCGGCGAGGCCATTGTAACCACGGACACGGGACCAGGCAGTGCTGACATCACCGGGTGTCCAGGCTCGCTGCCAGGTCTGAATCTTGCTCTCTCCCACACAGCAGGGAAAGTGCGTCACTGGAGCCGGGGGCGCTGGGGAGGCCGTCGGCAGAGCAGACGGCCGGGCTTGGACGCCACCCAAGGCCAATTTACTATAGGACTGAGTCAGGTGTTTGGTAATCCTATAGGATGTTTTTGCTGGAGCAGAGCAAGCAGATAAAGGATAGAGTGCCAGATAGTGAGCCGGAGGCGAGGAGAAATGTAAGAGAGAAGAGAGGGAATAAAGGACGGCAGAAGTGGTGAGCCAAGGCCAGAGGGTTGGGTTCTTCTCAAACATCAGCCATCATTTCATGGGACCTGGGATGTGGCTCAGTGATTTAGGACACTGTGCCTGTTTACAGGAGGTTGCTGGCTTGAATCCCAGGGTCTGCAGAGTGATTTTGGTATTGGGCTCCTGAGTGAGGCTCTTAACCTACAATCGCTAGAAGGACCGTTTGGCCCTGCTTTCTGAAATGTACATTTCTTTGAATAGTATTGTCTGCTAAAAATAAATTAAAAATATTCGTTGTCAAGTTCTACTCTGGGGGTCGGTGTGTAATGGCAGACAGAACAGTCACATAAACATCCACCCTGTGAGTATTGAAATAACATGCAATCATAGCATATCCCTCTTTCAGAGTGATGGCGTTTACCCAAACTGGGTGGGTAGCCAAATGCTATCAGCTAACATGCAGCACGCTGTTCACTCTGCTCCACCAGACTGAATACTTACTGCTCCACCAGATTGAATACTTACATCCAGATAGTTCCAAGAACTCAGTAAATCCAGCTGTTATTACAACCAGACTTTGGGTCAGTCAAGTTAACACACAAGATACCAAATTTATGCCATGAATTATAATAATCTTAGATTCACACACACAAAAATCACCAGCTGCTAACCTGCCCCAGCACATTGACTATGACACTCTTGAATGTGAGATCTCTTATAAACAAGACATTTATTATTAATGACCCGACTTCAGACAATAATCTTGACTGCATGTTTTTGACTGAGACATGGCTTAGTGCTGATGGACCAGTCATCCTTCTGGAATCCTCATGCCAAACTACATAAAGGAGGGAGTATGGCAACCATCCCTCAGCCTCACTTGCTTTTAAAGTCATTACATTTAAAACATCTTCTGAACGTCATTCTCTTATATTTAGCTGCTCTCCTATACTAAGATGACCATTTACACCCAAACAATCCACTTCACTGGTCTCAGGTTCCTCTCAATTCATTTCTATTATTCATGCCAACTTATAGAATTATTAACTTGAATGTGCACAATCAGTCACTCATTTGCTATAGAATTCTTAGACTTTATACTATATGGGTTTTATTCAGCATGTCACGTGGCCCACTCATGATAGCGGGCTCACATTAGACCCACGGCCTGTCTGTGAACATCTCTTCTGCTGTGGATGTAGGCTTGTCTGATCACACGTGTGTCTTTTTTACTGTAAATAGTTCTATACAAAAAAGTCAAACTGTTATGAAACGCTATCTTACTACTGAAGTGGCTGCAGATTTTATTATGACCTGATTTTAAAATCTTGTGATTTTATTGTGGATAGGTTTAACAGTAGACTAAGGACAACCCTTGACAAGGTTGCCCCACTAAATTAAAAAGATTAGAGTCAATCTGACACCCCCATGGAGAAATGAAGACATTGAGCATAACAGAACATAAAACGTGGAACAGCAGAAAGAAGATGGAAAGAACAAAATGAATTAACAGTCAATTACCAAGTTTACCATGAACAGCTGAGCATTTACTGTACAGTAAGGCAATTAAACACGCCAGACAAGCTCACTTCTCAAAATTGATAACCAACCACTGGAACAATCCTCAACCACTGACCATTGAATTAATCATGTTCTTACAAAGTCTAGCAATATGTCTACGAAATGCAAATATTTCGCAATCCACTTCAGAAGACAAAATCGACACTATTAGGTTGAATCTAACACCCTGTCAACACAAGAATTTTACGATCCCAGAAACTTTGTCTTTGCATGAGGAAAAACTCCTGAAACTTGTCCTGGTTAAGGCTGAGATGCTTGGCAAAGTCATCTCACGACTGAAATCAGCAACCCGCTCCATAGATCCTATTCCCACATCTTAAAGATATCTAATAGCTATTTTACTGAAGATTTACTAACCATCGTTAATCATTCTCTTCAGACGGCTGTCTTCCCTAATGGCTGTGAAACCACCAGGGTTAAACCCCTTCTGAAAAGTAACAATTTAGAGGCCACATGTCTTGATAACTACAGACCAGTATCCAATCTGCCATTTTAAAGTAAAACTTTAGAGAAGCTTACTTTCAATCAGTTAAATGATTTTATGAATTCTCACAGTATTTAAATT
Organism: Mormyrus hasselquistii; assembly: GCA_026779605.1. Lineage (NCBI taxonomy): Eukaryota > Metazoa > Chordata > Actinopteri > Osteoglossiformes > Mormyridae > Mormyrus > Mormyrus hasselquistii. Next base: position 2,132,336 of record JAODKE010000001.1, read on the forward strand.
TAATTTGAAAAATTCCAATCTGGTTTCCAGACCAATCATTGTACTGAGACAGCACTAGTCAAGACTGTAAATGGTCTCGAGTCCAACATGGATACTAGAATAACCTCAGTACTAGTACTACTTCATTTAAGTGCAACCTTGGAAACAGTAGATCATTCAATTCTTTTAGATAGACTTAACAATATGATTGGTCCCTCTGGTATAGTTCTAATTGGTTCAAATCATATCTTACTGAGAGAGAATTCTTCGTAAGCATGGATGAATGTTCATCTAAACAAATCATAAAATAAACTGTGGTGTTCCCCAAGGATCAATTTTAGTTCCTATACTCTTTAATATCTACATGCTGCCACTTGGAGATGTCATCAATGTCGGAAACGGCTTCAGTTTCCATAGTTATGCCGATGACATACAACTTTACATCACTGAATCAGGACCAGGAGATGCCCTTTTAACAGCATTTTAGATATTAAGTCATGGACGGCCAAGAACTTCCTACAGCTCAATCAGGACAGAATAGAGATGTTGGTGATTGGTACTGAAGCTGAAAGAGAGAAACTCTATTTGAAACACAAGCAAAAGCATTTATCCCTTCCAAACAAACAGAAAACCTTTGGGTCGTCTTGGACTCAGATCTCAGTTTTGTGCCTCACATTAGAAGCATAACTAAGAGTTTATTCTATCATCTTAAGAACACTGCCAGAGTGCATCCGTTCCTCTTTCAGGCCAACACAGAGACACTAGTCTATGCTTTTACTACTTGCAGGATCGACTACTGTAATACTTTACTTTCTGGTCTCCTTAACTGGAATGTATCTACAATTGCTTCAAAACTCAGCCAAACGTTTATTAACTCAGACCAGAAAGTGAACACACTTTACACCGATTTTAACGTCTCTGCACTGGTTACCAGCGTGCTTCAGAATTGATTTGAAGATCATTTTACTGGCTTACGAAGCTCTAATGGTCTTGGACCTACTGATTTATCAGATTTGCTTTGACCCTATGAACCCTCCAGAAATCTCAGGTCTTCAGGCAGCCTGTTAACTATCCCTAAAGTCAAAACCAAATCACCGTGAAGCACCCTTTTGCTACTATGGTCCACGTCTATCGAACAGCCTTCCTGAAGACCTTACCCATTTTACCCAAACTTTATTTATTTATATATCTGCTTATCTATACATGTGAACTTTGTTTATTTCTTATTTGTCAATTTTATTACTTGGTATGTCCTCTTTTATTTTTTTATTTTCAATCATCTTCCTTTTAATATCTTACATATTTCTTTTTATCTCTATTTTATTCTTATTTATTATTCTATCCTTAATGTTCTGTCTGTATTTTCATCCTCCTCTTACATCCCACCCCTTATACTTTTATTTTATAGTTGCTTGTACTTTTTCCCTCATTCATTTATCTTTATTATATTCATTTATCTATCATAGCTTTATCTTTTCCTTTTTATGAAACTCCCCATTCATTATTTCACTCACTGTACTTTAACCTGCCCCTGGCATTTCCTCATGCACATTTCTGAGATCCTCAGTTCCTGTGTTTATGCTCCTGTCTGTTCTTTTATTATTAACTTATTTAACTATTTATTTATAACTGTCTTTCATGTTTTTTGTCCCTTTATTTTACATAGTTTGATGAGGCTGGCAGTAGGGCTGGGTTGTTTGTATCATGTAAAGCATTTAGTGTCGCATGGTGGTGCAGTGACTATCACTGTTACCTCACCGCAAGAAGGTCCTGGGTTCAATACCTGGGGTCACCCAGTGAGCCTTTCTGTGTGGAGTTTGCATGTTCTCCCCGTGCATGTGTGGGTTTCCTCCAGGTGCTCCGGTTTCCTCCCACAGTCCAAAGACATGCAGATTAGGTTAACTGGCTACTCTAAATCGTCTATAGGTGCAAATATGAGTGTGCTTGTTTGTGTTGGCCCTGTGGTGGACTGGCGACCTCGCCTGAAGACGCTGGGATTGGCTCCAGCTTCCCTGTGACCCAAAATGAATAAAGCAGCATAGATGATGGATGGATGGATGGATGATTATCTGCATCATGTTTCTGGTGAAGAATTATGCTAATTTGTCACAGACGCGTCATTAAAAAGCAAAAAAAAAAAAAACATCAGCATGCAATTATTAGCTAAAACGATTCATTTTATATTCTTGGGCAAAACATTTATGGGCATTAAAATGTAATATTCAGAGACATAGTTTTGTTGTACATCTAGGCCAATGAGTCAGTTGTTAGAAGAAAGGTTGTAAAGCGTGTTCCCTGAGTGTGAACCCAGGGGAGGAGGCCTGCAGACAGGCGCTGTTCATCCGCAGATAACACGGGGCATCCTGTGATGACACGGCCTGGGGAGGGGGGCTTTACAGCTCGCTGCTGACCATGAAGTGAAAAATGCGGCCAGTCACTTTCAGAATATTGAATACGAGTGCTATGTCTGTTCACCTTTGACCCCTGTGACACTCATGATGAATCACATGGATTTGTGTGTTGGTGGACTGTTCCCTGGGTGTCGTTTAGGGAGAGAATAGCTTCTCTAACATGGCGCAGCCCTCGGTGGCCAAAAGACCCTCTTGAAATGTCCTTTGGAGTATGACATCATTGACGGCATCAAGTAGAGGTCGTCGTCCTTCACCCCAAACGCCAGCAGGGGGCCTCAATTCTACAAGTAGCTAACAGACCACTTGCGAAAATGTGAGTGAGTGATTCAAGACTTTTTAAAAGACAACGGCTTGCTTTGCACAAAAGCATGATGGGTCCCAAAATTTATGCCTTAATAGCCTCTAAATCTTTTTCTAAAAATCACCAAAAAATCTCTGAAAATGAGAATAAATGACTTAGGGTTGGACCGAAGAGAGACGGATGCCCTGGGTGGACGGTGTGTCCCTCTTCTCCCTCTGCCTTTCCTGCGAATTCCATGTTTACCAGAGCAAGACACGGGATGGGGGGGTGCTGGGGGTGTGTCCCAATGAAAAGTGGTCTGTTTTTCCCTCCATCCCCTGCACACATTGGGCTCCACGGCGTCCTGCGTCACAGCAGCTGCTGCCCAGTTTATAATAAACAGAGCTGTGCGGGTAGGAGCCATGGCTTCTGTTTTATTTGGACACACATCAGTCGGACCTGCCTCATTAGGATAGGGGTGTGATTTCAAATCCATCCACCCCCCCATGCTTTTTGAGGAGCTGGTGGCAGCTTTGACTCCCAGGATCATGACATGATGGCAGAGGGAGACCCTCATGTGTCCTTTTCACACTCCATCAGTCTTATTTTTCTGTTTTTATAAAACTCATCCTCATATTTCTATCACTCTCATAAGGTTTCCCGTCTTCCCTGGAACTGCGCAGACGGTGCAAACAGACTCGATTTCCACCCACGCTGAGACATAATGGCAGAAGATTGTGCCACATTTCCTGCTCATCACAAAGGAAAAAAGTAGAACCCGAGGATCTGTCCCCCCAGAGCAGGAGGCCCTCGTCACGCTGCCACTTTGCCGCTGGCACCGTGACGCTGACATTCTTCACACTTTCCTAGATCAGCAGAACTGTCACTGTGGCGACCAGATTCTAGAGCGCAGGACAGTGAACAGAGAATGCCGAGCCCCCAAAAACATGGAAAGGGCTTTCCCGTAAAGCTCCGCTCCCTGGGGAAAAGGGCCATTTTTTCTAATCCAGTGTAAACAAACACCCTGCACTGTGTGTCATTAACCCCGGTCTCGTCACACTTATGGCACATATGTGTATGTTGATGCTTCCATGTCCCATTCTCGCCAGTGTGGGGAAGCAATAAAAAAGGCCAATAGGATGTTGGGGT
>JAODKE010000001.1:2139473-2155260 GCA_026779605.1 Mormyrus hasselquistii
ACACTCTGGACAGACTGGGGAGGGTCAGACTGGATTCATTATGGTCAGACTGGACACACTCTGGACAGACTGGGGAGGGTCAGACTGGATTCATTATGGTCAGACTGGACACACTCTGGACAGACTGGGGAGAGTCAGACTGGATTCATTATGGTCAGACTGGACACACTCTGGACAGACTGGGGAGAGTCATACCGGACACACTCTGGACAGACTGGGGAGAGTCATACCGGACACACTCTGGAAAGACTGGGGAGGGTCAGACTGGATTCATTATGGACAGACTTTTTTCCATTTATTACACATTATTACAGGTACCCCCCCCCCCCCAGTCAGCTTTAAAGCCCTTTTGCAGTCATGCTGCTCCAGACTGAACCAGGGAGTGTTTAGAGCATGAATTCCCATGGGTGTGGGGGGGACAACGAAACCAGTGCATCACTGCTGCACTAATAATGAGAGGAAGTGCAGGATAAAAATGGCAGGGGAGATGCAATCACAGGGAGGGGGGGGGGGGGTTCTGCACCAAAGAGACACACAGAAAAAGCAGGAGGCTGCACACGCTCAGGGGTCTGCATGCTGCAACTGTGACGCTCAGAGCCCCCCATGCCAGTGGCCCATTTACTCACATGCTTGTGGCACTCATATAATCAGAAACAGCTCGGCAAGATCCCCTGTGATGTATGCGCATGTACGTGACTACACACACACACACACACACACACACACACACACACACACACACACACAGAGTTCAAGGTGAATCCCCCCTTTTCTCTGCCTTCTCTCACAGCAGGCTCCCTTTGCATGCGAGTGCTGCATCACTGCCTGCGTCAGACCCACTGCAGCAGCGGAGGTGGGGCTCAGCCTGCGGCAGTGTCGCAGGACGCATTCCACACCCCGTTGAACATGCACCAAAAGCATAACCGGGAACAGGCTTGTGAGCAGCAGAGACACGCCAGGAGTCCGAGATAGAGGAGGTCATCTATGCCAGGATTCCCTCACGACACCCGGATCGGGATGGTGTAAGACGCGGGATGAACCCCAAGCCCAGTCCAATCGAACAACAACTGGAATGTGACCCAGGTACATAGCCATTCCTGCTGCAACGCGCAAACAGCCGTCAGACACGTTCTGCCAGCCAACGTGTCGCAGGGGACAGCGCACAGCACTAGCAGCTGCATTTGTTTATTAAAATGACACACGTGTCCAATTACTCATCCGACAGCCCCCAGCACATCATCCTCGCCGGGGCTCTGTTTGCTGTTTATGGCTGGCTGTTAAGCTTTCAGCATCCAGCACCTTATTTCACACGTTCTCCGGCTACGACCTTAATGGTTCTCAGATGGAACTGTATCGAAAGGTCTGGCTTGTCGCCTTTTAGCAAGAAATAAGTGTTTTAAGGAACGGGTGTGTTTTCACCACGCTGAGCTGTAAGAACTACTAATAAGAACAGTGAGAGCTCTAAAAAGTGAAAAGCGTCCTTTTAGACACTATTCTTTATTCTTAATCGTTTTCATCCAATAACATTTTATCTCATTTATCAACAATAAGTATGAAGCACAACATTCATCCAAAGAGTAAAAGCTGCTCACACAATTATGTTCCTAAATTGAAAATGGTGTTTTAAAAATATTTTATGTAGACACCACCTTGCCTAAGTGTAAATACATACGAAGAGGAAGGCCAGCTGGGCAGAGGAGCCCAGCAGCAGCCTGGAGTGGCTAATGCCTTGTTAAATGGATTAAACTCTTTCAGCATTGGTTTGCATCAGGGAGGATGCAGACGCTGACGGGACACAACGCGCCTCTGCTGGACCCTGTTCCCTGGGGCCCTCAGGAACCACACTCATGTTTGATCTGTACCACATCACCTTTATAGCTCGCGGAAACCCTTCTTCCTCAGAGAGGCTTCGACAAGACTGCACAGGCTATCCACTGCTACACAGTCTATGCCACTGCTACACAGGCTATGTCACTGCTATACAGGCTATCCATTGCTGCACAGGCTGTCCACTGCTACACAGTCTATGCCACTGCTACACAGGGTATGTCACTGCTAAAACCGGCTATGCCTCTGCTAAGACAGGCTATTCTACTGCTACACAGGCTAATCCACAGCTAACACAGGCTGTCCCACAATTAACAAAGGCTATTCCACTGCTACACATACTATCCCACAGCTACACAGACTATCCCACAACTAACACAGGTCATCCTACTGCTACACAGATAATCCCACAGCTATATAGGTTATTCCACTGCTACACATACTATCCCACAGTACACAGACTATCCCAAAGCTAACACAGGCCATCCCACTGTTACACAGACTATCCCACAGCTAACGCAGGCTATGCACAGAGAGCACAGGCATGATGCAGCCTTGCCAGGCTTTTCATGCTTTTCCCATCAGGGATTCCTTTGTGTCAGGAGATACGAGGGCAGTTAAAAAAGTAACTCCTGGATCTGAAAATCTTTATAGGTCTGAAACAAAAGCTCTGTTTCTTATTTCAGCCATGTGGAGCTAAGTGTTACATCTGTTTCTAAAGTCAGTATGGAAAAACTTGACATTGTCGTCTGATGTTTTGCTTGGATGCACCTTGCTAAAATTACCCAAATCGCTGCTCTGTTGTTATTTTGAGCTTTCCTGTTTTACCGTAATTTGCCTGAAAAATAGTAAAACGCTAATGTTGACCAAATTTTCAGATACGGAAATATGCTGACGTTTTAAACAAACATCCTAAAAGGTCTTGCCTACAGTCATTTGAACAACTGTTTAGAAATGTCTTTATAATTTAGAGCAGTCCTTGTGCTGGTGGCAGGACACACGGATTGCACTCAGCCATAATATGCCTCCAGTATTGTACGTGGTTCCATTTAATACGTCAGTGAGGGCATTTCTCACCTTTGACCTTTAAGTGTAGTAAAGTAAGTAGTGAAGTACCGCAGTACGTACCGCAGTATGCAAGAAGAACGCTTCCATGCGTAAACACACGCAGCCCCCCGTGCTGAACAAACCTGGCTTTGCACAAAACGAAACACATGCACTGGCACAAGTGTGTCTGTATTTCAACTGCTGAGCACGTCCAGCTAAGAGGCTCCTCGCCATGGAAACGTGCAAAGCCTGACCCCAACAGCAAGACGGATTAGCATAACACACATCATAATTAGCCAAGGCCTGTCACCTGGCTTGCAGGGGAAATGGGAAAGGACAGATTAGCAAACAGAGCGCAGGGCAGGACTGTCAGACCTTTGGAACGGGTGGCACAGATAGCAGAGGCAGCGCTAATGATGCCACTCAGCTGCATCCACAAGCCGCGGGATGCAAGGATGAGCAAATACTACACGGCAAAACTGGATTGTGATGATGAAGACAGCCAGACAGATGTATAGAAAATAGTTACACATGCTTACACATGAAATCGCAGCCCAGGGCAGACGCTGGGCAGACATGCGCACTGCTGACCACGGCGCCCGTTAACGGAGCAAAGCAACGGTATGATAAAGCTGCCTGCCAGGGATCCCAGCAGGAATAAAGCCACAGAACTGGCACAGAGGAGGGCAGCACAGAGGAGGGCATCACAGAGGAGGGCATCACAGAGGAGAACAGCACAGAAGACAAGACCAAACATTGAGAAAAAGGCTGCAGGTCAAATGATGAGAGACTAAACCAGGTCGGCTTGTGCCAAAGAGTCAGCTGGTCCTGTGACGGGTGTAAATGAGGGAAATAAAGGCAGCACCCTGGAACATGGTTTTGTGAAAGCAGGGTCAAACAATCCCCGCGGGAATTGAGGGTTAAGGTCCTTGCTCAGGGGTCCAATGGTGCCCACTCTGCTAGCATGTCAACCAGTGACCTTCTGATGACACGATGGACACGAGGCGGATACAGGCAGTCATAGTGAGAATTAGGGGCATTAGGGGTAGCGATGGGTCCCAGCACATCAAAGCCCTCATAGAACCGTGAGCTGGCATGAGCTGGAATTTCCGACGTGCCAACAGCCCAATCAGCACTACACCAAACATGAAGATGCATGTGATTTAAAAAACATTCGGGATAGTGGGAAACTCCTTAATGAAAAGCAGGGACAGGTCCACGGTAATGACCCAATTAATCAGGGCAGAAGAGCTCCCCTAGAGGTCAGCTAAGAGGACAATTCTGGCTCATGTCGTCGTGGCAACACGGATTCCTTACTTTCGTAGCTGGACACATTTGAAGCTGTATTACATAATAAACATTTCTCAAAACAAGAAATTAAATCCATAATGTGTTAATAAAACAGAGTATTTATCACTTGGTAAGGCTATCACCCATTTCACAAGGTTAATGTCCTTGATGAACCCGACAGTCTTGTCAGGTTTGATGTCGTATTGAAGGTCAGGATCCGGTGACAGCAGTATGGCCGACTGCCTACACACACACTCTCCGACTTGCGTAAACAAAGAAAGATTTTCATAAGGGAAGAAAAACGATTGTTTATAGCATATACCGTGAAGTGATGCCAGAACTTTGCGTTCACATTGAAGGATGGTTCTGCCTGCTTACTTTGGAAAGGCCCCGTGGGAGCGAGAGGCCCAAAGATTCTTCTCCCTGGTCCAAGCAGAGCTCCTTCGCTAACCACGTTCCACATGAACCCGATTCCTGTCTGTCACATATGCCGTCCAATCAGTGAACGTCTCTAGCATTGCAATGAAAGGGCATTAAGAGAGGCCTTGTAGGTTTCATGCGACAGATATTTGAGGAAGGATCCCGGGTCTTGTTCTCAAACAAGTGCCCATAAAACCAAATAAATAAAATGCAAGTCTTGTGGTTTAAGTGCAGGCAGCACACAGAGTTTGCTGCCATTCTTCCTGTCTTCTGGGACGTGACCACTGATCCCAGCTCAATGCAACACAGATGAGAACCAGCACTGACCCCTCTGACAGTCGGCTGGGGGGCCGCAAACCTATTCCGTGCTGGGACTTGGGGGCGACCCAAGAGGCATATGAGAGCTGACAGCGAGTGCAGTTTCACTCCAGCACATCCGGAACATATTTGTTCCCATTTTTTGGTCTGAACGCCGGACGTGTACCGGGGGGGGGGGGGGGTAAGTCAACAGGACTCAACGAGTGACAGACGGCTCCAAGACTGCACGAGGACGTGGCACCTGTCCACAGCTCACGACAGGCGGGCATGTCCCCCTTGCCCCGAGGGACAGCAGGCCGTTGGAGCCACGTTACTCTGACTCACATTCACCCCCTGGAACACAAACACGGGATGCGAGCAGATTCCCATTTAAGGCACCCGATCCCATAATGAACTATCACCATTGATCTGACAGCTGTTTTCAGCAAGTATGAGCTGATAGATCAGGAGCGTGAGAATGGAGTCCCTCTGCTATATTTATTTATTTTCCCTGTCTCCGGAGCCCTGGGCACACAGCAGTGAACGCAGGAGCATGAAGGATGAGTGACGTACAAAGTTTACCATCTAAAATACCACCCTTGACACGTGTGCCAGCTCGCGATTACCTGCTGGAAAAGAGAGAGCAGTGCAGACGGCCGGCCGCTACCACAGCACGCCTTAAACACAATCGAAACACTGGCAAGGAACGACAGCTGCAATTCATCAATTTGCCAGACTTAAATGGTCCCTTAAGGGAGGAATATGAACACAGGTGCACATGACCTATATAAAATATCTGACATCCTCTTCCTGAAGTGCAGGAACAAATGAGAACTGAACAATGCTTTACCTCGCTGTGGCAATATTCTTTATAAACATTTGAGAAACTACTGATTTAGACAAATTGTTGACACTTTGGAAATAAGGTTTCAAAATGCAGGTGGGTGACAGCGTTCGAGCTGAGCGTGATTTATGACTGAGTAACTCTTCAAAAATCCCTTTCCTCAGAAATCCCTGCCATTGCACATGGTGCAGTAATTCCTCACAGACCCAACTCTACGCTCACGCTGATAGTGCAAGACCGAGCGGATGTCTGGACCTGCAGCTTATCGATGAACACGGGCAACACCACGTGGACGTGAAAGTTACAGCCGGGCAACGTCACAGTGGAATAGGTTGGGGAACTTCTCACAGTCCTCTCTTGTGTTGCCCCAGGGAATTGTGGAATTGCCTGCAGCCTTGCTCCTTTGGCTCTCGAGAGAATCGGAGCCTTCTGTTTCAGATTGAGACGGCTGCTTCCTGAGAATGATGCCACGCTGCCTATTTCTGAGATCAACAGCAGCAATCCTGCAGTTTTCCCATCTCACAGTAGCGTCACATCAGCTCTGTGTTTATTTGCAGTTGTTAATCACTAGGAAGCTCTCTCGTTAAGCACATACATGTAAAGCACTGTTTACCAATTCACATTTTAATGTACACACCTCGCAACATTGAAAAATGTGTTCTTCAAAACAACAGGGCCGCAATAATCAGAACCATAAACAAAGGTCACACGTTTATATTTTGTTTCATTTTACCTTGTTTTAGTTTGTTAGATAGATTGAAATCAACAGGTCAAAAAAACTGCCTGCAAGCGACATACCAGAGGGCTTGTTACGGCTTCCTAGAAAATTTGCAAACACGAAAAAACTGGCTTAGTACAGACTCAATCCACAAAATAAACTGCGTGACAGAATTAAAGAGGCGGAAAGGCAAACTCCTCAATGTCAAGTTTAATCAATGATTTAAACTCCAGTTAACTGAATGTACACATAACCATTATCACGCATTAAATAACCAGACCACATTTAATCAATGGTTTGGCCACTTTATCATTTATTCCCAGAAGCAGATGTGCTCTGTTGGGGTGGTAAGCAGTCAGTAGCAGATACCACTTGCCAGCCAATCAGCTTCTGCAGGGACAGGACACTTACACCTACAGCTTTGAAAACGAGGCTGAATGAGGCCTTGGGCCCGCGGGCCATGAAGAGGGGTGACTGTCTGTCGGCTTCTCCTCCACTATTCACTATGATTTTGAAGCTCTGGGTTCCCCATATGACAGCTCATCTTTTCGCTATAACCACAGCAATAGAAAGGGAAAAAAATGACGTAAAAGTGGAGGAACAGGATAACGGGCTGAGGCTGGCATGGGCCAAGCAGGGCCCTGTGCTGCACACAAGCAAGCCATGGAGCCCGAGAGACCCTCGGCCTTCCTGCAGCGGAGCTGAAAGGGGACGTACACGACCGCCCTCACCAGGCTTCTCGCTCTTTCCCAACTTGAAAGGCTCAGTGTGACCTGAGGGTGGCGATACATTTAATCTGTTTCATCTGAGCCATTACCCTGAGTTGCCCGCTGGGACCGTTCTCAGCGCATTACGGGAGACGGGAACGGCTCTTATGAAAGCATGTACAGAGAAAGCAAAAGCATGTCACATGACTGGCCCAGCAGGTAGCTCAACATGACGGGGTCCCCATGCATCAGTTGGGGGGGAGGGGGGTTCAAGGAGCTTTGGTCAGTTGCTTCTTTAAACAGACTAGTCTTGTTTATAAGCTTTGGTGCCCAGAAATGTCAGGGCAGTTGCACACCCCGATCCTGCGGTGGGGTCCTACAAGATTATAAACAGGGAACACAGGCGGTCAGAGCTCATGCATACATACACAAGAAGGCATTTAGCAGACACGCTCATCCAAAGTGAGAAAGCATGGTAAGACAATCAGAGCAATCAGAGGTTAAGGGCCTCACTCTGGGGATTCAAATCAGCGACCTTCTGATGACAGACCCAGCACCCTAATCCGCAAAGTCGCACACCAGCCGCACGGAGACACACACACACACACACACACACACACACATTAGCCTCTTACATATTTATCTTATTTTCTGATGTCCATAAATCCACAGGACCTCAAATATTTGGTGCTGACCTACCAAAAAACCCAGGATTATGTAAATAACGGGGGCCCTGCACGGAGACAGCGACGGAACCACGCTCTGCGTGCCGGCCGGCAAAACATGCTTCCCATCGAGTTCCAGAGCCTCCTGCTACCTGCCTCCACATAATCACATCCCAAATCTGCCTTTAAACACACCATCGCTACAAGTTTTATATGAGAACAGCATTGTTGTATAGTAGTCTGCCTGTTCTCGGTAATAGCTCAGCAACTGGAGGTCACTGTTAACCACAGGCTGTGTAAGCATCAGCCAAGGAAGTTAAGAAGCTATTTAAACAAATGTACACATAGCCAATTTTCCCCTTTTAAAGAATTTTACCTTTATGTTCCATGTAGCACTTATTAAGCTAGCATTCATATTCTGAGAACTTGGAACGGGACGAGGAAGAGCAACGCCAGAGATGGAAGATTGTCTCTGCTCTTGACAGAAGAGCTGAATGTCTGACAGATGGCCATAGGCACGGCTGGCTGGCCAGCGGGGGACAAGTCCATGTTTTTGTTAGTGGTAAGAAGAACGGGCCACGATTCTGATTCTGCACACGAGCCCCCCTGGAGAGAGCGGCCGGGATCCAGGTACCTGTCAGGAAACAGAGGGGGGGGGAATAGCAGCGCCAGACTGGAGGCCAAAGCCCTCCTATTGCCAGATTTTATGCTTGTGCAGTGTACTGACAGTCTAGCAGGGGCAGATAAAATGATCCTGCTCACAAATATGGATATACATGTATTTTTAAGGCTCCCCTTCAGGGCTGTTCTTTGCATATTAACAAATGAAGTGCAGGTTGCCATGAGGGTGCAGCTGTTAGGGCCTTAAAAGCAGCTAACCTGGAGCAGAGGGGAGGGAGGGAGGAAGCCGCCATTAATCCATCCTTTCCGGAAGTCTCCGTCCCTAGAGGAAGAATGCAGATGGGGTGTCGGCCACTACAGGCCGCTCTCTGACCGGCGCCTGCTTCCCGGCAGCCCTCGCGACCACATGGACCCTCTTTTCAGAGGCAGCCCAGCCTCTGAGCTGGAGCTGCTGGCTCACATCGGTCTCCGGGCCACATTATGCAGCCAGACTGGCCCACAGCGGGCAGGAAGTCAACATATTTCAACGCAATATTTAAAAAATATCTACTGAGCCTGGAATATAGACAGTTTATAGCGGACACTGCCTATATTGAAACTAAAAATGAGAAAGTCAGACAGGAGAACATCAAAGGCGTCTTATGGTCAGCAGAAGAGGAAGTGCCTGATGACCTTCCCGTATTCAGGAGCTCGCCTATGAAAAGCGAATTCCGATGCCTTTTCATCAAAGCCCCAACGGCACCTAGACCTTCATACACCAGGGTTCCCCTGGGTCCCAAAACCCCAATTTCACTCAAGTGAGACTTACTGCTCCGCCACTGGACGACAAAGGCCTTTTCACCCTGAGATCAGCCAAGGCAGAGACACCGATCCCACAATCCCAAAGCGTATCAGAGAAACACAAAGGAGGCGGAAAAGTCAAAGGGAATAAACAGTTTATTGTTTTTAACCATCATTACTATGCTTTTTTATGCCAGTGAGCCTGAACTTAAAGTCAAGCAAATTAATACTGTTCTTTTGGAGAACTCATCTCCGAGGCGGAGACACAGATGAGCCGCTCACACGGGGACGGCGGCGCGGGGAGGGGGGGGGGCATGTCCAGGGCCAAGCACCACTGCCAGCCACAACACAGCACAGCCGCCAAATAAAGGGCACCTCTACCTCACTGCTTTGTTTAGACATCTAGTCTGAGACTAATGAAGACTCAACCCCATCCCTAACACACTATATACAATTAAACGTCGCTTCCTAAGTGGAGAGAAGGAAAAGACCAAATCTACAGTACAGTTTCATTGTATAAAAATATATATTACAAATTTGCAAAATATTTACAAGCACTACTGTCTGTAAACGTGTCTATAAACTCCTACAGGACTGACGTGTCACACACTTGTGTAAGGGGACACTTCACACCTAGCAGTAGTAACGTAAAAAAACAACAACGAACCGACCCTAAACATCGCCCTGTAATTAAGACTTTGATAAATGTGTCATCAATCTCAGTCAAACTGCATGAATTGTGAGGGGAGAGACGCAGGATGGAAGCCTATTTGAGGTGTAGGGGTGGGGCCCCTCGCCCCCCCCCCACCCGGGAAAAGGGGGGGGGGGGGGGGGGGGGGCGCTTCTTCGGAGTCTAGAAAAACATCCTAAAAGAAGAGAGAGGGTGACTTTAGTTCCTGATTCAGAAAGCCATTCCTTAGAAAAATAAATACAAATTAAAAAATTCCAAAAGGCTGGAATCATGGAGGGGGGAGGGGGGGTTAGATTACGGGCAAACAAGCATATTAATGCCCAGCAAAATCGGTCTGGATACCAGCGTTTTGCTACCATGCAGACATTTAATTAAGCCCAAAATTTGGTGAACAGGTTGATATTTCAGACATACTACTAATAAGAGGCATATTGTAACATCCAAAAGTCTGTGATCTGTATAAATTAGACACATCCTTATCTCTTATAAATATGTCAGACTTTAAACTGCAAAACTAAACAGTAGCATCGTGTGTACTCCGCTAACCGAATTTAATAAACACAAGCACATGCTGAATTTTGAACCCCATCCCTGCTCCGGAAGCTGTACATACAACGCAGCTCGTACAGTGCGATGCAGTGAAGCAGGGGGCCATGCCCACCACTGCTACTTAAACTCCGAGCAATGCCTTACCTCCGCTTCAACCGCTTCTGTGGCAGCGTTCTGGGGAAACACAACAAAGAGGGAGCATGAAGAGACCATCGAATGCAGAGACGGAGAAGAGAACCTTCCTGTCAGTAGGTCAAGAAAAACAAAAACCTCTAGAGCTTCGGGAGAAGCCACGATAGCAAAAGAAGGTTGGTCTTGCCCATGGCAGGAAGAGAGATTGGCAGACTGCTGTCTTCTACACTGCCCTCCAGGATGGGGAGTCCCCTCTGTGGCAGTTTCCATTGGGTCAGCACCTCCTGCTTATTCATCCCCATCGTGGCCGGTGCTCCCGGGCATCACACCTACATTACATTACAGGCGCTAACATGCTAATGCCGGGGGAACATGGTGCCGGGACCACGAGGGGCTTGAGCATGAGCCCAAGGCTTTGGGCAGCTCCTCCCTGATCGGGCTGGGGATGGAGCAGCATGGTCTGCTAGGGAAAGCTGGAACCTCCCCTCTCACACAGGAACACTGCTCCTGTTCCGGACACGCTACAGACTCGCATCACTGAGCCACCCGAAACTGCGGCACACGTGGTTTGGCCGCATCGCTCCCCCTCAGGCAGATTACGCTAGTGGCCCCCAAAGCGGGTAGGGGGGCAGGGGCCGGCTCCGCATCACAGGCGGACGCTAACAGAGAGTCTGAGGTGTGTTATTCATTAACTGCTGCTCTGTATTAGCTGGATCTCACCGGGAAGCGGCGGAAAACTGCAAAGGTCGTGGAAGGGATTGGGTGTCGGGGGGAGGACTGTTTTCATTGGCCTCCTGCTCCAGAAAGATCCGCCTGCAGGTGACAAAGGCCTAGATTCAGCCCTTACAACTCTCCTTGGGTGCAGAGACGGGGGGGGATTCGACGTCAGCATGGGGAAGGAGGGCAGAGAACTTAACTGGCCCATTAACGCTGTGAGGAGCGACAGTCTGATACACACACCTCCTACCCACCAGGGGCACGGCCTTCCTCATAGCACTTTTATTACTAGACTGACAGAAGGGCCAAGAGAGACATTCCTCACACATGCCAGCAAAGGACTGGAGGGTGTGTACTGGGAATACTGTGCATGAAAAGAATTCTGACCTTTGACCTTAGAAGACAGCAATAATAGGGAAGATTGGGAAGCGTGAGCAGCCCTACGCTGCCCATGAAGTAGCGCCTGGATCACCGTCAGGACATCCAGCCAAAGGCCAGGAGCCGCAGACAGCCTCACTGCACGCGTGCCCAGCCACAGGAGCCGCCCTCACTGCACGCGTGCCCAGCCACAGGAGCCGCCCTCACTGCACGCGTGCCCAGCCACAGGAGACAGCCTCACTGCACGCGTGCCCAGCCACAGGAGACGCAGACAGCCTCACTGCACGCGTGCCCAGCCACAGGAGCCGCAGACAGCCTCACTGCATGCGTGCTCAGCCACAGGAGACAGCCTCACTGCACGCGTGCCCAGCCACAGGAGCCGCAGACAGCCTCACTGCACGCGTGCCCAGCCACAGGAGCCGCAGACAGCCTCACTGCACGCGTGCCCAGCCACAGGAGCCGCCCTCACTGCACGCGTGCCCAGCCACAGGAGCGCACTCGGGCGGCCGGCACTCTCACCTATAGATGTTGGGATCCAGCAGCACGGCCGTGTCGTGCGGAAGCTGAGATAAGTGCACCACCTTCGTCTTCAGCTGCGGCCTGTCGGTCTCACTCACCCATGCGTCTGGCAAACTAAAGGGAGAGGGAAAGAACCATGGCATGGTCAGGGCAGGGTCTCCCGGACACCCGAAAGCGTCACGGGTCCTGCTGGCCTAGTCTGATCCGAACACAGAGAAAGTCAAACGCTTTGGGCACACATGCGTTAGGGTTTGTGTGTGTACGATGGTGACTGAGAATAATGTGAGCTGCACCCCTCACTGGTAAATCCCCATTACGGAGAGCCCCCGGATACTGTCTACAGACCATAAAATACAAATTAAGCTACCATTCCCCGGGGAGGGGGGGGGGGGGGGGGGAAGGGAAACAGTATAAAACAGTGTCTGTCCAAAAGGGAGATCGACAAGTAAACATTTAATTCCTGTTCCTACACGGCCAGCGGAGAAAATCAAAATAATCCAGGGAGAAAGTATCCGTAAGTGCAGGGAGAGCAGAGGCAGTGGGTGGCCCATCTCAGCGTGACAATGTGCAGGAGCAAAACACACACGAGGCCTGTGGAGACTGGGCAAGGTGAGGAGACTAAACAGAGGCCGCACCGGAGAGAAAGAGTCCGGACTCACACCACCACTCACAGGGGGAAAAGAACGGCGATTCACAGCAGGCCAGACCGGGGTTTGAGCATGAACACGGTGTAGACGGCGACCGAGTCTGGTCACGTTCCAAAAATAACACCAGGCGACGTCAAGACACAGACAAAAGCTGGCGTGTTCAGTTGTAGGAAAAGCGGACAGACTCCAGGCCGGGATACGCTTGGGGGCGAGCGCCACGCACCGGCCAGAACGCAGACAGGCTAACAGCGCAGCGCCACACCTAGGTGCAATGACGTAGTTAAACAAGAGAAGGCTAAACCTAAAAGAACCAGGAGAGGCATAAAATAAACGACCCCTCGGGAAGTGAAGAACCACCTGGGAGCTGTAATAACTGCACACAAATCAGACCTCCTCAGGACTTGCCATAACAACCGTGCTATCAACTAGTGACCCACTGGTGTAAAGGATGCGTGTGCATGTGTTTCTGCACGGACTGATGAGAATTAAACCATGTGCAGGAAGGGGGAGGAGCTTGTGAAGCAGCATCGTACCCAACACCAGCTGAGGAACGATTCTTGCGGCAGGGAGATTCTGTCCCTGGGTTCTGCCTCTTAGCGCGGTACATTCAGAAGACTGCCTGTGAGGGACCACAGGCCCAGCCCGCCACTACAAGCCAGAGTGCTGTTTGGCTGGGTTTTTTCTCTGACCCATTTACAAAATTATATTAAAAATGAAGTCTCCAGAGAGAAAAACTTTTCCACATTATTGTCGAGCACACGGCCTGCATTCCTCTGGCGCGGGTCGACGGCTGACAGGGGCTGTAATCCCAGGAAGCACGACACCAATGGAAGAATCCAACACCACTAGGGGAACCAACACAAACCAGCTCATTTAAAAAACAATCAATTCTAATTAACGCGATGAGGGTCGCATTGCTAAAGCAGTCCGTCTGTCAGCAGGCCTAATTAACGCAATGAGGGTCGCATTGCTAAAGCAGTCCGTCCGTCAGCAGGCCTGCCCATCCAAACTGTAAGCTGGTTTACAAAACAGCTTCGGCAGAAAGTCAGTGGGATCACTGTTTACATTTTGCCTTCACATCGAATCAAAAACCATTTAAATCTATAATAATAATTAAATAGCCCATATGTCTTAATCACATGAACAGTATCCACCTTCTTAATTACCATATGACCATGAGGGCACTGCACTTTTCATACAAGCCTGTGTTGACGTGAATGTATTTGTTCTTTGCACAAACACCTTGAGTCACCTTTCTTAGGAAGGTTATGGCCTGAAATCTGCAGTCTAATCCCTCCTACAGCACAGACTTGCTGTGATGGTGGAACTGCGTTAGTCACATGACTGATATCCCACTGCTTGCCTCCTCAAAGCTGGTTGTATGAAAGAACAACATGTACAGCTTTGCTTTACAAGTGGCTGTTGCTCCAAGAGACCAGGGCTGCCCACAAGCCAATGGTTCGAATCCTACGGCTGCCAGAGTGACGTTAGGCTCTCTGCCTTGTCTGCTCCCAGCACTGACTGATCCAGCTCTTGATCCTCACTTGTCCGTCACTTTGGACAAACATGTCTACTAAATAAGTAAATGTAATATAAATCCGGAATTCACCTTAAGTGGGACTCTTCTCTTGGGAAAATATTGCAGGATCCTCATGTAGAATAATTTCATGTTAAATCAACCTGAACTACCACATCGGAATCTAAAAATTAGCGTAAAATTTAGAACCAGCAGACTTAAAGAATGTCACCCAGACATTTTCTGAAAATGAACAATTCTGCACTGAAATATGAATGTTCAATCTTAAGAAGACGTTCTGCAGATGTTCTCCAGCACGGTACCGAAGCCCCTCTACCTCAGTGCCGCACAGCCTCCCCAGGTGACGTCAAAAGGGCTCTAGAATTCCAGCAGGCCCGCGGCTCCGACGTCAGCCAGCGGTGTCGGATTCCGCATCCAGCTGACGACTGAAGACGACCAAACCTCATTTTTCTGTCTCGAATGACTGAGCAACATCAGGGTCCTCCTGTCTGCCTCAAGGGGTCTGTAGCACAGTGCATGAAATGGCTAGCTATCTTCTCACGTTGCTTTATGACTAGGAAGAGGGTGTTAGGTAGGTAGAATGGCTAAAGGGATAGAGAGAGAGACAGAAAGATAGAAAGAGACAGACGGAAAGAGAGACAGACAAAAAGGGAAATGGAGATTAGATAGATAGAGAGATAAAGAGAGAGAGAGAGAGAGAGAGAGAGAGAATTAGAGAGAAAGAGCCTGTCCATCTATCCATCAATGAAAAAGGCCTCACTGCTATGCCCCCCCACACCCGGGAGTTGCCATCATGGGGACACAGGCTGACTTATCACACACAAGGCTCAGACTTATCACTGTTACCTCTGTGTGACCTTTGCCCTCCTCCATAAGGCCAAAGGTCGGGGGGGACATTAGCACGCAGCGGCACCGCCCCAAAGGGTCTGGCCGCCTGACGAGAGACGGCGTTCGCATTTATGCTGTTTCCAGGTTGCTGAAATTACACTTAACGATCAAATTTACTCTGCTGCCTCTACAGGGGACCCCCACCCCACGCCACCCCCCCGGCCGCCACTGCCAGCCTCAATAATAAAAAAAAAAAACCCCAAGGTCCAATCTGTCTCAGCTGTTTGTGTATACGGTTGTATATGATCACATGCATTCTGCGGCCTCAATGTTACACGCTGCCCCACCATCACAGGGCCTCACTGAAAACCAAAGATGCAGAAATTTCATTCACACAGATGCCTGAGTAACTGCGTTACTTCACTGACAAGTAAAAGTTATTTTAAAAACACACACACACACACACACACACACAAAATGAAAGATATTAAAAGTTCTGCACTGGAAGCATAATCTGCGATGTGCCATACTAAATATTTTGGATGCTCCCCCCCCCCATGCCATCCACTCCCC
>JAODKE010000001.1:2166468-2177094 GCA_026779605.1 Mormyrus hasselquistii
CAAAGATGATGCCTGCCCCCCTCCCAGACCCTGAGAGACCCTGGGAGCTGCTTTGCAGAGTCATCTGGTTTAAAAGGGATCTGTTTGTATGGGCAGATCCTAAACCACAATGTCTGACAGGGTTTAATCTGTACTGAAAAAAACAACCGGAGCCATTTTATTCAGCTCAAACTACAGCATGGGGTCACCTTATACCTTGACTGTGGGGGGGAAAGAAGATTCTGTAGTAAAGGAAGCAAAGATCCTGGGGACATAATGAATGAGGCTTCACTCTGCCCAATGGCCATTTGCTGTCCCTCTCTAAGCACATGTGCTCTGCTAGTCTGCGGAGCTGCACTGCAGACTGGCGCTTCCGACACCACACCGGTGTATCAGGGGTCTTTCCAAGTGGGGTATCAATTTCACTCCAAAAAAATAACCATGCCGGTTTCTGACACTCATAACACTGAGCGGTTATATCTTTAAGCATCTTACAAACGTAAGCAAACTGAGTAGATAAAATCTCAAGTGTAACACGCTGACATTCATTTTTATTAAAAATAACGTCAGTTCGGTTCCCTTCACAAACACTCTTCTGTCAGCCACAGAGATGCACTTAACAGCACGCAGGCAGCCACGCCAGGGCACCAGTACCCACGGCCTACTGGCCTCTGTGGTACAGACTACAGTCGCCTGGTGGTGTTGTGGGTGCAGGCAGAGTCAAGCTCGACTTCGCAGGTCTGATGTCCTTCCTTCAACTTGTCACAGCTTTAAGACGTTGGCGTTCATATGTACAAAAAGAAAAACTTTCAAAAGAACTTTCAACATCTTTCAGTGGAAAAGATGTTCCTGGAACATTGTTGGTGTTACTTAAATAGAAAAAAAGAATCCATTCTATTTAAAAAATGATTTTCGTTCCTTCAAAGGCTACATCATTAAATCATTTCACTGTACTTGTTTTTCAGCATGATTCAATGGAATATCTTGGAATATCTTTTGGTCGTACCTAAATAGAACAGATAAAGATCAAGTCATTTAACTGTCACAGTTGCTCTTGAGTCCAATATTCAGATCTCGCTCTTCTTGGTAGGAACATCTGTTCTTTAGTCATTTCTTCAAATCTATGCTTCAGAAAAATGCTGTGCCTTCTTTCAAAAACAGCACCATTAAATCAGTTCACTGTATGTGATTTTTCTCTACAATACACATACAAAAATTTCATGGAGTACTTTAAAGTGCAGGCATTGCAAGTGTAAGGATATATAATTCTAATAATCTTTTTAAAACTTCCAAACCACAATATAATTAAGGTCAACCGCTTCATAACCATACGCTTTTCACAACAATACATCTACAACATTGGAGACACTGCGTTTTAAAATCACTTTCTTGTCCGGATTTTTATATAACTATGTTACTACTGCTAAAGTCACAGTGAGACCACAGTGAAACACACTGGATATTCAGCAGTGGGACAGGGGAGAAGAGCCTTGAGGTCAGACTCGAGTCCAGGTTCTCAGCCACACGGCAGCTGCCGTGCATCTGATGCCAGCCTCAGTGTGCCCCTCCTGCTTCCCTGGCGTGCCAGGGATAAGCGGGTGGGACATAAAGGCAATGCCAAGGAAGACTTCTGCAAAGAGTCATTCATATGTACTTACAAGGTTGAATGGCTGCTTCACACATGAATGAATGTTTGAGTTCACGTTTGAGTCATTGCAAGAATCACAACACCAGTTTTCTTTGTATACCTTATACATTTCTTTATATGCACGCACAATCTCTTAGACATTACTGCAATACTATACTTAAAAGCACAACTTTACCTCGTTTGCCCTGCACACGGGACATATTTCCTGGTCTAAGCCGTATTTACAATATAGTTGTAACAATGTTCTATAATATCAGCCAGAAAGCCAGTTTAACAAACAGCAAACATAATCTTCCTCAGATTCTAACTCAATTAAGACAACTATAACTGGTAGGAGGGCAGATCCCCGCAGCCCATTTGACACTAAACCATAAGTGTGGCCAAGGGCTGTGCCCTTATATTGACGAGATAACTATGCAGTAATAACCAGATTACAGAAGTACTAACATTAAACACTGAAAGGTGAAAAGGTGACACGCTGGATCTCAGAATGCCAAAGGCAGGTTAAAATCTACGATCGCACCGTCCACGTCCCCCCTCCTGCTGTCAAACCTGCCGAGGCTCTTCACGATTTTGGGGCTTCCTGCGCTCTCATTCAGACCGGGGGCCGATGCGCTGACCTCTCCCTCCATTTGTCATGTTAACTAGCTGACAACTGGTGACAGTGATGAAAAGCCGGGATCCCCCCACCTCCCCCGTAGTGATACGCCGAGACTGGGGGGGCGCCGGCGTGCGGAGCGACCCCAGCGCCTGGGGATATGGCGGTTCCCCGCACTGACCTGTCCTCGGAGTCCATGCGGCTGAGAGGCTCCCCGTCCGACGATGACATCTCCACGCTGGCTCGCCTCTTGTCGCCGCCAGCACGGTGGCTCCCTCCCCCGGCGCTTTTCCCCGCCGCATCGTCGCCTTTGCCCTTAACGCGGTCGCCCGGCGAGGACTCGCTCTCATCCCTTTGTTCCCTCTTCGGCTCCTTCTCCGTCCCGTCCCCGGCGTCGCTGCAGCTAGCCGGACTCTGCTGCTCCGGACTCTCCCCGGCTCCTGTGAGCTCGCACACCATTTCCTCCTCTTCCTCCTCGTCGTCGTCGCCGGCTCCCATCGCTCTGACTGCGGCTACCACGTCGCCGGCGTCGGGCGCGACCAAAGCCTGGTCGTCCCTTCCCCCGGAGTCTTTCTCGACATCTCCTTCCATTTTTACAGCTTCACTGTCACCAGACCCTGGCTCTGTGTCCCGCAAGCAACCCTTATCTTCCTGGGCCTCCATTTTCAGGGGCGGCTCGTCGCGGGTACTGGGCTGCGGAGAGCCCTGTCGGACACTATCGGTCGCAGTGGCAGCCATCTTTGAGCGTCCTGTGGCTCGCGGAGCTCCTTCAGACACACGCGCACGAACCGCCCCCCACCCCACGCGGGTTCGCACGCCGACGCGGTGGAGGGGAGGGGCCGAGCCGTGACGTACTGTCCCAGTCGTGTCGAATGCGTGCGTTTGTCCTGGGAGACTGCAGCAAGGCGGACGCTTTGAAATCACGCAGCGTTTTTAAGTTACGACAAGTTCTCCACGTCGAGAAGCATCATGGATGTACTTTCAACGCTGAAGTTTCAGCGAATTTTTGTTTTCAATGACACGTAACTATATGTGGCAAAAATAACGCCCACTATACATACAACATTCCTTTAAATGCCGTCGCTGAGCGTGATCAAACCCAAGTCGTATTAATCATACGCGCGGTTATGCAGTTTATGATGGTTGTGCGCTGAAAAAAAACACTCAAACAGCGAAACACTTGCAGCACTTCCCCTTCAGCTCCGTACGTGCTTGTAATCACGCTGTTTCAACATGATGCACCAATGCATTGTGGTTATTGAAGTCCACCATCACAGCCCAAGAAACTAGGCGGCACATATTGTACTCTAGACCCAGGTTGCGGGTCATTTCTCAGTCAAAATGAACTTTACACATTTCAGTTACTTTTAAATAATAATTAATTATGTTCCACAGCACTTTCCAAAATGAACGAATGCAATCTATGCCATCTAACAAATATGGGATGTCCGGATAGGTTTTCTGCAATGTGCCATGCATAGATATTTAAAATATATCTATATAAAATATAACTTAATTTTAGAAAATTATTTCAACATTAAATTTCCGAACTGTCTCCAAACGGACCTATTGATCCGCTTTCGAAGAGCGCTGCACTCAGAAAACAAACAACAGAGGGCGCTGTAACTTCTGTATCAAGACCCTCCTGTTTATGGCAACCAATTTTCGTTCGTGGTACTAATTACTTATTTGCTAAATATGCTGAACATGCAGAAAGCATGTATAGATTATAGTAACACATATTTGAAAATAAAACAAACAAAAATTCTTCAAGCCTTTATTGTATTACAGCCTCTCTGTTTCTTTGCCTGCGATAGGTTGGCACCCCATCCTGGGTTGTTCCCTGCCTTGGGCCCATAGTCTGCAGGACAGGCTCTGGACCCCCTGCGTCTGTGGATTAGCGGTTACAGACAATGGATGGATGGATGGATGGGTGGGTTTATTGCCTTATGGTTAAACATTGACATATTTTTTCCCAGTTGGAGCAGTCATATAGTTTTGATAAAAACCATTCAAATTTTGCAATCAGAGTCTATAGGAGACTTTCAGCCCAGAGCTCATATCTATAAGAGCCAGCTGTCAGCAGGTGCTGCACAGACTTCCCACTGGGTTGTTCAGCTCTTGGTTTCTATGGTTTCTCGACTGTTGTTTAAGTTTCTGAGGCAGAGGACACACATTCAAACCCCCAGGCTTCAGTGAGAGTAACACGGAGCAGGCAGTGTAACAAGGTGAGAATGTATATTTTTATGACATCTGTTAACAGAAGAGTGACAGTGTCATCGTGTGATACAAAGGCGTAATGACAGCAAAGGAGAAGTCACTGCTCAAGGTAATTTCGAGGTAATTTCAGTAGAACTGCTTGAGCCAACCTTAATTACACAGACCACAGCATATTTTAAAGTCAAGTTAGTATCCATAGACATATGTAGTTATCCTTATGTATAACTTGTCTGTAGTTTTGCCTGTGGAATTAAAATATTCCTCGAATATTATTTGAATGCACATTTGCTTTTCCATTTTTTAGCCCTGGTCTCTTCTGGACTCAGCATGGATGTTTACATTGATCATGTAAAGCCAAGTGGACTTCAGTACGATACCACCCATGTACAGGTATAGAGCGGCCGAATGGGCTTTATTATGATACCACCGGGTATAGAGAGGCATGAAATAATTCTCCACCCGGACCACGGTATGACATGCAGGACAGTGTGAAGCAGGGGGGCTGGACACAGGGGCTTATATACACAGTGCTTTAAAAGTTGTATGTGAACAATAAAAAACTATGCAGTAGCAAAAACACTAAAATAGTATCAGATGACTGACAGTATAATAATAAGGTAAAGTAGGAGGTGTTGGGGGGAGGCGTGGTAAGGGGGGTGGTGTTAAGTGCTGAGCAGTGACTAGAGGTTATGCAAAGTCTTCCTGTGTCAGTTAGTGCTTAGAATGACAACATAAGGAAACTAAATCTTCTAGCAATTATGTGCCTCGTTGCACAGACATTTTTTTGCACCGAATTCCCAATATGGAGTAGACTTTCCTAACAAGAACACACATGCACATTTTCAAACAATCTAGGACAGAACAAATAATCAAACCAAGAGACAAAAACATGACACAAAAATATATAATTTTGATGACTGTTTTTAGAAATTACAGTTTTAAAATGTCACGTTCAAACGAAGAGTACTGTAGCGGATTACGATAAAATCTGAGTAAGAGTTTTCGGCGCTGAAACGGCACAGATCTGACTCCTACCCGGAGACTGACTGAGTCAGTCAGCACCCACACATCAACAAGCAGCGGCTCCCCTTGTCACTTCACCTCAGGACCATGGAGGATTATTGTGCCCCCCTCTAGCGCCCTCCACAGGTTACATCATCAGTCATCTGAATATTTCGTAGCTGCGTGTCTGAGTGTGGAGGACGGCATCTCCTGGGGTAACCATGTCTCACCAACGACGGGCAGCCGCACCCAGAGGAAGCTTCAGTCCCCTGTGCACTTCAAAGCCAGAACCCCCAGAGACACCCGACAGCCTTTTAGCACCAGTGACAAAGCAGGTATTGTTTTTCACGGCCAGAGTCGATTCTGTTAGGATGGCTTTCATTCAGATCTGGAAGCTGTGTTGGGTGCTTTGATGTTCAGTTAGATGAATATGCTAATTTCCAGTTTCCCTACACCCAATCCCTAAATGACACATGGAAATACCGGCGTGAACCAGAGAGAATCTAATTCTCCACACATTATAATGAAAATAAGGGAAAATCACAGTTAGATTTAGGCATCATCATGCTCTCACCAGGTTTTTCAGTTGACAGATTTAACTACTGGCAACAACAAGGGTCTGTCTGCTTCGTTTGCCATGCATAAAGGAATAAAAGAAACTTAAAGCCATCCGTGCTTCAAAGACACGTAAAGTTCAAAGTAAGAGGTTTCTGGACTTCTGCTCTAAGGAAGAATCTGAAGAGCACCCCCCCCCCTCCCAAACTGAACCCTCACTTGCCATTTGCACAATTTTATCTGCACCTTATGTCTGCTGTGTTTACCATGCATGTCTCTGCTCCATTTCAGTACCTCAGTCTTTGGAGACGTGCTGATGTCAGTATGTATGTGTTAATATGTGTATTTGTATCTAGTCTGTACTGAGACTGATTTCTTTATCCTGATTCCATGTTGGTAAATAGTCCGTGTTTGCAAATGGGCTCATCAGACCACTGTGGGTGTTTTGCACAAGGTGCTAAATCCTCAGCAGATGCTGCATTTGGAAGCCCAGGCGGGGGGAGTCCGGCATCTTCAAGGTCTCTGCGGCTCCGTTGGCCACCCCTTAGCCTCCAAGTCTTGACAAATCCACAAACACATTGAATGGCATCCATTGAATTGTTTTCAGCTCAGAACAATGAAAGACTGATCGCCGTGGTGACCAGAGGGAGCCCGGTGACCTGCTGATGTCACCGCACATCATTTACATGCATATAGGTGGCTTTGATGAAGATTTCCTTTGTTTAAACTTACACCCTGAGTTTGGTGGCAAAAGAGGCAGAGAAATAAAATCTCATTTGCATTTCCTACCAAAGTCATCTATAAGGTGAAAGCCAGGCCACCGTCACATACGCTGAACTGTGGCCACCCACTCTGCCCATATAACAGGGATAATAATGAGTAGTTACTGCACTCAGGAGTGGAGCGAGACCACAGTGCCAAGCAAGCTGGACAGACAGAGACGACCCCAGATTTAAACCCTCTGCTTACCTCGGCAGTTTGATGCTCAGAATCAGTCCTGCAAAAGAATTAAATGCGGGAAGGAGGATTTCTCATTCGCGATGCTGCAGAAAAGCCTGATCTGGTTCCAGACCTTCACAGCAAGCAGCAGGAACTGGTACCACACCAGAGTAAGAAGGGCAACATTTATTTAACATGATATAAAACAGATGCGGTTATGAACATTTGCATATGCACTCTAATAATTAGCCTCTTACAGTTACAGCAGCTTTGTCCTTGTACGGTATACAGTATATACACAATGGGCTCTCTGTAATTACACTTTGTACACAAAACCAAAGTCTTGCATAAGCAAACCTTGGATATTGCTTTTTACATGGTGCTATTCTCCTCTCTGATTCCAAGTCTCCCCCAACTGGTAAGAAATAGAACTGCGGCGGAAACTCTGGAAAGTGGCGTCTCTCTATCCAAGCACATGTCAGCCATTGACGATGCAGAGAAGCGGGTTCGATGCCGTGACATTCGCGTGTGTCGGCTACAGTGTGGTCAAGACTGCAGGTGATCCCACATATACATACTAGTAACCCGAAAAAATATTACAAATCTCTCTATCTGCAGTGGCACCTTATTGAATTAAAAATCAACTATATATTTATATATATTTTTTTAATATATAAAAAACAAAAAGGTGGTTTGTACAATGAATTACAAAACAAGGCGGTAATAGTCCAAAGTGTGACAAATAAAAAAAAAATGGATTAAACTTGTAAAAATGAACACTGGCTGGAGTAAAATAAGAAATTAAATACAAATCAGAGAATCACTATTGCTGGTTGGCTGAAGTACAGCTGGCATAGTGTCAGTGTCAGAGTGAATCTGGTCTCCAAATCAGGAGTGACCTACACTGGGAAAGATCACTACTGTCCTTCAACTCAACTGCCGGAAACTGGTAAAACTCATTAACAATAACAGTAATAATAATAATAATAATAATAATAATAATACTACTACTAATAATAATAATAATAATAAGATGTTGATGGTGATCATCTGGTGGTTGTCTCCTCTCCATGCTGCCCCCTGCTGGCACAGAGTCTGAGGTGGGAGCTGGAAGATGCCGGAGGCCGGTCAGAGGAGCCCGTCGGCCGGGTGGCGGGCTTCCTAAAGTGCGTGTCATGGATGCGCTGTGCAGGCTGCCCTGGCGGGGGCCTCTCACCTCCGTCCCGGAAGTCCTCATGTGTATGTCTTACCGGAAGCCAGGGCTTGGACTGTGGGGGAGGGACAGCCACAGGATGTGCATTAAAATAAGGACCCCGGACGTAAAAGGCAGACGTGGCCATTAAGTCTGTTAAACATCATGAGACTGGAGGTCTGTTTATGAGCATTGACAATCACTGATAAGTCATGGCCACTGTCAACATGGACAGAATACAGATCTGATAAAAAACAAAAACACACACTATCTATCACAAGTCACGAGTGTATTTACTGATAAGAGAAGCCAAAGATCATGCAAAGTTCTGTTCTCTGTTAAGTTTGTCATCCTCTGTGTCTTAAAAACTTGAAACTATAGAACTTTGCCTGTTTCTTGGAGAAAATCATATCTAACTGCCAATCTGAAAAACAGAAACTCAAACTCTGATGTGAAAGGGAAGAGGAGAGGAGAGGAGCTCTCCGGAAGAGACTGCCTGATGTTTCCAGGGTGACAGAGCTTCCTGGTGCCAGGCCCAGTGACACCTCAGAGCCCGCTGTGACTTTGAAGAAGGGTCCTGAGCCCCCAGTCACCCTGATATGCTGAGTGCTGACAAAATCACGCTTCAGGTGGACGGTGTGTGATGCGATTCAGCATCACGGCTGTGTTTTGGGCGGGGGGGGGGATGGGGGGGGTGAAGGTGGGTAGCCACACGAGAGCTGCCAGCACTCCTAACCGCCGGTACACCCTGAACACACGCTGGCCACGCATCTCTGTTGGCCTGTGCTGGACAGATCAGCTCTGTAGACCTTGTGTGTCTCTTCATAGCATATAAACAGGTGGGAAATACTCAAGCTGCCCTGTGATTGGATGGATAGATACTATGTGTGTGGTCACAGCAAGACGAGCGAATCCCTTAAGATGGAGCTCTTAAGAAAAGCAGCAGAGCAGGTATTAGCGGGTTTGCTGCTAGAGGCTGAAACACATACAAAGCTATGGAACGGAGGTGAAGGGGGTGGATGGGTGTTAAAAAAAAAAAAAAAAGAAAAAAAGGTGCTTACTGTCGCCACTACACACACATGAAGTGGGAACCATCAGCCAGCAGGGGGGGTGGAGGAGGAGATGGAGATGTTGGGGACTGAGGCGGAGAAGACAGGCTTTTCACTGCAAACAGCCCAACACATAGAGACAAACAAGCATGTCAGTAATTAACCTTCTCACTCCAGAGACGGGCTAAAAACAAGTAATTATGGTAGGAATCAGACAGTGCTTGGAGTAATTACGGGTTAAGGGCCTTGATAAAAGGCTCAACTTGAAATCACTCTGCTGACCCTGGGGTTAGAACCGGCAACCTTCTGATCACAGACACAGCAGCGTAACCTGCGGAGCCACACACTGCCCGCCACATTTAACAGTTATCTTTAACTTACTCCAGTAATAGTGTAAAAGCTCCCTGAGGCTGAGGGACATGGCTCCATAATCCTGGTTCGACAGGATGGATAACAGAACAGAACAATCACAGCAACGCTCAAGACCGCAGCTGATAGTGTGGGGGTACGCCTTCACTGGCGGCCGAAAGCCGGCCCGCATCTCTGGGGCAGCAGGGCTAAAGACCGCAGCTGATAGTGCGGGGGTGACGCCTTCACTGGCGGCTGAAAGCACTGGACAGCGCAGAAGGATGAGCACATGGCTTCACTTAGTAAGTTTACATGCACAGCTAAGTTGAGTTCTGATTACAGCTACACTGCTGTCCTTGGCCCAGTATATGGGAGGGGAATTGATTTATTGACCGAAGTATGACTCCGCTACAGTAGGTGGCGATATGGCTCCTTGCAGCTTGTTAGTATTGGGCTTTTTCCAGTTGGCCTGTTACGTCACAGAAATAAAAAAATAATGGATGCATGGACAAATTAAATGACGCGAGTTTTAATTTCGATCTGGTCAGAAGAACAGATACAGCAAGATCAGGGTAGCATAGCATAGTTATAGTAGAATATACTATAACACATTAATAAATTCAATTCAATGTTATTTATATAGCGCTTTTAACAAGTCATTGTCACAAAGCACTTTACATTAACCCGGTCAGAACCCCACCAAGCAAGCCTGTGGCGACGGTAGCAAGAACCTAGACTCGGAAGGGGACCCCATCCTCTTCTGGGCGACTGGGGAGCATGAAACTGTATTTACAATCAAATTCATCTGAGTCCATGTAGTTTTATAAGTTCCAGTTGGTTTCATGTTGTTTCTCCAAACTATGATATACTACATAATCTTGAAAAGAAATATTTATTTAAATTGCAAAACTTGCTATGCTTTTTTTTCACTATGACAAAAATGTAAAAAATGTATGGAAAAATGTTTTAGTGAGACTTATACTCATACCCAGGACTTCAAAATTGTACCAAACTGAAGGTAAAAAGCCTGATCTTAATGTAGCTGGCTAGCGATGTAAGAATCGGATGTGCATAACATGTGATGTTGGTATTAATA
>JAODKE010000001.1:2196785-2208111 GCA_026779605.1 Mormyrus hasselquistii
ACTTGTCGGGCTCGGGCCGAATTCTGTCGGGTTCGGGCCTTGTTGGGCCTAACTTTTAAGGCCCGATTACAGCTCTAGTGCAGACGCCTGCTTGTATAATACCGGCATGATAAAAACTGCCCGTTCCTCTAAAGTGGGGGTTCTCAAAGTCCAGACCGTGTAAACTGAACTGCAAGTTAATCTGGAACCAGCTGATAAAGTTCCCCTTATTGTTACATATAAATGCTGAGTTACGGTTCATGAAATGTCATTTTGTTATTGAGAACTGTTCCGGAACTTTGATTTTGAACAAAAAACTGACGTGGACCTTTGATCAAAAAGTTTGAGAGCCCCTGCCCTAAGGGAATGTGCCGCATTTTATATTCTCACATACAGTTTTTTTTTTTTTATGAGCTGTGTTCGCTATTCAGCCCCTCACAGAATCACCAAGACGTGGCTCTCACCCAACATCAGATAATCCTCCTGGGGATTAAAAGAGTTTTTGATGAAGTGGAGGCATGCTGTCCTGTTACGCCAAGATCTCTGGGAGCACGGCCAAAACACTTGCATCTGTCTTTTTAGTCGAAGCCCCAGCATAACTCAAAACTGTCTGACAGAACAAGCAGGAATGAAGGTAGGTCTGCAGATGGAGGTGGAGACCGTATTTTACAATGTGACCACATCACCTTTGGTTAGAAAGAACGTGGGAATGCAAACGAAATCAGAGCGATGGCAGCAATGGGAGTGGGCAGATCAAATTTTCACCACAATCTTCTCTGGTCCAGTCAGGGTAAAACAGACATTCAGCAGGCAGGGTAGGAGGGGGGTTTAAAAATTAACCTCAAAACGTATCTTCCACAGAGACACCATCACACTGGACACTTGGAGCAGCCAATCAGGGCTCAGAAGGAGCAGATTCCAACAGAGAAGAACGTCCCCCACCTGGCTGTCCAGATACATGAGGCTCCTTTGAAGGTGACGGGAGAGAATCTCATTCTAGCAGCAGGAGCAGTGAGGAGAGGCACGGAGGAGAGAAGCCAGGAAAAGGGGAGCAAGGAGAGGCAAGAAAACAGAGCAGGAGCAAGAAAAGAAGCAGAGGATCAGTTCAGGAGGAGCCAGGAAGCTGCTTACCATTCTGGCCTTTACAAACAATGGCGGTGAATGCCCTGGGGTCACTGCAGATCTGCCCAACCAGCAGCGGCTAATGCCTGGGGTCACAGCAGATCTGCCCAACCAGTGGTGGCTAATGCCCCAGGGTCACAACAGATCTGCCAAACCAGTGGCGGCTAATGCCCCATGATCACTGCAGATCTGCCCAACCAGTGGTGGCTAATGCCCCAGGGTCACAACAGATCTGCCAAACCAGTGGCGGCTAATGCCCCATGATCACTGCAGATCTGCCCAACCAGTGGCGGCTAATGCCCAGAGGTCATAGCAGATCTGCCCAACCAACAGTGGCTAATGCCCCATGATCACTGCAGATCTGCCCAACCAGTGGCGGCTAATGCCCAGGGGTCACAGCAGATCTGCCCAACCAACAGTGGCTAATGCCCCAGGGTCACAACAGATCTGCCAAACCAGTGGCGGCTAATGCCCAGAGGTCATAGCAGATCTGCCAAACCAGTGGCGGCTAATGCCCAGAGGTCATAGCAGATATGACCAACCAGCAGGAACTAATGCCCTGGAGTCACAGCAGATCTGCCCAACCAGCAGTGGCTAATGCCCCATGGTCACAGCAGATCTGCCCAACCAATGGTGACTAATGTCTAGGGGATACAGCAGATCTGCTCAACCCACGGCAGGGAATGCCCTGGAGTCACAGCAGATCAGGCCAATCAGCAGCGGCTAATGCCTCAGGGTCACAGGGAGTGCAGAAAGAATCTGTGGAGCAAAGGACCAAGGAAAGAACTGGCTAAATCAAAGTGAAAGTAAAGCGACAGGCGCACACACCGGAAGTGGACCGTGCTGCAACAGAAAGGGGGGAGCGGCACATGCGGCAGGACATCACCGTGATGGGAATCACCGTTAACCCCTGAACACCTGAGAGTGCCGGTGATGGCCGGCACAGCCAGTGACGTCTAGAGGCAAAAGGAAGGTGGTTGCGATCACCATGGCTTCCCTGATAACGCAAGCCCCCCCAACCCCCCGGCAAGAACCTTTGCGCCAAAGGCATTTCCACAATTCCACAAATAGCCTGGTTATCCCATCCCGCTAGCTGGTGACACTGCCTCGTCATGGCCTCATGCTGCATGTCTCTGTGACTCATGATTCAAGGGTTAATAGCAATTAATTGATTATGAAGAAAAAAGCGTGGGATCTTCCGTCATTACAAAAAATAAACGGACAAGCAAACAAGAATACAAACAAAAGGCGAGACGGAAGCCACACAATCAGAAAAGCAGCAAGCTCATCATCATCATAATTATCATCATCACCATCATCATGAACATTAGGGCAACAGCAGCATCCAAACAGGCTCTGGAGCACAGTGGACCCCCGGAGGCCAGTGGCTGACCTTGGGCGCGGCGCCGTCGAGGCCAAGCTGCATGAGCTGGGCCAGTGTGTGCTCCCGGAGGCTGCTGAACTCCGCCTGCTGCCTCCGCAGCTTGATCAGAAGCAGCGTCAGCTCCTCGGGCTGCAGGGGCGTGGCGGGGACAACGAGTTAGCCAGGGGCACGCTCCCCCTGCAGGCCCGGAGGACACTCTGCGCTCAGCTGATGCTATCCCTGTTATTACAGCTTCTCCTCTTTTGGGATCAGAATTCATCCTGCTTGTCACATTCCCTCCAGAGGTGATAGAAATCACATTCCATGAGGCCACGCCCCCCAAAAAAGTGGAGCATCAATGACTGGTGCCGTTAATCAACACCATCAGCACACGGTGACCGCAAGCCGCTTACCAATACCCTTCCTGGGAAATACAGAGACCAGTGAGGCCAGGTCCGGCTGCCTGAGTGTCTGTGAGCCACACAGCTACACAGGGACTCATGCAGATGTCAGTCTCCTGCCAGTTCTTACACATGGTCAGCATCAGAGTTAATTATAGGTTATCTGCCCCATTCTCCTGTCTTCGTGTATCAACAAGGACATAATGGATGCTTAATTACAGAGCTGAAGGGCTCTTTCAGGTCACTCACACTTTAGACACCCCTAACAAAATTTTCTTATTACCAAAAAAGACAGACCCATATACACCATATATGGGCATGTAGCGTGACATCGGGACACGCAGCTCACACACACAGCCCTCCAAACCTAAAGGCATAAAGCCTTTTAACTTCACCAGTATCACATGCACAGAAATGCCACAGACAGCAGCAGTAAGTACAGGCTAGCAGTGTGGCCATTTTCCTTAAAGAGCTGGCAGCAGGTCTCTGTCAAAAGCAGCGTGTAACGGCACCCTAGATCATTCACAATGCAGCTTGAATACATCACAGCATTCAGCTTTTAAAGACATCACCAAGGGGCCCTTTTGCTTTGAAAAACACTTAATTGGACATCAGAGACACAAATCTAATATTCCCACATATTCCCACCTGCTCCTTTGAAAAGTGTAATTCTCAGAGGTTGATATGGTGCCACCATTCGGTGCTGGACATCCTCACCAGGTCACTATACAGATCCCACTCAGCTAAAGCTGTGCACATCATCCTTGGCGTAGGTTCCATTTATACCGCAAAGATTTCATTTGCTGGTTATTATTCAGA
Source organism: Mormyrus hasselquistii (assembly GCA_026779605.1). Taxonomy (NCBI): domain Eukaryota; kingdom Metazoa; phylum Chordata; class Actinopteri; order Osteoglossiformes; family Mormyridae; genus Mormyrus; species Mormyrus hasselquistii. The sequence continues at coordinate 2,200,470 of JAODKE010000001.1, forward strand.
AGTATACATTTTTAAAAAACCTTTACACAAAAGTATCTACATCCTTTGGTAGAGTGGATTAGCCCAGAGTTGAGCACATTTTTCTTACGCTCTTCTGTGGGATGCTGGGCTGGCCAATGGCAGACACACAGACAAAAGGGGGAAAAAAAGACTTAATGTATGTAAAAATAGAGCCCGCTAAGACATTGGGGAGATTAAATCGGTCAAATTACCCACAATGCACGTGGGGATGGCACAGCTCAGCACTGACGAGTCATTAGTACTAGCAGAATAGATGAGGCCTTATAAGAAGGAGACAATCTGCTTACAGTAAACGGGAAAGCCTGAGCCGTCTCCCCACAGCCCTCTCTAATCTCCGAGCTGAACCTCCTTTGGCTCACAGAATAACGGCGTATTCCCCCCAGCTACAGACACGGGACAAATTAAATGACTGGGGTTTTGGCAGGAAGCGGATTTAGAAGAGGATATGAATTATTATATATATTTTTTTAAACTATGAGGTGGTTATGTGGTGATAGAGGACCCCTCCCTTCTCAAGATGGCGGGGGGTAGAACGACACTCACCGTCTTGCCCTGCAGGGACTGTGAATTGATGGTCGTTATGTGGACACCAGCCGGCCCAGGTCTCCTGTCTGGGGGGTAGGCATACTGGGGGGAGGGGGGGTGGCTGTTAGAAAATTAGAGCTAGCATGGAAGCATGGGAGGTTAGGAACCTGAGGGAGCAAAGAGGATTCAGAGCAGGTTATTCTTTAATTACAATAGCTACAGCTCAACACTGACCAAAGAACACTGGTAAATCACACAAATACCTTGATAATGGTTTAATTAAAATGATTTAAAATAAAGTCCTAAAGTACTTTACTATATTGTTCCTTTCTGCTCTGGACAGAATGAAACAGAAGTGTCACAAACAGGAACCAAATTATCAGAAAGGTTGTCCGTAATCAGCACATACAACCCAGCGAATGACAACATATAATCCAGGGCAGCTGATTGGATAATTGGTGTGTCACTCAGAGAATGCCCAAGGCCATTTCATGGAGTCTGTCAGGAGAGACATCTGTAAGCCCTCGCACGCAAAGCCGCTACTTCCCGCTGCAGCAGGTAGCAAGGGCTTTCCGGGAGGACACCCGCTAAGCTGACAGACACCCGCGACATGGCTGTAAACACCAAGGTCTTCCATTGTTTCCTGTTTTCGGACGAGGCAACAGACCGCAGGATGGGGGCTTCTAGCCAAGAAACGGCACAATTACACCAAGAGAGAACTACGTTTGGCAAAACTCCCAAGCTTGTATTATCCTCTGGTGTAGTGTGAGAAAAGGAGGCGGGGAAGATGCGGACATTAGCCTGCAGCCAGTCACTGTAGGGATTTCTGGGCTTTAAGAGTACTTCTGTATTAGCAAGAACAATCTGAACTGGGGATCTGGTAAGTGAATCCATTTAAAGGGACACGTACAAAAACATTTAATGCTATCCAGTAGGTTTCAGCGGTATCTAATTTTTCATACGGTATTTTGACAGTATTTTCAAAAACAATGTTATTCTAGTATTTTGAAATCTTGGCTTCCCCCACAGTATAATCTGCCCAAAACACAGCAGCATACCTTAAATAATGGTATTTTAGGTGAACTGCACAATATAACGTATAACTGTAATATACCATATTACCACAACATACCATAATATACTGCATTACTCTAATGTACTGTATTACCATAATGTGCCATATCTCAGGAAGAGAGAGGCTGGCCCAACCTACCCCGAGGCCCGCTGGTACCTTGGTGAGGTGTGCCCGGTGGTGCCGCTCGATGGTCAGGTCCCCCCGGTAGCTGGGCGACGACACCTCAGAGCGGGCGCCCACATTGAAGGAGCGCAGTGGCGAGTAGCCCTGGTAGACGGCCAGCGAGCCGTGTGAGGGCGATGGCGGGATGGAGTGGCCGGTGTGCTCTGACAGGTTCACCATGGTGCGGGGGGAGGGTAGCGTGCCATAGGGGGCCACCGTGGGGGGGGGTGCCCGACCGTAGGCCTGCCGCTGCTGCCACTCGTACAGCTGCCACATGGTGTCGTCACGCATGGAGCGGCGCTTATCCGCCGCTGGGGGGTGCTCGTACAGCGACGGCGACATGCCGCATACACTGTCGGGCCGTGCCACACTGTTCCGGGGCAGTGTGCGGTAGCCCTCGGGGTAGCGGGGGGCCGCTGGGGCCCGGTGGCTGGGCATGTTGCGCGGGAGCGTCTGGTATGATGTGATGCTGTGGGAGGGGGGAGGTTTGGGGGCATTACGACTGGACTGCACTCTCAGAAAAGGCCGCAGCTCATCAGGAAACTCTCCAGCTAATTACAGGTATTATATTTCTGCTTAAAGAGACATGCTAATTTAATTATCAAGAAAATGAATGGAGCTTCAGAGGCATAATATCCCTGAAGAGGGACGCTGCCCTTCCGGAGCACAGGTGCTGTAAACACATTACATTATATTTATTTAGCAGACGCTTTTATCCAAAGTGACGTACGATTTTGACAAAGCAGGGTCAGACGGCCCCTGGAGCAGCTGGCATTTAAGAGCCTCGCTCAACTGAAGGGTGACATCATTCTGGTAATCCTGGGATTCGAACAGGTGACCTTCTAATCACAACCCGCTGAGCCACATGCTGCCCCCTTTTTCAGCAAAATGTGCTATTTCCAGAGGTACGAGCTTCAAATACTCATCAGGGATGTGAAAACAAACAGTGTGATGCTGAATCTCCTGGCAAGTTTGAAGGGGTGAGTTTGCGACGGGCTAAAGACACCCCAAGGACAGGATGGAGCAGAGTCGATCTGCAAGCCGGCGACCCACAAAATGGGGCCAAACTCCCTGATAACTATCGAGGGATGACAGCACCGGGCTGAGAATCCCAAGCGGGTCATTTGACAATTGGATCAGCGGGAAGCAGGAGGGTGATGGGGATTCAGGCTGTTTAGGTGCAGGTTTCACAGTTAATGTTTTTTATGCCTTCATTAATCCCTGGGGCAGAGGCAAGAAAAACAAGACGAATGCGGAGGGAGTGAAGCTGTTAGACTCTGAGAGGCAAGCAGCAGGCGGGTGGGGGTTTGAGAGGGAGGGAAATCGATAGAGTGCCAGTGGCGGCTAAAGCTCACCCGCTGATGGGAGGCACACTGCGCCTGGCCACGGATTCGCCAGCTAACCGTACAACGCCCTGGAGATGGGCATCTTTACACGCTGCCCCTGGGCCCACCCTGGCCACCATGCTGGCGAGGAGGAGAGCGGTATCGATGGCCTGGGGGGTTTCCTCCCTTCATGGGAATGACACTTTGATCCTGCTGTGTTTGCAACTGTTCCCCCCCCTTCCTTGGGTGCCCCCAAAAATATTCCCCACACAACAGGGACCAGGCATTCCTGAATGGGCTTCCCAACGAATCCTGGACTGGCTTAGCTCCCCCCAGTGTATCTGTGCCTGTCCGAGATCGTGAGAATGCCCCTCCTGTAAATGTCAGGCTCACAAGTCTATCTGCGCAAATGCTACGCTGGGAGCCAGACCCTCGCAGGAGCTGCAGCCAGGAGGGAAAAGGGACGAGGCGGGGGTCTGGAAAATACAACGCTGCAGCAATCAGTCTGGCAGAACAGCCTCGGCCGTCATTAAGCATCATAACAGACAGCAAGCCTGTACTTATTCACAAGCTGGGAGAGGCGTCGGGAAGTGCCGGAGACACAGGACCCTGTGCCACTCAGACAAACATGGTGGATCAGCCACACATAGCGATCCTGACAGACACACACACACACACACACACAGCAGCGTTCTGACTGCAGCCTGCGGCTCGGTAGGCGAGGACTAAATGCATGGGATTGCCTGCTTCAGTTCTAGTGCTCCTGGGGAGTAACCTAATCAAACAATACCGATGTGGAGATTTAAAATTGTATCTGTGAGTGACAGGGGAGGGAACACTATGGGGGCCAATCAGCTCTGAGCAGGAGCCTGGCCCAGTATACATGCCTGTGGGGATGACACACACACACACACACACACACACACACACACACACACACACACATCCCACCTCCTCGTCTCCTCCTCTTGGCTCCTTCCCCTCTGGGTTCTGACCCACTGCTCCAGCTGCTGCATGGAGTTGGTCCTTTGCAGGACTCGCTGTGGCTCATGCTGGGGGTCCTGGCTGCACCCCCTCTGTGTCGGCCCATCGCCCAGCTCCCCTGTGCCGCAGTCCACAGTTCTGTCCCCAGAGCCGTTCACCTGTGGTGCCCTCTGCTGTCTGCTGCCATCAGCCAGGAGGGGCTGCAGCCTGATGCTGTTGATCTTGGTCAGAGCCCGCTCTGCCTGCTCCTTCTGGAAGCCATAGCGCTCTGCGTCACGTCGTCGCCGCTCCTCGGGCCGCTCTGCCTCGTGGTTCCGCTCATTGTTGTGTGCCTCGGGTCGGGTCAGCAGCCGGTGGTTCAGCACGTTGTTCATGTCCTGCGGGTGGCGCTGCTCCAGTTTCAGCTTCTCCAGCCTGGGGAGTTGGGGATGGGGGACGGGAGAGTTACCACTTAAGTGACGGTACTGCATGAGTATGACCCTGTCTGGTATTACACACGTGGGAAAGTCGTCAGACACTGCGGAAATCTGACCCTGTTCAGTATAACTCACACAGAAACATCATCAGACCCTGTGCGAGTCTGACCCTAACCAATATTACATCTGTAATTACACACGCAGGACAATCATGAAGCATTCCGAGCATCAAAGCCTGTCAATATATATTGACAGTCTCAGGCCTCCTGAAAGAGCGGGATTTGGACCCAACAGCAGACTGTAATTTCAGCAGAAAACCTGCTCTAGAGAGCGTGTATATACACACACACACACACACACACACACACACACACACCACATACTTGACCGAGGGGGCTTTCAAGACTGGAGACAAGGTTATCCCCCACCACTCGCCACACAGAAATGGGCCACATATAGGAGTCCACGTCACCTAATGGAGTTCCCAGTCTGCTGTCACAGCAGCCGAACCAGAACTTGAACAACAGGCATTACCTCATCATCTTACCAGGTGCTACGGGCTACACACCCCACACTAAGTGAAGTTGCAGAACTGTGCTGCAGCAGAGTTTTCTGAGGGAGGAGGGGGGACCGTTGCTTGGGGACGGGCAAAAAGATGACTAAGTGTAATGAGCTGAAATAGAGCTCCGCTGAAAATGACAAACCCCACAACAAAGCGGGATTAAAAATATCATTGTGGCGGATGTGGGATGTTTTCCACTAGTGCCTGTGTAAGTCAGACAGTGCTGAGAGGTTCTGCAGCATACTGGGGATTATTCCAGAAAGCGAGAGTCAAGGATGGCATGGCCCCCAGTTTCCCTGGGGCAAACTCCTTGTGACTGACGTTTCCAGAACATTCTTGATGTACCCTGCAAGCGGACAGCCCAGGGCCCTGGGAGAAATGCCAGCGACCCCCAGATGGAGAGGGAAGCACGTACCTCCGGACTGGTTCCGTATGCACCAGGGCAGCGTCCGTCATCACCTTCATCCACGACTCCATGTCTTTGGCCGTGTCCGTGCAGAAGTAATAGGTCCGCATGTTGGGGTGCGTGGCCTGGGAGGAGAGAGCAGCCCTGCGGAACCGGGGGGAGTGAGGAGGAGTCCGGTTAACACACTCTCACACCCGGCCCAGACCCCTTATGATCACAACAGTTGCTGGTCTTATTTCAGCTGAGTCCCAGGGAGTCTTTATGGTAAATTAAATCTTGGATGGACAGACCTACAGACAGAGAAACGAAGAGCAAATTTCCAAAACTCACTCGGTCCATTTTTGTTGTTTTTGATATGATAGAACTAAAGTCAGGTTTCCTCATTGTATATTACAAGGTCGGAAACCAAATCTCACTCAGTTCTCCGATGAAGAACTTTCGTTAAATTTTCCATACTCACCAAGTCCACCAAAACTTTCTCGAAAACATATCACATGAAATGAATGAGTTTTGGAAAGCTGCTCGCCAGTTGGTTATGCAGTATCAGCCTTTGGGGCTGTTTTCTCTAGGGTGAATAACCCAACTGTAAAACATGTATGTACACGCAGAAGCGCACACACACATGAACATACACAAATATGCACGCACATGGAATGTTAAAAGGCTCAGGTATGTAGCCAAAATCTTTTCAAAAATCATTTCCACATGAATATATTCAAAAACTTATTCAGCCATGAAACAAGAAACAAAACAATCAAAAGTTATTCATAGAAAGCTGCGGAAGCCAGAGAATCTATATTCATGGGTGTCTTATGGTCCTGTCTGATTGGACTTACAATGACTTACAATGACGGTGCGGCGATCGTCAGGAAGACGGGTCAAATACGGCCCGATTCGGCCTCGTGGAAGACGGATCCGAGCGTGGCGGGTGGGGATGGAGAGAGAGAAAATAACAGTTGAATTCACACGTTAGCAAATCCAAACTTGGCACGGCCATCGGGCAGAGCCTGCTCTGGGGGCAGAGCACCTCCTGCTTTCTGTAACGCAGAGTCCCCCGGCCCCGGGTCAGTGACGGGGTGCCGTTGCTGGCGCTGACTGAGTTATGAGTTATTCCTCGTGTTTATCTTTGTGTTTCCAGCTGCGCAGACTGTTCTGCTGTCACCAATTACAGAGTGTGAATTAGAGCCGAAGGAGCTGTTCAAAGCTCCCCCCCGCATCTCTTCACCACACCACCCTTGGGGCATACGGCCAGAACACGGGAGCGAAGAAGAGCCACTGGATGGCTGCTCCCGCCCCCCCAGTAGGCCAACCAAAAACACCCCATGCTGAAGAAGGGAGAGGACCAGTGAGAGGGGGCTGACCTTGAAGGCGTACTTCCTGCTGATGTGGTCGTCCACAGACAGCATGGATATGTGGAAACTGGGCAGGAGGATGCTTCCCAGGATTCCCTCTTCCTTGTCATCTAGAGGAAAACCGGCACATATGGACACGCCATACACACCATAATGAGGCTGTGTGTGTAAACACCATGTTCAAGAGCAGTCAGCCACATTAATGCCTGTATCACTGTTCGTTTCATTGGGGGGGGGGGGGGAATCACAGCCTTGGCTTTTTCTGACACCCATCTGTCTTTCATCCTCTAATTGGCAAAAACGGTAGCGCCACATAAACAGCAGAATATCTATTTTGACAAGACGGCTGATTCAGAAGGTTTACTCAGGAAGTATCTGAATCCTTGGCTTTCATAGGAGCCATCTGTGCCATCCCATAATAATAGAGACACCTGCAATGAAAAACACAAACGGCAGCGCAGTCCAGCACCTCCTACCAGCAGCCATAGGGAAGCCGACCACTTCCAAGCTCCGGGCCCAGCCGGCATGTTACTATGTGATAAACAGGAGCTGATGACATGTGGCTGCCATTGAGATGCAGGGGCTCAGACACCAGGCGCGAGTAGCTCGCTGGGAGTCAGAGCCCAGGCTGATCTGGGCTACTCGTTGGCTTTATCTCCAGGCCCTACAATGATTAATTCATCTGCCGAGAGATGGCAGGGGTCTCCGGGAGAGCTCCAGCTTTATGGGGGTAGCTACTCCAGCTTTATGGGGGTAGCTACTCCAGCTTTATGGGGGTAGCTACTCCAGCTTTATGGGGGTAGCTACTCCAGCT
>JAODKE010000001.1:2218519-2235576 GCA_026779605.1 Mormyrus hasselquistii
TGAGGGTGGGCGGCCTTCAGTAGTGACAGGGCGGGGGGGTAACGTCCTGCTGCAGCCACATCCCAACACAGCCTCTCGCATCACCTGCAGCGACAGCCATGTCCATTCACACGCCCCCCGTTCCGGGTTCGTGAACTTTCAGCGTGGGGAGGGGAGTACGGATATTGCTAGGGATCTCTTTTTTCCATAGTGATATCTCCCAAAGAGGATGATGTAAAATAGGCCGGCTCTCTCGGTCCCGGAACATTCCGAGATATCTTGTTTAAGGATAACCACCCTGGGTCGGGAAAAGGTCAAAAGTGCATGAATGTTTTACTCTTTTTACCGTTCTTCCAAAAATCAGCTGAAAATGATATTTAAGAGCGTAAACACTGATCAGCAGACTGGTCACATGCATATGTACGTTAACTGGCTCTATGTCCGTCAGAGTTAAATAAACCAACTTTAAGAAACTCTAATAATAATCATAATAATAATTCTCATTCCTTCTCAGGGCCTGCATTTGAGCAGAGAATGGCAGATGTGTGACAGTTACTTTCTGACTGCTGCTGGATGTCTGTCAGTCAAATGCAGCACAGGCTGCACAGATAGGAAACCCAATTACAGCTCCAGTTATTTTTAACAGATTTCTAAATACAAATTATTTCTTATAAATACCCTCCATTCACTCTGTGTGTGACATCACGCAGGGGATGGGGTGGGAATGGAGCTGTAGGGGGTAGAGGGGAGACAGAAACGCCTTTGGAATTTGGGGCGGTCCCAGCAAAGCGATGGCGGTCAGACCGTGGTGACCGCGCCCTCTCGCTCCATCCGTCTCACACACAAGCTTTTGTGCCAGGGGCTGCCAGGTCCCGTGCGAATCACACAGAGGTCAGGCTTCCTCAGCCTCCGTCTCACACGTGATTTCAGATGATTCCACAGTTTCCCGGAGTGCTGCCTCCACTGCAGCTGCCTTTGCTCCTTCAGGCTCAAAGACATGGCTGCCGACCCTCAGCATCTTCATCAGCCGGCAAAGACGGCGATTCTCTTTGCGGCCATCGCTGTGGCCGAGATGCAGAGGAGCACGCCGATCTCACTGGAACTGGCGTTTAAGGTTAATGGGCTAGGGGGCCTGCACATCACTGCAGGAACGGGCCGGACGCCGCAGATGAAATAAAGACACTTACTGTTCGTTGACCACAAAGATGCAGTTGTCCTGTGAGGGGGAGCCGGAGATGGGGTGCTTGCAGGTCACCTTCCGCTCATTGTGACTGGGGACAGACAGAGAGAGAGCGAGAGCTCGGGTCAGCACCTTCGGGGAGCGGAGTATTCGCTGAAGACAAGAGTAACCCAAATGGGACTTTCAGAGGGGACGGTCCCGCCTCCCTGTTAGCAGAGGCCACACCCAGCGACGGGGACCGGGGCGGCTGGCTCTGTGTACCTTGGGACTTCGAGTGCCGTTGTGAAATCAGGCAGATTTCTGTCTCCGGATACAGGGGAAAAAAACCAAACGCACAAGAACAAGATCTGCATAGGCTTCCATTAGACTGCCCAGGAACGGTATCAGCTTCCAGAAACACAAACAAGGGCAAAGAAGCAAGAGTTTGTGGTCCAGCACACACACACACACACACACACACACTCAAAAAAATAAAGCAGAGTGAAATCTGTCAGTGCTGGAATAAATCTGCAAAACGAGGATGACATCAGGTTCTCCAGTGGACAGGAGGACACAGAGAGAGACAGAAAGCAGCGGCAGCTGATCGGCACAGAACAGCACATTCCAGCTCGGAACCCCCGGCCCTCGACCCCAAAAAATGGCACACAGCGGCTCTACCAACCCGGAGCGGCGCGTGGTGCTGAACTTCAGCATCTCCGACCCGCTCGGAATACCGCGTGCCCAATCCGTCCCGGTTTAAAGCAAACCTGCTCGCTGCTACAAGCAGCCACGCTCTGGCCACAAGAGAGCTGGAGACCATTCTCCCGCCATCCCTGCCTAGATTAAGGCTTCTTTATGTCAAGATACAAAAAACAGCTCCAGTGTGAGTGTCAGCAGCTTTGTGAGGTCCTCGGGCGGCTTCCACAGTCTCCCAGCTGCCAGCGAGGGAGAACGGACTCGTGCGTCCGAGTGCAGCCGGCCAGGGGAAGGCATCGCTCTGCTCGATCGAACCAGAACAAACTCTGGGAGGGCAGTAATGAGACAGCAGCCAGCCCATTGAAAAGTACAGCAGATGAAAGCCTGGGGTTTACACTCCTTTCATAGTTGATAGAGAACTAATTAAAGACGCTGGTGGATTGATGTCTACCTGCCCCACCCCAGCAGGAGACCCCAAAGAAGTGTTTAAACGGGCTGGATCTGGAGGAGAGCGCAAGAGGCCAAGCGAGGGTTTTCTTTCAGCCCCTGGAAGGAGGCCTGAGCCCAGGCTGAGTCTGTAATTACCACAGGCAGAGCGGCGCTCCGGCGGTCACCAGGCAGACATGCGGCACCACGCGGCTTTGGCTCGCGGCCGGGGTCATGCTCGGACGCCTGCGGCGCGATCAGAGAGGGAGGGGGGGGGGATGCGTATGCCATCGGACCATCCTGGGACTCCGCCCATTGCCAATGGTGGCATTACTGCCTTAAAACCTGTCAGCACTGCTGAGAGCCGTCTCGCTAGGAAGCAGCCACTAACGGCCACACCCCAACAGCACTTACGAGATCCAAGAACGCTCTCAGATACACAGCAGGTTGGGGAAAAAAAGATTTGAAACTAAGTTTATCATTGTTTTCAGAGAGTTCATGACTATGCTTTTTCAGGGATGGAGGATATACGTTGTGTTAGTGAGGCAGGTTATTTGTATAATCAAATTGATATTAAACAAAAACATTTTCCAGTCTGTCCCAAAGAACTGAAGTACCAAAAAAGTGCCCCAGCTGGTTTGGAATTTTTGGTACTGGGACCTGAACAGAAGTCAAAGGAAAATGAAAACTACCAAACTTTTAGCACCAAAAGTACAGTTACCCGGTGCAGTGGAACAGTGCCCTAGGGCTCCCTGGAGAGGGTATGTTCTTGCCACTGAGATATGAAGCATGTAATTACTGTTTGTGAGAATCAAAACCAGACGAGGATGGAAAGACCACTGAGCTGCCGTTCTGGATTTTTCCAGAAAGCAGAGCGGAACGTGGACTCCTCACTGGGCTGTCATCACAGTGCTCCTCAGTGGAACTGATGTTCAGGTGCCGTTTCCTCCACCAATTCAACAGTGCCAACAAAAAAGAACCCAAGAAACCGGAACTATGTGGGTAAAAAGGAGTCACTTGCAGCGTTCCTAGAACACAAGGAGCACGTCTCCCAAGTTGCAGCAAGCCGGCACAGACTCCCCTGAGGAGAACATGGACCTGGGCACAAGAAGCGCAGCTGAAAGGAGCGGCAGGGAGCAACGTGACCAGGGGCAGCCTCTCATCTCTGTGTGTACAAAGCAGGGGCCGGGGGCCTGGAGCTGCCCCAACATGCAAAACCGGGTACTTCAGAACCTCCTGGGCTCACGGCCGGCCTGCCTCCGCTCTGCGCGGCATTCCTCCAGGCCGGCCTGCCTCCGCTCTGCGCGGCATTCCTCCAGGCCGGCCTGCCTCCGCTCTGCGCGGCCATCAAGCCATTTTCATTACAGTAGAGGATAAAAAGGGCCGCATGATGCTTTTCTCCAGCTTTATTTGTAAACAGCATCATATAATCAAGCCTCTTAGGATGCAGTCTGCGGCCGGTTCGTGCCGGGCGCCAAGCAGAAGGGCCACAAGTGACTCAACGCTTCCCTCCTCCCCGCATTTGTATTCGCTAATTATTCATAATGATAGTAAGAATAATCACCATAACAATGTGTTCCTTCTTCAGTCAACAGAGGGCAGGCTGTCTGAGAGAATAGCTGCCCAGCACGATTAGCGAGATTAGCAGTAATTAAAGCCTCCTGAGCCTGGGCGCGTATCTCCCTGTGCCAAGACGCTTCGCTGCTGCCACACCGGGTGGTCCTCTGCTGCAATGAGAGCAAGCAGCAAGAAGCACTCTGTAATTAATCACGTTCACCACCTACAGCTTCACCTGGGGGCTGTGAGACACTTCCGCTAAAGCTGGCGCTAGTGCTATTCGTGCCGCTACACTGCCACTAATGCTATTGCTGCTGTTACACTGCCAGTAGTTCTACCGCTACGCTAACGCTACGCTGCAGCTAATGAAACTGGCGCCGAAACTGCTACACTGCTAAAGCTATGGCTGCTGCAACTGATGCCGCTACCATTACACTGCAGCTAATGCTATTTCTACTGCCGGGAGCGTAGCGAGAAATTCTGGGTGCGCTGACTGAATTTGACCTTGTGTACCCCAAACTGGCATGTACATGATGTCGTGTATTCAGGGATCTTTATAAAGCAGCGGCACTCATTCACCAGGCAGCAGAGCAATCGGTAGCGGGCCACACAGAAATAATAAAAACCTTTTAATTATATTTCCATTTTATGGAACTGTTAGAATCAGCAGGGCGTTCTGTTTTGAAAAATTACCAGATCATCTCCCCACCACTTCCATCTGTGCCTTTCCCAGTTTTGAAACTAGATATAAACAGGTAGATGCCACATTGTTTTGATAATATCGGCATATTGATCACTGGACGTGCGCGATAGATAACACGTTTGCGACTGGACGTGTGTCTGCGCGATAGATAACACGTTTGCGACTGGACGTGCGTCTGCGCAGGCACCTTATTGGGGCTAAAGTCACTGATAGTAGACACTTGGAAAAATGCTGCATGTGCAGCATTTGAGTGTGAAAACAGGCATTGCAGGATAACTTTTCAAATAAGTGGTGATTTTATTGTATTTTAGCCTGATGTACAGTAAGTGAATGAACATAAACTATCACTAAAACTTCATTTTGCTTTTGCACGTGCAACAGTCAGTCCCTAGATAATTGGCTTGCATGAAAGCAGATTCATTTAGTTGGAGAACGATACTATAAAGTGTTGGAGTCCCCTGAATCTGCCAGGGTATCCGTGCCCCTACTGCGCCCCTGGGTACGGCCCCTGTAAAGTGCTGGCCCCCTGAATCTGCCAGGGTATCGGTGCCCCTACTGCGCCCCTGGGTAAGGCCCCTGTAAAGTGCTGGCCCCCTGAATCTGCCAGGGTATCCGTGCCCCTACTGCGCCCCTGGGTACGGCCCCTGTAAAGTGCTGGCCCCCTGAATCTGAAAACAAACAAGCAAACAAGAGGCACTTTCCTGCAGCTTGGTGGAAACCCAAAATTTCACCAGCCAGGCCTCATTGTTCAGTACACTTTTGTGTATTTATGTTCATTTTTAAGGTGTCACAATTCCAAGGTCTTGTTTTGGCATCAAGTGAGAATTAATGGCTTCTGTTGGCAGACGACAAATGACACGTCTCACATTTCCACTTTTAAGACGCTGTGGGAGACCAAGCCGGAATTACGCTGTGAATCGAACGCCGAGTGACTCAGTGACGCAGAGACCTTAACACTCAGCGACGGCCGGCAGCTCTCCGAAGGCCCTCGCCAGTCTGCTGAGCCCCTCCCATGCCCGAACCAGAGTTGTGGGGCGAGAGAGCGTTTCCGTGGCAACACGCGCGTGTTGGGGCTCGGATTCCAAGGAGCCGTTGAGAGCGGCTTTGCGTCGTTGAGGTCACCCCTGGGATAATGGTGCCTGCAAGCTTTCAATGAAATAAATAAAAAAACAAAAATAGGAAACCAGAGAAATGGAAAACCATAGAACTTTCCAAGCTGGAGTTTTCCCTTATTACAAAGCCACTATGAGTTATTACATTTTAATACCAGAGTAAAATTGAGCAGATTCATGTGACTAAGCATGTAGACCGCCTAAGGACCAGGGCATGTCACACTGTCCATCATGGTCCCCGTGTGACAGCCCCTTGACTGCCCCCCGCCCCCCCAACTCAGGACGTCACTGGGGTCAGGCGGTATATATGCCAGCTCACATGCTTTGAAATGCCGCCTGTCTCCTGCTGCTGTCTGCCTGAGCTCTCACCAGGAAAAACAAAACAAACAAAAAAAAAAAAACACTCAAAAGTAAGCTGTATATAAAACACCCCACCCGCCACAGCCATAGCTGCCGTGTTAACATACATACATACCTCTGTTCTCCCACATGGGGAGGATCACTATCAAAGGTATCGCTCACAAGTACTATTTGTGCCAATATTTAACAAAACTTCTATCGACCAAAAATAATTAGCGAGAATAAAACTTACTGAAACAAAATTGTGGAACTTGAGTAGGATGGTAACAGACCAATGTAAAGCTGCCCCCCATAATTCTACAGTAAAGATGATAGTGAGTCAAAATGCCACTGAACACCAATGGGACAGCTCCATTTGGTGACGCCTCACTCAACCTCCACTCATTCATTTGCTGCACTAGACAACAAATGGGACTCTAAGCTGTCACTCAAACTCATTAGCCAATGGGAAAGAACCCCTGAAAAACCCACCCATGCTGGACTATGAGTTCATCATGCCAACTGAAGGCTGTGTTGCCAGATTGGGCATATATATATACACACATACTAAGAATATATAAAAAAATCATGGTGATTATATAGAGAAACATAAAAAAAAAATGTACATTTCACTTAGCTGTCCAGTCAGCCGTCACAATTAGTTCATTCAAATATGACATGACATCATCAATCAGTGACAGTCATTGGTTAACCAAATATCACAGTGAAATTGTATTCATCACTTGTTATAAGCGCCAAAACAACTTTAAAAAGTTCAACCAAGTCACAGAGAGGTGACTGGACCTTCTCTCTTAAACTTGTATTTACCTAGAGATAGCATCATGCCGAAGAGGGGAAATACAAAAACACTGTACGGAAAGGAATGGGAGACTTATCCGGAGTCAGCCAGTTTCAAACCTCCCCAGCAATTGTTGGGGGGATTTGATTCCTCCATGTATTAGCTCCATGTATTGGCTTTCATGGACTGTACATAGTTATTAGTGTTCAACATTCTTCAGTTCAAGAAAAGAGTAATAAACTTCGAAAAGGTAAGATCCGTTCTATAAAAACTGCATGTGACTGACTAAATAGTTCTAATTTCTTGCTTACATGGAAGCTTGTTTGTGCATTTTTCTGCGTTTATTTTATAAAAATGTTTATAATGTCATGTTCTTTATCAAGCCACGTCTATACTTTTACGTTCAACATAAGTTTTTCGCTAGGTGGAGAGTTGGGCAGGTTTTTATTGAGGTGGGCGGGTTTTACGTTGAGTTTTGGTCAGGAAACTGACGCTCAGATCTGGCAACCCTGACTAGAGCAGAGACGGCTGCGTTTGGAGAGGTGCCTTAACCGGGAGGCACGGACTGATGAGTGGCGTGTTCAGCGATGAATCTCGGTTCTGCATTACCACAGATGACCATCGTGTGCGTGTATGGCGGCGCCGAGGAGAGAGGACCAATCCTGCCAGACAATGCCTGTCCACACCCGGCACACGTTTATGGAGCAGACGCATTTCATTTCCAGCACTTCGTCTGGGTGCTTAACGTTTTTTGTCACTGACTGTACAGTTTGGTTGATATTTAAGAAGATTTGATATTAGTTATAAATCTGATACCATAGAAGTACTACGGTTTGGCGGACAGACAGGGGGCGATAAGCAGCAGTATTCGGTATTCAGCCTTACAAGCAGCTTGAAACACGACAGTCCTGAAAAGACACCCTATAAATGCTCACGGTACCCCAGCAACACATCCGCGTCAGCCAACACACTTTGCGATCCGCCTCATGGAAACCTGAACGCCACAAAGTTCTGCGTCCATACCTAGTCCTCCAGGGTGATGCTGCGATCCCCCTAGGCACCCGGAACACAGGGGAGCTACAGGGAAACAGAACGCGCAAAGCCTCCCTGCCACCACTCACAGCGCACCCCCCAAACCTATAAATAAACACACTCCTTCCTGAATAAACTGATATTTATTAGTTTTAATTAAACGCCTTTCAAGCGGCTTTGGGGTCTGATGAGTCACGCCCGCCGAGAGGATTTCAGGCGCCGGGAATCGAACGGGGTAGAATCGTCAGTCTTTCGCGCGGGCTGACGGGACCCCACGCCCCTTTGCAGAGGTGCTTAATGAAACAGCTCAGGCTAAGTGTGTGAAATGGAAGCGCATTCCGCACCCCATTTACTGAGACGCGTAGCCGTCCTTGGCTGACGATTCGCAGAGAATTCCTTTGCGATTGGGGGCCGTTTCGAAACCACGGAAAGATTTAAGACGCTTCAGAAACGTGCCTACGCACACGTAGAAGATTATGAATGAAAAACCGCAACATGATCAAAGCGAAATATGAGGCAAACCGAAGGCAGCGTCTACACAAAAAGCAGAGGGATGAAAACCAAATGTGAAAAGACACCTTAACTTCACCGGCTTCTGTGAAAGACTCATCTCTGTAGCCAGTAGTCTAATATCAGGGGGAGGGGGGGCAATGTGGGAGGGGTTTATAACAAGCAGCCCGTTAACTTAGGGCTGGGCGATATCATATAGATATTATTTCGCACATGCACAATAATCACCAGGACTTCAGATGTCGGGCAGAAAAGTCTTTCTGTGCTATACGGATGTGCTTTTACGCCCATAATTTGGTAAGCAGATTAGCAGTACGGCTAAAGTATTGATGAGCTGCTTTTTGTGACACTCAAAAATTAGTAATCAAAATTGGGCATGCGCAATATGATATTCAAATGACACCTACCCTAACCCTCTTTATAAGCCCCTCCTACTGAACACTCAGCTCCCGGCTGCAGTGTTGCCAACTTAGCGACTTTGTCGCTAGATTTAGCGACTTTTCAGACCCCCTTGACGACTTTTTTTCAAAAAAGCGCCTAGCGACAAATCTAGCGACTTTTGGACAAACCTTAGCAGCTTTCCAAATGTCGCCAGTACTGTCCTGTAAGCGCGAGGTCTTGCTTTCCCGGCACAGTTACTCATCTCCCTGTGTCTGCTCTGATCAGTGAGCGCTTGCTCCGGCTGAAAGGAGCAGCATATTCCCGTGACCGCACGGCAGCTGACAGAGAAAGGATTAGGGAAAACACGCAGAATGCAAATACGACGTAATTACGTAATCAATATGCAAATATGCACATGACGCCATCTAGCGACATTTGGCGACTTTTCCAGCAGATTTTAGCTACTTTCCATTGAAAATTGTTGGCAACACTGCCCGGCTGCCCCAATAAATACTGAGCCGCCATTGCTAAAGGCAACACATCAATGTGGATAAGGGTGACCAAAAGAAATGAGACAAAATGACTGGAGGAGCTCCCAGCTAAATGCTAGACAGTGGTTGTGTCCGAAATCGCACTTCTAGTGCGCGATTTTAGGGCGTAGTGCGTTCACACTGGCAACTAAGCTAAAAATTCAGTGCACTGAAAACAGCCAGAAAACGAAGTGCAGAACGATGGACACTACGCGCACTAAGCGGACGCCATTTTGACTACGTGGCGGAAGGGGAGGGACTTTCGGCAAGTTTTCACGGCAGATATTTTGGCGCGCTGGAGAATCGCAACCAAATGCTAGTCCGTCACTTCCGGTAAGTGCAAAACGTTAGTGTTCCATTTAGGACAGCACTTACCCATGGTAGTGTGCACTACAGAAGGAAGTGCACAGTGCGCACTATGCACTACATCTCAGTGCACTGACGCAAGTGTGGGATTTTGGACACACCCAGTGATATGTGTGCTTTTCCAGTGTTCAACTCTCACACTGGCCAAAGGAAGGCTGAAAAGAGCGACCCCTGCTGGATGATATGATCTTAACCTGCCAGCACCTCTACTGCTCTACAAGTGATCTTCTCATCGTGTCAAAGACATCCACTTTCTATTGGGGTCCAAAAGTACAATGACAGTACAAGTACAATGGAAACAGCTATGGCTGAAAAAATGGAAAATCAGGCAGTGCATGGGAGCTCAACACTCCTACATGAATTCCAGTGTCAAGGCTGATCAAGCAGCAGACGTCCATTGCAGACACAGCAGCTGCAAGGGCCAGCTATGCTGTCTGGTATTGCCCTTAGCAAGATTTAGGCTGCACACTTGGTGGCTGAGGCAACCAGAGCCCTAGTGAAAACCACACAAACACATCGGCTCATTCTTAATTACAGGTCGTCTTTGTGCCGGTGTTCAGTGTGAAGATGCATGACATCGAGTAAGATCACAGGAACACAGCGAACTGGTGCTCATGTGGAACGTCACGCCCATCACCCGTGCAGGGAGTTTAACATACAGCAATACTGTAAATCCTCTTAAGCATTTTCAGTTCAATCTTATAGACCTAGGGATTAAAAAACAAATGATTAACTATATCAGATTACTGTACATTATCATCTGGGGCTTGATGCTCCTGCCACGAGTCCTGAACTAGTGTCTTTGTTACAGGCCACTCTCCTCAAAAATTATAGAGACAATTTTCTCCTCTTGGTACCAGCAGAGGTGTCAGAGACCCAGGCAGCACGACACTCTGCTGTATGAAGAGTGTAAAGGTAGCACAAACAGACAACAACGAAAATAACTGCTTCTTTTCTAGGCTTTATTTTAATTGCCATCAAGTCTCCGTACTGTTAAACTGCAACAAGGCATGTATGCCAGAAGGCTGCCAAGTCTCCAGGCAGAGTTCCTACATTTTCCCCTTCAGAACCGAAGCTTCTTGCATGGAGTCTAGGTTTCTCTCACTGGCGTCCCATCTAGGGTTTAGCCCAGCCTAGTACCCTGCGCTGCCTGGGACTCTGTCCACAATGAGCGCTCAGATGGAGGGTGTGTAACCAAGTCTGCATTTCAGACAGCAGTCAAGGTCTCCAGTCCCAGGAGTCCGAGAAAAATAAGACAAAAACAAATCAAACATAGTTTTTAAGATCAGATAAGAAAGGCAATATCTGTCAGTGCCGTCAGAGATCCACACAAAGTGATTATTCATTGACCTGGTATTTTTGTTGGTAAGTAGGGGGCAAACACACCTCTGTCCTATCAAAACTGGGAACGGGACCTTGGCACAACTAAAGGCAACAGCATATGAAGATCTTGTTCTCTTTCCAGGGCTCACAACATAGATGCCAGCTGCAATCCAGCGTGACATTCTGTCATAAAGAGAGCAAGCAAACCAAGATAATTACTCATATTTCATGAAGGTTACAAAGTGTATTTATAACTGTAAAAATTCATGACTGATTGCAGATTTTCTCTTGAGCACTTTGAATAGCTGCTACCAGACTGCTAAAAATAAAAAAGTATGAATTCACAAACAAACAAGAATGAATTTACAAGGCAGAACAAACAAGCAAGCAATACGACTCCCGCCAGCAGATCCAGAAGCTGTTTAAGATTCTGTCACGCTAACAGTTGGCATGGGTACAGCGAGCAGAATGGCCTTTAGCAGGGACATCCAAACATCACTTTCTCCAAAAGCATCATTAATTTCCCCTCTACTGCAATCTTACAGCCCCAGAAAGCCAAAGAGACCTGCTTACACTCCTGCACTATGGTGTGCTTTGAGCAGCTAGTGTCATTACTGAATCTATGTCTAGACTAAACACAGCTGAATGCAAAGCTCTGTGTCGCCCCCCCAGAGGAGAGACTGAACATTGCCCCCCGAAGCAGCCTAGGTGATGGTGACCCTGAGGGCCCAGCCATGACTTGACAAAAGCAGGGGAGGGGGGGGGGGTGTACAAGTATTCTGATTCCGTCATACTAATGGGCAAAAAAAGTGATGAACAATGACTGAAGCAGTAACAAGGGCATTAATTCCTTGTGCGTGACGCTCATATTAAATGCAAAAAAATTAAAAAGAATTTAAAAATACAATAATCACATAACAGGGACCCAAGTACCTGCAACATGTCATCATATAGAATAGGGGACACGCCCCACGAATGCAGCTTCACACAGTGTCATCTGGGACAGACGAATGCAGCTTCACACACTCAGCTGCAGAGCCTTTGCTAAGTGGCCCCAGACTGCCCCCCCCTCAGTGCAGAGAATGTGCACTACTCAGCTCTACAGAGGGTGGGTACCATTATCAGTGGGAAGATCAAAAGTTTGCAGCTCCCTGATTTTATCCCACAAGGAGACACCCCCTACCTTCATGGCTACCGGACGTTTCTCTGACTTAACCTGACGAGACACACACCATGAATTAGTACAGTTCCCCCATCCCATCCCCTCGGGCAGATTAAATTACGTTTCCCCGCTCCACGAACCCTGTAAAGTGAAATAAATAAATAATGAGTTGGGGTAGGGATTTCACTCACTACTGGCATGAGACTGTGGCATTTCGGGGAGGGGGGGCTGTTATCCATTTGCCCCCAGTCAAACCAGGAATATTTGCATTGCTTTTGCTTCACCGTCTGTTTTAAATAAACAAACAGAGTGATAGCACGCAGCAGTTCTGGGCCTCCAGCATGCAGATCCAGAAAAGCGTTAATAATAGA
Organism: Mormyrus hasselquistii; assembly: GCA_026779605.1. Classification (NCBI taxonomy): domain Eukaryota; kingdom Metazoa; phylum Chordata; class Actinopteri; order Osteoglossiformes; family Mormyridae; genus Mormyrus; species Mormyrus hasselquistii. Next base: position 2,230,965 of record JAODKE010000001.1, read on the forward strand.
AGGAAACAGAGCAACCCACCCCCCCACCCCCTTCCAACAAGTACAGTGAGCTGTTCAGGTCAGTGTCTGTTGGTCCTGACCGGGTTAGCGGCAGCACCGGGCCAGAGCAGCAGAGCCCAGCCAAACCCAAAGCACTGACAGGCCACTGTGGATCAGCTGCCAGCACTGGAAGCCAGCAGCGTGGCCCTAATACACGCAGAGAACTCACTGAACACCAGAGCTCAGTCTGTACCGCACAGAGCAACTGTAGAGCACTGAGGAGGAGTCAGGCACATGTAAGGTAGTGGTCTAATGGCAGCCTGGGTGCCACACACAACTAATCAGGTCCCCTGGGCAAGTGTGTGGACAGGCCTGATGTGTACACCCAGCCACACACACACACACACACACACAATAAACCACTACTTTATCCAGCAGCCTAACTTGACTTGCCTAAACACAGCAGAGAACATAACCCATAATGGCCTGTACCCAGCAAATCTGGTACAAACCGGTATTACGGTTTTATTGACTCTGCTTGAACCTATAATTGCCAAATGGAAGAAGAAGGTTTTGGACTAGCACCAAACAGCCCATATTAAAATAAAAAAGCAGACACACTACATCAAAAATGCTGCAATTATTTCACAACATAAGCATCAACCAAACCTGAAAAAATGAAGGCTGACCATTCGGAGCAGAGCAGGGAAACCTCTGCTTGATTTACTGGTTTCCACAAAGGCCATCGGAGCCAAAAATGGAAACCCACACGCTGGGGGTGAAAATGAAGCAGGCAGATTTTTATGGTCTGCGGTCTAGGATTTAGATGGATGGAAAGAATTCGAGTAAAGTGAGCTCGGTGGCGCCCCCTACTGATCACACGTCAAGCCAAGCAGAGAAACACCAGCGGTCCGCTGAGAGCTATTCCCAGCAATACCCTGCGCATCCAAACCAGTCAGCGGCAAGGCGGCGTTTAACTGCAATTACGACACGGTGAAAAGGAGGCGATGCCCCAGTTTAATTACCGCCTCCCCGCTCTTACAGTCATAATTAGGAAGGGAAATGAGATGAACGCTAGACGCTGGCCGCGGGCCCACGTGCTCTAGTCAACTTATTAGCGTTAACTAGCGTGAACAAAAATACCATCGCAAGGCTCAAATGTTACTGTGAAGCAGGACATTTTCGGGCGTGCGAAACAGCGCTGAGATAAACAGCCTACATGATAACTTCTGAAACGAGAAAGTTACACGGTCGGAAGAAGCGATGAACTTCACTGAACTTCAACAAACTACCCGTAAATCAAGGCGACAAACGTCTTTAAATGCAGTTAAACACGCAATCACTGTAGACCACAGCATGTGGTACACGCCAAAGCCTATAACCAGAAACAAGTCGAGAGTCACATATAAACTAACAAACTATTAACTAACCGACTCCCGCGGCATATTTCCCGCAAAAGTTTCGGTTTGACAAAAGCTATGGGACATATCCGTTCATCAAGTCCATAGATCCCGTTTCGAGTCGTGAAAAAGTACTCAGACGCACGTGGAAAACAGTATTAAATACAGTGATGAAATGAGTATTTATACAAGTAGACAAAATAGCTGTTTCTTAATTAAACAATTGATTATACAGTAATGATAATAGATGCCCGATCCTTAATCGGAATCTGACATTTTAAATGCAAGAGGAGTTTATCTGCTCTCCACAACGTGATCTGGCTTGGAGATGCACGTTTCAATCAGATAAACCCCTTTAAAAAATTCTTAAATAGAAGCGCAAATAAAACATCTATATAAAGTACTAATTGGTTACGACATTTCAAATAAATTATAATTAACAAAACCCGCAGACACATCCATATATTTACCGCAGGCTTACGATGACAGTCTTAGGTGAACTGGAGGACAGCGGCGTGCGCGAGTCGGCTATCCAGCTGCCAGGCACCAGAGCTCTGCAGATCCCCTCGGAAGCCGCTCCCGAAGTGCTTTCAGGCGTCCGCGCCGGGGAGGATAAACCCGCCCGGCTGTCAGTCCGCCTTCGCGTTCGGCTGCGCCCGTCGCCGACCCCGGAACCCGAACCCGAAACCCGCCTGACGTCACCGCCCCCGGCACATCAAAGCAGTCTGCCCCCTAAGTGTATAAAAATATAACATCAGGCGGAGAACCAGCCAAGGTAAAGAATGGAAAACTGGAGCATGGCGGTGCTGTCAGGGGGTAATGGGGCGACGTAACGGTGACCGTCACCCGTAACCAAAAAGTGATTCCAGCAAAAAGAGAAAATAATCAACGGAGTAACTCAGTAACAGGCTTCTTCCTACAAGACTGTCCTCATTGTTCCCCACCCCAAAGCAACATAACCAGCTCCAAAGATTCATTCAAGTGTTGATTAAAAATAGAACAGAAACACATAAAATGTAATTAAAAACAGAAGTTCTTTGTTTTTTCCTTTAGTGAAAGATGAACATGGCCCGAAGTTCTAGGAATAAGACTTTTTTCTTATCGGATTATCATCGTTACCAAGTGTAAATGGATGGCGGAGACCCCAGAGGCGCAGCCATAAAGCGCAAATCCGAAGCAGCGCTATTCTAAATAAATCAGGTTCACCTCCACCCATGCTAGGAGTCTCAGGAGCAGGGGAACGGCTCCAACTCTGGCCTGTCACTCTGGGCCGTCGTCGTGTCTCTATCCACCGGACCACCATGGCCAGGGAGCCTCCCATCAACATTGCGGCCGTGCGCTATGAGAGGGCCATGCACTGACGGACACTCGTGCCGGGATTGTTTCAGCAGCCGCACACAGAGACCAACAGGCATCTCGACAAGAGAGAAAAAGGAAAAGGAGCCGCACAGCATGCATCGTGAATTTATCTTAGGCAAAGGTCAGCTACGTTTCGGCTCCTCCGCCCACGTCTGTGTGACGAATTACGGCTCCATTTGCGCAGTCATGTATCACACAAACGCAGCTGTTTCTGACTTTTACTACCCTTCGGTGAAATGTGTTTACAAAATCCAAAGGAAGCACGTATTGGAACCACGTACGGCAGCAGGAAGCGTGCAAGAAGGTGGATGTATGGATAAAAGTGACAGCGATGAAACCACAATAATACCCCCCTAAATATCAATTCAGTGTGTTAGATAATGGCTGCTTGGAGTGTAATGTTGTAATACTTTAATTATGACGGCTCTGGTGATTCCAGAACAATATTGGCCAAATGAATACTTAATAATCTTTTTAAACGGCCAAACTCCTGCTTTGGAAACGGGATATTATGGGATGGGGGTTAAGTTGTGTAGGTGCTGTATGCTGTGTCTTAAAGTAGTGGCGGCCTTTGAGAAAAAGAAACACAAATACTTTATTAAAAAAGAGACTTATTCTAAAGCAGTTTTAGCTGTGCATTGTCCCACACTCTAATCAAGTATTCATTAGAAACATCTGTGTGAAGGTGAAACAATGTGAAGAACATCGTGATAGATATAAATCTGTGTGCAGAAAGGCCCCTGCTGTCAGGGATTCATGTGGCTGAGCAGCTACACTGCACTATGCAAACTTATCTTTGTGGGGACTCATCATTAGTTTCTATGTATAAAAACCCTCTAATGCCAACTACAACAACCTTAACCCCTACCCAGCCCTAAGCTTAACCATAGGTAACCAATGAAAATACAAGACTTGGCATTTTTACTTTCTTGATTGTACATATTTTTTAAAATGGAGTTTCTCCTTGTGGGGATCGAAAAAATGTCCTCCCAAGGTCAAAATAAGAGGTTATTATCAGAATGTGTGGGACATTTGGTGCCCACAATGTAATATACATATGCTCACACAGACACTGACACATGCAGCCTGAAACAGTCTGCCAGGATGTCGTCCACAGCACAATCGGCTGCCGTGAACAGCTTCTGGGTGACAGAGCATCCCTTTGATGAAGGGCCAGACATTGTGAATAACCCTGCTGACAGCCGCGCTCCCAATTCAGGCACAAGTTACCACACACCCTGCCGACAGCCACGTTCACAGATCAGGCACAGGTTACTGCGCGCCCTGCCGACAGCCGCACTCCTGGAAGAGTCACAGGTTACCGCACACCCTGCCGACAGCCGCACTCCCGATTCAGGCACAGGTTACCGCACACCCTGCCGACAGCCGCACTCCTGGAAGAGTCACAGGTTACCACACACCCTGCCGACAGCCACACTCCCGATTCAGGCACAGGTTACTGCACACCCTGCCGACAGCCGCAATCCTGGAAGAGTCACAGGTTACCAAACACCCTGCCGACAGCCGCACTCCCGGATCAGGCACAGGTTACCGCACACCCTGCTGACAGCCGCACTCCTGAAAGAGTCACAGGTTACCACACACCCTGCCGACAGCCACACTCCCGATTCAGGCACAGGTCACCACACACCCTGCCGACAGCCGCACACCTGGAAGAGTCACTGGTTACCGCACACCCTGCCGACAGCCGCACTCCTGGAAGAGTCACAGGTTACCACACACCCTGCCGACAGCCGCGCTCCCGATTCAGGCACAGGTTACAGCACACCCTGCCGACAGCCGCACTCCTGGAAGAGTCACAGGTTACCACACACCCTGCCGACAGCCACACTCCCGATTCAGGCACAGGTTAC
>JAODKE010000001.1:2286043-2297327 GCA_026779605.1 Mormyrus hasselquistii
CCGGCACGAATGCTGAAACCCTATGTGAGTGCGGGCCAGAGGGGGAGTGGGGAGGGGGGACAATCGTACTCGGGCGCAGTTCATGGCAACCATGCCTAGTGTGAGTACACCCTTAACTGCTGCCGACTGTCTGCTCTGGTTCAGCTAATGAATGGAGAGCAGATTTCCCAGAGACTGAATTTCCCAAAAACAGGAAAGCAGCTGGGATATTGAGCCTCGATGGATTTGGAATATCCAGTCAGTGCTGAAAGTGGGTGGGTGTGATGCCGCGTGAGTGACAGGCTTGAGCCAGAAAGAGAGCAGGGCTCTCTGAGTACCACGCAGCAGTGCTGTCAGCAGAGTCCTTCCTTAAAACACACTGTTATCACACTTCCTACAGCTACAGTACTGTGCAAAAGGCACAGGCAGTCAATGAGATGTTTAAAGCTACTTACCTGGGTAGTAAAGTGTGAATTTGCTCAGAAAAAAAAAACACAATTTAGCATTAAAACATATGCAAATTAAGAGTATTGTTCTCTAAAAAAATTCTATTCTCCAGAAAAAATGTCTGGTTCGACAGCTGAGGACCTTTTCACCCCCAAACCTTGCCACAGCCATTCCATATATTTGTTAAATTTCACCACCAGCTCTCACTTAATTAGTTAAATAACTGAATGAGGTATTGATTAGACAAACAGGATATGCGAGCGGTAGAGTAACAAAAACACATGGCTGTATTGGATGGTCGCTGCGAATCCTGGGATGACTTCAGGAGGAAGTTTGAAACAGGTAAGCTAACACACTTTGACAGATATAATATCGCATTTTTACACCAACACGTGTTCACACGCATGCACACACACACATACACACAATATATTGCTGACAGGAGGACACCCCTCCAAATCATTGAATTCAGATGTTCCAATCACTTCCATAGCCACAGGAGTATAAATTCAAGCACCTAGACATGCAGACTGCTTCCATAAACATTTGTGAAAGAATGGGTCACTCTCAGGAGCTCAGTGAATTCAAGCATGGTACTGTGATAGGATGCCACCTGTGCAACAAGTCCATTTGTGAAATTTCCTCACTACTAAATATTCCACGGTCAACTGCTAATGGTATTATAAAAGTGGAACAGTGCATAGAGAACTTCATGGAATGGGTTTCCATGGCCGAGCAGCTGCATCCAAGCCTTACAGCAGAGCTATTCAAATCACGGTCCTCAAGGGCCGAACACTGCTGTTTTTCCAGCTTTCCTTTAGCTCAGAGCCAGTTGTCAAGCCTCTGGCCAATTAGAGCCAGAAATTATTAAGCTAACTACCTGGCAGACTTGAAAACAAGGCCTGGATTTGGAATCAAGGGCCAGATTTGAATAAGAGGGCCTTACATCAAGTACAGTGCAAAGCGTCAGATACATTGGACTCTAGAGCAGTGGAGCCGTGTTCTCTGGAGTAACAAATCATGTTTCTCTGTCTGGTAATTCGATGGACGAGTTTGGGTTTAGCGGTTGCCAGGAGAACAGTACTTGCCTGACTGCTTTGTGCCAAGTATAAAGTTTGGTGGAGGAGGGATTATGGTGTGGGGCTGTTTTTCAGGGGTTGGGTTTGGCCCCTTAGTTCCAGTGAAAGGAACTCTTAATGCTGCAGCATTCAAAGCCATTTTGGACAATTTCATGCTCCCAACTTTGTGGGAACAGTTTGGGAATGGCCACTTCCTGTTTCATCATAACTGCAAGTCACTGCACAAAGCAAGGTCCATAAGGAGATACATGATCGAGTCTGGTGTGAAGGAACGTCACTGGCTTGCACAGAGCCCTGACCTCAACCCAATAGAACACCTTTGGGATGAATTAGAGTGGAGACTGTGAGCCAGGCCTTCACATCCAACATCAGTGCCTGACCTCACAAATGCTCTCCTGTAAGAATGGTCAAAAATTCCCATAAACACACAAACAAACTAAACCTTGTGGACAGTCTTCCCAGATGAGTTGAAGCTGTTATAGCTGCAAAGGGTGGACCAGCTCCATATTAAAGCCTATGTATTAAGAATAGAATGTCATTAAAATCCATGTGTATATAAAGGCAGATGTCCCAATATAGTGTATGTATAATATATATGTACACACACGCACATACACACACACATACACATGCATACACATCCCCATCCATTTTCTGAAATGCTTATCCTATTCAGGGTTTCAGGGGTCCAAAACCTATCCCAGAAGCTACGCGTGCAAGGCAGGAACCAACCCAGGATGCACAGATGCACACACACACACACACACACACACAGGTTTGTAATTATATCTTTTTGGGGACTCTCCATTCATTTTTATGGGAAAAACTCTAATCCCAACATGACGATATTAACCATTACCCAGCCATAACCTTAGCCATAAATAACCAAACAAAATACGAGAATTGTTGTACTTCTAGTTCTTTGATTGCATTCACAGATCTTTGTGGGGACCCGAAAAATGGTCCCCACAACGTCAAAATAACAGGCTTTTATCACCTTGCGAGGGACATCGAGATGGCTGCTGTTGTTGGTTCGAAGTTTAAAGTACATACATATGCAGTTTTGGAGTATTGCGGTGGGTATATATATCACACACGTGTGCTCAGAAATATAGATTGTGTAATTGGAGCTTATATGTGTGCATGCATATTTGATTAAGCCGCAGTAGTAATGGATGGCTCACTGCCGCTCCCTCTCTGCTCAGTGCGTCTGATGCTGATGAGTGGTTGCCTGGTTCCTCATTAGGTTGTGGCAGTGTTGGGTGGGTGGACGCCTGACCCTGCTGGCTCACTGAGATCACCCCTCCCCCACCACAGCAGGCCCAACTCCCCAGCCTCATCTGTTGGGAACAAACTGGTTCTAGGCGCATACTTATTTCTGCTTGTTAGTACATATTTTCTGGTTTAACTGGTGTCAGTAGGTACTAGGGCACGGCCAATTTAGTTTCTAATACTGATTTTGTGGGGCTAAAAATTCTGATACCAAGTAATTACTGCTCGATTTCATTTTATGTGGTCAAGAATGAAACAGACACCAATAGTTTTAAGTGAACTGTTCCTTACTTGGTGAAATATCAATTTCTCAAACTAAACAGTAGAAACTCACAAAAGTCTCACAAAATATATAAATATATGAAACTAATACGTATCCTTTACATTAAAACAACTGAATGTCTGTTCGGGATAGCTTCAACAGGATGGGTTAACTGTAACAGGATGGGATAGCTCTAACATGACAAGAAAGCTTTATCAAGAGTGGACAGTTTTAACAGGATGGGATAGCTTAAACAGGATGGGATAGCTTTAGCGGGTGGGATAGCTAGAGCAGGGCAAGATAGCTTTCACAGGATGGGGTAGCTTTAGCAAGATAGAATAGCTTTAGCGTGGCAGGATAGCTTTAACAAGGGGGTATAGCTTTAACAGGACAGCATAGCTTTAACAGAGCAGGATAGTTTTAACAGGATGGGATAGCTTTAGCAGGGCAGGATACCTTTAACAGGACAAGACAGCTTTAGCAGAACAGGATAGCTTTAATATGAGCGGACAGCTTTAACAGGACAGGTTAGCTTTAACAGGATAGGATAGCTATAGCAAGACAGGGTAGCTTTAACAGGGCAGGATAGCTTTAGCAGAATGGGGTAGCTTTAACAGGACAGGATAGCCTTAACAAGGCAGGATATCTTTAGCTGGAGGGGACAGCTTTAACAGTAGGGGATAGCCGTAGCAGGGCAGGATAGCTTTAACAGGAGGGGACAGCTTTAACAGGGCTGGATAACTCTAGCAGGGCAGGATAGCTTTAACAGGAATGGACAGCTTTAACAAGGTAGGCTAACTTTAGCGGGGCAGGATCGCTTTAACTGGTCTGGACAGCTTTAGCAGTATGGGGTAGCTTTAACAAAGTGGTTTAACTGCAACATGATGGAATAGCTATAACAGGACATGATAGCTTTAACAGTAGGGGATAGCCGTAGCAGGGCAGGATAGCTTTAACAGGGCAGGATAGCTTTAGCAGGGCAGGACAGCTTTAACAGGACAGGATTGCTTTAGTGGGGCAGGATTGCTTTAAGTGGACTGGACAGCTTTAACAGAATGGGGTAGCTTTAACAGGACAGGATAGCTTTAACAAGGTGGGCCAATTGCAACATGATGGGATTGCTATAGCAGGACAGGATAGCTTTAACGGGAGGGGATAGCTGTAGCAGGGCAGGATAGCTTTAAAAAGGCAGGATAGCTTTAGCAGGAGGGGACAGCTTTAACAGGGCAGGATATATTTAGCAGAGCAGGAAAGCTTTAGCAGGACAGGATAGCTTTAGTGGGGCAGGATTGCTTTAACTGGACTGGACAGCTTTAACAGGATGGGGTAGTTTTAACGGGACAGGATAGCTTTAGCAGGATAGGGTAGCTTTAACAAGGTGGGTTAACTGCAACATGATGGAATAGCTATATCAGGACATGATAGCTTTAACAGGAGGGGATAGCTGTAGCAGGGCAGGATACCTTTAACAGGAAGGGATAGCTTTAACAGGACAGGATAGCTTAGCAGGATGGGGTAGCTTTAACAGGAGGGCACAGCTTTAACAGGGCAGGATAGCTTTAACAGGACTGGATAGCTTTAACAGAAGGGAACAGCTTTAACAGGATGGGATAGCTTTAACAGGACTGGACAGCTTTAACAGGAGGGAACAGATTTAACAGGATGGGATAGCTTTAACAAAACAGTATAGCTTTAACAGGACTGGATAACTTTAACAGGAGGGAACAGCTTTAACAGGATGGGATAGCTTTAACAGGAGGGGACAGTTTTAACAAGGCAGGATAGCTTTTAGCAGGATGGGGTAGATTTAACAGGGCAGGATAGCTTTAGCAGGGCAGGATAGCTTTAACAGGACTGCATTGCTTAAACAGGGTGGGATTGATTTACAGGGTGGAATAGTTTTAACGGCATAGTAAAATACCACACTTCCATTCACAATCAACCTCAAACATCTCTTTAGCCAAATTTATTATGCAGCAAGAAGAATAGCTTCCCAGTGTCTTCCCAGTGACAGAGCTCTCTCCCACTATAAATGTTTAAAGACACATAACTGGCACTTTATCAATACCGACAGATTCATGGAATCTTAATATCAGCCGATTTTATTGGCCAAAAGTTATATTTCTCAAGCTTCAAACCTTTGTTCCCACATAGACATGCATTTTTGTTAATTTGTACAGGAACCTTAAATCTTTTCTTACCCTTGTTATCACACAAGTGAGTTCATTTTGAATCTCGAGGATTGACTAATTGGATATTGATAGGAAGTTTCTTGTTTTTGGGGCTGCTGATAGTTACTGGTTTTTGGGTTGTATTTCAGTCACAATTGATTACAGTTAGCCGTTTCTTCGTGTCTGAAATGTTCCTGGAATAACAAGCTCTTGCTTTTGGCGATTCGCACGTAATCTTTCTGTTTCAACAATGCCACAGTAATTACAACTGAAATTTAATGATGTGATAAACACAGAAAAGCGCAGTGAGCCTGTACGCCTTGCGAGGCAGAGCAAGGTGGCATGGGAACAAAGGTGTCAATTTAAATTAGGAAACAAACAGAGAAGATTATCAGCGTGAACCCTGAGGTAATTAACCAGCAGAATGTTTGACAGCTTCCAGAGTTAAACGGTCTTTCTTAAAATATCAGAGAAGACATACAGTACTTCCCATTAACCAAAACTCAGACTAGAATCACACGTTGCCACTAGGGACAGGGATTAAATATTGACAAATTCATAAATAAATCAGAACGTGAAGGTCTCTCACATCTATTGTGGCTACATGCTCCAGTCAGAATTGCATTGGCCACAGTTACAGGACAAAATTCAGTTCAGTAATTTCCTATTGATTATAGCATTCTCCGTTCATTTTTGGGTCACTTAATGCAAACACAATTTATAAACATATATTTAAACAATAGACTGTATACAGACAACTAAATAGCAGCTATAGTCTAAGAAAAAAGTGGTGAGTGCCAGAATCTGTAAACAAAGGCCATGAGGTTAGATGGTTCAGCATAAGGAGATTTCTTGGCATTATGTTATGACATTGTGGAACAGTAACGTTTGGCTTGTCCCACATATCTGCGATGTATTCAACAGACCCAGGAATATTAACCGTGTTGCTGGACTGCAGAGGTGATTTGATCATAATCAGCTTCCAGCAAAATAGGAAAAAAACAGATAAATGTTTAGGAGGTCACATGAAATGAGGTGTCGGGGGGGGGGGGCTGAATTTATGCCATACAGACAGCCATGAGAGCTTGACCAGACACTTCACTGACTACACACATAAAGATAAACACACACAGAGATACATAAAAACACAGACATACACACAAAAACACACATACATACACAGGTACATAAAAACACACACAGACACACAGAACCTGTGGTGTCCAGCAACAGCATCTTAGCGCAGGGGTGTGAGCAGCATCAGCACTGTCCACCACTGCCTGCAATTCAGCGGTGCTAAGGCAGCCTTTATGAAGAGGAATTAACTGTTGTGTCAATTCTCTGGCTTAGAATTGAATTGAATTGAACTTTATTTGCCATTTGAAGTACACTGGAATTCTTGCACAGTTCCCTACATCAAGATTTAAAGAAAAACAACAAAAAACTATATTTGAAATCAACAAGACTATTCAAGTCGTCTTTTACTATTAAATTATTAAATAGATTATAAAAGATACGAGTCGCACCTTTAGAAATCAGACACGCAGAGAAACACTGAGAAGCGTTGGCTGCTTCATTAACAGTGACTCGTTACCTTAAGGCTGTCGGTCCCAGCTTCCTCTGCTTCCTCTAGCTTGCTTCTCTTGGATGAGAAACTTCCAGTGAGTCTGTGTGTGGGGCCCATGTTAACTAGCAGGGAGGGACGGAGCGGGCCGGGCAGGTCACCTGACACGCAAAGAGTGTCCCGCATTGGCAGGCCTCTGCTGGTAAGTGGCCGTTTCCATCCTGCCTGCCGTTTCCCCATCATTGCCAGTGCGGCCCTTTTCTCGAGGTTCATTCCTAGGGTCACATCTTTTGTTTCATTTCAATGCAAGCAATGATTGTTGTGCAGCAGGCGTTTTCAGAAACATCCCGTTTATTTTGTGTGAATAGGGTTGTTGTGAAGGTCTCCCTTCTCCCTTCATTATAAGACTGGTGATGATTGTAGAAAAGGCTGGGGGGATGGGGGGGGTCCTCAGCTCTCCTTGAACCCCCCCATTCAATTTACACCAAAAGTAACCAAGGTCATTTGAGACCCTGCCCAGTTCCCTACCAGAGAGGAGAAGCAAAGGGGAAGGTAACCACCCTGAGTGTAACAGCTGTTTGAGGACAGAATTATGGGAAATCACCTTCCTGCCTCGTTACACATTAATCCATATGATGTCTTCTTTGTTATGGAAACTTGGTGTCTTCCCCAGGGTCTAGATCGAAGACAATGAATTCAAAACAAGCCGGGGGTGGTAAGCACGAGCTGCCCCCAGCTGGGGGCTCTCTGGGGCAGCAGTTTCCAGGGCTCTCCCATCGATGGATGAGAGCTCTACCTCTCTTACACGTTTCCTTCTTTGCTGGTTTGCATGTTATTAGGTTGGTAAAAGCTTACGCTTTGTAGTTTTGTGATATTGGTTGTAAGTTGTAAGTTTGATCAATGGCCTCAGTTATTTTCTGGCTTTACTTCCTTACAGATGCTGAAACCAAAATGCAAAGACACCCCTGCAGGAAGGGTGAATGAATCTACTGACAAATCCTGTTCTCTGAAGCAATGAATGCAGCAGACAATCAAACTGGGTTGTGGAGTGTGGTTTACTGAATTCAGTTTTTCTTTCCTTTCCTGGGAAATGTTTTCTTCATGATTTTTTATCATTCTGGGTACTGCTGGTTATGATTATCATCAATAAATAAAGTACACAGTGCCAGTGAAAGGTTTGGACACACCTGCTTTTAAAACATTTGTCTTCTTCTGACAATGAAGAAATACATATCAAATACAGTTACGATCAAGAAAAGTGTACATCTCAAAATATTCTGCAATTTTAGACTCTTCAAAATAGCCCCCTTGCGACAATGATGTCAGACTCTTGGCGTTCTTTCACCCAGTTTCCAGCCACCTGGAATGCTTCTCCAACAGGAGATTTCCATGAGGAGTTTCCACAAGTTCTGGGCACAGGTTGGCTCCCTTGCTCTTACACTTTGGCCCCACTGATCCCAAACCAGCTCTGTAGAGTTTACGTGGGGGGACACAGGATAATACAGTTCTTACATAAGCTTGAGATGTGCTGATGGTCATCATCTTGTTGAAAAACAAATATTTTTAGTAGGTGATTGATTCATTCATTTTAAGTTATTAAAAATAGTCAGTGGTTCTTTTCCTTGGGCTACAGCTGTGTGATGTTGCAGTCTGGAACGATTCCACCACGTGTTACCCTGTGCTAGGTGTGAGAAATCCAATAGAGCCAAATGATCTTAACCCTGGGGGGCAGGGGGCCTCTTTGGGAAATTCAGCAAGCCCATAGAGTATTTATTTCAACTTTAGCTACACTGCATTAATAAAATAAAGCTTTTTGCTTTTCAAATGGGCCCCCTGTCCGTTTCACAGGTCGGCCGTTAGTCTTTTAAAGGTCCGTTTTTCAGCTGCTTCAAAGCCTCAGATCATGCCCGTTTCTCTCTTTGAAGGTGAAAAACACCATCGGCCTAATGATGTGACCCCCCCCCCCCCCCACAATCGTGGATGTGCAACTGCTTCAAAGCAAAACATCTCAACGAATCAAGAGAAAAAAGCGTGGTGGGCAGGCTGGTCCATCACCAGAAGGTGCGGGTTCTCATTCCTGAGGTGCACTGAGGGGCGATGAGGCCAGTAGGGTTTGCAGATGCCATTCGCTCCGTCATAATCCACAATGTCACACAGAAATATTCCTTGAGGCAGCATAGAGAGAGATACCGAGAGAGAGGAAGAGAGTGAGATTCAGAAGATTGACAGCATCAGAAAGATGGTCCCATTATGAGGTTTCATGACCTCAACAAAAAGACTAAAGGTAAAGAAAAACAATGACCTCCACAAAAAGACTAAAGGTAAACAAAAACAATAACCTCCACATATAGACTAAAGGCAAACAAAAAGGTAGTCTGGGCAAAATGTAAGTTAACGAATATGAAGTCTATTTCAACTGTGGTATCTTAAATCCGACAAGTTACCCCGATAAGCCAGTAACCTCGATTCGCAGGACAGGCCCCTCCTCCAAGTGAGGAGAGTGAAATACATGGGGGACACCACATGGGCAGATCATGGGCAGGATATGGGCAGATTATGGGCAGAACATGGGCAGATCATGGGCATATCATGCAAATACTACCTTCATTTTTTTTGGATCTCTGAAAGCTGTTCTAGGCCTCAGCTCTGGGAGTTTAAGGAGCCTACCTGGTTTCTATGGTGTTTATAGCAATTCTTATGACACTCGCTCAAAGAATCCGCACTCCGAAATCTATTTATAAGGCCTGTGTTTGACAATATTGTGACACAGCTGTCATTGCCATTTTAATAGGAGTCCTGTTTAATCTCTGAAGTGGAAAACAATGCCTGACTGCTAATGCAATTACACAAATCTGTGAGAAAAAAATGTAAATATAAAACATAATTTATAGTAATTCAGCTGATTTGGGGATATTGATGGAATGTGAAGTACTTACGGCATTTATAATTTATGGGTTTACATTTTTCCCTGCTGGTCCTAATGCATCCTGTTCAATTCAGTCTATAAAACACTTTGCTTTGTTTCAGCGCCTATCTCAGTTAATAAGAAAGGGGGACGGAGCTGAGTCAGTTTCTGCAGCAGTGATGTGCCCATAGCCTGAATCAACCTGCATCCTTTCCCCTGCTTTAAAAAAACATTACATCCTGGGTTCCTTTTTGTTCACCTTGATTTGAAGATGCCCAGCATGCATTGCGGTTATATTCAAATTTGGCGATCAGTGGTCATTGTTGACAAACCGCAGCACAAGCATCTAACCCATACGTGAAACCGTGACATAGCAGGGGACAGCCAATTCAGCACCTGGGTACCTCAGTCATGCCTTGCTGGTCAGGGATTCATACCAGCAATCGTTCAATTACTAGCGCGCGTCCCTAACCATTATGACACCACTGCATTACAACAACTGCTAGGATGTGAACTGGCATTGAACGTAAGTAATAGGAGCACAATGAGATGCCTGAACCGTAGCGGAAGGCCACACCAAATTCACATAACTCTGAATCTAAATCTATCGATCTTTGACAGGCAATGTAAAACTGAAGTGTTTTTTGGGTAAAACACCATTTTTAGGGATTGTGGGCTAGAGTCTGTTCTGTATTCAACCGAGAACATTTCCTTTTCATTCATTGCCTATTGAAGTTGGTAAAATGGTATGATCATACTGTGTGAAAGGCTTCAATAATAAGTCACACGATTTATATTGAACCCCAAAATTAAGTATTAACTCAAATAAAGGATCTGAATTTTCCTTCCCACCTACAGTTTAAGAAATCACGTTTTATCCTGCTTGTCACTTTTAGTTCTGTTGTACATTTATTTGTCCCAGTCTTGCGTGAACAATAAAGCATGTATAATGACATTATTCACAAACGTGTTGTTCATGCCCTTATCAACATTGCAATAGCCAAATTACACAAGGAAACCAAATGATGTTCACACAGACTATTGCTTAATGCTTGGTGCTGTCAGGTAAGTAATACAAACTTGCAATAGTGAAAATGTGTGAAAATTAGTGGTACACAGTAACAATGTTTATGTAAACAAGCACAGTAATTATATAACATCTTCAAGTATCGGCATATGTGTGTAACTTGACCTAAATACAACGTCTGATTGTGTAACATAAACAGGATTTATAGTTACTGAACTATGCAGGTATATGCAGTTATACTCTTTTGCAGCCAATTTTAATTGACCATTTTGGCAAATAATGATGTCTGACAGCAATACTGACTGTATCTCTATACAGTGTCCTGGCTGACTGTGTCCCTGTTTAATCTCCTTGCTGACTGTATCTCTATACAGTGTCCTGGCTGACTGTGTCCCTATACTGTACAGTGTCCTGAGTTTGTCCTTCCAAAATGGTGCCTCAGTGACAAACGTACACAACTGACATGGGGAAGATGGTGGTGCAGGAGGTAGTGCTATCATCCGGCAACCAGAGGGTTGCAGGTTCGAGCCCGGATTCCTCCTGACCCCATCAAAGTGTCCTTGAGCAAGACACTGAAC
>JAODKE010000001.1:2346174-2371406 GCA_026779605.1 Mormyrus hasselquistii
AACTCTGAGCTATTAGTTAAGTTCTCCCCAAGCGAGCTTGATGGGCCGAATGGCCTCCTCTCGTTTGTATATTTCTTGTGTTCTTATGTTCTTATGTTCTAACTGTCCAATGGTGTCAACTCTCAGAGGGGATCCAAGGCCCGTTCCCAGAATGCACCGCTCAAACGAACTTTCCAAACCATCGCAATCAACCAGCTTTTGAGGGCAGCACTTAAGATACGTGCTTAATGCCGTGTTCCATTTAAACCCGGAAATTCTGAAGTCCTAGTCGGAAATTTCAACTGGAATGTCCAGTTTGCCAGAATTGACACAACCCTGAGCTCAAAATCCAAGATGGTTGCACCCTTTATCAATAAAAGTTAGAGCTGTAGTTTTATACCGTTCATTCTTATTTGTGGCTCATTAAATCGGTCGTACACACAATACTGTCCAACTTATCTGTGGACGTGTCACTACGAAGTTTTATGCGTGAAATACCACGTAATGTGTTGTTTTCGACTGATATTGCTAACAGTAACTAACGATTAACAAGGCAATAAATGGATTTCATGCTGTCATGCCCCGATCATCCACTCCTCTCGTGTGCCACGCCCCCTCATCAGCCCCGTGTGGAATCCCCGTGTTCATCAGCTGTTTTGAGTTGTCCTGATTAGTTTCATGTATTTAAGTCTACGTTTCAGTTTGTTCCCCCAGTCCGGTCATTGATGTTACATGTTCTCAGCCTGTTTTGCCGTGTCAATAAACCCCATGTTTGCCCTGACTCCTAGCTCTCTGCGTGTTGTCTGCGCTCAGTGTGCCTCCGTGTCGTGTTGTTGGATTTAATATAATACGGACTAAATGTAAGTGAACAAAGATAAAGCCCATTTAAACTGAGGTACCTTAAATCCAACATGTTGTCCAACTAAGCAAGAAATCTTGCTTTTTGAAATGGGTCCCTGGTATTGTTAAATGGCTTTCTGGCTTGTTGTCCTGTACCGCTGCTAACTTTTGTGTGACATCATTCCCAGCTCCGAGTTCCGACCTCTGAGGTAAATGAAACACAGCATAACTCTTGCAAAATAAGTCAAATAACTATCATACTGTTTTTTTATATACATTTTGTATTTGAAAACTGGAATCATTTTGTTGTGGAGATACTGTAACACCGGTTCAGTGGAGATGAGCATGCAGTGTGATTCCCAGGCTGATGCCGATTCATTACCTCGCCTGTGTCAATACAGAAACATGTTATCATAAGTAATTTACAAACGTTATCACAAATTACAAGATATCTTCACACATATATCTTAATGAAGGGTATTCATATATATGTAATAAGGTGTATGGCACCTACCATTACCAGTAATATCTTGCATTAATGCTTTCCTTAGATTATTTTCACATTTATTTTTTTTTGGCACAGTGCTGTTTAAAGGCAACGTTAGGAGTTCACCAGGGTGATGTCTGAGCGGTATACAAAAGCCCCCCCACCCACGCATCCATAAGCGATAAGGTCATGGAAGCCCCGCCCCCTCTTTGTGGCGTGCAGGACTATGAGGAAGGCCCAATCTTCCTCCCACAGGACTGAGATCCAGCACCTTTCCTGCTGCTACGTGTCAGGACAGAAAAGGCTGTCAGTCTTCCAGCTTACATGAGCTGCTCCAGACGGAGCAAATGGACCCTTCTGCCAATGAAATGACAGCACAGTGGGTGATTGACAGGTATGAAATTAATAGCAGGTATGAGGTGAGCTCCACTGGGACTCAGTTACGGGCTGCTCTGGCCACAGCTATGTGTTGATGTCATTGTCAAACTTTTTAGCTGTTTCTTGCTTGGTGTAATTTTGCCCTTGTCTGCATCATTCAGTAAACAATTTAGCAGGAGCTTTCAGAGAACTGTTTAAAAAAACATCCAGAAAAGGTCTGTGCTTTTATGTTTTTTCAAAACAGTAAAACGCTGCTGACTATTCAACGACTGTCTAATTCGACTGTCTGAGAAACCAATTTGTCCGGCAGCCATGAACGCCTGCCTGTTCCAATTAAATACTGCAGACCCAGCAAGTCGCTTTTGTGTTTGTGCAAGACGCCTAACAAGACACATGCAGTCACAGAATTGTCCAGTTTTCCCCGGTTCGTTCTATTAAGTCCTCATTTGTGCCAGTTTTCTGGGAATGCGACTCCTAATGCCCCAATGTCCTGGATATACTCTGGATGTATTCATTGCTGCCTTCGAAGCAGGGGGAAATCGGGGGGGGTATTTGGAGCAGGTTGATCAGCGGGGGTTTAAAGCCAGTTTCTTGACAGATAAACCAACTTGTTTGGGCTAAAGCTAAAACAGAAAAGGCCCGTTTCTGTAAACAAAAGCCCAGGAACAAAGAGACGGAAGGAAAGCTAGTAATTATCTGCATGGCATGAGAGCTCTTGTATAGTATGTGGCTGTAGCAAATCCCTACATCTACCGCTGTCACTAGGACATCAGGTACCTGCTGAAGGGATATTAATAAGATTAAAAGGAGTATTGATGAGTAACTGAGGTCCAAGTAAATCCTGTGACACAAGCAGTGGTCAGAATACAAGCTAAACAAACCACATTTGAGGGGAGCTTCATAACTGGCTTGGCGGGACCAATGATTGCTGTAATGGCAGAATTGTTCTGGGTTAAAGGTTTTTATATCTATTTTCCATTTTGCTTGATAGTATAATGCCTATGCAATAAAGGCCATTGTCCCTTGAGGGAAACATTTCAATTTGCCCTAGCAGATGTCAAAGGAAAGAAATGATTAAAAAACACCGGTGATTTTGCTCAGGTAGTTAACTGGACGAAATTGGAATTCAGCCCTGAATACTTCCTTTGTGGCCTTCAGTTACGTGTGTTTGATTTCAATGTTGTATAATTAAATTCCTACACCAGCATGGATGTGAAACTCCATTCTGGTACTTCCCTGGCAGCCAAGAAAAAGAATTTCATGACTTTTGAGTGGTTTTTCAGTAACATATCGCCCAATGCCTGCTCTGTTTTTGACCAGAAGCACACAGAAGTAGACCAAGACACAGACAGCTGTCTTTTCATTACTTCATCTCATCCTATCACAGGACCTACTGTTCAGCACCAGTCAAAAGTCTGAACACACCTACAATCATTATAATGACCCTCAGCACACCTTCAGTTTATGTAAGTACTGTATTATCCTGTGCAAAGAGATGGAATGCTGTGACAGGTGACCCGACCCCCACAGTCCCTGCCCCCCCCCCCCACCCGACCAAAACCCTATAGAGCTGGTTTGGGATCAGTGGGGTCAAAGAGTAAGAGCAACATTTACTCAGAACTTGTGGAAACTCCTTCAGGACTGTTGGAGAAGCATCCAAGTATATAAGATTCTAACAGGTCTGGATGCTGTCCAGCCAAATGGCTATTTCAATATTAATTTAAATACTAGAACTCGTAGCCATAAGTGGAAATTAGCAGGAGAACATTTTAAAACAAATTTGAGGAAGCACTTCTTTACACAGTGTGTAGTTAGAGTATAGAATAGTCTTTAGCGCAAGCTAAAACCCTGGGTTCCTTTAAATCAGAGCTAGATAATATTTTAACAACTCTGTGCTATTAGTTAAGTTCTCCCTTGATGGGCTAAATGGCCTCCTCTCGTTTGCAAATCTCTTATGTTCTTATCCCAGGTGGCTACATCTGGAAGCTGGTTGGAAGAAGTCCAACCAATGCTGTCATTGAAGCAAAAGGGGGCTATTTTGAGTCTAAAATCTGAGAATATTTTGAGATCTTGGTTGTTGCAATATCTGATATGTATTACTTCATTGCCTCAAGGCCTTTTACTATGAGATGAATAACATAGCTAAAATAGAGACAAATGCAGGTGTGTCCAGACCTTTAACTGGCACTGTTCCTTGTGGCTGACCAGATATTCAGATAGAGTCACCTACTTACCTACTCCAGCTGGATCACCGTCTCGCGTCGCTCACGTCGCTCATTTTGTTTTAGTAGATGCTTCATAACATGTATTGTAAGCAAATAATAACACTGGGGTTCCTGTCTTGAAACCTAAATTGGACCTGATACCTTTAGGCATGTTCCCCGGACTTCACCAGCATTCTTTCCCTGGCTCTCTGTGTTTTTATCTCATCGCTTATACAGAGGACCTTCACAACATCCAGTTATCAACACAAACCTGTATTATATATCAGCTGCTAAAAGGAAACGAAACATTTGCTCATACTGTACACCAGCCATCATGGCACAAGTCTGTCCCCTCTACCTTGTAGCACACATCAAATGTGAATCCATATATTGACACCCAGTGAAATTTAATCTTCTGCCCAGCTTCCAATTCCACAGGTACCAGTTGAAATCGTATGAATTAACTCTGTATTGACAAGTCAGGAATTCGTTTTTATTCATAACTGAGCATGCAGAGTTGCCATGGATACAGAAGGAGAGAAAAATTCAGAAGTGGTGACTGTGAGACAACTACGGCATCCGAGACGATCTCTATTCATTTTTGTTGCTGCTGTGAAGATGATATACCCATCCTTCTGTTGAATAGCACACATGGAAAAGGGCACAGGGGATCGTACTTTTACCCATAATTATCTTGTGAGGAATTAAAATGTATTTAGAAATTCAGGCTTTCACCAAAAAAACAAGTTTGCAAATCTATAAGAGAAAATGAGTTGATTTGTGAAAAATTGCTGGGTGAAAAATGGTATGTAATTTTTTGTTCTGCCTTGCATTAAGATCATGGTTAAACTGGTTTATGATGTAACTGCAGTGGACCAGATCAGCTAACCAGCTGTCCCGCAGCATAATTACCAAACGGAGCCCAGGCATATTCTAATCCATCCAAGACAAGTCACACTTTTGAAATAGTCAACACTGTCAGGGCAACAGGCTCCCCACACACCAGCCGTGCCACGTGTTGTGTTCATGTAGCTGTCTGTAAAAAAACATTTTAAAATTAAGAAATAGTTCTACGGGTTGCTGGAGGAGTCTAGGGGTGTTCTGGACCCCTGCATTAGGTTTATGTGCCATTGGCCACTGCATAGACTCATGTGCTCTTTATAGAGTTTGACAAGCGCAGTGCTACATGGAGCTAGTTTGTGGCTCTGGTTCTGAATAGCTGTCTGGCTCCAGTTCGGAAACTGGCTACAGCAGTGCCACCCCCCCCCCCCCCCCCCACCCAACAGTGGTTGATGATGGCATCAGTGGTTATGGGTTTTCTCATAAGCACCCCCCATAAATGGCAGCGTGGTCTCAGTCCCCTCGTAAAGGGTTTTAAGCAGTGTGGTTCTCCCTGCGTCCCTGAAGGCTCCCATCTGCTGCACTGAAAAGTACTTCCTAAAACATCCAAGGAAATGGCTGACGGTAGCAGAAAGTTTTATTTCCCCGGAGCCCCAAGAAGATGGTCCTTGATATACAGTCCTCTTTCTTAGCCACGTGCTTAGGAATTTTAAAAGTGTCGTCAGTGAAACTCCCATAATTATTCAGTTTTGAGATTCAGGTTCTTTTTTTTTAATATTAGGCCAGTTATGATTGGCTGTTACTTGGTGATGCGTAGCTCCCATGTTCTCCCTCTCTTTCTCCGGGGATTCCGCTTTCCTCTCACTGTGCAAGATACGCGGTTAGGCTGACTGGTGTCTATAAATCACTCGGATCTCGAGTGTGTGTGTGTGTGTGTGTGTGTGTCTGTGGTGACTGTGATGGACAGCCGTGCCGGCCAGGATATACCACTGCCTCGTACTCCACGCCTCTTGGGATAGGCTAAGTGTGCAGAAGGACGACGGATGGATGAACATTGACAAGAAGAGGATCCAATCTATAGTTAAAAGAAACGGTAGTATTCACTGCTGCATTCTCATCAGATCATGCACAGTTCTGACAATAGGTAATTAGGACAGGCTCATTTGCTGTATATTTTTATACAAATAATAAATAGTCTACAGAACCGGGCAAAGCCCCGCATGATCCTCCCTATCTAGAGGCTAAATTAAGCAGCTGTAGGAATTAGTTGTCAGTCGGTTGAGCAATTAGTGCCACTTTACCACGAACCCTGGAATTAAATGTTGGATCAGCTTGACTGCTGGGAGGGGGTGGAGTGGGCAGTAGAGGGAAGGGAAGCTCTCCAGCAGACTGAAAGTGGCAGCTCCGCGGGCTTCTGTGCTGCAGGAGATGTGGGGCCAAATACCGGCATCCAGGACAAGGACTCGCTGACCTCTGCTGGCCTGGAGGACCGCCGCCCATTAGCGTTCGAGATTGAGCAGAAGCAAGCAGCCGGAACAGGGAACAGGAACCTGGACCTGTGAGCGAATCGGCCCCTGTTGTTTTCGCCTCGAGCGTAATAAGCTAACCCTAATCGCTCCAATGGGAAGATCCAGCTCCAAGCCGTGTGGGTTGTGTCGGATGAGCGAATCTGCCAAGAGACCGTGTGACCGCGAGGAAGTGAAGCGGGGGGGAGGCCTGTCATGGACGAGCGCTCGACGCCGAGGAATGTGACCGACTCCCAGGGTGGTCGCTGGCAAAAGAGTGGCTTGATTTAGTGCCCAGGAAGAGCGTTTAAAATTTGGTATGTTTCTTTAGGCAGGCTAAGCAGCACACAGCTATGTGGGCACTGGCGAGGGGAGGTGCATGTGGCAAGTGGATACAGCAAGCAGGCCAAAGCAGGCTCTGCCCTACACACATAGTGCACATGGGTGAGATGCCACAGTCTGTCTCTGGTCACAGCCACCCATAAAACCGGCCTGTCCTGAGTCAGATCCCTGTACCATACGGGCCTGTCCTGGGTCAGATCTCTGTACCATACGGGCCTGTCCTGGGTCAGATCTCTGTACCATACAGGCCTGTCCTGGGCCAGATCCCTGTACCATACGGGCCTGTCCTGGGTCAGATCCCTGTACCCCACGGGCCTGTTCTGGGTCAGATCCCTGTACCTCACGAGCCCGTCCTGGGTCAGATCCCTGTACCATACGGGTCTGTCCTGGGCCAGATCCCTGTACCATACGGGCCTGTCCTGGGTCAGATCCCTGTACCATACAGGCCTGTCCTGGGTCAGATCCCTGTACCTCACGGGCCTGTCCTGGGTCAGATCCCTGTACTATAAGGGCCTGATTTGTTTCAGGGGCAGTAATAAAGGTGTTTGGATCAGGACCAGCCAAATCCAAGCAATTACAATAAATGCACTTCAAAACTCATTTAGCTGCATTGAAACAGCTCTGTGCCTTGCTGGAGCAGAGACTTAATGTTCTTATCCAATAGAATTTTATTAATTGGGAAGTCGTTAGACATTTATAGGCATTATTGATATTTGGCCGTGTTGGTTATGATTCAGGGTTTTACTTTTGCAAATGTAGCTAAAAATAATTTAATTCAACTACACAGAAGAAGGCTCTCTAATGCCAACTGGTTGTTTGATTGCTTTATTTGTTATTTGCTATTCATTCATCTCGAGGTCCTCCAGTTGGACATTGCCAGTGGTTCTCCAGTTGGCCTTTATCAGTAGTTTCCCAGTTCACCAATGCCAGTGGTTCTCCAGCTGGCCTTTAACAGTATTTTCTTAGTTAGCCCTTAAGTTGACCCTTATCAGTAGTTCTCCAGTTGGCATTTACCACGAGTTTCCCATTTGGCCCTTATCAGTGGTTCTCCAGTTGGCCATTGCCAGTGCTGTTACTGAAACTGAGAAAAGGGACCTTTTTTTACTGTCCCCTCATATGTGTAGAAGGTAGACTGTGACTGTGATGATTGTGAGAGCCTAAGAGAAGCCATTTCAGTAATAACTCAGTTGTGATATAATATGCAGTGATGGTGTGTTTCCTGTGTGCGGCAGAGCCGTGCGTCAGTTGGCCCTTTTCAGCAAATGCTGCCAGGTCTTTTAGCAGCTGATTCTCACTGCACTTCTCTTCACGTTGCTCGTAATCTGCCTTAATAATAACCATCTGACATGATGTGTTCTCTTCTGCATCCTGTGTTTGTGACTCTGTGTGGCCTCCGGAGAAGAAAGCAACTGCCGACTGGGGCTCAGTATGGAGCCATAGACGTACCACAGCCACACGCTAACAAAGAAGATCGTCTTCGGCGATGCTTTCAGGACAATGGAGAAGCATGTCTCTGAGGTGGGGGTCTTTTATACACACAACTACAAAGACAGCACAAAAAACAAAACCGGGCCATTCGCACCTTCTTGAAGAGTCATGGGCTCAGCGATTCATATTAGCATGGGGAAACCGCAAGAGCTGCACGGCTTACAAAGTGAACAAGCACATCAAAGGCTAAGATGTGGACACATGAATGCCAAGGGGCAACATATTTCATCCCAAGTGCCCTTGAATTTTCCTGCTGCTGCAGGGACATTCTGGTCCCGAGGTCTTCGTACATCATGCGGCAGATTCAGAGGCAGCAGTTGAATTACTCAGGCGTTTTTTAGAGGAGCCGTACTGTATGCCGCACCGGACCGCCCCCCCACATGAATTAATTTACCGTAAGATGACTAGCAACAGGTGTGGTCTTGGTTGGACGACGCCGTTGGGTATTGTTGGGTACTTTCCTATATATCAATGTACAAAGTATAACTACTGAGCAGGACGTTTTAACGTCCTTGACAACATTAGAACCTCTAACAGTTTAACAATGTCTTGATGCCGCTGACAGATTGCGGCAAAACATCTCTGTCAGCTGAGCCACCTCAGTGAATGTGTCATGATTTCAGGCTCTTTCCTGGCATTTAAAAACATCTATGGACTGTGGTCACCAGAGACTCTGCTCATTACAGACAGAGCATAAGCATGACTGTGCCCAAGGCGAACCTCCCTCCAATACATGGTGGTATAAACTGCTCATTTGCCACTAAATGGACTAAATTCACCTCAAAAGTAACTGCGGTCCTGAATATTACTAGTATATTATGAACCAATGATTTGCTGAAGGTGATAGAATCACAGTACTATAAGCAAGCGGACAAAAAGGCTGTAGCTCAGGTATTGCCATGCTCTGTCATTCTGTTCCACTGCCCCCCTCCTCAGCAAGTGGTAGAGGCCCAATTCTTCACCTCCATCCTTGAGTTTAAAGTGCTGAAGAGCAGCCTGGATAGCAGCAGGCCTAGAGAGACACCCATCCAAAGATGTGACCTAATCTGCCTCCAAGCCCATCAAATGCACTGCAGCGAACACCCATCAAAACAAGGACCTCATCAAAATGTCTCTAAGTAATTATCGCCCGTGTTTAGCATCAAGCTTTCTGCTGTAGATCTATTACCAGCAAAATTACTTAAACATCAGTTTAAGTTTAAGCACACATTTACCCTTCTGGAACCTTCTGTTGGACATTACCATTTCCTGCACATAGTTGATTGGCAGCATTCATGAACAGCAGAGGAATACAGATGTTAGCTGAGACAAACAACAGAGATGAGCAGAAGCTTACAAAGACCATAAGTAACCCAGTTAGCACCCTGATGCAGGTACCTGTGTGTTTCTGTTTTCATGGGCCAGTGATAATAGGCAGCGATGATGAGTGATGTAGTCCAAGCTTTGAAAAGTTATGGCTTTTCCCTTGAGACTTTTACCTTTGCAATATTACAGAGTACAGAGGCAGAATGAATACTTTTCATAGCTAGGAGGTTACAGCAAGTTCTATCCCCGCTGGCTTGTGATCCCTTAAGAGGCATCGGCGCATTCAGATGCGGGTGACACGGTGGATTCCTAATCTGTGTGGAGACCGTTAGACTTGATGGACAGAGTGTCAAAAAAGAGAGGATTTAGCACTGCCTGGAATGACAGAGAGAGTTGCCCTACGCTGCATCTGCACCTTGATGCGGTCTTAACATGTCCTGAGAATCGCGTATCATTTGGAGGGAAGTGCTGTATATCAATACAGCCATTTACATTCCAGTAATGCAGAAGCTCGGTGATTCCCGGGAGAGATCTCTGCCAAAGAGGACCTACAGAACCAAGCTAGAGCAGTTTTATTAAAATACTATACTCCTTTGAAGTCTTTGTAGCATGACTTCAAGCAATATTAGTGCACAGAAGACAGTGAAATGTGCTTCTCTTCTGTGAAAGTGTTTCAGGGCGATTGACTGAGGGGACGTGGGTGGTAATGGGGGTTAGCGCAGACATCATCCTCACGATGTCAACCTCGCCCTTGAGAGAAATGCTAAGTGATGAGATGTCCTCAGACAGAGCGTGGCAGCAGTGTCAGGTTTGAGTACCACACAGCTCGACTTTACATTCACCAACAGAGAGTTCCTGAAAGTGTGGGCTAACTCACCAGACAACCTGGTGGTTTGTTCCTGTCAAATTAAAACGATGAGGATTTCAATGAGGGAAAAATTCCAGGAGTGAACAGTGGGGTGGAGAAGTACTGTTATAATTCCACTTTACGGGCACAAAATGGAGTTGGAACAGAATTACGAAAACCATCATGCCATTATGCCAGTATGAGATAAACCTTTTGCCAGTATGAGATAACCATTACGCCAGTATGAGATAAACCTTTTGCCAGTATGAGATAACCATTATGCCAGTATGAGATAAACCTTTTGCCAGTATGAGATGGCCATTTGCACATTTACCAGTATTCTTTACTGGAATTCTTTAGTTTTCACAAATTTTGTGGAAAAGCTTGGGGTCTGAGCACAGGGTCAGGTTACCTATCTGCCCCGGAGCGTTTTGTGGGTTAAGGGCTCAACATTTGTTAATTCATGTATTCGCCACAGTGTTTATTATGAATCTATATACAAATCTACAATCATCTGCTGCTTCCTCCTAAAAATGACTGTTCCCCCCTCCCACCAGATTTCCTTTGAGGATGCATGTACTCTCTCGTTTCCCATTTTAGCCTTCTGCCTGCCTGTCTAGGTCGCATAAATTATTACCTGGCCTCGTCCAACGTATTCGGAGGGCAAAATGCATTTCGCAATAATTTACATGGAGTGCTACTGTAGCAGGAGAAAACGACCTTCAAGGCTGAAATAGTGGGTCACGTTTTCGCTCGTTTGCCTCTGCATTTCTGCATAGAGACTTTGGGATAATCACACAATTTCAGGCCCCCCAAGTTTCAAGTGAAATTCATTAATCTAAAACCAAATGCTGTTTGGTCAAATGGCTACTTCAATATTAGTTTAAATACTAGAACTCGTGGAAATTAGCAGGAAAACATTTTAAAACAAATTTGAAGAAGTACTTCTTTACACAGAGTGTAGTTAAAGTATGGAACAGTCTTCCTGCTAGTGGAGTGGAAGCTAAAACCCTGGGTTCCTTTAAGGTCTCCAGTCCATCCGAGCACTTAAGCACTTGGTTGTACTCAAATTTCATGTTAATTGGACTAATTCAGCCTCCTCGTGTTGCTGAGGATGTTGAAGAAGATCTGAAAGACCTGCACACACTAAGACCACTTGGTAAGTTCATGATCCATCAATAATCAGAACAATTAAAACAGTCATAAACAATTCATAAGTTCATGAGGAGATACTCTGATGGCTACAAAAGTCTGTGGATAGGAATGTAAGCAGGATCCCATGACCTTCTACTCCACCACACTGCTTAGCTGACTTGTGCAATTTATATTGAGGAGAAGCTTTCAAACACACTTAAGGCTCTAGATTGAAAAGCAAACATACAGATCATCTTTTTGACTGTAATGGTAGATGACGTCCATTAAGAGTCCAGGAGCCCAAAAGCCACCATCCCTGAGCCTGACTGGTACCAATCAGTACAGACTTGAGGTTCTGGTTGGAAAAGGATCAGCTGGTTCCATGGCCAAGCGCAGGGGTGGAGCTGAAAGCTGGTTCCCCCACCCTTGTCACCCTACACTGCAAAACATATCATTGGCAAACGATTCTGTTGGCCGTTCTGTATGAATTATGGTCATTTCATGCCCCCTACCTTAAAAAACAATCCCTTGACTGGCTCTAAGGAGATGCCATCGCTGTCTGAGGTCATGATTTTTCTTCCATGTGTCTAAACCCATCATTGAGCCACATCCAAAGCAGCATAGAGAGATGAGATGGCTTACTGTGGGGGCTGGGCTGGCTGCTGGACTCTTCCAGTGCTCACACAGGGGCTCTGAAGGGGCACAGGGGTGTTTCATTTTGTATAACGAAAACTGAACTGAACCAGGAAAAAGGAGAAGAGAAAATCTCTGCATCTCTGTAGCTGAGCTTCGTTTCACGATTATGGGCCTAGCCAGAGTTTCTCTAACCCAGAGATGAAGCCGTCTCTCTCATCTGGAACATCAGACATCATATCAAACCCCACCTAAGTTTCTGTGCCGTGAAGATTAAAATGCCTCGCTTGGTAAAAAGTCCTGCTTTATTTGCGCTGTTGGGTGTGAATGTGACAGGAATAGTTTAGGATGGTGCGTAATCAGCATCCCAGCTGTAGTTTGGTCAAATCACATTTATGGGTGCATCTAGATTTTTGGTTGTTTAGATTTACTGTATTTTACGTTCAGGGTCTGGGTTAGGTAAAGTTACATTTTGGATTAAGTCAGTGTTACCTTATTCATCCTCTGGTTTAATCCATTTAAATATCGACGTGATGATATGCTCACATAGTGCTCAGATTACTGACGACTATGTGTCCTATAATTAAATTAGACTTCTCACGCTCTAATGTAAGTGTAATGCATCCCAATCTATTAAAATTATACTATAAAACTATCAGTGTCATTTCAGTTTTAAAGTAATACAGTTGTTCAGCATGTCTAAACAGATTATTATCACAAATGCCTCTTGGTAAAATAAAAAAAGTAATTAAATTTTGCCATGGAAATTGTAAGTCTGTTTCAGTTAAAACAAGGCAATTATGAAATGATCTGAAACACTGTGTGTAGCCAGCAGTGTTTCTTCAAGTGTATCTGATGCAATCTGCGTTCACATAAAGTCTATGCAGGAACTTCTGTGAGGCTTTCCCAGCATCCGCTGTGCAGTTCATGCAGAGCAGCGTTTCCCAGACTGGTCCTCAGGGACCCACAGACAGTCCACCTTTTTACCAGGGGTCTGGGAGGGAGCAAAAATGTGGACTGTCTGGAAGGGAAGCTGAGAGGGAGTAAAAACATGCACCAATTATGGGTCCTCAAGGAGCTGATTGGGAAACACTGATGTAGAGAATGAGGACTGAGGAAGAGGAGACAGTCGCAACATTGAGTAATAATGGGAACAGTGGGGCTGTTTACTACCACTCAAACCGCACATTATCAAGGGGCCCCCTGTTGTCCACAAACCGTCACTACAATAAATATTAAATGAATATTTATTATATTTGTTTCCTATGAGATGCTGAAGCAGCATGTTCTGCTAACCAGCTAGCTAGCTACAGTCTTCTGACTAGACTCGCTAGCTATTTATTTAGTTTTTGAAACATCTGGAGGGGGGCTGACAAATTTTCGAGTCGAGCAGCAGAAACAAGTTGGCCCCTGAGTGGGAGCGCCTGCAGGAAGCCTCTAATGCAGACCCTCAGGCATCCTTCACGGGCCTCGTGATGCTCCGCCCCCTCATGGGCAGAGAGTCAGGGGACCGCTGTTGGCAGGGAAACCGATACTCATTGCACGTGTGTCCCGCCCACTCAATGCCGGGCAGTACAGGAGCGGGGGCGGGGCTTTGTGGGTTTTTATTTTCACACGGTTGGTAAAAGAAGCTGGGATGTATCGCACGTTAGACAGAGTGCTGGTTTAAGTGACAGCCAGAATTCAGCATAACCACCCTCGCCTGTTAAGCTGCGAAAATCCGATCCCTGCAGTCAGGGAGTTCCTGTAGGTACTTCAGAACAGAGGGAAGGCTTGTGTACAGTGCCGGAAGTCGGCCGCGAGCCAGGGCATTGCAGGCAGGTGTTCAGGGTCACGACAGTTCAACACGAGCACTCGTGCATCACAAATGACAGCAGCAGATCAGATGTCAAGCTGAGCCTTTCTGAGCCGTGAGAGGCTGCGTTCATGGCCACAGGAAAAGCCAGACGCTCGGAAAATCGCGAACTCTCTTCCGGCGTGGAGTAAGGAGGACAGGAAAGAAGCGCCACAAAGAACCAGCATGACATCACACAACAAACACCAGCAGTCTTGATATTTAATGTTTACGGCACGGATTTGAAAGTGTAATTATGAGACGCCCCCTATTAATGAGCAGCCTGTAAATGAGACACAAAAGGAAGAATCACCCAAAGCCAGCATCCCACACAAGGCCAGCAAATAACTCGCAGATCCCATATTAACTGGGCATGTCCCCCCCTCCCCCCCCAGCTGTGTAAACAGACCCAACACCCCCAGCAAGCCTGTAACCCCCACACTCAGCTGGTTTGATGTCCTAATTAGAGGTCTGGGAATCAGTGAGAATGTGAACGGCAGGACTCCTTGGAGCATTCCTACATGGCAGAACACACGAAGCATGAAAGCAGAAAGCAGAACCCTCCGTGAAGATACTGTCATCTGAGCATGTTCCTGCACCAGGGGCTTATACCTCCATGGACTGAGGGTTT
Source organism: Mormyrus hasselquistii (assembly GCA_026779605.1). Classification (NCBI taxonomy): domain Eukaryota; kingdom Metazoa; phylum Chordata; class Actinopteri; order Osteoglossiformes; family Mormyridae; genus Mormyrus; species Mormyrus hasselquistii. Next base: position 2,360,622 of record JAODKE010000001.1, read on the forward strand.
GAATCCCACCTCTGCTCTGTGTGTGTGTGTGTGTGTGTGTGTCTGTGTTCCATCTGCACTGAAACAAGCAAAATCATACATGATTGAGTGAGCAGTAAGTTATTTTTTTTTGCACAAACTGGGTAAAATTCTATTCAGCTGCATACAGGCCAGCAACAGGGAAAAGGCTGTTGAAAGCAGCTCTTCCATATCCACCATGTTGGAATACCGTTTATTTCAATGCAGGGTGATCAGTCAGACAATCAGGGAATGTATTTAGTGGGATCAAGTCAGGGATGAGAGCTGTGATGAGTCGGGACCAATTATAGCACTTTTAGAGTTTCTGTCTTCATAAGTCACCGTTTTCACTCGTCCGCACTGCAGTGCTAAACTGCAATTCTTGTGTATATATGTAAGTATAATAAGCAAGGTGAGCATTTTTTTGCCTGTGCTTCAAGTAGAAGGTACTGGCTAAGGACAAGGGGCGTGTCCTGCTCAGGAGAATGGTAAGGGGCGGAGACAAAGCGCGAGGAGGAAGAGCAGCAGGACAGCAAGGAAGAGGAAGGCCTAGACAATGCAGAGGGGTCAAGAAAATGCCACTCTCCAGACCTTCAGAAGGCTGCACTTTTGTCAACGAAACCATTCTGCAACCTTTATTCCCCACATTCATGCTCCCACACACTTTATTTTCACAGAGCTGTATCACCGTTTTTACGTCCTGCTGCTTTGGTCCCTACATTGCCAAATATGAGAACTTTTATTTTATGAAGTTCACTAGATACTGGCTGATGTTTTAACATAGGTTGTCTTCAGAACATCTCTGGAAGATGTTTCTGCTTGAAGCTATTCTAAACATGTAAACCACAACCTGCTTTGATGGCACGTGTTGGTCTCTTGCCACAGGGCTGCTTTGCAGTGCCCGATAGCCCTGTCTGGATGGACTCCAGCACTGCTGAGCAGTGTCGGAGGCTGGAGGAGGCCGTGGGCGGGGCTCAGAGACTGGCCGACATCACCGGCTGATCTCTTCTCTATTGTTGCCTTTGCTGTACTTCATTACTGCTGTTGTGGGATGTGGGATTTTCACTCACCTGCTCTTACCAAGTCTCAAGTCATGTGACGAATAAAGTGATTCGATATGTTTTGATTTAACTTGGAAAACAAAACGGACAGGAAAAGAAAGTAAGGTTTCTGAGGTGGACCTGAGCTATGAACAGAGTGGTGGGGCTGGACTCGGGCCCTTCTGTGAGGATAATCATCTTTTTCAGGTCCCATCAGGGGCCTTCGGTCTAATTAAGATGGATGATCTCGCGTTTCAACACACCACCCAAAACTCCAAACCCGCCGGGTGAGGCCAGTCCGCTCAGAACCATTTGGACAAGCTGTTTTGTTTTGTTTTTTTGTTATTATTTTTCAGTGAATACCAACAGAAACACCACCAGTGAAGTCACAGAAGATCTTTATGAGTGTGTTGAAGGCAGGAAGCTTGATGGGAGTTTGTTTGTGTCGCTGCAGGTCCTGTGTCCATCAGCCCATTTCATTAGCTAACCTCTGACCACCTGACCTCAAAAGCAGGAAGAAGGAAGAACTTCATATTCAGCAGAAGAGTGTTCAGCTAAATAATTAAATGCTAATATTTCTCTTAAATCATCAAACCAGCAAATCATGAATGGCTTGACACAATGTTTATTTCAATGCTCTCCGGGTTAAGGTTTTATGAATAATTCGATGCGATAAGTGTGCTTCTTTGGTGATGTCTTCAAGGCAAGAGCTGCAGATTGGCTTTTCTGAGTGGGATCTTCTGCTCTAGTTCCCAGAATAAATCGGAGGCAGTGTCCCGTTTCTCTGAAAAGTCACAGAACGGTAGCTGGCTGTTGCTATTTTCAGCATCAGTTCTGCATTACTGACTATTAAGGAATTGACAACTACAGCACATTAATGAAATGTGTTCAGAAGCCTCCTGAGCCTAAGTTAAAGATAAGCAGAGAATTAAAGATGAAAGATCAGTGGTTCTGCTTTTTTCCATATTAATTCTATAACGCCGATGTCTTCCTCAAACATTTTGGAGCCACAGACCGAAAGTGAAATATTTGATTGACACCTCAGTTTCCTGTGCAAGGAAAAGAGAAAAATCCGAAGGCTGAGACACATTTCACATCGCTAAGCTTGTGACAGCTTTCCCAACATAAATGCTAGATACGGACTCTTTCAGCTATGGACTAAATGCCAGTCTGGGACACATTTACCTGGTTTCCACCACTACAGAGCTCATGCTGGTGCTGGTGCCGTTTGAGAACTGCCCGCGTTTCCACCGATTTCAAAAAAGTATGGAACGGAAATGTCACGTAGGCAGAAGTGAGAGTAAAGTTTCATATGCATTCTGTTTTTTAGATTCATTTTGATCTGTTTTGGATTACAAGTTTTTAAGCTACCGAACCAAAAGAAAAAGTATGACTCGTCGGCTGCCTCTTTGCCTGTATCCACTTCTGAAGGCTTCCCATCTGTCTGTGTTAGTTTATTCTTTGTTCTTGCTCTATGTTTTACCGCTGACCTTTTACGGACTGCACAATAAAAGGTTTGGATGTGATAGCCCGTCCCACTTTCGCTGACGTTATGGTGCCAAATTCTGAGACCAGGTTTTCTGTAGTGCCGTGCTGGAGGCGTTTTTTTCTGGCCAGTTTTTTGTGGTGGAAATGCTAGTTCCGGACTCCAGCACTGCGTTGGTAGAAACCAGATGTGCTGGAGCCGTGGTCTGATCCTGGCAAAGGTAAGGTGTGCAAGGGTGGAGTCTTCTCAGGGGGTGCAGACCGCAAGTTAAATTGAAAAAGTTAAGTTGAGCAGTGAAGTTTGCCAGGGGGGCACCAGAGGAAAAGCTTGCCTTGGGCATCTCATGAGCTTTAAGCAGCAGTGGGTAGAGCAGACCAGTTTCTGTAGAGCAGCAACAGTGAGAACTGCACAAAACCATGACCTCCTTCACTGCAGGAACCTGACACTGAGAGCAGGAAACAGCTGGTACCTTCTGATCAATCCTCTCCATCATTATATCAGGCCTGCTCAAGCCTCAAGCTCCTTACCATCAAATGATGAATCAGACCCCTCTCCCCATCATCTGCAACCCCCCCCCACACCGACCCGGAGAGCTCAGAAACGTTCTGGTTGCCTGTCATTTAGCATGCTATCCAAGCACATCATCATTCAGTGACATCAAGGCGCTCTGACTTGGGGCCAATCCTGGTACTGTGGGTTTACTGCACACCTCAGACGTGCTCAGCGGATATAATGCACGGTTAGCAGATCCAGATCCAGCTGGATTTATTGCATACATTCACAGCACAGATTATTATTATTAGTACTCAATAATTAGCAGTTATCAGATTAAGGTTTATTTATAAATGAGATAAAAAAAAATCATCAGTCCAGATCAGTCCAGTGTGAACAGCAGAATTGCATAACACCATTACATCATTTCACTTGTTAAACACTTCTGTCCAGCATTACTTACGAGGTAAGAGCATTCAGGTATGGAAACAGGCAGGGTAAGTGCAGTTTACACCCACCTACAGGAGCATGACTACGTACAGTAGGACAAAGTATAACTGAGTCCTGTGCACAGTAAAAAGACAATAGATTAAACACCTGATCGTTATTAACAAAGTTAGACGCTCAGTTTAGTTTATTGATTTATAGAGCTGTTTTTTAACATGCCTCAGTCAATGGTAGCATAGTAGAGCCCCCACTTGGATTTAAACAAAGAACCAAACCGGCCATCGGGAGTGTTTGCTTATCAGCAGCCCAAGACAGAGGAGATTGTGAAGGAGTCGTGGGACCTGATCATCTCCGCGGGGTCTGTGACGTCTATCAGCTGACCTGTGAGGACACCTCCCTCAGCGAGAAAGCTCACAGGGGAGCCAGGAGGACAGCGGAGATTCTGCTCCTCAGTGTAGGATGTAGCACAGGGTTTGGTCCTGGGGTCAGGAGGAAGAGGCCTGTACGCTGTGATTGGTGATAACAGCTTCATCCACAACTTGAGCTCCTTCAAAAAGTTATGCCCCGACAGCGACCACCTAATCCACGTCACTGAGGGACACTATAAGCTGCTTCAGCTTTTACACACCATTTTAAAACTGAAAGGCTTCGGCGCTTGGCTAAATAGTTCAGTTCTCCTTGCATTTTGACTGGTTTGTTTCCTTGACTGAAAGACTCATCCAGTTGTTTCTTGTTAACATAACAACATAAGAAAGAGTTGTTAAAATCTTATCTGGCTTTGATTTAAAGGAACCCAGGGTTTTAGCTTCCACTACTCCAGCAGGAAGACTATTCCATACTCTAACTACACGCTGTGTAAAGAAGTGCTTCCTCAAATTTGTTTTAAAATGTTCTCCCGCTAATTTCCACGAGTTCTAGTATTTAAACTAATATTGAAGTAGCCATTTCACCAAACAGCATTTGGTTTTAGATTAATGAATTTCACTTGAAACTCTGGAATCTCTCTGGATTTTTTTCCTTCTTCTCACAGTGCTTTCTCGCTCCCTCAATCCCTCGGACCATTTGTCGTCCCTCATCCACGAGTTCTAGTTTTTAAACTAATATTGAAATCGAACAGCATCCAGACCTGTTAGAATCTAATATAACATCAGTGACACATGCATGATTATAGGAGACTGACCAATCAGCACACAGCAAGAACTCAGTGCTTAAGTGAAATCCGGGTCCTTTTATTTGGAATGGTATCTTACAATCCCTGACCTAGCTCAGTGTCCCTCCCTGACTTGGATAAGGTGGTCACCCTATATGTGCCATGTGAGTACACCAATCACAGCGCACCAGTCACAGTTTTTTGACTCCTACTTTGATAACTTCCATTTGTCAAGCTGCATTTATTTATTAAGAAGTGAAATTAGGCTTATTTTTAAACTATACGCTTAAGCCATGTCAGTTCTACATGAGTATGCGTGTCCCGTTCTGTGCGATAGGCTTCATATCCCAACCTTAAACCACTGATATGCTTCCAAGGACATTGTCAGGAAGATAATCAGATACTTAAGGTAATTTGGAAGCATTTTCTTGTTTTAGCTGAACACCTGTTATATGGCAATGATAACTTTTTGTAGCTTTTCTCAATGAAAATGTTACATTCCATTCAATTTCAGAAATTTAAAGTAAAGTAAAGCTTTTGCAGTGCATATAACCTGCTTTTATCTGATACGGCCTGGAACATTTTGAGTACAAAAACAGCATAAATGAAGCCCAGCAACATACTAATCAAGGATTTATGCAGATATTAAACTGAACTTTTACCCCTGGGACTGTAATTGTATCTTGGGCAAGACTTCAAACAAAGGAGAGTAAGAATCTGAACTAATCTGAGTATCTCATGCACATGAGAGGCAGCTGAGGACTTGCCAAGCTGGGGGGCAGGAGGGGGGGGGAATAACCCGCTGCATGGCACAAAGAACAAAGAGACGCACATGCAGAAGTGTCCATTCTTCTCCCGATGACCTTTCTCAGTCATGTAGGTGTTAGTATTCGAAAGCACAAACCTAAGACTGCGTCCTGCCATCCAGGCTGAGCTGTCGAGTCCCATTGACGCTCAGCCATTCCTGCTGGCGTGACGTAACGTCCCTCCCAAGTGGAGGACAGTCAGAGTCTAGTCTTCCAACACTATGTGACTGTTCCTCTGTCATTCCCCGCCTGCTACTCTCACCCGTCCTGGCACCTGGCTCGCCATGGGTAGCGCCACCTTCAGATATGCTGTGTGACTGCAGTTTCAGCATGGCTAATGCGTCTTAGCGGAACAGATAAAGAGGATATGCAAGAACGAGCCACCGTCAAGCACAAGAGAAGCATATTGTATTGAGCCGCGTTTCCCCATCTGCTCCCCGGGGGCCGCAGACAGTCCACATTTTGCTCCCTCACAGCTCCCAGAGGACCAGATTGGGAAACACTGGTGTTGACAATCACTATTTCATGGTTCTAAAAAAGGACAAATGCTACCACTGTCATTTTTGCAGCTGTCAGTCTGGACTTACCCCCTACAATCAGAGTCGGTATATGCATATGACTAATGGATATGACTCCACATCATGCACCTTCATGCAAGTCATCTGTTTCACTCCAAGTGTGACTCCTCCTGACTCCCAGTGAGTCACTGTTCAGCCCACATGTACTTCATCTCTTTATACATATAAGCGATTCTCTGACCGATACTGAAAACAGAGGAATTTAGCAGCGCTGCTGTAACCCTTAACCCTACATCACATCTATCCATCTTCTAATTGCTTATCACAGGGCGGCCTGGAGCCCAAGTCAGGCGGCACAGGGCACCAGGCTGAGGTCCACCTTGGCGGGATGCCAGTGCATCATAGGGCAGATGCACAGACACACTAGAGGAAATCTAGCAGAGGTGGAATTTTCAGGTCTAGAAAGTAAAAATCTAGACCAAGATTTTGTTTCAACCAACAAACTTACCTTGTGATTGTGACTCTTTATACTCAACTCGTTGGTTGATGCTGATCACAGAAATTACTTTGAAATCTTCCCAGTGGGCAAGATTTTTGAGAAACATCTAATTTTCTAATAGTGGGCAAGCGATGTTAGAATCGGGGGGGGTTTGCATAGTAATGAGTATTCCAGTTTACATGCCTGGCAGTAGTAGGTCAGAACTATTGTATTTTTTAAATAACCGATGTAATTTATACTAGAGACTCATTTAGATCAAATTCCTCATGGAAATCTGTCTCATCATATGTACCTGGGCACGTTCGAGCAAAGGACTCACATTATGTGACGCAGGACCGGCTACCTCGCAGGAAATTGGTTCCCGGGCAGAAGAACGTTGCACATGAACCACTGGTTAACCCAAAGAAAATATTGCTTCCACCTGCATATCAAACTTGGGCTAATGAAAAAGCAATGAATAAGCAAGGCAAAGCCTTTGCGCACTTGCGATAGTCGTTTCCACGTATCAGTGATGCCAAGATGAAGGAAGGCGTCTTTATTGGTCCACAGATCCGTCAAGCGATGAGGGACAGTCATTTTGATGGCCTGCTGCAGGGTGTCGCACGTGTCCAAAGAATGTTGTCACTCAAGGGGGTGTTTCTAGGTAACTGCAAGGCACCAAACTATGTCGAACAGGTTGAAAGTCTGCTCCTGGATATCTTCCCAGCCAACCTCGGTGCAGTGGAGATAGGTTTCGCCAAGAAATTGCAAACATGGAGAAAGGTTACCAGAGAAAGTCAGGTCCGTCTATGCTGGGGGACTATTGTTGGACACTGATACGTGAAGCCCTGGAAAATCTGCATCAAAACATTTCTCATATTCTCTTGTGTTGCTTACGTTGCAATATCATAGCATAGACCTACGCCACTGAACACGTTATAATGTTAGATGCATAATTGCAGTTTTCCTTAAAAACCTACCTGATAAAAAAATTTCAAATACATATTTGTGTTCGGCACGTTAAAATCTATTGGTTTCACTCAAAATTATGGAAGAAACAAAAAATTCCCTAAAATTTGTTGGCCAGCTAGAGGGCAGTAGAGGTGGCTGCCCAGATGCCAGCGCTAACGCTGAAGGCTGAGCTGCCTGCTTCTCCCATGGCAGAGGTCTTTCTGATTCATTCATTCCCACGTGTAAATAGTCTTATTGACACCAAGCCCAGTTCTACCTACCGAGCAACAATGCAGCAACAATACACTATTATGTATTGAGCATGTCTCATGTGAAATAGCAGCAATCCAGGCAGACTGGATCACCTCACCAGGAAAGCCAGAGGACGTTAGCAAAAGGGTGCATGTGAAGGACAGTCAGGGCCATAAAGAGGGCAGGTCCATGATGTGGCAGGGAGCCAAAGCTCAGGGTTTCTTTTCCTTTTGTCTGTTTTTTTCTTATGTAGCTTTCAGAGCTGGGAAGAGGCACAGAGATGGGGGGCTTGTAAATTATAGAGGAACTCCCCTGGACATCTAATCCCGTGCTCTGCTGTGACTGTGCGTATGAGAATGAGCGTGTGTGAATATCGAGCGTGTATGAGGCTGTCAGCCGAGTGACTGTGTAACACACATGCACACACACACATACAGGTTTGTAATTATATCTTTGTGGGGACTCTTCATTCATTTCTATGGGGAAAACTCTAATCCCAACTTGACACCCTTAACCCCCACCCAGCCCTAACCTTAACCATAAGTAACCAAACTAAATATGAGACTTTTGGCATATTTAGTTTTTTGATTGCATTCACAGATCTTTGTGGGGACCTGAAAAATGATCTTCACGACATCAAAAGAACTTGTTTTTAGTACCTTGTAGGGAACATTTGATCCCTGCAATGTAATATAAACATAATTACACACACACACACACACACACACATACGGTCATACAGAATTAGAATTTGGTGATTAGTGGTCATTGTCAACACACAACAACAAAATGTGTCCTCTGCATTTAACCCATATGTGACTTTCGTGACATAGCAGGGGGCAGCTAATTCAGCGCCCAGGGAGCAGTGCTTGGGGACGGTACCTTGCTGGCGGGGGATTCAAGCCTGCAATCTTTTGGTTACAAGGGCGCTTTCCTAATCATCGAGCCACCACTACCCAGAGAAAATATACTCAGCTACTGTGAGCAGAGGTTTAAAATATTGAATGTGTTGTTGTGGCACCTTCAAGTCAACATGCACAGAATTTGAAATCTTTTTTTGTTTTAGGGAAGAAGCATGCTGTAGTATTTCCTTTAGTTTATGTCACCTTGTCAGGAAAGACTGCTCTCTCTCTGCTGTACTGTGTCATTGGGAGCATTGCATGTGCACGCAGTCTGCAAAGTTTATCTTTACACGCAGCAGCATGCTAGAATCAGACCTCTTATGAACTGGTGGGCAAGAGCTTGACAAATGCGGACGTCAGCCTCTGCGTCACTGGAAATGTCTTGCATTAGTGCTTTTTATCTAAGGGCTCCAGGAGGGCACTGGAGAACAGGGCACAGATTAATCAGGTATGAATGATTCATGTTGCTGGAGGAGGAACGCTGCAAAAGAAATCACACTCAAAGTCTGCCATTTAAAGCTGCCTTTGTTAAATGGGCCCGGCGTTCTGAGAGAAAGCAGCCGGAGGAGGTGCAGTGTCCGCTGAAGACGTGCCGTTTGGCTGCCATCCAGCCATCCAACATCGAGTCATAAACTTCGGCTTGAGTTAAAGTTCTCGTGCCACCTAAAGTGGGAACCTATTGGACGGACAGGCAGAGGTGTGGCGGTATGAATTGGTGCCGTCTCTCCTAAACCCATGTGGCCGTCACGGATGGCTAAGCTGCCTACACCCGAGAGCCCGCCAGCTCTGGGTAGGATGGCAATCATGTGGCCCAAAACTGACTCCCAGTAAGCCAGTCCAGCATTGGATGATCCCGGGTCAAAGTGGGACAGGCGGGGAAGCCTGGAGATAGCACCCTTGTGGTGCTTTTCCACTAGCATAGAGGAACTGAGCATTACCTGAGCTAGCGAGTCTGTGAGAATCGCTGTCTTATATTAGCATCCAATGCTATGGAAATTAGCATTCTCTTGCGTAATACTGCATCACAAATCCATTTCATGTAGCCTTTCACTAGTATTTTTTTAAATAGGTGGTTGGAAAGTTCCAAGTCATCAGAAATTCATCAATACATGTGCGATACTAATAATAATGAATAATACATAGAATATGCCATTTTTTCCTTCAGATAATCCATGCGTAGAACACTATAGAATCCCCATGCATTTCAACCAATCAGATGCTGGTAACGCAGTCAGCTCGGTTTGGTCATGCTTTCGATCTTGTTAGTAAGCCGGGCCCTGTCAGCGTGGGTATGGTTCGGATAATTTACAATGGAAAACCATCAGTTCACGGTACAGTTTGTGATACAGTTTGCAGTGCAGCTTGGGCACAGCTCGGATCTTGGTGCCAGTGGAAAAGCAAGATGAGTTTCTGCTCATAGCCATCGTTTTACAGTCCATCAGCTGATCTTCAAAAGGTTCCTATGGGGTAACTTCTAACTCAGTTGGGCTGTGTGTGATTCTCGACGCATGAGGTGCCGTGTAGCTGCTGGATGAGGCCATGGTGAATGTAAAGCACTTCCCACTTTCTGAAGCAGACCGCCATCCCTCCGGAGCCCCTGCACTTCCACTGCCGGTGTCTGCCAATGGACCAGAACAACAGCCGTTTCCATGACAACGGCAACCATGACTACATCCTGAAGCCCGATCTCCTGAGGTCAGGCGAGGGGACCTTTGGCACTTCCATCTCCGCACCCGTTCGCCTGTTAGCAATGTCACAGTAGGGGCATGGACATCCTCGCAGCACTTTACAGTCTTGGGGGCTTTGTTAGGGTCACCAGAATTTCTAGCTGCCCCCTGCCTGTTAGTGAAGATACTGCACCCTGCTGCACACAGTAGGGACATTTCTTCACCTTGGATCTGGAGGGAGAGTGGAATGAAGGCAGTGAAAAATCAGCCCCTCCATCAAATTACCCACTGTAGCCATGCAGCAGGTACCAGCCTTTATGCTAACATGATGATTATTTCCTGTTTGGTTATAAGTAGCTTCAGCAGTCGCTGTTTAATAAGCATGTTCCAGAGTCCTAGAGAGGTGTAGAGCGACGCTGCCTGCATGTCATCAGCAGCTCAGTGTGGGAGGGCCAGACACCAGACTGCTGGCAGCGTGGGTGGAGATCATGTGACAGCGCTGAGTTAATCAGGCAGCCCGAAAGCACATCTCCCCCCCCCCCCCCCCCCCCCCCCCCCCCCCCCCCCCCCCCCCCCCCCCCCCCCGCCGGCCGCGCCCC
>JAODKE010000001.1:2381030-2395686 GCA_026779605.1 Mormyrus hasselquistii
ATACTCACACACACCATACACACACACACCCCATACACTCACACACACCATTCACTCAGATACCATATACTCACACACACCATACACACACACACCCCATACACTCACACACACCATTCACTCAGATACCATATACTCACACACACCATACACACACACACCCCATACACTCACACACACCATTCACTCAGATACCATATACTCACACACACCATACACACACACACCCCATACACTCACACACACCATTCACTCAGATACCATATACTCACACATGCAAAGCAGGGAACAACCTAGGATTCACTCACACACCATTCATTTACACATGCACACCTACAAACAATCTGGTAACTCCAATTAGCCTCAGCATGTTTTTGGACTGTGGGGGGAAACCGGTGTACCCGGAGGAAACCCCATGACGACACGGGGAGAACATGCAAACTCCACACACATGGAGCCAAAGTGGGGGCTTGAACGATGGTCCCGGTGGAGTGTGCAACATCAGTGCTAACCATTGGGCCCCTGCCCTGTTTACTGTTGTCTATTATTTATTGTTATTGTTTATTACTGACTAAATATCTTGTACTGTTTATCTATCTATCTATCTATCTATCTATCTATCTATCTATCTATCTATCTATCTATCTATCTATCATCCCCTCCTCATCATCAGCCTGATAGGGCAGGACAAATTGAGAAGACCCCCTTCTAACAGGCCACACACAGAATCCTGCCAAATCCTGCATAACCCTGTTGCTGTCCCAGCAGAGAAACACTGACCGCAGAGACAGACCACCAGCCTGCAGCTGCTTTGTCATTCTGTCACCTCGCCAGCAATAAAAGCGTATTACAGCCTAAAATCCAGTTTGACTAATGTCATTTATGTCTTTCCTTTTATTTTTATTTGTATTGATTTCCTCAGTGACTTATTTATGAGTGTTTTCTTCATACAGACACATACCCAAACATACCAATCATAACAAGACTAACATATGCGAAAATCCAAAAATAAATATTTAATATTTAATAATTATTTACTTAAAATTTCTAGCTATAGCTAGCCTTAATATTTAATAACTGTAGGTGTTCATTTGGCTGAATGTTTCACAAACCATTATATAGTATAGTATATTATACAGTAAAGCTGCCTGTTTTCAAGGCCACAGGCAACAGGAAGTCATCAGGAGAACAATGGCTGTCACTGACCAGAAGCACTGGTCACAGGCTGGCGAGATTAGCAAGGTGTGGGGCATGCAGGACCAGCGGGGCCCTCGACCCCGATGTGTGTATGGAGAGCGACGTCACTCCAACAGCTGCAGGTGACCGACTGACCTGATGTGACCTACAGCTGGGTTTCAGCTTAAACTCTGCACATGTATTGTATGGATTGGATGGTTGGGTGCATGATGGTATCCAACTGAACTCCACTCGAGATAAAATCCATGAAAACTCATTATCCCAGTACATTACTGGGATTTATTACTGGGATACTCTCAGAGCTGGGGGCAGCTAAGAGGATTGGGGGTGGATGTCAAAGGGTTCAGTGGAGCCTTCTGCTCACCAGGCATTAGGTCAATGTTGTTGTCTGCCTTGTAAAAACCATCTTGGTAATTACAGATTTTAGCAATAATTTGTCTTTTCCCAGAGATTAGCTGTAATAGGGTAGACCTGGGGGGGTTTAACATTTTGTCGCTTAATAAGATGAAAAGCCAGTCATTTGGAGCTTTTCCTCGTCACAGCCTGGTCTCACCCTTCCAGTCCCCACCCGACCCCCAGTTTCCACAGTAATGATGTTGCGTGACAAATGACTAGAAGATACGAAATATGTCACTGGCGGGAATATCAGCATCTGTTTACCAAAAAGCCACCCATTTTCTGAGAGCTTTTGCACGGGGTTAGTGCTAGCTAAGAGAGTGCAGATGATTGCTGTGTTATGCCGCACCACGACAGGCTAATGTGCTAACAGAGGGGCAGGTGCCTATGGCCCCCCCCGCTCTCATTAGCAGCCCACTGCCCATCCCATTCAAAGAAAAAGAACTGGCAAGAGGAGCTCCTAAGCATAAGGGAACAGGTGGCGCCCCCACAGCAACCCAGCAGCGCTAACGACCAAATGGCATTCCTGAGGCGAGCTCCAGGATGGAAATGAGTCTCAGAGGGTATCGATAGTGGGGCAGAGCTGCCCAGCAACCTCATGGTGACTGCTCCACTGCCTCCTTCATAGCGAAAACACTCTTCTGTTGCCACAGCAAGCCTTTGCCCTGCTCGCATAGATGCTCCATATTCACAGACTCATCACCAATCATGCTGTTCAAATTTTATGCAAATATGTCAGAACAAATGTATTCTGGGAGAAAAACAATGTTTCTCAGCTCGATGAAGCTAATACTTTGAAGTAACAGTCTAAGCATTGGTTTTAATTCACACAGACTGGCTAACTGACTAAATAATTGCACAGTGTAGAATTTCTGTGTGAAGATTGGCTGGTTTGCTCTTGAGTGACGTCGCCAGTTATTAAAACGTGAGCAGCGTCTTTCGACCTTGATCACTTGTGTGGATTTTCATGCACCGCTTCAGGAAACATATGGATTTTGCATATTTCATAATGTAAAGCTGCGGTCCTATATAACAATGCTCTGGGATACTTTGTGCCTCAGTCCATGCATGGGTGTGTTAGTACAAATCAAACTGTTCAGTCAGTATATTGGTATAGTTCTCTCAAACGTATACACACACACAATTCTACTGTTTCATATTTATTTTGAAACAATACCCCAAAATGCTCCGATATAAGAACTGTAGGTTGCTGCTAATTACTAACTCTGAAATCCACCTAGGTGGTATGATGCTAACTACATTGCGGAAATTTGTAAACAATTCATTCGTCTTCCAAAATGTTATCTACTGTAGGATTGTGGGTGTGTATACAGTACATAACCGACATAAAGCATTATGCTAATTATGTGCATTAGCAAATAGTGAGAGCCACAGAGTCACGCATGGGTCTGGCTACCTGCGTTTGGCTTGGAAGTGAGTGCTTCACACCATTTTAGTTACATTTGTAGGTGTGTTCTCAGACAGCCTCCACATCGGCCACACGCCACCAGGGATGCCGTGTATTCTGGCAAGCAGGAAGCAGTTTATGCAGAGATGCCGGCGAACTGTGGCAGGGATTGATAGCGTGCTCTCTGGGGTATGACGTTGAGACATCCCCCGCGGGACCGTGAGGATTAAATTATGGTTTTGCGCCAGTTGGCTTTTCTCCACTCATTCACAGGGAAAGTGCAAAAAGGTGATGCAGGACCCCTATGGATGGCTCAAAGTGGTCCTAAACTGAGCCAGCAAGTTCCTCTGTAAGAGCCAAGGGCCGGAGGGTAGTTTTATACCAAGCCCGCACGTCCCCCTATCAGAGCGTCAGGCCAGTTGGTAGTCCTATATTGAGCCCACAAGTTCCTGTGTGAGAGTGACAGGCCATCAAACGGTCCTATACTGAGTTCACACGTCCCTGTATGAGAACAGCAGGCCGCCAGGCAGTCCTCTACCAAGCACAAACATTACTAAATCCGCGTGTCCGGCTATGAGAGTGGCGGGCTGGGAGGTGATCTTAAACCTAATCCGTGGGTCCCTCCATCAGAGTGGCAGGTCGGGAGGCGATCCTATACCAAACCCGCTGGTCCCTCCATCAGAGTGGCGGGCAAGGAAGCGATCCTATACCGAACCCGCTGGTCCCTCCATCAGAGTGGCGGGCCGAGAGGCGATCCTATACCGAACCCGCTGGTCCCTCCATCAGAGTGGCGGGCCGGGAGGCAATCCTATACCGAACCCGCTGGTCCCTCCATCAGATTGGCGGGCCGGGAGGCGATCCTATACCGAACCCACGGGTCCCTCCATCAGAGTGGCGGGCTGGGAGACGATCCTATACTGAACCCGCGGGTCCCTCCATCAGAGTGGCGGGCCGGGAGGCGATCCTACAGTATACCGAACCCGTGGGTCCCTCCATCAGAGCTTAGGACTGGCAAGCAGGTCTTTACTGAACCCCAGATGTCCCGCCATCAGAGTTGCGGGCCGGCAGGCGATCCTATACCGAACTCGTGGGTCCCTCCATCAGAGTTGCGGGCTGGTAGGCGATCCTATACTGAACCCGCGGGTCCCTCCATCAGAGTTGCGGGCTGGTAGGCGCTGGTAGTTCAACTGCTCTGAGCTCATGTGCCACTTTTAAAAGAGATCACCTGCTACTTAATACCACCCTGTTACTAGCTTGTTTCCTAATGAGCCCTGAAAGGAGATGACTGACATTAGCTAATCTGCAGATGGACGGGTTTGCCAAAAAGCCTCTGTAACTTAAGCAGCCTCTGCAGACATCTTAACAAACGATCTTATTAATATAATAAATAAATGAATGTTAATGTTAACTATTAATAAGCTAATCTTCAGCTGAATGTGATGAAGATCCTGACCACAGAATGACAATTGGCACTAATGAACTGCAGGCAACACATACAATTTCACATTAAAAAAAATATATTTTTAATAATGTTTGAGGCAGTTTTGAGTCCTTGCTGGGTCACAGCTGTGACCTTTGGTGGTGATGTCCCAGATCAACCTATATGTCCCCACAATGTGATACAAAATGATGTACAGAGGAAAAAAAATCGATCCTCACAAGGATAACCTGAATTTTATAAAAATTGGTAACTGCAATCGAACAACTAAAAATACCAAAAGACTTGTATTTAACTTAAGGTTAGGGATGGATAGGATTATGGTTACCTAAAACTGTTTGCAGTGGTGCATATTTCACACAAATCATTGGCATAATGCTGGAACTGTGACATTTTAAAATGAGACCGTTGAAATCCCTCTTTTGTTTAAAACAATTACAATAAATCAGATAAGCGAGTTTTTAAACAAGGACCCAGTGTTAAAGCTGTGGGAAACCAAAACCCAGGCCAACGATCACCACTGATTTTGAATAGGCCTTGGATTCAGGAAACAAAATGCCGCAAAATAGATTAAAGTAGTATGGATTGCATTTGTTGAAAATACAATATTTTACGTAAAATATAAACATGCACTAAAACAGTTGTATAATTCACGTAAATGATGCAACAGCACATAGTTTTTTTTTATTCTGTGAAAAACGAAAGACCAATCTACTGGTCAAATTTAATAATGAAGTATAAATATGTTACAAAATTGTGGTGTTCGAGTGGTGAAGAGATCACGAGGCGGACTGCAAAGTTTAGTTTTCAGCATACTTTTATTGCACGATCCTTAAAAGGAAAACAATGAATGAGAATAAAGAATAAACTGACACACACAGACGGGGAGCCTTTAAGGAAACACAGGTGGATACAGGCAATAGAGACACGGCGCAAAGAGTCAACAACAAAATAAATCCAAAAAAATGAAATACAGAATAACCTTCACCTTATTTTCACTTCCACCTATGTAACAATTCTGTTCGGTTCTTTTTTGAAACCAGTGGAAACGCATTCTGGTTCTCAAAATGCAACATTCGAGAACCAGCGTAGCATCAGCACCAGCGCCACGTGGAAACAAGGCAAGAGTGAGATGCTCCCAAGGTTTCCTCCTTCTATGGAGTTTTTCCTTGCCACTGTCACCTCTGGCCTGCTCACTGGGGTCTTTGGACAAGAACAATGTAAAGCACTTTGAGAAAATGTAATGTCAAAATACACTATACAAGTAAAATTGAATTGAACTGAATTGAATTGAAAAATACAAGAGATTATAATAAGCACAAATAAAATTTCAGATAGACATATGTAATTAAAATCAGAAAATCCTAGCACTTCATACCAGTCTTTCAGATAAATGGCTGAGCCTGTGCTCAGGCCCAAGCGTCACTATCAACTGTGTCCAGGTCTCAAAGGATAGAAGATATAAAGTGATATAAAAGGTAACTTTCTCACGGACTTGCAAACGGCAAACGAATCATATGTGAGTTCGTTTGTGTGTGTGTGTTCATTTGTGTGTGTGTGCGTGTGTGTGTGTGTGTGTGTGTGTGTGTGTGTGTGTGTTGTCCAACTGCCCTTTGGCTTGCTCTTCTTTCCTGGGTCCAGCCTCACTCTCTCTTCGTTTTCACATGGTCTCCTATGAGCTCCTTCACAAATCCTGTGCCCCCCACCCCCCCACATCAATGGCTAGAGCTGACACCTTCAGCAAAGCCCGGAATGGTCTCTATACCAGAAAGGTAATAAAAACAATTTACTGGCCTGGGGCATTTACGTCTACTTTATTTATTGAAAGTACACTCTAGAAATACCCCCCCCCCCCAGCTGTAGCCTGGGAGCAGATCCTATTAGTGAACAGTGTGTTTCACAGTTCAGCAGCTCGCTAAGGGAATTACGCAAAGCCCAGATTACCTAAAGGACAATCCCCCACCTGTCAGTCGGCGTTGTAAGTCACAGTCGTGGAGGAATCCAGGGGGGGGGATAGGGGACATTGTGATGTGGGACAGCATTGGCAGGGTAGGTGGGGGTCGGGGGGCGGGGAGAAGGAGCCCTATTGCCGGCACCCGTCATTCAAACTCACTCCTGTCGTCGGGGGGTTTCCGTAAAGCCTGGAGTTTGTCTGTGCCTTTTATGTTGGACATAAATAATAAAACATACACTGGTCTGGAACGGATGCAGCTGTCTAACTATGGCTATGTTTGTGGGCTGGAATTATCGCTGCATGCCGTGTAATTAGTCAGCCGGCAGGATGCAGCCACAGGAGATGGGGGCGGAGCTCTGTGACTCGTGATGAGGCGTGCAACTAATATCCACACCTGCGACCATGTTCAAGATTTTGTGTATTTGATCACCTTGCTTTAACAGGCATGATTTATATTTATAGTCAACTGAATCATTAATATTAAACATTCAGCTGTACAGTAATTTACAAATTCTCAGTAAACTTTCTGACTGTAACCACTTTGCAAAGCACTCGTTACTTATTAAAGGAAAAAAATACAAACTATTTTGGAGAAAAAAATCTACCAAATAACTCCAACAAGAAGTAAAAGAGACAGTCTGCAGTTGGTAAATGCTCCTCTGGAGGGAGTAACCTGCTGTCCTTTCGCTCTGTTTGATAGTGCCATCGTGAGAGCTCCCCCTAGTGATCGAAGTGTGGAACACCGCTTCAAATAGATGTCTGACACATAGTTAGTAATTTATATTGCTCGGATTGACCATGGGGGCGTCAGACACTGGAGAACCCTAATGGGAACCATTCATCTGTGCCCATCCTCCTGTCAGCCAGCCAAATATTGGTCGCAGCCAGAAAGGTGCCCCTGCTCTTCACGTGTAGCTCCAGTACTTTGCCCTGGAGTGACTGGACGTCGCTGTACTCAATCTGGAAGGCGCAGAGGAGACAAGAAGCGTCAGCGATATAATGAGCAACAATGTACTACACAACAGCCCTGCCAAGGAAACAAATCGCGCACTTAAGGACAGAAGCAGCCCTGCAGTTCATCCTGGGACAGTGTTCATCGTCTCTTTGGCAGGATCTGAATGAGCTTCCAGCAAAACAGGCACATCCTTATTGTGGAAGTATATGTAGAGGTACAGGATCAGGCACAAAAATATGCCTGAATCACTGTCTGAAAATATGGTCCCACCCATTGAAGAAATGGGTGGGAGTCGAAGACAACAAAAATGGAAATGTACCAGCAGGGACAGTGAAGGATGGATTACAAAGATAAGGTGCTCATCCAAGAAGGGAGACCCTGGTAATGCAGAGAGCAGGATCTCTGCCAGAGTCTCACCCTGCTGCTGGCAGCATCTCCCCAGACAGCCAGCACCATAACCGGCCATTTTCCTCACCAGCTCATTGAACGTGGGGTTGCTGCTGTTCCGCACCATGTTTGTCTTCTTCTTGGAGCGATTCCCCAGGTCTGGTCGCAGTCGTGTCACCACGTAGGCATCAGGACAAGAGCCATTGGGCATCCTCTGGGTCATGTCGGATGAGAGTACAATTTAGGGACCATAGCGAATGAGTTACAGTCTCTGAGTCATATATCTACTTTGAACTTGTCTATAATTTCAATACTCCTGGTATTCATTCATGTTCACCAATTATGCAAAAAGTGTCTCATTTAGTCTCTCAGGCTTGGCATACAGTTGAGAGGGCCATATATTTATACGCAGCAGATATTTATGAATACATCTGTGCGCATAAGTCTTAAGTGATTCCTTCTGCACAAATCCCTCAGAAGCTGACACAATAAATCACAAGTGCATAGGAAAACTCTACCAAGCCCTGGGCCACGGTTCAGAGGTTTAATCTGATTTTAACTATGATTATAAATGGAGCAATTTCCATTTCTTATATATTTGGAGAACTTCCCCCTTTAGAGTCTACTACTTTTATATAAAGTATCAAATGGGCTTGAGTGGAAAACAGATTCTAGGGAATAGATCAATTTAATTTCTCCAAGAGGAACAAGGTTGGCCAGGCCTACTTATAAAATATTACATACTATATTGCTATATGTGATATTGATATCATTATATATGACTGTGACATTGAAAACAGGCAGTCTGGTAAAGAACCAAAGTGCGAGTGACCGACAAAAGTGAAAAAGCAACAAGTATGCTACTCAGGGAACTGACAATGTTCTTGAGATGCTTGATGAGAATCGTTAGCTTGAGGTCCTTGTAGGTCATACACAGCTGGATCTGAGGTTTGCTCGGCCAGGCTGGGTCTGGAAGCCACATGGTAGGAAATGTAATACACCATCAGATTCTGGGGCTGCCTCCCTCTGATTTTGACAGCCATCAATTCACAAGAACGTTCCACTAACAACGATATTGGCGGAACTGTGCACATGTAAAAGGGATTATTAAAACTATGAGCAAATGTGAAGGCTGACATTACGCAGCATGGATATTGTAATAAGTAACCAAAGAACTGAGACAGAATATAACTCATGGTCTAGAGTGATATATATTGGCAAAGCAGTACCTGTCTTGGATTTTTCTGCTGTATGTGTCTTGGGACCATCGAGAAACAAACTGCACACAAATTCATTCTGTGAGCAAATACAAATCATGAGAAGAAGCTTCAGCCTTGCATGATTACCTTCATGTGGGAGATGTCGGAAGGAGGTCTGCTACTCACGCCTTTGCAGGGACCGTTAAAGAGCTCTTTCAGATATTTGTTAAGCAGAGTCATTCTCCTGCTGGCAGTAAAAGACAGCTTGTACCAGCCAGGGAACCTGTGGATTACCAGGTATAAATTGGGCTGTTATATATTCAACAATACATTTCATCCAGCTTTGCTTTAGCAGTGTGTTCAAATATAGAGAAGATGATGGCAAAATGCTTTTTTCCACAGTGTCCTGTACTTATAAAACAGCCTGTGATGCTGAACACCAGTGAGGGAGCACATAACACCCAACAGCTCAAAGCGATCTACATAATAATAATAATAATAACAATAACAATAATAACGATGATGATTATTATTATACGGCTAATAGAGACAATGGCCAACACAGACATTACACATGAACAGGATGCATCCCACACTAGTACAATTCATGCAGACAATGATGGGACACTAGAGAACAACAGTCCACCTTCACATCAACAACACAACAATGCAAACAAATAGAATGTACATCAGGAGAGGTGTCTGTAGGGAGATGTGCTCCGTCCTCTCTGGTTCTGTCTGGCTCCTAAGCCACTATCAGACTATCAGAAACACACACCATGGATATAAATTCATTATCCAGCACCAGCAGTACATCCAATCTGCCGGGAACCAATATGCATGTACAACATCTGCTCCATATAACAGGGAGTTTGGCCTGCATGAATGTAAAACACAACATGAAGAAAAAGGAACCCTGAGAGGAGGAGGCTTCACGCCGCAAACTGGTGACCAAATTGATGCAACAACAAAGAATGAGCTCTACAAGTAGCTGGGATTCCGACAGGCCAGACTAACTGAGGATGAACACATTCAACACACTAACACAAAATACACATCCCGACTTACAAACGCACTAAAAACACATCTACAGTCTTACAGTCAAAGCCATCAACACATACAGTATGCAATACAAATACTTACATATTCCTTTGGAGTAATACGCTGGACATCCACAGAGTTACAAGAGCTCCAAAGGAAAACACAACATGAACATCATGACCTAAAAATCAGCTACTGAGGCTCACCCTGCCACTGCTGGAAGGTGACTCACAGAAATACCAAACCTCCACAATACACAGACAAACACACCGAAAACCTCCTTCCACATAAAACAGAACACATCAGCACTGCGTGATGTTAGATTCCATGCAGACACCAACTACACACCACTTAACCTACACAACACCCACAATAAAACAGAACACATCTTACTGCGCAATGTTATAGTCCATACAGACACCATCTACACACCACTTAACCTACACAACATCCACAATAAAACAGAACACATCAGCACTGCGTGATGTTATAGTCCATACAGACACCAACTACACACCACTTAACTTACACAACATCCACAATAAAACAGAACACATCAGCACTGCGCGATGTTATAGTCCATACAGACACCAACTACACACCACTTACCTTACACAACATCCACAATAAAACAGAACACATCAGCACTGCGCGATGCTATAGTCCATACAGACACCAACTACACATCAATTAACTTACACAATATCCAAAATAAAACAGAACACATCAGCACTGCGTGATGTTATAGTCCATACAGACACCATCTACACACCACTTAACTTACACAACATCCACAATAAAACACAACACATCAGCACTGCGCGATGTTCGATTCCACACAGACACCATGTACACACCACTCAACTTACACAACATCCACAATAAAACACAACACATCAGCACTGCGCAATGTTAGATTCCATGCAGACACCAACTACACATCACTTAACTTACACAACATCCACAACAAAACAGAACACATCAACACTGCGCATTGTTATAGTCCATACAGACACCAACTACACATCACTTAACTTACACAACATCCACAATAAAACAGAACACATCAGCACTGTGCGATGCTATAGTCCATACAGACACCTATGGCAAGCCGTTTTAACATTTAATCGTTAGACTGGATATGTATTGCCGATATCCGTAATTCAATTTTCCTAGTCAAAAACAGCATTTCAGATATCTACAATGACATTCTTCCTATCCACAATTGTCATTTCAGATATCCACATCGTCATTCTTCCTAAGAGAAATTACGTCTCTTTTGTCATTCATGTCTATGGGGCTTTCAATTTCAGATATCCACAATTACGTTCTAGATACCTAGAATTAACATTCTGGATATCCAAAATTGAATTCTTACTAGGAAAAACTCCTATTTCAGATATCTACAATCCAATTGTTACTAGTCATAATTTTAATTTCAGATATCTGAAAGGATACCACCATTTTAGATATTCCTAATGCAATTTCAAATATCCGAAATACATTATGACTAGTAAAAATGTCTTTACAGATATCCAGAATTCATATTATGACTAGTGAAAATGCAATTTCAGATATCTACAACTAGAATTATGCCTAGTAACAATGTGATTGCAGATATCTACAAATGTATTGTGGATATCTGTTGAAGAGTAGATAAGACGCCGTTTTAACATAAAAACGATCCATTGACTATCCACAATTACATTTTAGATTTGCAAAATATAATTTATACTAGTCAAAATTATATTCTTGCTAGTCAGAATGCCAGTTGCAGATATCCACAATTACATTCTTACTAATAGAAAATGTATTTCAAGATATTCAAAACTTTATATCTCCTAGTCAAAATTCCATTTAAGATATTTTAAAATCTTTACAAAGTATAAGTGGCCGTTTTGACATTTAATCGATAGACTAGATATCCATAATTCAGTTCTTCCTAGTCAAAAAGAGCATTTCAGATATCCACAATGACATTCTTCCTATCCACTAATGTCATTTCAGATATCCACAACATCATTCTTCCTAGGAGAAATTACAGCACTTTTGCCATTCATGTCTATTGGGCTTTCAATTTCAGAAATCCACAATTATATTTCAATTCTTACTAGGAAAAATGACGTGTCTTCTGCCAGTATGTTTCCCTGTCGTCATCATTTTAGATACATAAATATATTGATGTCATCCATACCGTTGCTAAGACAGTTCTCTATAAACTATGTATTACAAAATATTCATAAGTATATACATACGTTTTAATAGAAAGCTAATAACTCGCATGGTAAAATATAAAACGTTCCTTGTTTCGTCCCCCTCACATTGTTCAATATATATGGTTTTTGCTGTTAATGCAGCAGAACAGAAAGTGATCAGCATGATACGTTTAGCTGATCTGCACTGTTCAGCACAAATACAGACTCCAGTGGAATTAAATCAGTATTAGCCGGATTACTAGTTTTGCTCCAGTTTCATTTTTGATTTGGCCACCTGGAGGGTCTGCTGACAGACAGACAGCTAGCGCAAGTGGTTTGTTGAGGGGCTGTCAGCTGTTCGCAGTCAGTGCATGGGACAGTCATTCATTCACAAAATGCATAATTTTGACCAGAGCATGTCAGTGGAGCTCATCGCTCACGGACCTGTACTGTACGCCCCTCCAGCTCCCCCCACTCACAGACGCTTCGCTCATTAACGCCCCCCTGTAGGGTCAATTTTAATCCCATTCCAAGGAAATCGCTCACCGCTGTCTCCAAGAACGAAAGTTTTAGCCTTAACTTTAGCCTGGCATCAAAATAAATGAGCAGTCAAATCCACATTCAAGCAGAAATGGTTCATTTCTGGGTCAGTCATGCTTCAGACACGGTGTGAGCTGATCTGGTACAGCTCCTGTATACGAAAGTGGAGCGAGGTGACGCTAATTGTGGATAGTCAATGGATCCATTTTATGTTAAAACAGCGTCCTATCTACTTGTCAACAGATATCCACTATACAATTGTAGATATCTGCAATTGCATTGTTCCTAGGCATAATTCTAATTGTAGATATCTGCAATTGTATTTTTACTAGTCAAAATATGAATTGTGGATATCTGTAATGACATTTTTGCTATTCACAATGTATTTTTGGATATTCAAAATTACATTATATATATCTGGAATGTTTTTTTCCTTTTGGATATCTGAAATTAAAATTATGAATAGTAACAATTGGATTGTAGATATCTGAAATGGGAATTTTTCTTTGTAAGAATTCAATTTTGGATATCCGGAATGAACATTCTAGATATCTGAAATATAATTGTAGATATCTGAAATTAAAAGCCCAATAAACATGAATGGCAAAAGTGACGTAATTTGTCCTAGGAAGAATGATGTTGTGGATATCTGAAATGACAATTGTAGATAGGAAAAATGTCATTGTGGATATCTGAAATGCTCTTTTTGACTAGGAAAAATTGAATTACGGATATCTGCAATACATATACAGTCTATCAAATAAATGTTAAAACAGCTACTTATGCTTTGTAAAGGTTTAAAGGTATCTTAAAAAGAATTGTGAATAGGAGAAATAAAGTTGTAGATATCTTGAAATACATTTTCTACTAGTAAGAATGCAATTGTGGATATCTGCAATTGCCATTCTGACCAGCAAGAATATAATTTTGACTTGGAGAAATGACATTATGTATATCTAAAATGTAATTACGGATAGGAATGTGACATGATTAAATGTTAAAACGGTTTGCCATAGACACCAACTACACACCACTTAATCTACACAACATCCACAATAAAACAGAACACATCAACACTGCGTGATGTTATAGTCCATGCAGACACCAACTACACACCACTTCTACAATAAAACAGAAAATATTACAACACCCTCAAAAAGCTAGGATAGCAGGCACCCCTATGAACTCAACCAACCTCAGGTAGGTAAACATGCGTGAAACAGCTGCCTTACTCTTAAGTGAGACTGAAGGATTTATGTTAGCTATTCAAGACCAAGTCATTAACACCAGAAACCTACAGAAATACATACTGAAGGACACAAGCATCATAAATACCACCTATACATGCTGTCATAATTCACAAGAGACGATACAGCACATCACTTCTGCGTGCAAACTAGAGTACTGGCACAGAAAGACTAGAATTTAGTTACCAGTAATGGTAATGTGTCCTCTGCATTTAACCCATATGTGGCAATGTGACATAGCAGGGGGCAGCTAATTCAGCGCCCTACACACACAGACACTATCAGGTTACCATCATATACCAAGAACTAGCACTACAACATAAACTAACAC
Source organism: Mormyrus hasselquistii (assembly GCA_026779605.1). Classification (NCBI taxonomy): domain Eukaryota; kingdom Metazoa; phylum Chordata; class Actinopteri; order Osteoglossiformes; family Mormyridae; genus Mormyrus; species Mormyrus hasselquistii. The sequence continues at coordinate 2,395,319 of JAODKE010000001.1, forward strand.
ACGCACACCATATTACAAATACACACATATCACATAAGCTGTAAAAAGCAGCACATACACCTGCCTGCCATCACCCGCCTGCCATCACCTGCCTGCCATCACCTGCCTGCCATCACCCGCCTGCCATCACCCGCCTGCCATCATCCGCCTGCCATCACCCGCCTGCCATCATCCGCCTGCCATCACCTGCCTACTCCCCAATTTGAAACTAATATCTTAAAATCTCGACAGAGTGAATTGGAACATTTGCCTTCTTGCTCATTTGATTTTGACCTCCTCTGCTGCCCCGTAGAGGACGGGCTCCCCCTTTGAGTCTGGTTAGGGTTAGGGCTTCCTCTGCTGCCCCCTGGAGGACGGGCTCCCCCTTT
>JAODKE010000001.1:2412827-2427194 GCA_026779605.1 Mormyrus hasselquistii
CCCCATATATATATATATATATATATATATATATATATATATTTAGTGACACTGAAAAGAGCACTACAAACCTATTTACCTATTAAATAGCACAAACTGTTCCTTGGGAAACACAAAGGTGTATCATGTCTCGTTTATCACTTTTCAGCACATCATATATATGGTAAACAGCAATGTATATAAAGGCATGTTTACCTCGATGTATTGAAGACAAAAGCAGAACCCAAAAGGCGGCTTATGTCAAAGGGGCAGCTGTCGTCTTCATGCTAGAGAAGAAGTTATTTTACCTTCTCAATTTTTAATTTGCGAAAAGCAAAATGCTCAAAATATTTCCACAGCTGTCACGACAGAACAGGCCAGTGATGGCACTCACATCGCGGGCCAGAGTCTCCTTCACGTCGTCCTGATGCAGGAGTCTGAGTGAAACTTGCAGGCGTAGCCTCTGGCACGTCAGGATGCTCTCATGCATTCCTAGCATTTCCTCACTGAGAAGAGAGCGCAGGGCAAACAGGACGGGACTTAATGAAATACAGGAACTGTGGGAGCCATAACATCCCGCACAGATTAACGATGGCGTACACTGCTGATGTAATGCCGCTAAGACGATTATAAGGTCACACTACTGCACTGTGATTCAGCTTTAAACTGTACGTCTATTTTGTTTCAAATATTACTTTTTCATGTTATTTTATTTTTATTTTTGGAAAGCACGCAAAGCTTTGCTGTCCCCCCCCCAACAGAACAGCAAGATTTTCAGGATCAAAATCAGCAGCTTCGGCGATGCTCCTCACTTTATGAGGAACTCCTCAGAGTCACAGAACTTCAGGAGGTGCTGGCTTGCATCCACATCAGTGGCCTGCAGCATGAAGCAGAGCATCTCGATCAGGTTCCGCACCGTCCTGTTGACTGTGACAGAGGACACCTGGCTGACACCTTTACCAACATGTAGCGACCTACATTCTTGCTACATTCCAAGGGCATGAAACTCCCTAAGACACAAAAACAATTCAATACTCAAAATCCACCGTTCTGCCACCTGCTTATGCAATACAGACTAAAGGTAAAGGGGGGGGTGGAGAGGGGGGTGCCTCTGGAACAGCCTGGATGTAAGGTTCATCAGAGGGCACACATTTACACATATGAGCAACTCAGACGCACCAATGCCCCTAATTGACTTTGGGTTGTGGAAGGAGACCATGTGACCCAAAGGAGCCCCAGGAAGAACATGGGAAGAACATGGGAAGTGCATGGGAAGAGCATACAGACTTCATATACACAGTGACAGAGCAGGATTTGAACCTCCAGCGCTGGAGTTGGCTGGTCCAAAACTCAATATACAAACAGAAACACATGACATCATAATTTAGATTATTTCCTTTCCGACACAGTGACTCACGGGGGGTTGTGAACACAACCGGATGTGGCAGCCACTCAGCTGTCACGCTGACGTCGACCATATCGTCCTCATGCAAGCTGGGATGGAGCGGTGAGATGCGACCCCACACCAGCCCGGGGTTGAACGTCCTGTCACTGTGCAGGTAGCACTGCATCAGTCTGGAAGGGCAGAGAACACAGCTAAACACGTCACTGAACATCAGGAAACATTCGCCCTTGTGGAGTGAATCCGAGTGCAGAATGGAAGCCTTTTCTGGGTTACAGTGACAGGCATAACCACATAGGAAAGGCGAAATAAAACATGTACCTGGGAAAAAACAGGGACAGGTGTAATAAATACAACAATCTTAGGGCCGGATTCCACCTTCAGGCGCGAAAGTGCTTTTTACAAGTTAAAAGTCATGCACTTTTGAGATATGCATATTCTGTCCTCACAAAAAGTCAAATTAGTTCATCGCATAAGAAAAGAGGATTACATCCACAATGATTCTGGCTACAAGCAAACCGTGGAACAGGGACTTTGTGATTTACCACATGAATCTAATTCAAGGAACAGCTTACTACACCTATATGGGTCACTCTTAGAAACCTGAGAATTTTTTGAAAAGGAAATGTTACAATGAAATACAGTATATGTTTTTTTGTAGAGCAACTGACATCACCGTATCTTTTTAGATAAATTAAAATGATGTAATTTCTTGTTCTGGTTTAATGATTTTTCAACCATTTGTCATAACAAATATCCAAAACTCTCATTACTGTAAGATATTTAAGTCAAATAACATAACATTAGATAATGTGTTTTTAAATCTTCCAACTCAATTTTTTGTGTTAGTTTTGCATTTTTTTCCCTGTAACTCTTGCCCTGGATTTAATGAAATACTTTATTTAGGACCCCTGTAAAGTGCTGGGACCCCTGACATCCATGTCCCGCTCAAACCCTTAGACAGTAGTGCAGCTAGAATGCAGACCTCAATCATCTGAATTCCCCCTCAAGATGGTCACCACCTCAGGGAATAACCCATAAATGGACACTGACCCCTCCCAGATATATTTTATATACAGATGCTCCTCAACTTAACGGTGGGGTTTTGTTCTGATGAACCCATGAGAAGTTGAAATGTGAAATCGTTGAATATGAATATGATATGACAAACAAATAAGTAACAGTACAATACACTGTAAATCACTATGAGATGTTTACGCTCGCCATCACTACAGAGACCGGAAGTGCGGCTGTGTGGATGCTGCCATGACTCTGTATCAGCAGAGAGTATCATACGGCATATCGCTATGGTTACACTGCTAAAGTTGAAGTATCATATATGTGTATACTTAGGCAAGTCAAAATTTGCATCCAAAGACACAGTTAAGATCATCTATAAAATGCTGTGCAGTTTACTTCGCAAACCGAAAATGTGGTCCTTACCCGGAGATCGACCTACGAAATGCATAAAGTCTGTCATTACTGTCCTCTGGTGTGTCGATCAGTTTTAGGGTCCAGTTACCCTGAACAAGACAAAAAGTAATTGACATGCTGATCAAGCAAAACAGAAAATGGCTCCACGGTGTGTAGCAGCAGGAATCTCCTTCCTCCTGCCATTCATTCCGAACACGCTTCCTCAATGCCACCGATTGCCCGGCTCTCATTCAGTGAGTCAGTCTCCGGAACACGGGACCGGTGGTACTTACGGCGTCGTCTGTGGTACTGGCACGGCCAAGTCCACTCGGAGGGTTATTGGTGGATATGGAACTACAAGAGAGGGGTCTGTGGGGCTTCAGGGGCTGTTCGCTGATGGCCCGAGTGCGGGGGGGCAGGGGTGGGTTTCGACCCCAGTCGTCCTGGAGAGCAGATTCAGAGGGAAATCCACCCTGCTTCGGGGGTCGGGCCAGACACGTCACAGCAGAGTCATCTTTAGGGGGTCGGGGGGGGACGGGTGGCAGGTTACACTGGTGATCAGACAGCGGGGGAACCAGGGGAGCGGGCTGAACCCGAGGCGGGATGTCTGGCCCGACCATCGTAGAATGCTGGACTGGGACAGAGTTGTATATATCTTGCTCATTATCATCTAAGAATACACGCAGCCTGTAAGCTAAAGCCATTTCCAAGTGATCCATCAGGGGCAGCGGAGTGTCACTGTCCCTCCCCTGGGCCCTGTAGCTGTCTTCCTGAGAAGGATCCATCACCGGTGAAAAAGCTTTAGACTGGAAGTAACTGGAGTTCAATGGAATCGCTCGTCTTCTGTCATCACGTTGTCTGCCGCTTTAGGGACACAGAAGGATAGAATTATCACTCTCTGACTCAGAGGACAAATAGCCGGCACCTGATTTGTGGTATTTTCGCTAGCTAGCTATACCAGAATAAATGATCGCGGTTTATAATGACAGCCGTAATTACAGTCATGCCCTGTTGAAATGTGAATCTTGTTGGGCTTTAAGAAACCAAAAGCGCAAAAGACCCTTTAAAACAAAACAGCAGTCAGCCCCAGCTACAGCCCCATAAAGGTGTAATGATTAACAGCGAGTGGACGGCAAGTGGCCCGTCCCCTAACCGGCACAGAGATTTGAATGTAAGCCGGCACGTTTTCCCGGCTCTTTTCCAGTTTCATGATTATCTCTGCAGTAGCCCAGAGCCCAGAGCCCTGTCCACCAGCCACTCAAAGTCATTCATTTGCCGGCCTTGTTGACAGTAATTACATGTTGCACTTTGAACAGCAGTCTGTGCCCACTGCACTTAGACCTTGTCTTCCATTGTTCATTTCTTATTATTAAAAAAAATAATAAAAAAAATTATATATATATATATATATATATGTATGTGTGTGTGTGTGTGTGTGTGTATTAATTAGTCTATGGATTGTCAGTTCTCTACTTAAAATAAATCTTGAAACAGACCTTAATGTCTCACTTTGTTCTGTGTGACAAGTGTCCCGAAGGCTGGTGACCATTAAAGCACCTTATATAAAGCAGAACAAGAGGCAGCTCTTACCTTTATCAGGTATATTTTTCCGTGTTTGCTGTATAAGCTGTCCAGCTAGCTCCATCAGATCCTGCAGACTGCTTTCCTGTGCAGGCCATAAACTTACCTCACTGCACTTAGGCATCAGAGGACTTATCAAGCCTTCGGAGGGTAAAATTTAACGGCTGACTGAAGGAGAAAAAAACAGCTTCTTCCAGAAAGCATGTTCACAAACTCCAACCCCTTAATCTGATTGGTCACCTGCCAAGCTAGCTGCTTACAAGAATACGTTTCACAATACAACAGGCAATGTCACCTAACAGTGTAATGCAATCCTTCTGTGACGTTTCAGACACTTAGTAACAAAGTTTCAGTTTTTTTTTGAGAAAGCAGGGTTGGCCAATCCCTAGAGGAACCGGGGCAAAGGGCCTCACACAGGAGCCCAGTAGTGATATCACTCTGAGATTAGAACCCGTGACCTACTGACCGTAGGCACATCATCCAACCCCTCTGATCCACACAGTGCTACAGACCTGTTGTTAGGTGTGTTACTAAAAATGACAACACACACGACGGGACTTCATGCTAAAAAAATGCCAAATATCTGCCAGCTATATGGAGAAAGCTGTAACGCGAGTTTGTTGTGTACATTTACTGGAAGAACTGTCACCTTTGGATAAAGGCTTTGACAGATCATTACTGGAAATCGTATAAAATGTAAAATATACATTTTGTTGACTATCATTTTCATTAATTTAATAAACGCAGCACCCATACACAAAATTTATTTGCATAAGTAGCTTTCATGCAGTAGGCCTACGTTGAAATGGGAAGATTTTATTTTTTTTTTTGCAAGATTAAAGAAAAACAAGAAACAATACAGGCATGAAATGAAATGTAAAATAATGTACGGTAAAAAGAAAAATAAAGGAGCCGCGAGATCTGAAGGGCACAAAACTTATCAAATCTTAAACAAAACCTATTTATAGTGAGCACGTTTTTAAAAAGGTTAAATTAACCCAGGTGAATTTACTGCAAAGGCAAAAAGAGCTTCATCCATGAAGCAGCGGCGCGTATTAATGCATGTTCATAAGCAGCCACTAACTGTGTATGAACATCACTTCAACCATCATTCCTTTGCTCCTTCCCAGCATCAAGATAAGCGATCACATATGCTGATGCTAAGCTAATTAAGCTATGTGTGCATAGGATAAATGTAAAGCTATATGGGTGCCGGCAGAACTTGAGTTTTTTCCTGTATCCAATGTATTTTAACCAATTGGATATTTCAAATTATGTCCATTATTCTAACCTGATTATAAATAATGATAAATGATAATCGATTAAATTGGGCCATTGTGTATAACGAATTACTAATACGCTGGTATGTGAGAAGGGTTTTTGATTGCTGAATTTGCCATATAGATGTACATTGTCAGAATTAAATTATTCGTCAAAATGAAACGCTACATTGGCAGCGTTGTGTCACGTTATGTCTAACAGGGCGCTGTAATACGGGAACCCCTTCCAAGACGTGCCGCGCGCCGCCCACATCACAGCGTACATTCCTCGCGGCAGGAGCCCGTCGTTCTTGTGCAGGAATGTCATCCGGCAGGATGGTACTCGGTGAGGAAAAAGCGAGATGACCAGGTTTTTTTAGAAATGGCTTAGAAATAAAAGCTAACCCTCATGCTCTACGAGGACAAAGATATTGAACCATGTTAAAGACAGACAATATCGAACATAGAAAAACTACATAAACAGCACAATTAGCCAGTCTCTCTGTTGTGCAGCCCACACAGACTTAATGTGTCATGATGATTACATGAATTGGTCATGTTATTAATACTGTCAGAAAACTTGTTGAGCTGACTTTTAAAAAAATCTGTCAAGAGGAATTTAATATTGGTTTGCACATTTTCCCCCAAATTACATATTACTGAGGCACATTATAAGTTTAATATAAATGTATACATTTTATTCTGTTTCTTTTATCAGAAAATGCATAGTTAGTTACACAGTGAGGCCACAGTAAAGCTTTTCTTTCTGAATCACAAAAGCAGGGACAGAGAATGGCCTTTTGTTCCTTATTACTACAAGAACATATCACCTAATAAGCAATGAGTATTACAGTCATCTTCAAAGTGCTGTCATAACTCAGCCAATCCCATTGTGGCATTTAGCCTGTAAGGGCGGGACTCACGACAGGAACAAACGAATGGGTGGAGTTAGACGTTGCTTATTGCAGGCAGAGTGCAGGCAGAGCTGCGGGGCAGTTTGGAAAGCTATCTGAGGAAGACACCACAGCGGCTGTGAAAATGGTGCCCGCTGGCGCGATTTCTGAAAGTGGGGGGAGGAAGATGAGCGCGATGAAGGTGCCTGGGCGCTCACTGCATCAGCTGCACAAAGGAGGCAGGAAAAAGGCCAAAGCGACCGCGGCAGTGTCCCCTCCACCAGGCCTCGTCCACCATCTCGATGTTCGTTATCACGTCATCTGGGTCAAAGGAGATCTCATCTTCTCCCTCTGTGAAACAAAGAAAAATGGACCTTTCTCCCTCAATAACAGTAAAACAACTGTTAACCACATACTGCATTAATGCCTACTTGACAAAGAGATTTGGCTTTTTGCTTCCAAATAGGTGATCAGTGTGCTTAAGTAGTGGTTGGAGGATAGGCTCCCCTTTTGAGTCTGGTTAGGGTTAGGGCTTCCTCTGCTGCCCCCTGGAGGATGGGCTGCCCTTTTGAGTCTGGTTAGGGTTAGGGCTTCTCTGCTGCCCCCTGGAGGACGGGCTCCCCCTTTGGGTCTGGTTAGGGTTAGGGCTTCCTCTGCTGCCCCCTGGAGGACGGGCTCCCCATTTGAGTCTGGTTAGGGTTAGGGCTTCCTCTGCTGCCCCCTGGAGGATGGGCTCCCCCTTTGAGTCTGCTTCCTCCCAAGGTTTCTTCCTTCTAGGGAGTTTTTCCTTTTTCCTTGCCACTGTCACCACTGGCCTGCTCACTGGGGGCTTTGAGCAGGGACAGTGTAAAGGGCTTTGAGACAGTGTAATGATGTGAAAATGGGCTATACAAAGAAAATTGAATTGAACTGAACTGAAGTATCCAAATTTGTTCCCCAACCCAAAAAATGCATAGTAGTGTGAGCATGTGATTTAGCATTGGTCTACAGTCATTCTAGCGTGCAAAACTCCTTCCAGTACAAGGAAAAATGAACAAATGCATGACTGTGTCCTGCCCACCCAACCACACCTACATCACCAAGTGATACCTGCATCTATGGTAGCATGCCTGCTCTTGCCTCCCTGACCAGCAGTCCAAAATTCTTACTTCTGTGTGATTTTTATCCATCTGATAGTGAAGCCCTGAGAAAAGGCAACTTCCTCCAATCCTCCATTAGAGGGCTCCCAAGGACACTTACCCCCTTGATAGTCATAGAGAGCCACAGCTGACTGACCACAGGACAGGTCTTCGTAGTCGTTATCTGTGGATTTAAGACGCAGAATTAATAAATCTTTCTAAAGCCCTGAACGTTCCACGTGGAATTTGAGTTATTTATTGTCTGATGGTACCCAGAAGTACCACCCTGTTTTAGTGAAAAGTCTCACCCGCTGACGTCAGTAGTAAAGAGCTCTGAGAAGACTGTCCACCTTAATCTACAACATGTTAAAATGCACACACTCTGCAGGTGCTACTTCTGATACTAGTGGCAATCTCTGCCTCTTCCTGATTGGCTGGCAGGACGTACCCTGTTCAGCTCTCCAAATGCGCCTACCTCTATCGTGACAGTCCAATGGAAAGGCAAGCTGTCATCCCATTACATGTGGCTATGAGACCTTGGCCCTATGGGAAATGAATGGGTCTGGATCTGTTCCAGACACTGCAAAATAAAACCAAAAATCTCAGAAACCTTGTAGAGGAACAGAAATGTCCTCATAGGATCCTTCCTCTTCTGGCTGGAGGGTTTCTGCCGGCTCCTCCTGGAGCTCTGCATAGTCATCCTCCAGCAGGTCGGCAGGGCGAGGAGGCAAGGCGGGGGGGGTGTCAAAGTCTTCCTCCTCCTCCTTCTCTGGCATTTCCTCCTGGGGGGCAGCACAAAGTCAGCATAGTAATCAGGACATTGTCCCCAGTACTGGTACCTTTAAGGAACTTCCTTCATCTTATCAGTGGAGATGCACAAACAGTCTGACACGTTCTGCTTCGACATCCTGGCTGCATGATGTAAAACTCACGGGATGCGTTTGACCTGCATCCGTTTTCGGATGCATTTCAGAGATTTCTCAGTTCTGTGCTTTGCTATTCCTTACACAGCTAGATGCATGAAAAGCCAAACTGGACAACCTTCCGCACCTTTACCACAGGGTCCGGGTCCTCTCTGGGAGGTTCAGGCAATCTCCTGGGCAGTGGGGGGGTCTCTCTGGTTTCTGGAGCCGCGGGGGGCTGCTGCACCTCCTGCTTTGCATTTTCCTGCTCCTGAGGAACAGAGGGGAACGTTGGTGTGTATACAGTCATGCCCTTTCTCCCTGCGATCACCACTCCAGCACCTCCTAGGATCTCTACAGGAAGATCCTGTTGATTTCCTGTTATATTCCAGTGCATCTCTGGTTAATGCCAGCTCATTGCAGATGTATGTACAGAAGAAGCCAGCCATAGTGTGACCCTGTCCACTGGGAGGTATGTGGCCCACCTGCTGTCTCCTCTGAGCCTCCTCCCGCTCCCGCGCCTCCTCCCGCTCCCGCGCCTCCCGCGCCTCTCTCCTGGCTCTCTCCTCCTCCGCCCGTTTCTTGTTTTCTTCATCTGATGCTCGCGCCATATTTTCGAAGCGTGCCTTCAGATTTCCTGCCCCAAGACTTGCTGCTCACATATGTGCGAGCATAAACACAGACACACACACACACGCACAGGTTTGTAATTATATCTTTGTGGGGACTCTCCATTCATTTCTATGAGGAAACTCTAATCCCAACATGGCAACCTTAACCCCCAACCCAGCCCTAACCTTAACCATAAGTAACCAAACTAAATACGAGACTTTTGGCATATTTAGTTTTTTGATTGCATTCACAGATCTTCGTGGGGACCTGAAAATTGTCCCCACAACGTCAAAATAACATGTTTTTATTACATTGTGGCTTTTTATGGGATACAATAATGCTCACCTACTGGGGTGTATATAGAAGGGTGAGGTCGCAAGGGCACTGAAAGCTGATTGGCCTCCAGAATGCCCCCTCCCCTCTCACGTACCGATTCAAAATAAATCATTGGCTAATAATATGAATGGCCCCTCTGTATTAATTATGGCCCCTCTTATGCCCCCACCTTAAAAAATAGCCTAGAATGGCCCCTGTTTGCTTATCAGCTGCAGTGTTAGATCCCCCCCACACTGCCGGACACTCACAGGCCTCCGACGGCTGGGTCTTCTTGTAAGACGACGTGGGGGCCTCCATTTCAGTAAAAGCAGCGGCGTTCTGGGGGCGACATTGTGAGGAGTCAGAGCACCACGTGGCCGCAGAGGAGCATCGTCACGGTGGCAGGCCGTGAATGGAGGCAGGCCGCTGCTTTGGAGGCAGGCCGTGAATGGAGGCAGGCCGCTGCTTTGGAGGCAGGCCGTGAATGGAGGCAGGCCGCTGCTTTGGAGGCTCACCTTGTCCATGCGATCTGTCTGCACTCCGTATCGGCCACCAAAGCCCTTGGCGTAGTCTGGGAGTAAACAGGAATAACGAAATGGCACTAAAAGCTCAGCCTGACCAAAGAAGCAACGCCTCCAGACCAGATACTACATTCCTGAGCTCCCTGTTTTATGTGCCACTCTGTACAAATGATGTAATAATGGAAATAATAATCATTATTAATAATAATAATAATAATAATATTAATAATAATAATCTCGCCAAGCACCTTCATGCGACTCTGCTGTGAAAAATAAACCCGAACTGAATTCACTGCCCAGTATTATTGGTTGTGTGACTTGTTCAGCCTAATTATCCATTACGCAAAAAGCCATTAGCTCTCAACAGCCCTGAGCACCACATCTCGCTATGGCATGGTGCTGAACCTGCTGAACCAGGACGTGGAGCTTCGCGTGATTGGCTGGTTTTATGCGCGAGGGGTGTGGCCACCCCTGTCAGTTGGCGTCACCTTTCTGAGACTGGTGTTTCTCTGTCTCTCCCTTATAGTCATAACCCACCGCAGCCTTGTCCACCTTCTCTTTCTCGACTCCATACTTCCCACCAAAGCCCTTTGCGTAATCTGGGGCAGTAGAGAGAGATAACGAGGAGAAGAGGGTACATTTTAAAATCGTTACGTACACATAGACACACAAAATATGTCAATGATAAAATGGGGGTGTTGTGCTGGGATGCTAAGCATTTGATCAGAAGGTTGTTGGTCCCAGGGCAGCAGTGTGGTTTCTTTATGTCCCTGAACCCCAATTACTCCACGGACTAAGTGAACCTGCTTTCTGAAATGTACACCCCCTTGCCTTAAACCGTCAGATAAATACATTAATGTGAAATGAGCATTGCTTTTTCCCTTCTCCAGCCAGTAGGGGTCACTCTAACCTTTCTGAGACTGGTGTTTCTCTGACTCGCCCTTGTAATCATAACCCAGGGCAGCTTTGTCCATCTTCTCCTTTTCTACACCATACCTGCCCCCAAAACCTTTAGCGTAATCTGAAGAAGAAAGTACAAGAAAGACATAAAATGTAGCATGAGTACAAAAACCAAAAACATGCTTCCGAGTTAAAGAAAAAGAAAACCCACAAAAAACTGTACAAAGGCTACCTTTCTGGGAGGCGTGCTGCTCCACCGCTCCCTTGTATTCGAAACCAACCGCTGACTATAACCAGAGAGACACACTATAGCTTTTACCACATGCAGACATTACCCTGCTTTATTCCTGTGCGTGTATGACATACTGTACTGCAGAGCACAGGGGGCGCCACGCTGTAATCAAACATCAAGTTTGAATAAGAAATACTAGCAAACGTTTGGAATGATTATTATTGTGTAGAAAATAACATTAGGCATGAATTAACCTCTGTAAATGGTTATTTATACCGCTGGTTCTGAAACAATCAGCTGAGACGACAGAAAAGGTGGAGGAATGTTGACTCCTTACTCTGTCGATGCGATCCTTCTGCACGCCAAACTTCCCCCCAAACCCACGTGCCGCGTCTGTCTGGGAGGAGTGCTTCTCTACCTCCGCCACGTAAGTGTGGCCCACGGCCACCTGGAGAACGGAACGTGCGTAAGGAGCCGGTCACGTGTCGGCACCGCAGTGAGCCTTGCGGATGGGGGCTGCTGGCTCCCCCGTGTCTTACTTTGTCCATGCGGTCCTTCTCCACCCCGAACTTCCCTCCGTACCCGAAGGAGGCCTTGGGTCCCTCGTCCAGCTCTTTCTTCTTCACCTGCTCATATTCGGAGGTCACCTTCTGGCGGAGCTCGGCAACACTGCAGGGGATGAGCAGAGAGCCGCCTCACGCTCACACAGGTGACGCTGCCCCCCCACCTCAGCACCCACGTATAACACGGCGGGGGGCGTGGCCATAGATCTAGGCCCAGGGAGCTCCGCAGAGGACGTGTTCCTGTTGTCATTACTCATATTCTCTATCTGCCTCATATGGTACAAATTTTTATTTTATTAAAAAAGTGAAATTAAATTCACCAGCAAAGATTAATAAAAAATATTGTTTGTGAACTTGTTCTGGAAACTGGGAGTGCTGTACTGGCATGGTCACCCTTCCAAGAGACACCATGGTGATTAACTGGGACTTTGGGCAGTGTGTGGCTCAGTGTGTTAGGATTCTATATTTGCGTTTGAAAGGTTCAAATCTCACATCAGCAAAGTGATGTCACCATCAGGCCCCTGAGCGAGGCCCCTGAGCGAGGCCCCTAATGTCCCAATTGTCCACGGGACTGTCTGACTTTGCTTTCTCAAAAGTGTATCTCGCTCAGGATAAAAGCATTTGCCAAACAGAAAATAATATGTCAAACATTGTGCATGAACTTGGCAAGGTGACCTTTGACCCCTGCTCTCTCTCCCCCAGCAGTACCTGATGTGCTCTTTTCGGCCCGACCCCTCGATGGTTTTGGCGCCCCATCTCTGCTCCTGCTCAGACACGTCATTCTGCAATGAGGAAGTCAGCCGTCAGACGGGCAGAGACGCGGCGTTGGGCTTCAAGCGCTACCCTCAGAGCAGAAAAGTACCGAGGCCAACTAACCTCAAAGTTGGGGTCTGTCTCCCAGTCGTCCCCCTCCGAGGTCACCTTCATATCCACACCATGTCCCACTGCCGACTTCCACATCTAGTAAAAGCAAACATGCCCCAAAAAAAGCGTCAACCATATAAATATGAAATGCACACACTCAAACACACTTCCTCTTTCACCTTATATGTCAGAGTAGAGCAACTGACGGTCTAATTTTACTGATGCCACAAAGGAAGTTGAGAGGAGCTAGTTCAAGACGCCTGCAGCTAGCACTGCAGACGAAACACGCATTTGCCATTAAAATACATCCATGACGAAAACGCAAAGCTGTCATTTTAGGTGGTGTCTAATTTTGAGGTAATGCAGCGGTCTAGCGAGACACGACCAGTGCACCCTGCACGCCTCAAAAAGATGAGAACGTAAAATGAAGAGCATACTTTTATTTATTTTTACTTTTAATGTTCTTTAATTCAAGATCACTAGACTTAATGGCACAATGATACACGCATATATGACAACCCGTCAGATGACTTGCACTAAAATTCATGAGTAAACGGAAACTTACAACATTAGATTAATTTCTAAGAGCCTCAAAAGACATTTTACAGCCTCGCTAACAAGGCCACCCACAATGGCGTTACTTTTTACCTTTCCGAAGCTGACAGCTCTGGGGGATCCTACCAACACACAATACAGAGTAACTCTTAAGTCGATGTAAATGTATTCATCATCGCTCTTTGCGTAGGCCTTTATATATATCACACTTAAACTTGACTTTAATATTACTTTCACTTACTTTAATGGCATTTAGTTTTATCTTACGCTCTGGCATAAATAGTTAATTAAACATTACAGAAAATGAACTGTATCAGACTCAGGAATAACGGTTTAAGATTAAAAAATACGGGTAAATCAAATCGACTTATTTACAAAAGTCTTCAGTTAGTGATTTAAGTAGACAAGCATAATAAACTTTTAATATATTTAATCTGTAGAACTGGAATTTAGATCTTAAAAGTAAACCACTTCCTGAATTTCTATATACCATCGATCTTTGACTCTTCTTTACGTGAAATTGCATTTGGAGAAACACAGAAGGCATCCACAGACGATATTTACTTACGGTAACTTTTGGAGCTGATGGACTCGGGTAGCGCTGCCGGAGACGCCGCTGCTGCTTTGCACTCGCCGGGAGGAGCGCAGGCGGAAGGCTGGCCGATCAGGGCGTGATGAGAGAGGAACAAGGAGAAACCGCTGCGCTTTGGGCTCCCCCTTAAAATGTCATGCGGTCGCAAAAGCTACAGACAGTCGTACGGATCCAGAGAATTCTTACACTATATGATTTATATAAAAGCGCTTAAGTTAGCGGACGAGCGCTTCTCAGGTGCAGATTCCAGTCTCCGCAGTCGCTGTCCATACATACATGGACTAACTTGCACTGCAGAATGAACATGTACAGACTAGCTACCCTGATTCACACGAACCGCTGCCTTCCGTATTTCTGCAATGCCAGCAAATATTAAGTTAATTCTAAGTTAAATCTGCATATAGTGATTTGAACCAGGAGTGCAGCGTCCTCCAGTTACTAAGCATTTTCCAGACACAAGAACATCCAGCACAAATGATTGTCAGTGCAGCTTATTTCCTCTAAGTTTCTTAAATACAATAAGAAAGAGCAGAGGCCCTGCCGAAATGCAGTTCATTGTTCCCCCCCCCCCGCGCCCCCCCCCCCCCCCCCCCCCCCCCTCCCACTCCCCTCCCCGCAGCCCCAAGTGACGCCCCCACCAAAGGTGGACGACGCCTACTGGCCGCC
>JAODKE010000001.1:2443187-2462222 GCA_026779605.1 Mormyrus hasselquistii
ATAAGACCTGGGCATATTTTGGCATTTCAAAAAATATAAGACAGTGTCTTATCATCGGGGAAACACGGTAGTTGTAACTAAAAAATATTCTTGCAATTCTGAATGCTTTTCAAACGTGTGGTGTTAATTAATTATTAAATATCTCAGTAACTAGAGCCAATCTGGCAAAACCAAAGTCATATTCTTAGTCAGCACTATAAACTTAATATAAAACCGTTCAGACATAGTTGGCACCAAAATCACTGTATACCAGTGTAATAGCCCAACGTGAAATAGTTTTCACTTAAGGCAAAAGTAAGTTGACAATTCACCAATATAATTAAATCACTGACCCTATTAACCTGAGATATAATTGCCTTGAAGGTATTGACCTCTCATTAGCAATGACCCGGTAACCGCAAAGCAGATTCTACAGCTGCTCCTGGAAAATTCCCTTGAGCCAATTCATCAAGCCATTGCGAGATGGCAGACTTACTGTGCACAGCCATCCAGCGCTCAGCGGACTCACCCTTCGAAGGACATGGTCTATGTAGCCTTTGTAGGCACTTGCAATGAATCTTGGGACCTCAGCAAAAGAATAACACATTTCTAGGTTGCATTTGAAGGAGTTTTCAAAAAGGGACGGCCTGACCATGCTGCTGTGATCCACTCACACCCAGCCCTGGGCTTTGAATGTAGCTTTAGAAGGATGCATCCTCCGAATTCGGACACAGCTATCGTGTTGCCCATCCCAACAGGGTCAGGTCAGTGAATCACCCAATCAGATGCAAGTTTTGGGGGGAATGTGTTCCTCAACCTTCTGTTCAAATGTCATGATTCTATCTATTATAATGATAGTTTTCACATTGGAAGAGCATGAATGCAGGTGCAGGATTGTGAGTGGTAACTCTTATAAGTAGCACTGTGCAGTATTTCATGAGACACTGTAATCTGCCATTTACAGTTGGGGATATGATTGTAGCAAGTCTGCCATTTTGGCTTTACATCATTGACAGCTAGTCTGCTAAAGGGAACCGCAGGTCAGGCTGTATGGGTGAGATGATCCCTGCACAGCCCTCATGCAGAATTTGCCCCCCCAGCAGCGTGTAGGTCTGTGTGGCTACCAGCATCCTGCTGCGTGACTACTGCCCTTCCCAACACAGCACACCACTGCATCAACAGCTGCTTCAGCATCCTATAATTCACACAAATCCATTCAGATGCAGACCACCATCCAAGCACCTCTGCACTTAACTTTGTCTAAAGCCACCTACAGTCTTAATTTCTCCAGTTTACTCAACTACAGAGAGAAACTCAAAATACTATATTGTGATGTGAAAGCTGATCTTTATTTAGCAATTCGTGACCCAAAAAAACCATCTAGACACGCCCATATGACGCACTCAGTGCCATCCCTTGCTGCCATACCCTCACTGCAGCTCTGTGTGTTCTTACCTTAGGCCTGAACTGCAACCTTTAATTCTATTCTTTCAGTTCCTCATTGCTAGAATCCACATAAGACATTAATCTGTACAGGTGTTTTTTTTCCCCCAGCGGCTGCAAAAATGTATACATAAATGTCATTATAAGTAAAAGCAACCATCTTTGGATGGCTAATTCTCTAGGGACCTGTGCTGATTTCTGGAGCCTGTTCCACACACTATAGGCCGCATTTCTGTAGTTTTCATTAAGCATCAGGTTTGGGGCTTCAGCCTTTCTGCAACCGTTTAAACTTCAAGTGTTAAATTATGTTGTTACACACACCTGGTGTGGGAGAACAGTGGCAGGTTCATGCTCCGTGACCCTGTAATTGGTCAGACACGCCCCTAAAGACATTAAACAAATACAATCAAATGTGCCAATTACCAAATTGTTATCAAGTGCAAATGAGCCATTTGATTGGTTGGCATGGGGGAAGTGATTGGCTAGTTGCTTAGTGAATCCTTGATAGGTTCATCACTAACATCAGGCACAAAGGTAACTCATTCAAGCCGTGTGCTAACAGCAGGCAGCTCCCCCCCCTGCTGAAGGATGCAGTTCTGTAGAATTAAGCTTCCTCTCTGTAGCCGCCTGGCTGTGCTGCTGTGTGCCTGCATGCTGCTGCCAGGCCTGCTCTGTAAGAACCTGCGCTGCCTCTTCTGCCCCCTGCAGGCAGCGGATAAGACCTGCAAGCCCATGTATTCGGAGTGTCTGCCCCAGGAGGTGTGCCACAAGGCGACAGGCCGCTATGGCACCTACGGGGTGCTCGCCAGCCGAGGCTGCGTCGCCGAGAAGCAGTGTTCCACGGGGAGCCGGGTCTTCTACATGGGCATCAGCTACAACCTGAGCTACAGCTGCTGCAGCTCAGATTTCTGCAACTCCAGCCCAGCAGCGGCGCCTCCCCTGCTCCTGCTCACGCTGCTGCCTGCCGCCGCCTTTCTCCTGGCCGGCGGGACTTGCTAGCCCTCAGACCCACTGCCACACGTGCGTCTTCCAGCGCATTTTCTCGGTGATGGCCGCCTTGCTCGATATCGTGCCGCTTCACTGAATGCGGTGAGCCTCTTGCGCCGTTTGTGAGCGGCAGAGCCCTTTGCCGGCACGCTTGGGGCCGTTTAGCACCATTCTGGGCACCTAGCATGTCCTCCCACTCAGTCCATGCAGGCTGCTGTGTTAACAAGTCATTGTTTTCCTGTAACAAGTAATGGTGCTATTTTAAAATTTGAAATGTGATGGTGATGTTTGTCATATGTACTGATTTTAAGTAATTTTAATAAGTTTTGGGGGGGGAAGAAAATAAGCTTTATAAACTCCCTTAATAAACAAAACCCTTCTGCTCTTAAACATGGTGGTGTCCTTCTCTTGATGCTCATTCTCTTTCTGCTCTTCATACCATAAAGCTGCTGGGTCTGGGGGGGCTGAAATACACATGGAATTCTCTGAGGTTAGTTGGGATTATCACTTGCCAGATGTGCTAGATTCCTGTGAAGCAGCACCTACAAAGTAACTGAAATATGTTACAGCAAGTCTGAAGAATGTTCTGAAATACATTCCTTGTTATACAGCTGTTTTTTTTTTTTTTTTTTTTTTGAAACCCAAAGCAGACTATAGTCACACACAATATGCATCATTTCATTAAATCACTTTCCCTACCTGATCCCCTCAACCAAAACAACACACTTTTACAAGTTTTCTACAGCTGGACTGGGATTCAGTGGGTCAGTAAGAGTTGGAAAATGGCCCTGGTGCAGTATCCTCTGCCCCTGCATGACTCCTCAGCATCTCCCCCTGCTCGTAAACATCAGTGCAACACTTGGATCCATTTAAATGTTTACATTTGCATCAGCACAGAATCCTGACTGTCTGCCTGCACAACATGATGGCACATTGCATGTGATGTATATTATGTGTTTATATATTTGCCCAAATACCGTGTTTTTATCCTCTCTCTCATGGTGCTTCCACCAGTAACAAAGATGTGCTAACAAACACTTTCGGCGGCATATAAAGATTTGATCCTGATGGTGACTAGTCTCTGTCCCTAACTGTCACATGGTCTGATGCCACACACACACACACCAGGCAGCACGGTGAGGTTTGGACTGTACTTTAATTTCCCTTTTATAAGGCTGCTGGGGGCCTCCATAGTGGATATACACACATTTATATATATATTTATATACAGGAGACGGGAGTTACACTGGGATCGGGGAGGAGGACTCCACCATACACAGACTGCAAAACAACACAGACGGGGTGGACTGCACCTCAGGGAACTGGAAATAAATGGGGGGGGAAGGAGGTAACGACACGAATGAACCAGGACGGATCATCACAGCCAGTGTGTGGCTCAACTGCCTAATAACTTAACACTAAAAAATAACATCTCATACACAGTGCATCTTAAATATGTCAAATGAAGATTTTTTTTTTTTTTTTTTGCTTAAATATCTGTATTTTGGGAACTAACATATATAAAAAATATTTTTTAAAAAACCTAAATTGTAAATGTTTCGTTATTTTCTTTCCCTTTGTTTTTTCGTTCATCTTCCTCCGAGGCTTGACTGTCCTTAATATCCGTCCAGTAAAAGGGGGGGGGGGGAGAAACGAAAGCAGATCAACATTAAGTAAAAAACATAAAAATAAAAAAAAACAACAACAAAGACAAACAAGTAAACAGAATAGCACAATCAACTTGTCACAAACTGAAGTCACAGACGCACAGAACAGCAACACAATACTCGTAATCGCATCATAATCGTCGTCGCGCTGATGCTTCTGGGCCCCCACGATGAAGGGAGCCCCCAGTTTCACTCAGATGCCTCTCTTTACAGATGCCTTTATGCTTCACAGTGTGGTTAAGGGAGGGTAAAAGGTGAAGGCCAGGCTTGTATCGTGATCATGGCAGTGAGAATACTAACAGCAACAATAATGAACCAATCAAACCCGAAAGTCCACAGGAAGTAAACAAAACGGCTGGTTTGTCGCAAGTCCTTCCCGTCGGCGTTTCTCAGGAAGGCCTTGAGTGGCTGGCGCTCTTCGAGCTGTCTGATTGGACGGCCCATGCGTCAGTCAGACAGTTGGGGGTGGGTGATCTAAGGCTGGTCAGAATCCTCTGGTCGGTGGAGCTCTTCGGGACGTCGACGCCATCAGCACAAAGTGGTGGAGGAGGGTTATGCGTCAGCCGGCGGGTCACAGTGCGAGCGAGGCCGCCCGGCGCATTTCAGGCACGCTGCCGCAGAGCCCGCCTCTTCCTGCTGTAGTAGTGCCGCAGGTTGCTCTGCCGCGAAAAGTTCACCATGTAGTTTTGTTTTCGGGTGCTAATCAAAAGAGGGGAGGCAGGGGGAGAGGAAGCATTGATTAACGGCCCGCGCTCGTAAAGACGAGGCCCTCTGAAAGTTTCCCCCATAACCCCAAACACTCCCACACGTCCTTGCCGTCGACATCGCCACCGCCATCACTCCAGCAGTACGCAGAGCAGATGTTCAGAATCAGCTCAGATCTCCGTCCTCTTTAGGGGACCTGTCTGGGCAACCACGCAGTGGGTTAGAGCACCATCTGTGTCGCTGCTTGCCTGCGTGACGACCAGCGTAATCGCCTGGCATCTCCTGCCTTTTACAATGAGGTGGAACAGAGCAGGCTCTGAAAATGTCCTGTTACCCTTGACTGTTAACCTCTCCCTCACCCCAATGTAGGTCTGCCCTTCCATGAAGTTCCCATCTTTTCAACACTGAAAAACCAATGGCCAAAGGAGAACATTCCTAATTATTGGCTAATAGGATGAAGGTGTCTGACACAAAACACTCAATGACAAGCTCAGTGGATCTATAGACAAAGTTTCTGCATTTCCGTGTGAGTGTTTGAGGTCATGGCCGAAATCAACTTAAAGACAGAAGGAGGAAAGAGAAAAGAAAAAAAATGCCATCAAAATTGATTTTGCTTAGCCTGTCATTGTCTCTTCCTTCCAGCAGGGCGGTGCCAGTGAGCCAAGAGCAGCCGGGGCAGGTGTAGGGCTCTGCAAAGCGGTGTGGGCAACGGAGTGGGGAGGTGGTAGGTTGCAGAAGGGCTTACAGAGGGAGGGGTGGAACAAGCAGTGGGACACGTTCCCCGTGTCCTCGAACCTGAGACTCAAGCTGGGGACTCCAGGAAACTCCGTGACCAAAGAAGACTGAGTAAACGGAGCGTGAGAAGCAAAAAGCTACAGACTGTTAAAGCCATGCAGGATGTAAAGAGGAGTGGAAAAGATACCGGTGATGTCACAGCTGTGATCTGTCATGAGTGGATTTGTGCATTTGGTCTATAAGACGGCCTAGAAGATCATCACATTGAACAAATTGTTTTGTTTGAGACATATATGACCAATTAAATGTTGGAATGAAATGGAGAATGTGGGGACTGACTCTGATCAAACCTTCCCCATTTCACTGTGCAACATGTCCACCATCCAAGGTGCATCAGCAAGGATCAACACCACACAGATATCTGTGTTTCAGTGATGTGGCATAAGATACTGTGGGGTGGGTCACAGCAGTACAGTCTTCCCCTGGAAACCATGTTAAACTAACACCCAACACCAAGGGCATAACTTTAGGTTGAGCAGTGTGGGAGGTTGAAATCACCCAGTTAAGGGAGTACATGTGGTTGCATCGACTGGTTTTGATTATTCGGTGTTTACAACCTCCTCATCACCCCCATAATATACACCCATGCCCAACCCCCAACACTCAACCACACCTAAACTAGAACGACGAAAGCTAAAAGCTCACAAGCATCCAACAGGCTTGACTGACTACACAAATAGTTAGATGTAAACACAAACAAAATGAAATGTATGGCAGTGGGCTAAAATCATCTATCCATGACAATACAGATCTGTGAAATGCCGGTCCCCATTTCTCAAGACCTGACCTGTCATCCCTTCAAAGTCACACATGGAAGCACCCTCAGAGATCTTGTTGAATCATTTTAGAACACAAGTAAGTACTTGTGCAGTCCAGCCATCCTGGTCCTGCTGTAGGGCACCGCAGCCATGGGTTCCTCAGAGAAACTGTCACTGAAGATGCGTGGGGTGGAGAAAAAGCTGTAGGCAGAACACTGCTGGCCTTTGTCTTTCAGCTAAGCTTACAGAAAGTCCCAGAACGATGACAGTGTGTCCCATGTGACTCTGGTAGGGGCTGGGGGGTCATGTAAGCATGATGGGTGGAATGGGCACATTCTGGAAACGGCGAGCAACTTACCTGACTCTACAGCCATAGGACAGGGAGCAGAATGCAGAAAAGAGCAGAGGTTAGAGCGCGAGAGGGGAGGGGCAGGAGGGGGCATCTGCCTCGCAGGAAGGTCTTGGTGGGCAGAAGACCCGGCCTGGAGGGGCAGTGCAGGGAAGGAGGGGCTGAACTGATAATGAGCAGGAGAAAATGAGGAAGGGAATAGAAGAGGGACAGAGGGAAAGAGACCAAAAGGGAATGAGAGACAGAGCGATAGTGGAGAATGAGAAAGATTGGAAGGTCATGGAGACCAGAACATGCCGACCAAATCACGGCCGCCAGGAGTGAGAGAAAATAGGGTAAAAGGCAATGAGAAATTGGTAACTGGAGATGAAGAGCACTATGAAGCAGAGATGAGGTGTGATGTGGGGATGAGGAGGATGAGGAGTGATGAGGAGGTCGAGGAGGATAAGGAAGATGAGGAGTGATGAGGAGGATGAGGGGATAAGGGGATGAGCCTGGACAGGGATTTAGGAGAAGAAGAAACGCCAATCATGGACGGGACTGCCTGGAGGAGAGCTGTGCAAACAGCAAACGAGGTAACAGCGGGCTCCAGCCTGCTCAGAACAATGTGTTGTACCTCTGTAGAATTCCTTTCACTGTCTTGCTGTCAACTATAGTGATCTAGAGGATATACTCACAGGCAAAAGTGAGTCTCTGGCAGCCTGTGCAAACCCTACACTGCACCCCACAAGTGGGGTGGAAATGTCTGTGGACCTATCAGTGTTTGGACATCAGCTGGCAGAAAGAGAAGCAGGGAGGCTGCAAAGCCAAATCATTCCCCATGCCCTGGAGGAGGTCTTCAAACTCTCTGGTTGCAGCCTTAAGTGTAGAAAGCTGCCGAAGAAACAGTTGAACTGTCATAAGCCACATTGTGCCTTGTGGGACGTCAAGGTTCTTCATGCCTCTAGATGAAGACTCACACTCCCCACACTGGAAAGCCAAGCTTGTGGCACAACATCCAGCAGACATAAGTACTGTTAGAGAAGAGAAGGTATCTAGTGACTATGGGGCACTGTAAGAAGCAGCAGAGGCCTTAAGGCAAGTCTTCCTGGTGAAGGAGGCATCCCAAGACTCAAAGAGAACTTCAGATGATTTCAGGGCTAATACGGAATAATCTGGAAACTCGAAGTGAGTATAGAGTTGAGAATGTGAGATATTGTGTCGTTTGAGAGCCGACTGACAAGTGTAGGGACAGAGTTGGTGCGTGTGAAGCAATTTGGGACCATCATGATGAGAATGAGGAAATGTACTCACAGGACAACCTCGACGTGGTCCAGGGCCCACTGGTCGTGGCCGGCACCGTCATGACGGGGCTGCCACCATCGGAGCTCCACTCCTGTCACTCTTGCCTCGCTGAGGCATGGAGGAGAAGTGGTCGGCAAGTGAGAAGTCATCATTACACATAGACCCAAGTTGTCATATCTCCTGGTGGGTATTAAAGCTGTACACATTAACGCATGCGGCAGACCAAAAGTATATAATCCAGTGGGTTTATCAGGATTTCAGACTCTAATTTGACTGAACTGTGATAAAAGTCTATTGACCAATCAATGTTAATGTGAGAAAGAAGATGTTTTATGCTATATTACATGCTAGGCCTCCTCTAGCTTGCATGTGACGTTTTAACAACTAGCAAAGATCAACTACAGTATAGCAT
This sequence comes from Mormyrus hasselquistii, assembly GCA_026779605.1. Lineage (NCBI taxonomy): Eukaryota > Metazoa > Chordata > Actinopteri > Osteoglossiformes > Mormyridae > Mormyrus > Mormyrus hasselquistii. The sequence continues at coordinate 2,451,567 of JAODKE010000001.1, forward strand.
GTTGTGGTCATCAGAGAAACAAGCGGGTCTGCCTGCGCTCACAGTGGGATGTTGTAGGAGACCCTCTGGGCTCGGATGAAGTCCTTGGGCTGATGCTGGGCGATGACATGCCAGCTGACTCCATGGTTGATGCTGTACTGCAGCAGGACAGCCCGGTCCACTGTGTCAGGCCGGTCCAGGGCCACATTGCAGCTGTCCGTCTGGGACATGCTGCCGATCTGCAGCACGAACATGATCTTGCTGCATGGGAGTGAAGGTATGGAGTCAGAGCTGTAGAAAGGTTCATGCAGACAACACCATCCATGGCACCACTCAACATATGAGCACCATCAAAGACACTCATGGTCAGCAACATTGTCATAGCATTATTTATTATTTAATCGCAGTGGGTTACGAATTACTGCCTGTCTCCGGATGGCTGTGGGTCAATTCCCAATAGCCACCAGAGTAATTTTCTGATCATTAGACCCTTGAGAAAGACCCTACACCCCAACAGCTGAAATCTGACCCTAAAACATCTCCCTCACTTGTACATCACTTGTGCTGAATATATAAATTCAAGCTTATCATGATGTATCTTTGCAAAGGTTACTCAAGTTGTTAAAGGGGCAAGAAGCCTGTTACCTTGCTGGTTTGTCTAGGTTTATAGCATATCAGGTGATGAATCAAACTCAAAATCAAGGCAGTTAGAATCCTTACCTCCAAAGTTTTCATAACAATTTCATGCCTCACCATTAACCACAAATATCGAGTGACAGCCTACAAAATAGTAGGACATTTTGCAGAAATGAACCTCATCCATGAAGCTTTCTCCGCACCTTGCCCTGGTGAGGTCCAGAGGCTTGGTGATGGCCTGCCTCATCTTACAGCCGTTGAAGTACAGCGAATCGCCATGGGCATGAGGAGAGAGCTGGCCGCACCCATTACCCACACCTCCTCCCTGGATCAGCTGCCAGCTCTCATCAGACACAGTGCCTGACTCAAAATTGTCCTTGATGGAGCTGGAGAGGTCGGTGCTGGAAAGGGAGCAGTCATCACCTTAAGGAAGAAGGAGAAGAATGAGGCTTGATGGAGATGCTAATGAAGCCAGTCCCAGCACTTATGTGACTGGCCGATAGAAGCTCAACAGAGATGCCAAAGACGCTGGTCCTGGCATCTGCACAACAGGCCAAAAGAAGCTTGATGGAGTCCCCGTATAGGCCAGTCCCAGCACCCACTTGACGGACCTAGAGAAACTCAACAGAGATGCCTACAAGGCTGATCTCAGAACCCGTGTGATGGGCGGAGCATGTATAGCATGCCTGATGCAGATGCCGATGGGGCTGGTCCCGGCACCCGAGTGACAGGTTGACAGAAGGTCAATGGAGATATTGGCAAGGCCACTCTCTCCACCCATGTGACAGGCCAAGAGAAGCTCAGCTATGATGCTGATGAGACCTGTCTCAGCACCTGTGTAACAGGCCAAGAAAAAAGGTGGACAGAGACGCCGCCCACATGATGAGGCTTTTCTGTGAGACATTTCCATTTCACAGATTTCTTACGTGACAGATATCTGTCTTGAAGATTATCATGTCAAACTTCCTTTATCTCTTTAAAAAGTCTTCGCACAGCCCACTACTAGAAACTCCACAAGCCTTACCCCCACCCCTCTAACTGCTCAGCAACTTTCTGTGGAACCTTAGGATCCTTGAAGGCTTTTCCCAAAAGATAACCCTGGGTTCTCCTTAACATAGGTGGTAGGTGTGAATTTTTAATACACAGTATAGGCATGCCATTGCTTTAACAAGCTTTATATGACAGTTTGACACACATATGAAACCATGCAAATTTCCTTAGTTGGTGTTAGTAAATGTGACACTAAAAAACTGGACCTCCGCTACTTCATTTACACAGGAATGCTAATAGGGACAGCAGGAGATTGCTCTCACCCTGATGTCCCTCGTCACAGATGCAGACAGCCCCACTGGTGCAATAGCCATGGCCGCTGCACAGGCCGGGACACGCTTCTCCGATGTAAACGTGATCCACTCCCCAGCCCTGCCGCTCACCAGCACCCTCTTTCTGAATCCACCGGAACTGCGTCGCACTACAGGAGATGAAACGTAGGAAAAGAATAAGTGACATAGTCAAAGAGGGTGAATTCGGTCCAGATGTATTTCACATCTTCACAAGCTTTAAGAAAAAAGACCTTTAATATCTAAATAGAACCAGAAGGTGGTAACAAGTTCACTAGAGACAGACAGAGAGCCAACTGATAATAAGAAAACCTAGACTGGTCCAACAGAGAGAGAGAGCTGCATGAGGCAGTGACTTCCTGTACCCAGAGGAGACATGGTCTGGCAGCTGGACGGTGACCCTGGTCCACACCGAACTGTTGACGGGACTGTAGATAGTTGACTCATGGAACTGGAAGGGGGAGCAGCCCACGTTGTTCACGGAGGAGGGGAGACACTCGGACTGTACCAAGTGCCAGGAATCAGACCTGGGGGGGGAGCGGTGAGAGAAGGCGTGATTCATCAGTCTCATGCACTGAGTCACTGAGTATTTAGATGGTACAACCCTCTATCACCTGGCATCCTTCCTGTACTCAAGCTTCACGGCATGGTGATCCTCACAGCTGTCCGCCTCGCAGCCAACCACAATCTGCAAGAGACTAAACACTCAGATACAGGGCCAGCCCCCGGCTGCATAGGACCCAGTATCTGCGATGGGCTGGTTTTCAAGATGCCCTTTGCCCTGTGCTTGCCTGGCTCCAGGCTGACACTAGCACCTTCTACTCAATAAGCAGCTGGTGCTTTGGTGATCAGTAACACAGCCTTTGTGGGGATTAATCAAACGGGGTTAGTGTGATGATAAACAGAGATTTGTTGGGGGGGGGGGGGCTGGGTACATGACACCAAGAGCTGTAGGGGTCCTGACCTTGAACTGCAGAATGTAGCCGGGCTGGACGATAAGTTCGCGTGTGACCAAGATGTTATGAGTGTCATGGCCATTCTTGTTGGGCCAGTACAGATGGAAGGAGGGGTTTCCACAGAAGCCAGCTGTGCGTACGGCATTGGGGTAGAAGCTCCAGGATTCCTCATGAGACATGCCCTCTGAGGGGGGGGGAGGGGGGGGGCAAGGTCAGGAGAGCAAGGAAATTAGGGGAGGACAATAGAGCAAATAAGGTTAACATTGAGGCCTTTTCCAGCAGGCTAATCCAGGTAATGGCTAATAGCACTAACCTTCATCGAAAGTGTCAAGCAGGGTGCTTGGGTTGATGTCAGACCCGCCCACCAGAATGTTGTCCAGGGCCCACTGAGCACGCTCCAGGCCGGGCATGGCCAGGCCCGAGGAGATGGTAAAAGGCTGCCACCAGCGGAGGCGGGTGGCATTGGACAACGCCCCCTCTGGCAGCGCGATGTAATCCCTCCGTACAGACACATACTTCAGGTAATCCATCTCGTGCAGCAGAGTCCAGGACACACCTATGACAAGATGGGAAGGAGCGAGACACCAAGGCGAAGGTGAGACACTAGACAGAGCTTTAAAGAACCTGAGATAAACGAGTCCCTGTTTGTGTGTAATGTCTTTGTGCCTAAGCTGTGATGGTGACCCCTGGTGTCAGTCGGTGGGGGTGATATTGGTGCGTACCTCCATCGGTGGAGTAGTCCAGCAGCACTCCCTCTTTGCGGCACGTTGGCCGGTGACACATTGTCATGTTGTCCTCGCTCCCGATCCTCGCCCAGTACTCCACAAACCTGCCCATGTGTGAGACTCACCGTTAGCATCGTTAGCAATTTTTTAGCATTTTTGGGAACTTCAAAGGTTTTTTCAGCACCGCTTTTAGCATATCAGCTAAACCACAGCACAGCCCAGTCAAGTCCCATGCTAGAGCGTGCAGATGTACTAAGCGGGGATTGTCGGAGTACTGACTTGGCTCCACGGAGGTCCAGGTCCTGGGTGACGGCCTGCCGGGCATTGGCGCCACTGAAGTAAAGGGCGGTCCCCTCCACAAGCACCCCGCAGTCAGTACAGGGGCGGCCGCCCTCCAGGACCTGCCACTGGGGATCGGGGGAGCCCTCCCAGTCAAAGCGCTCCTTCAGGGAGGTCTGCAGAGGAGTTAACAGTCAAGTTTGATTCCTGATTGCTTAGCAAGTAACTGCTTATTACAGGGATAGCAGTCTTATCCGGAAAGGGCGAGTGCGTGTGGGATTTTGCTGATCCCTGATTAGATTCCTAATTATAGGACTGACTGGCTGAAGAGTCCTCACACTGGAGTTTGAGCAGCTGACCTAAAGGTTATCCCAAAAACCTGCACACACCGGCGCTTTGCGGATAAGACTGCCTCCTGGCTTATTATATTAAGAACATATAAAATTTACTAAGGAGAGGAGACCATTCGGCCCATCAAGCTCGTTTGGGGATTAATAATAATATTAATAATAAATATGGGCAGCATATGTAGATAGCACTATGACCTGGTGTTTTTAAACCGCTCCTAGTATGTGCTAGGCATGTATGGATGGATACCCCTGCCACATGCCCTGTGCTTCCCAAGAAGGGTTCAAGGCCCACCGTGACCCCGGTAAATAGAGGGGGGTACCCTGAGCGGTGAGCTGGCATGGCAGCCGGGCCCGGAGAAGCCGGGGTCGCAGAGGCAGCGCTGGTCCAGGCAGTCTCCGTGGCCCCCGCAGTGGCCCTCGCACGCCGGCCCGATGTAGAAATTCTCCAGGGCCCACTGGGTGTCCGAGTGCTGCTGGTAGAACCGGAAGCGCACCGACCTGCCCCCCCCCCCACAAGCCCGACGTAAGAGAAAACACGCTCACACACGTATGTGTACATAATATAAGCTACACGTAAACATCCATCCAAAAAAAGGCTATAATGACTACACCTCTGCTGGGATAGGAACCAACAACCCCCTGGACACAAGTCTTTGCCCCTACACATGCAAAACCTGCTAACATGAGCTACGGCTGCTTCTATGCTACCTCAAATAGGCACATAGCAGTAAAATGCATTTCTGAATGTTTTCAGGGAGACAAAGCTGTTTTAACGAATGAGGGCCGACTCACGTGTCAGTCAGGCTGTCCGCCAGCGGGTAGATCACCCGTTTCCAGGCTTCGGCTGGGAAAAGTACGGACGGCTGGGACACCTGGCCCCCACATTGCGGGTCAGCGGGTAGGCACTGTGGCACCAGGTACCTCCAGGACACGCCGAAGTCCACCGAGTACTGGACATGGACCTGTCTCTCGGCGAGTCGTTCTGGGATTCCACAGCCCATAGCCATCTGGATCAGGGAGCAGGTCAACAGCCAATGGGCACAGGCCAGAGGACAGCATAGCATGAGAGTCATGTGACACAGGCGACCAACGAGAGCCTGCTGTGACCCCGTGTCTTGGCCTGCTGACCTTGAACTGCATGACCCAGCCGTTGCCCGGAACGATGTCGTGTGTGACGGCGTACACCTCGCGCCCGTCCACGTTGCCGCACACCATCACGCCATCCGGGGAGCCGCAGAAGCGTTGCAGTACGCAGTCCTCCGAGAACAGCCAGTGGTCACTTACTGCGTGACACACAGTCCAGTCAGTGCCCCCTGGTGTTTACCGTCAGCCCACTGTGTGCCACACTGTGCCACAAGACATACACTATAGCCACTATGACAGCTGTAACAAACCACTAAGTCAGCCTGATAGGTTTTTTGGTCTCATAAGCACAAGATCTATAATGACAGAATAAGTAATTGCTATTAAAACATAATTTTCTACTGCTATTGGACTCCCTCTTGCTGGATTACTAATTTATACAACAAGATGTTTTTAATGAGGCAGTTCAGGTCCAGTTCATTCAGCAAACGTTAAAATCTAAGGCTCCTTCTTGGACTAGAACTGGTTTCTGGTTTACCCCCTCTTCTGTTGCTCCACCTTCCCCTCAGCCCCACAAACAGCCCACCCCCCACCTGTGGCAGGCTCCTCCAGCTCGGGCAGGTGGGTGACACGTCCCACAGAGGCTCCATCAGCGGGGGTTCGCTCGTGATTGGGCAGGGCAACCCCCCCGAACGTGTCCAGGATCTGGGCCCGAGGATCCGAGCCAGCAATGAGCACATTGTCCAGAGCCCAGTCGCTGTGGTCCACGCCGTCATGCTGTGGCTGCCACCAGCGGACACGCACTCCCTCCACTCGTGCAGCAGGGGGCAGCAGCACATTCACAAACCTATGTATGGAGAAACAAAAAGAACAAGTACCTTTATTTACAGTTGCTGTCAGATTAAAATATCATGAGTTATATAGGTAATTGGTACAAGAACAGGGAGTAATATTACTGTATACATTAGCATTAAAATTAGAGGTTAATTCTAAATCTCACGGATTTTGACAGCTTGAATGTGTTCCCTGCCAAGCAGGGCATACGCATATCATCTTTTATCCAAAGTCACTTACAATAAGAGGGAGAGTTATTATTTTTTACAGGCACTCTGTGGTATTTGAGACCATGGCCTTTGTATGAAGAACACAGGTGCCTACCCAGGCTTGCTATACTGGTCATAGAAAATCTCTGTCAGCAGGTTCCAGCTGATGCCACCGTTCAGGCTGAACTCCAGCAGCACTGCCTGGTTGCGGCTGCTAGGGGGCGCCATGCAGCCATACATGAAGTAGAACTGGATGAACTCGGCGCTGGTGAGGTTCAGGTCCACGGTGACCAGCTGACGACTGCAGCTCTGAGCATGAGGGAAATCAGGAGGAAGGGTCATTAAATATATGGTGGTTTAGTGAGAAAGAAATAACGTGTATTTGCTTTGCCCTTTGTACATCTACAAAATATTTACTAACTGACCGGCAGGTGGAGCAATAGTTATGCAGCAGAACTTGTTGAATGAACATTTATTAAATAACACCATTAAAAATAATGCTTGGTTTGCAGACTCTGTGTTCGTAGCAGAAGTTTTTTACATCTGATTTGTCGCAGTAATATCTTAAGCCTGATTTGTCACAGTGATGATCTGTTTATGTCTGATTTGTCGCAGTGATAATCTGTTTACGTCTAATGTGTGACAATTTGCTTACATCTGATTTGTAAGTTATAGTTTACGTCTGAGAAATATCAGTGATAACCTGTTTACATCTAATTTGTCAATGATAATCTGTTTATGTCTTATATGTGATAATGATATTGTGTTTATGTCTGATTTGACAGTGATAACCTGTTTATGTCTGACTTGTTGCAGCGTTACGTTTAAGCCTGATTTGTTACAGTGATGAGTTTATGCCTGATCTGTTACAGTAATATCCTGTTTATCTTGGTTTTGTTTGGTTTATAACCATGCATGAAAGGCTGTGGCTGAGAGTGGCAGCGAAGTTGGAGATGACGAGCCGTACCCCACTGAAGTGCAGAGCCTCGCCAGAGGCCACAGCCCCACACACGCTGCTTAGCTTGCCCCCTGTTACTAAGAGCCAGCTGCTGGGATTTGGCGCCCGGCTGAAGCTGTCCTTGAGCTGGGAGGGAAGTGGTGACTGCGGCTCGTCGCAATAAACCCCACCCCACTCCGGGTCACAGCTGGGGAGAGATGGGAGTGAGCTGGTGGACTTTCATACCATTGGTCACTCAGCAATTATCTATCGCACCAGAAGCAAGCACATGGACAGTGCCCCCTACTGGCCACACGGACAGCAGCGTCTCATGACCACATGGACAGCGCCCCCTACTGGCCACATGGACAGCAGCGTCTTATGACCACATGGACAGTGGCCCCTACTGGCCACACGGACAGCAGCGTCTTATGACCACATGGACAGTGCCCCCTACTGGCCACACGGACAGCAGCGTCTCATGACCACATGGACAGTGCCCCCTACTGGCCACACGGACAGTAGCGTCTTATGACCACATGGACAGTGCCCCCCATTGACATATACAGTACTGTAATTATATGTATACTTTCACAGCTGTTCAAAAGCAACTTTTTAAATCCGGGAACACATACTACCTACATAAATACTGCACAATAAACAATTTATTAAAATCACAAGCAACAGAAGATGTTTATTGCAGGCCACACCCCCTCCCGTGTCACTCACACGCAGGTGCTCTGCTGGCAGCGCCCATGTCCGGAGCACATATCCGGGCAGCCATCCCCGATGTACAGGTTGTCCAGAGCCCACGTCTGCTGCTTGTCGAAGGGAGACGCCTGGAACCAGCGGAACCGAGTCGCCGGTGACCTGTCACACACACCGCAGGCGGGTCTGAGTCCGGCCCGCAGCGTACCGCCGAGCGGCCGAGCTGCGTGTGCGTGATAATGTGGGACGGACCTGGCGTAGGGGGGGACGGGAAGGGTGACACGCCCCCACTTGTTGTAGGTGTCAGACACCAGCAGCCTCTGCAGCGTGTAGGCGGGGCAGTCGGGGCTGCTGGGTAGGCAGTCCCTCACCAGCGGCTGCCAAGACAGGCCTAGGTCCAGGGAGAACTGCAGCTCCACCGCTGCACGCACATGCATGCACACGCACACACACGCACACATATGCATGCACAGACACAAGCAACAAAAACACAGGGTAACAAATTAGCAACACTGCAAGTAGATGCAGTCACACCCAGTGGAAGTTAAGCAGAATTAATGTCTAATTAATGCCCATCCATCCGTCCAGCCATCCTATCCTATCCAGGTCTGGGTTTTAAGGGCGGCAGTCTAAGCAGGGATGCCCAGACCTCCCTCTCCCCAGCCACCTCCTCCAGCTCCTCCAGGGGGATACCAAGGCGTTCCCAGGACAGGCGAGAGATATAATCTCCAGTGTGTCCTGGGTCTGCCCCGGGGCCTGAAACACCTCCCCAGGGAGCCTAGATAGATGCCTGAACCACCTCAGCTGGCTCCGTTCTATGCGGAGGAGCAGCAGCTCTACTTTGAGCCCCTCCTGAGCTCCTCACCCTCTCTAAGCTGAGCCCAGACACACTGCAGAGAAACTCATTTCAACTAACTGCAATTAATGCAATTAATTTAGTTAATGCAAAACCAGAGTGTATTCGATCTACCACCGTCATTCCCACGAAATGTAGCCCCCCCTCCCCCGCATGACCCCTCTGGCTCACCGTAGCACGAGTTGGTGACGGAGCAGGAGGCGGAGAAGTCAAACTGTACAAAGGCATCCTGACCCACGCTGATGTCGGTGGTGATGGCATAGCGCGTGTTGGACTTCTCGATGAAGGCGAAGGCCTCGCCATCGGAGCCGCACACGGGCATGCGGGTGCCCCCCGGGTGAAGCAGCCAGGATCGGTCATCCTTGGATGAGAAGTCATCCTCCAGGGGCCCCCAGCCACTGGCTCTGCCCCCTATGACCACCTGACACAGCAAACAAACACAGATGTATATGACATGTGACAAACCATGCATAGTATTTTAAACAACTGCACAAACAGTTACTCCAGATTGCGGGACTCAAACCAACATCCTTTGAGTGACAGTGCATGTAAATTTCCATAAGCAACCTCACATTTACTTTTTTATGTGTTTATGTGTAAATATTTACTGAACAATCCAGATTAAGTCTCATGCTGCCACAAGCATGTAGGACTTGAACCAACAACCCTCAGGCAACAAGCTCATGGGCATTACCTTGGCTACATCACTCACCTGGTCCATGACCCAGGGGCTGTGGAAGTGGCCGTCCTCAGAAGGCTGCCACCAGCGCAGGCGAGTGGCAGGGCTGCGGGCGCGCAGTGGGATCTCCAGGGCCACCAAGCGTGCCTGGTTACTGCTGTTGCTGAAGAGGAACTCCTGCAGCAGCACCCAGGACAGGCCGCCGTCAACAGAGAACTGCAGGAGGACGGGCTTGGAGCGGGGGTCCGGGGGTGATTTACCACAGCCCAGGCGCAGGAAGAACTGCACAAACCTGCAGGAGGCGTGAGGTGCAGAGGGACATTTCACCATGTGACTCGGGTAACCGTACTGGTCCCGTCTGTTTCCGGGGTGTGTGGCAGGGTTACCAGCAAAAAAATGTACCTTTAACATATTCAGGTCCCTGTATAATGCTGGGCCCCCTGAATCTGCCAGGGTATCCGTGCCCCTACTGCAGCCTTGACTGTGCATGTACCTAATAGATCCAGGTGTACGCAAACCTTTATGAAGGGCCTACACGTGTGTCAGACGTGTGACATGGTACCTGGCGTTGGACAGGTCCAAGTCCACGGTGACCAGCATGCGTAGGCCGTCGTCACTGAAGAACAGGTGGTTCCCGCTGGTCATGATCCCGCACTTCCTGGAGGGCTTCCCTCCGCTGAGCAGCAGAAAGCGCCCCCTGTCTACGAAGCCCCCTGCGTGCGTAACGGGCACCTTATCGCCGGTTCGGAGCCTTTCTCTGAGCCTCGGTCCCACAGCTACACAGAAAACACACTCTGACGAAAACACACCAGACAGCCTCACGGCTGCTCTCAGGTCACATGATCACCATGGAGGGGGAAGGTTCATTATTTACCATGGGAGGGACTGATTGATGTCTAATTAGTCACAGCAGGCTGCGATTGACAGGTACTGTAGCTCCGCCCACTTTGAAGCTTATCCGGTGATATATATAAATACTTATATAAATATATGTTATATAAATATATAAAACCTCTCCTGGAGCCGACACCTTATCGTGGTGGAGGGGTTTGCGTGTTCCAATGATCCCAGGAGCTAAGTTGCCC
>JAODKE010000001.1:2476519-2487121 GCA_026779605.1 Mormyrus hasselquistii
TCTGTCATCATTTTAAGTGGGAGAACTTGCACAATCGGTGGCTGACTAAATACTTTTTTGCCCCACTGTACATACAGTACCAAACAAACCACGTTCGAGAGATTAGTCCTTCTTTAGTATATGTACGCTGTCAAACAGTGTTAGGGAGTAGTCCTTCCTTGGTGTATGTACACGACCAAATAAATGTGACGTGAGAGATTAGCCCTTCCTTTGTGGATGCACAGTGCTAAACAGTGTGTGAGGGATTAGTCTTTCCTTAATGGATGTGCACTGCCAAACAGACAGCGTCTGAGGGATCAAGTCCTTCCTTACTGGATGTACACTGCCAAACAGAAAGTGTGCAAGGGATTTGTCATTCTTTATTCAATGTACATTGAACAACACACATATGGTGTGTGAGGGAGTTGTCCTTCCATGATCGGTATACATTGCCAGACCAGAAAGATATTTTGTGAGATATAAGCTAAGATAAGATAATCATTTATTAGTCCCACAAGTGGGAAATTTGCATTGGTACGGCAGAAAATGGATAACGCAAAAACAAAGCAACACAAATTAAGAAAAACAACAAGATAAAAACTATATGTATAATTTTTATCCTGTTGTTTTTCTTAATTTGTGTTGCTTTGTTTTTGCGCTATCCACTTTCTATATACATGATGACATAGCACATAAAGATTTTTATTGCGAAAAAGAAGATTCATTTATGGAGGATGAACTGCACTGTTGGAAACCAGAAGGAAACTGTCTACCATTGTCAATGGCCCACATGGTGCTGATGCCCAGCCCAGTCTGTTTCCAGCGGAACCGTGTGCTGTCCGTCAAGGCTGCATTGGGCAGAGGAATGGATATCCTGGTCCACCTACAGGGGGAGATATCAAAAATAAACACAGGTTTGTACACTGAAAACAGAGACACAGGCTACACAGATGCCCATAGGCTAAAGGCAGAGACATACTGACCCACTGTAGTTCTCAGAGGAGTAGATGGTGCTGTGGGCCAGGTGGGGCCCAGCACAGAGTTCTGGCAGACACTCAATGTGCAGGAGGGACCAGGAGCGACCGTGATTGGTGGAAAACTCAAGGCTGACACTGTGACACCCACATGACAGCAAAGACAAACCAGACACCAAAATCTTAGGAGATCTGTAGGTCTGTATAAGATATAATCTATTGAGAAACTGATGCCGAGGCGCATTATTTTAACACAGCTGTTCATAACTGTGACAGCAGGTGCTCAATGAAATACAGGGTACGGAAAAGATGGAGCCTGTTTGACAGACACCTGCAGCCATATGCACAAAACATAAGGAGCTTTCCTGGCATTTGAATGCGGCATTAATCAGCCATTTGCTCATTTAACAACCAACAGCAGGGACCGGGAATCTGAGCGGGGCTGCACTCAGCCACTGGCAGCAGGTGATTGGCGGGGCTGCACTGGCTCAGCCACTGGCAGCAGGTGATTGTGACCTGAGGGCAAGCCGAAGGCACCGCCGCCACTCTACCTGTTGGCCGGCTGGTAGGAGCCGCAGCCCAGGTTGATGGAGAACTGGGCTACATGCGTGTGGGTGCTGGGCAGCGGGGGCAGCAGCTGCATGAAGTCCAGAGCCCAGACGTGGCGGTGCGAGCCGCCATGCATGCGCTGCTCGAGGCAGAAGCGTGTCGCCGGCGTCTGCAGACTTGTGGGCAGGGCCACCGACACCACCGAGGGGGACTGGAGACACATGGGGACAGACTTGATTTCCATTGCCTAGGACCATCTCACTCTGTTCAGCAGTGTTCACTGTGAGCCCAGTGTAAATATCACTTTAGCAGTGTTCACTCTTATCTCACTGTGTTCAGTAGCATGCTCAGCTTGCCTCATACCTGGTAGGAGGAATATGGCAGGGTGTCCAGGAACACATGCTCCCTCCGGCCTTCCGATTGGCCAAAGAGGATGACATCATTCTCATGGGACTCTCCCGGGTCACACTGTCCACCACCTGTGATACAGCACACATATGTGCAGATTAAAAACACACACGCACACACACAGACACGCACACGGCGGCAGACTGATACTCACCCATGACAAAGTGGAAACGCAGGTTCCCGTAAGAGGTGGTGTCCAGATATGGGGTGCAGACCTTCCTCTCCCCGTCCCGCAGGAGGACTAGCGAGGATCCCGACTCCACCTCCCCACACTGGGTCCCGTACACAGCACCCGTTATATCCCAGCTATGGGGAGGACAGGACATCAGGACAGGGGGCCAGTCGACGTACTCGGCCGGGCCGCGGACTCTCATCGGGGGCGAGGTGGGCGACTCAATGAGTTAGAACTCAGAATGTTGTCGGTTCATATTCCACACATATTCTACTATAGTCCTGCTTGGTCTGGGTGGCTACACGTGTCTCTGGTGGGGGCCATCCTGACACCTGCACCCCCCCACCCCTCCTCTGCAAGCATGCGGGCAGCTTAAAGCCACAGAAAGGCTTTCCTCTCCTGCTGCTCTCCTCAGTCGGCACAGTGTGTGCTCAGGACAGGCCTGTCGGCTCGAACCACCCCTAATTGCCGGCGGTCTCTGGCTAAAAAAGGCGCCCGGTCCCCCACTGCCCCACTCCCTTGTTGCCGCCGGTGACACCCCCCCGCCTGGTTCCCATCACATCTGCCTGAGTCCATGTCACCCAGAGGTGCCCCTCTCGCCCGGCCGGTGCTCCTTAATGAACGTCAGGCCTGTCACCCAGCGTTGGCTGGGTTCTCCGCTCTCCAGCTCTCTCTGCCCCCCCCCTCGATGGAGACCTGTCACCTACAGCTGTGCCCAGCCCTCATCCTCTCATTAAATGCCTGCCCAATACTGCACCCCCCTCCCCCCGTCCCACTGCGACAGGCGAGCAGTGGGGCGGCAAGGGAGACATCTCGTTAACGGCGCCGGGACGATCGTCATGGTGTGCTCGCCGCGGTTCGATCCGCACGAGCGACGGTGTGGCCGTGTCAGGAGCCTGTCAGCTGCCTCACCGCCCCTCCTCCCCCCCCACCGCTGGCCTCCCTGTTCCCAACATCGACGTCCCGGCAAATCAGAGACCGCTTTGTCTCAGCGCCTGTCACCGTGGTTACTCATGCCCGGCATGGAAGACGAGGTGAGCTGTTTCAGGAGGCACCGGCAAGCAATGGGAGTTTTGGGGGCCTTGGAGCCTGGATATATTTCTTCTTACTGCATCATTTTACTGCTTTTTTTTAAGTTGAGGAGCATTACTGGGACCACAATTCACACAGAGGGGCTGACCTCATCATTAGCCAATGATATGTTTGAATTGGTGAATGGTGGGGGAGGGGCCAATCAGCCTCCATCTATGGCCCCGCCTATGTATTCACGCTCCTCGCTGGCCGCCACATAGACAGTAAGTCTCCGCATGCACATCTTACTCAAGGTAAAGTAAGAGCCACCACATTCAGCTCTAGAAATTTATACAGCTGCAGGAATGTCTTGGATAAAAGCCGGATGTGTACAGGCATCAGTCGGCATGTTCCAGCACCGCAGAATGCTGCCTTAGCACCCGTGTTCAGTACCAGCCAGTGTGTTCCAGCGCTGTGGAATGCTGCCCTAGTACCTGTGTTCAATGTCAGTCAGCGTGTTCCAGCACCGCGGAATGCTGCCTTAGCACCCGTGTTCAGTACCAGCCTGCGTGTTCCAGCACCGCAGAATGCTGTCTTAGCACCCGTGTTCAGTGCCAGCCAGTGTGTTCCAGCGCTGTGGAATGCTGCCCTAGTGCCTGTGTTCAATGTCAGTCAGCGTGTTCCAGCACCACAGAATGCTGTCTTAGCACCCGTATTCAGTGCCAGCCCGCGTTTCCTAACACCGTGGAATGCTGCCTTTGCACCCGTGTTCAATGCCAGCCGGCGTGTTCCAGCACCACGGAATGCTGCCTTAGAGCCTGTGTTCAGTGTCAGCCCACGTGTTCTAACACGGCGGAATGCTATCTTAGCACCCGTGTTCAGTGTCAGCTGGCTTACCCAACAGGGGGACTCTCAAATTCCTCCTCCCAGTAGCTTCGGCCCTCCTCACGATGCAGGTCGATGTCACGAGTAGCGGCGAAGCTGGGTCCCCCCACCTCGTTGCCATGGAAATATAGAGCGTTCCCCTCCGACTGGCAGGCATGCTGAAAGGCAGAAACGTTCCGAGGCGTTACAAAGCACAGGAGTGCGATCCGGCATCTGTTTAAGCATTTTCAGGATCCATGGACATCATCAATATTATGGGGCTTATGGTCCTGCTTCCATTTACTGCAGAAATATGGAACAAATCAGTGTCCAACAAGGTTCTGCAGGAAAACTGCACCTTGACAGTGGCCCCTGGGAAAAAGAGCCAATTGGCAGTATCGGGTGGGTCCAGGTTCTCCTCCAGCAGGGGGGGCCGGTGAGCCGCGTTTACCAGCAGCACGTTATCCAGCCCCCAGCAGGATTCATAACCTTCGGGGCCAGCCTGTGGCTCCTGGGCCCAGCGGAGACGCACTCCCTCTCCACGGGCCTGGACGGGGAGGGGGAGCAGGTGTACTACTGTGCTGCGGTTCGTGGGAGCTCTGTAGGGTGTAGGGGGGAGCATTCATGAGATTTAAAAACACACGGTGCAGCTACCAGCACCATCCAATCAGCATCCGGTCTGTTCAGTGCAGCCTCAAACACAGTCCCCTTTAGGTGTTTTCACTACATAAATCAAAGACAAAATTACTACATCTCACTCAGCCCACAGGATACATTTTCAAGAAAATTTTATGTAATTACACGAGGACTAACTGAGTTTTGGTTCCCAACACTGTGACATATGATGAGGAAGCCTGACTTTATCTCATTGGCAGTCTCATCTCACACACAACAAAAATGGACTGAGTAAGTTTTGGAAATGCACTCTTTGATTCGGCAAATCAAGTAACCCACAGACAAAATGCATGTGTGGTGTGCCGGTGTAGTCACGCGATTGCAGATGTAGCCATGACGATAGCAGAGAACATGCAGCCGGTGGAGGTGCGGGGAACAGAAAGAACGAGTGAGAACACAGGGAAAGGAGGAGAGCAAAGGCGAATGGGGGGCATGTGCGGAAGGCGATGGGGACAGGTGAGAAGAGGAGAGATGGACAGATGACAGGAGAGAATTACAAATGGGGGGCAGAGAATTAGAGGAAGAGAAAAGGTACAAGGGGAGGGGTGGTTATCGAGAGAAGAAGGGTTAGGGATGGTGAATGAGAGGATGAAGAGGGAGAGCAGAGAGTTCAGGATGAAGGAAGAAAAATGGAAAAACCAACCTGATCCAGTCCAAAGCGAGCCAGTCATCAGAACCATTCAGACTGAAGGAGACGGTGATGCGGGGGTCCGAGTAACTGAAGCGGCAGAGGCCAGAACCTGCCAGAAGGGAACCTGAGGTGAGCCGCGCTAGACTGACAGGACCTCGGGCGGGAGAAATCACACCCGGAGTGTCAGCGTCTAAAAAGGTGCCCAGGTAACATGAAGCTAAATGAGCAGTGGACCTCAGACTGAAGTAGGCAGGCACCTCATTGACCTGCAGCGGTGGAAGGGGCAGAACCCAGGACAGTAAGGATCACCACGGAAACGGCAAGTGAACCCCGGTTGCATCCTGTATGGTGCACAAGCCTGTCCTGAGACCATAAGTCTTACCCCAGAGCTCAAGAGCATTTTAGAAGAAGCCCACAGATATGTCTGTGAATGAGCAAATCTGAAACGTTCTGAAACTTCAGACAGCCAGGAGACTGTAAAGTGGGACAAACAGGCTATATGACAAAGCACTGACAGGGAGAGTTTACAATGTTAGACCAGCAGCTGTTACAGAAACTTCTTTCAACTATATAATTATTTATTATACTCAATCTCTTTTTATACAAGTATAAATCACGCCAGTAACATTGAGGCAGTTCCAGGGCTGCAGACATGTATATCTGAGAAACCTACATAAACAGACCAGCCAGTTCATTTGTCCAACATACTCACCCAGGGCAAACTGCAGGACCGATGCCATGCTGGTGTTCAGGGGCACGGTGATCTGTCAGGGACAGACACATGGAGGTCAGCTCCCCTCAGTCTCCCTTAGTCACACACCCTCCACTCTCATGTGTGTGTCTGTGATGTCATAAATGGTTGGAACCCAACCGTGCGGTTCTGTGTATCCGGGGAGGAAGGACAGAACTTACCAGCTCCCTCTGTCCGAAGGGCTCGCAGAACATGACCGCCTTGCCGTGCATGAGAACACCACACTGCTCGCCCACATCGCAGTTGCTGCACTCGGACCTGCGCGAGGTCATGGCAGGGGGTGAATAGTAGAGGGGATTTGGGGAGGAGGGGGTGACGTAACTCGTGAATGCCTTACCAGAGGTTTGGGTCCACGGCCCCCTGCTGACTAGAGTCAAAGTCGTCACGAAGGATGGCGTGATCCGTGTGGATCTCAGCTGTGCGAGGTCAGGGATGGGCCATAATAAAAAACCTTTCAAATCTATTGTTCCACTTTT
The DNA here is from genome assembly GCA_026779605.1 of Mormyrus hasselquistii. NCBI lineage: Eukaryota > Metazoa > Chordata > Actinopteri > Osteoglossiformes > Mormyridae > Mormyrus > Mormyrus hasselquistii. Next base: position 2,483,010 of record JAODKE010000001.1, read on the forward strand.
AGTTTATTATATTAGTCATTGCGTTTGGGTTGTCTGCTAAAAGGTATGATAAAAAGTCAGCCATACAGTTTGTTATTCGGCAACAGCGTGGTTCAGCTGGCCCCGTGTTTAGCAATGTTGAGTAAACTTACCCAATGCAGGCCTGACCGGGGACTCCGTGGGGGCTGGAACACAAGCAGAGAACAACATCACCACACTGTGGGGGGCAGAAGGGGTGGAGCCACATCTCGGGGAGCACCGGGCCTCAACGTGGCATGGTTAATGCATGCATTTCCTCAATCAGCCTATGCAACAGTATTTAAAGAGGGGGCACAGCAGGTAACAGGTGGAACATGCTGGGGGGAGCAGGGTACTGATCCAAGTGGACCTAATCCGATAAGCGTGCTCTTCAAGTTACGGTGAGCCGTACACCTGATCCGCCTCTGCTCTAAGCCAGATCCGGTCTGAAAGTGCTAAGCTTGCCTATACCCCCCCACACCCCACCCCCGAGATTAACCCGGAGTGTGTTCCTGGCGTAATCCTGCACGACTTCCCTTACTGTCCGGATATCAGGCTCCTGCAGTGAAGCGGGGTGTAGGTGGGGATTCAAAAAACCATTCTGACTAAGGAAGGTGTTGGAATTTCACAGAAGTGTAGGGTCCATTTTGAGAATTATTGCTTATAATCTTTGAAACCTCTAAGCTCTTTTTCACATCACTTGCTGTCGGTTAGCAAGTCATGGTGTCATGAAGAGGATTAGCCTACCTTGTGAGGGCATGCTAAATTCTCATAGTCTCTGTGTACCCTCTGTGTGACTGTCTCTCCTCCTCCTGACAGCTAAAATCCCTTTTTTCTCATTTACACATCCGTTATCACTTCTGCTACCACTGCCTGCTGGCATTGTAATAGCAGAGGAGAGGGCTAGCTGTACCCACAGTACCAGGCAAGAAATCAGAACACACGTACTGAAAAGATGATGACCCAAAATGCACCTCGAGCTTATGTAAGTACTGTATTATCCTGTGAATAAGCAAAGTGATGGAGTGCTCTGACAGGTGACCAGGCCCCTCGATCTCCCAACCTAAACCTTACAGCTCTGGTTTGGGATGAGTCAGCTTGAAGAGTAAGGGCCCAGAACTTGTGTAAACTCCTTCAGGACTGTTGGAGAAGCATTCCAGGTGGCTACATCTGGAAGATGGCTGGTAGAACGCCAAGAGTCTGCAATGCTGTCATCAAAGCAAATGGGGTTATTTTGAAGAGTCTAAAATTTGAGAATATTTCGAGATTTTGAACCCTTCTCTTGGTCACTGCAATATTTGACATGTATTGCCTTGAGGCCTTTTTCCTAGAAGGTGAATAACAGAGCTAAAATAGAGACAAATGCATTAAAAGCAGCTATGTCCAGACTTTTGACTAGAATTGTACAATAATTCAGGTGGAAAAATAATCCTAAATTATCTGCTGGGACACGTGACTCTAATCCTGCCTCTCACATCAACACCCCATGCTCTACTTCAGGGTTCTTCAAATCTAGACCTCGATTCCAAATCCAGGCCTTGTTTTCAGTTCTCCCAGGTAGCTAGTTTAATAATTACTGATTCTGATTAGTCAAAGGCTTCACACCTGGCTCAACGGTTAAGGAAGGCTGGAAAACCAGCAGTGCTCGGACCCCGAGGATCGTGATTTGAATAATAGGGCTCTACTTTGTCCACTCCTACGACACATGCAGCTCTACCACAAGGGGGCACTATTATTCCCTCTTCAAAGATCTGAATCTGGCAGATATCTTCATACCCTTATGACAGCCTGAGGAGCACTCACGCAGACCAGGGGCTGAAGCTCACAGGCCCTACAAGGATGTAGGACTCTTAGAGAATGACAGACTCTTTGAGAAAGTGGAACTCTCAGAGGATGAGGGTCTCTTGGAGGGTGTGGGACTCCCAGAGGTGAGTACGACTGTTAAACTGGGTGGCTAGCCCAGATTAACCAAATGGAATTTAGGCACGTGCTTAGGGGCCCCACGTCTTCTCGTGGGGGGGGGGGGTCGCTAAGCAGGGCAATCCCCCATAACACACACCATCTTATTTACAAATGTCATTTAACTAGTTAAATATATTTGATATTAAATTGTATTAACATGACTGCATATTGTCCTTCTAATATGATAATCACTGAAAAGTCTGTGTGAAATTTCCCTCTGTTAGATTGCAGGATTTCTGACATGACGTCATGCATGCTGTTGCCCTGGGCACTTTATACTCTTAATCTGGCCATAAATGTGTCTTCAGCTGTTTGAGTGAGTCAGTGTATGCAGATAAGTGCATGTACAGACACACAGGTGGGAGCCTGATTCATTTCCTTCAGCTTGAGGTCCAGTTGGAGGCGCTGGTGATGAGGTCCTTCCGCCATCCCAAAGCAGGGCAGTAAATTCAAGCTGGGTTTCACAGATTGGACCTCTGACGCCTCTCAAGGTCCCAGAGAGATGAAGGATGGTAGCAGTGTCGCGGGGACAGCGTCCCCCCCCCCGGAGTTATCTGTGAACGGGACCATCCATCTGTCCCATTGGAGCTATAAAGGGCTGATTTACGGAGCCAGCGGAGATGAGAGAGGCCCAGAGGTGTGTCACCGTCAGGATGGGGGGCGGCAGTACCGACAGGCCAGGCTGTAATGTATGGCCACCCACCTGCACCCGAGCCCCCCCACGCATACATTTTATCACACTGAGCCCGAGGAGCGGAACCGCACATGGAGACAAGACGGACGGGAGATCTCAGAAAAACTCACCGGAACAATCCGGAAGGGAAAGGATTGTAACTCACAGACTGACTACCAATGAATCAAGTAAACCCAAAGCTGCCCCCCGCCCCCCATATCCTCCTGTCACCCCATCTGCCTGTTCCCTCGATCCCTTCTGACCCCCCCAGGTGAGAAAAGTCACCGGGTGCTTTGGTGGCCTAGCCCAGTTACCGAAGATCCCTTCTGCTTCATCTTTTGAGGACAGTTTATACAGTAATGATAGCTACTTCTAAAATTTAGACTGAGGAAGAGGTGCGTGACATGAGGTAGGTTCCAATCCAGTTCTTAGTAACTTAGGAACACGCCTCACGTGACTGGCTCTGTGCTCTGCCCATGTGAAGCCCAGCACCAGCCCCCGGTCTCATGGTACAGCTTCTGTGACCATTCCATGTACGGTGGTGGTCCCTCCCCCTTCCTAATTAAATCCGATGTTTCTGCAGGTATGTGGCATCAGAACTGTCAACATCAGATTACACCTCTCACACACACACACGCACGCACACACGACAGCCACAGAGCTGGTGCAGCGCGTGCACACTGATATCCCGAATCCCATCCCCCCCATCATCCCCGGCCCCCCCACTGACTATCCTGGCTGTTTCACCTGCAGCACAGCATCACCTCATTTGTAATTTAAATTCCTTGACAGCATTCCACCGCAAAAATAAGTGACATATTATCCGCCGTCCAGGAATCAGTCCGCTGATAAGACCCCCACCCCAGCGCACGTACATTTTTTATGGTGTTTGATCTTCCCTGCTGCTACTGCCACTCCGCCGATTTACGGCCTTCACATTTCTCATTAACGCCGACTCCCCTCTCCGCTCTTGGTCTTGCGTCCGCTGGAGGGGGCCGCTCTCATCACTGCCGCCAAGGATTTACAGCTCCGCTGCCCTCCGCTTTGCTCCCCCTCCTCTCGCTGTCACATCGCTCTCCGCCCTCTCTAACATTCACACCCTGCTTCTTCCCATCCTGAGCCTCTCAGAGGAGATAGATGCTGCGTGTCCTCATCACAACCCAGAGCATGGCTACCGTGCAGTTCTGCCCCAGCCACAGCCCCAGAGCTGAAGAGGCCCCCCCAACTCTGAACGCCACACGGCCTTTTTTGCCCTTCCCTTTACAAGGGATTCTAGGTTTCAAGCTTCTTATTAGTGTGAGTGGAGTTCTGACATATTCCTTTCCTGGTGGATGACCAGGCTCCACCCCTTTCTCAAATCTATGGATAAGTTAGGACCTTAAGGCTCCACCCCTTTCTCCAACCTATGGATAAGTTAGGACCTTAAGGCTCCACCCCTTTCTCCAATCTATGGATAAGTTAGGACCTTAAGGCTCCACCC
>JAODKE010000001.1:2492892-2506839 GCA_026779605.1 Mormyrus hasselquistii
ATTACTCTCTACAGCAGTCATGCTGGGCACGTAATCGCTGGGGTGGGGGGGGTGATCAAGAATGGAAAAAAAACCTGGTAATTACATCCATATTTCAGAAGTGATTAAAGACTAATCTGGATCTGGTATTTATGAATAAAACATGCATGTAATGAAGAGGGGGGGTCATGTAGGAACAAGGTGCTTAAATATTTACAAAATGGGGGCCAGCCTACCGTCTGTGCCCCCTCTGCACGGATCTAGCAGATAGCAAGCCCACACTGTACCAGAGACACAGGCAGAATATTTGCGGCAGTTAAAACCATTAACCCTACAAAGTGTTGGGCCTTAACAGGTTGGGGGTGTGAGTCAGTGAAATATGCAGGGGCGGGGCCAATATGAAGACAAACCCACTCCCTTCTGTGCTCATCCATGTCAGACGTGGGAGATTAGTGTGCAGCCGCCATTTGGTCCCCACAATGTAATATAAACTTAATTCTTTCTCCCTCTCTCACATACACATGAGTGACATTCTAGCCATCTTCACCGAGTCACATCCCAGCAATCTCCAGTGAGCGTGATCCCAACCATTTCCACTCAGACAACATCCCAGCCATCTCTACTAAGCCACATCCACTGAATCACATCCCAGCCACATCTTCACTGAGCTTCATCCCAGTCATATCCACTGAGCCACATCCCAAGCATCTCTACAGAGCCTCATCCCAGCCCTCTCCGCAAAGTTGCATCCCAACCATCTCCACAGAGCCATATACCAGCCATCTACATTGAGCCATATCCCAGCCATCTCTACTGAGCCACATCCCAGCCATCTCTACTGAGCCACATCCCAGCCATCTCCACAAAACAGTATCCCAGCCATCTCTACTGAGCCACATCCCAGCAATCTCCACTAAGCAGTATCCCAGTAATCCCCACAGAGCAAGATCCTAACCATCTCCACTGAGCCACATCCCAGCCATCTCTACTGAGCAGCATCCCAGCCATCTCTACAGAGCCATATCCCAGCCATCTCTACTGAGCCACATCCCAGCCATCTCTACAGAGCCATATCCCAGCCATCTCTACAGAGCCACATCCCAGCCATCTCTACTGAGCCACATCCCAGCAATCTCCACTAAGCAGTATCCCAGTAATCCCCACAGAGTAAGATCCTAACCATCTCCACTCAGCCACATCCCAGCCATCTCTACTGCGCCACATCCCAGTCATCTCTACAGAGCCATATCCCAGCCATCTCTACTGAGCCACATCCCAGCCATCTCTAGAGCCATATCCCAGCCATCTCTACTGCGCCACATCCCAGTCATCTCTACAGAGCCACATCCCAGCCATCTCTACTGAGCCACATCCCAGCCATCTCTACTGAGCCACATCCCAGTCATCACTACAGAGCCATATCCCAGCCATCTCTACAGAGCCATATCCCAGCCATCTCTACTGAGCCACATCCCAGCCATCTCTAGAGCCATATCTCAGCCATTTCTAGAGCCATATCCCAGCCATCTCTACTGCGCCACATCCCAGTCATCTCTACAGAGCCATATCCCAGCCATCTCTACTGAGCCACATCCCAGCCATCTCTACAGAGCCATATCCCAGCCATCTCTACTGAGCCACATCCCAGCAATCTCCACTAAGCAGTATCCCAGCAATCCCCACAGAGCAAGATCCTAACCATCTCCACTGAGCCACATACCAGCCATCTCTACTGCGCCACATCCCAGTCATCTCTATAGAGCCACATCCCAGCCATCTCTACTGAGCCACATCCCAGCCATCTCTACAGAGCCATATCCCAGCCATCTCTACTGAGCCACATCCCAGCAATCTCCACTAAGCTGTATCCCAGCAATCCCCACAGAGCAAGATCCTAACCATCTCCACTGAGCCATATCCCAGCCATCTGTACTGGGCCACATCCCAGTCAACTCCACAGAGCCACATCCCAGCCATCTCCACTGAGCCATACCCCAGCCATCTCCACTAAGCAGCATCCCAGCCATCTCTTTCACTTTAGATCCCAATTAAAAACCCATTTACTACTCACAGCTTACTCAGCCCAAATAAAATCATGATTAATATGTTGAATTACAAGAGGGACCGCTACCAATCGCCATGTGCCCCCCTCCCCGTAAAATAACACTGTCTAATTGCTTGATTAATCTCCTCCACCAAGCAGCAGCTGCCATGACAGAAGTCTAATCAGGGCAGCATCCAAAAATGTTTATCCTGTGTGATTTTCCTAACATTTTCTTCCTGGGAGCTGCGAGCCGACAGGACTGCAATTTTTCTGACTGGAGGAAGGGGCTTTTCCTTTGGAAATGGGGCACTGGCGTCAGCTTGTAACCTTCCAGAATCTTCACACGCCACACAGAGATGTGTTGCGCCTTCTCCCACAGGACCTGGACATCATTAGCCAATGATGGGTCTGTTAGCCCCAGCTCTGGAAAGGCCACAGCCAGGACACGGCATAAAACTCATTCGCTTCGATGATAATTAACAGCTTAATCAATAAGGTTGTGATTTGAGGCAGCAGCAAGGCCGATCTGTTACATAAGTCCTTTTTTAACCCCGATGTGCTGTTAGTCAAATTTAATCCATTGACTATCCAGCATTTGGTTACCCTGCATGTAGTCCTTAACGCGTCATGCAGAAGAAACTCCAATGGCAGCTGCCATTCCGGAACACATGATAACATGGGCGTCTGAAAATGGCAAGATGAGGGCTATCTGTCAGCCTGGAGCAGCACCCACTGACAGAGCCCCTGCTAGACAGGGAGGGAGCACCATGATGACCGCTGGATGACCGATGGTCCAATGAGCCACCCCCCCATGGAAGCTCCGTTAATTACTGAGGAACACGGGTGCAACTGCAGCCTTCAGATGCAAATGTTCCTCCTAGGAGTTTTATGCAATAACGGGACCCTTTTTAAATGCTAATGGTCACAACCCCCTCCCCTCTCTCCGAAATACCCCTCCTGTTGTTTACGCCTTTGGTGTCTGTGTGCGCTACAGGGACAGCTGGGGCACGGTCACTGTCAGAACGTCACAATGCATTATGGGAAACAGACACTTGGGCCTACTGTAGCCCCAACCGCAGTACCTTCTAGATAATTAAGAGGCGGCATCAAAAATAACAAATCAGCTTCAGGTAGCTGAAATGCAGACGCCCTTTGGCATTACAGGACATTATTTGTTGAGATTCAATTTTAAACATTTCGAAAAGCTACTACTAGAGGATGCTAGTTTATAGCCTCAGGGATCCGCAATACGGTGACCTTAAAGAACTGAAGAGACAGCCGTGGTTAAAAACAATCTTTGCACAGAGAGAGATAAGGTGTCCTTCAGCCTGGTCATGCCCTAAAAATTGCCTTTGTGGTGTGTGTGTGTGGGGGGGGGGGTTGGCCCTGAAACCCATAAGTGTGTCAAGCTATTGATGCCTACTATAAAACTGTTCCACAAAAATTTAAATTGCCATAAGAAGGGAGTCTGCAAGCCCATGGACAAATGATCAAATCAAAGTATGCCTTAAACTGGAAGAAACGTGTATATCTCTGTAACACAGCCATAAAAGACAGAGAACGACACAACCACCGCCAAGACTCAGGGTCACCGCACGGAAATCTGAGGAGGGGAGCGAGGCATCTTCCCGCTCTCGGCCTCTGAGCGCGTGCGGCGTGTGGTATGTGGCCCTCCAGTAGCCAGACTCGAGTTCCAGACACTAAACAGCCGGCAAAAGAGCCAAAAGCGACAGAGCTGCTGTTTTGGAAAGCAGGGCAGCAGGTTTTTATAACTCATCTACACCCTTCACCACAGAAACAAGAAGATGGAGGAGAAGCCAGTGGTCCAGTGATTAATCAGAACTGCCGAGAGAGAGAGAGGCAGAGTGGCATACCAGGAGAAGCAGTTTATGAGATTTGGCGGAAGAATATTGTTTTCATTTCGTATGATTTTCTTTCAGTTTCGAACTTCTCGTGAGATAAATATTTAAAGAGGACCCGCTTTTTGTTTTATTACTTTGCGAGGCCCATGTGCCAATCAAACTTTTTTTTGTGAGACAAGAACTTCTGAGGTCAAACTTATTTTGATTTTACTGCTGTAAAAGAAAAAAAGGAATTCTGGAAGCTCTTAAACATTCCATCAATTAGGTGGCAATTAAGAATAATCAGTAAGTGGTGTGTGTCTGTATAAAATGCCTATTGGCGGAATCCATTCTAGTTAAGGAGCAACTTATGTCCAGATGGTTGCAAGGTCAATTAGGAGGAAGAGAGCTGCTTTAGTGTCCTTGCACAAGATAATTAACCTTAATTATCTCCACAAAATATATAGGAAAATATAGCATAGAGTAAAAAAAAAAAAATCAATAAGCCCTTGTCCTTGAAAGCCTGTGTGAATTCACCAAATTATTCTGCGTCCCCATCCTATCCCAGTGCATCTCTGTCCTACCCCAGGGCATCTCTGTCCTACCCCAGTGCATCGCTGTCCTACCCCAGTGCATCTCTGTCCTATCCCAGGGCATCCCCGTCCTATCCCAGTGCATCTCTGTCCTACCCCAGTGCATCTCTGTCCTATCCCAGTGCATCTCCGTCCTATCCCAGTGCATCTCTGTCCTATCCCAGTGCATCTCCGTCCTATCCCAGGGCATCACCGTCCTATCCCAGTGCATCTCTGTCCTATCCCAGGGCATCACCATCCTACCCCAGTGCATCTCTGTCCTACCCCAGTGCATCTCTGTCCTATCCCAGTGCATCCCCGTCCTATCCCAGTGCATCTCTGTCCTATCCCAGTGCATCCCCGTCCTATCCCAGTGCATCTCTGTCCTACCCCAGTGCATCTCTGTCCTATCCCAGTGCATCTCTGTCCTACCCCAGTGCATCTCTGTCCTACCCCAGTGCATTCCCGTCCTACCCCAGTGCATCTCTGTCCTATTCCAGTGCATTCCCGTCCTATCCCAGGGCATCCCTGTCCTATCCCAGTGCATCCCCGTCCTATGCCAGTGCATTCCCATCTCCTGGGACTCTCATTGAGTCAGAGCTTGATGTCTGTGTGAAACAGCGCCCCCTGCAGACTTCCCTGGGGCCTCGCAGTCACTACACAGGCTCTGCTACGAACAGATGGTGCTGGGATCTGCGGCGGCGGTAATTATAGGCATAGCAGCGTTCCATTTTCAATTACGGAGTAACGAAATGAATGTCTCCGCCGTTCGCTGGCTAATTGAATCTTTGCACTTGCCCCCGATCAGCAGGCACATCTGCGATGAGGTCGGGTAGGGAAGCTGCAGGTTGCACCTACCTGCCTGCTACCTCCCGCCACTCCTCCTCTACCTCCCCCAGGAGCCCTTAGGGACATACAAACACGCACAAGCAAGCTGTAATTAAGGCAGTGTGTGCCAGGGGGGCACAGTGGGAACCAGCGAGAAAAAATAAGGAAGTAAAACATGTTCCTGCTTTCATTCACACACACACACATACACAGACTCTCATGAGTGTTTGCAGGCTATGGAACTAGATGAAAAGCAGAAGTACATCAAGGGACATGATCCTGTAAGAGGCCAGAGAGGCATGAAGGGTGCCAGCAGGGGCCCAGTTGAGTCACCTAGGCAGTGCTGGACTCCCCAGGACTGCAGAAAAAAATAGGTTTTCCGTTCAGCCAGCAGCACCCGTCACTCTGTGATAAACCGTAAACTCAACACTGCCCCCTGCAGGTCACAAGGCTAACTACAATAAATCACAACCACACGGGATCTGTGCTGATCCACTATCCTGATGGGTCTGTCCATCAAGGGACTTAGAAGGCAACAAGCCCAGAATTAATGCTTAAAAGTTTTAGCATAAAAAGTCCGGAAATAATCTGAGTCAGATATCCTTCACCACCCACACCCATAATTTTGCTATGCCTCCCTGCACTTTAATCAGCCAGATCTACTTGGGACCATAAAACCCACCTAAAAATGACTTTGAGGAGAGCTTTTGAGGCTGAGATACCGCATCATGTGTGGACCAGCTCAGGCAGACGCTGAAACGAGAAGCGGCCAAAGGCTCCGAGTCGCAAACAGCCATTTCCACATGGGAAACAGCAGCAGCCTTCTGCGAGAGTATGGATCAGTCATACAGACAAATGTCTGGATCATTGTGGAATTCGGAGAGTGCCAATCTACTCCATCATAGGATGAGGTGTGTGGCTGGCCCGTGATTACACAGGAACGAGATTTGAGGTATGTATTAACTTCCTTCCTTGTCTATTCTGTAAGGCAAGAAACTGAGATTCATGGCCATCAGAGATATGATCAGAAACGCTGTGTAAAGATACTGTGATATCTGCTGATACCTTATTATATGGTGGACACAGGAGATCAGAGGTACCTTGGGAGGGGGGACGGCCAGTAGGTGAAATCAGTGGGCCCAGGGGAGGGTGGGCTCTCACCTCGATCAGGCCGAGACCGGCAAACCACAGAAAGGGCAGTCCATGGTTGAAAAACAAGACAAGCTGGAGCCCCATGTAGGCCTTCCTTGAAAGCCGGGAGTTTGCCTGTTGCTAAACACAGCATGCCGACATGCTATGCTGGACTGGTACTTATGTACACACCCAGGCTTTGGCCGGCCCAGGCTGAACTGAGGCTCTGATTTGGAGGAGTGCCTGGAGCAGAGTCCATCGCTAACACCTGCAGATGGGATGGGCAGAGCTGGGGCGTATGGGGAGGTCACACCTCACTGACCTCACTCTGTTAGCAAAAAGGCTCCCCTGTGCTGAGCCAGGTCACCGCTGTCCCTGGCATAGATGCTCCTTTAGGACACGATGGCTAACAGTATTTGTCCCGGCAATTACAAAAAAACTGGATAACGAGAAGCCTGCTGGAGCGCAGGACAGAGTAAGTATCCATTACAGAAAGGTTATGCCCTTCCTCTGTTCTCTGGCGCTCTGTTTGTCTTGAGTCACACACAGTTAGAGTGATGCTCTGCCCACCACGTGCTGCCCATCAGAATCCGGTCAGGCCCAGGCCAGAGTATTCGCACCGGTTGGCCAGTCCGAGTGACTTTGACTTCAGCTGCCTGGGTTATTGAAAATCTCCCCCCAATTGCATTTTGACAGATTGTTGCCATGTGGCTGTAATTCAGAGTTGGGGAGGAATAGATGGAAAGAGAGAAAAAGGATGGAGAGAAAAATAGAGAGGGGAATGGAAAAAGAGCAGGAAAGGCAGAGCTGGAGAGACTGCTTAGACAGAAAAGAAAGTGAAAGAGTAAAACAGGAAGAGGGCAAGGAAGAGAGGACAAGTGAAAATGGAAAAAAGGAAGACAGTGTAGAAAGAAAAAAGGAGGGAAAAAAGAACGAGGGAAGAAGAGAGGAAGAGGCATATACAGCTGTTGGCCAACAGAGATGTAACCCAGAAAAAAGCTCAGACAAATGGATTTGCAGACAAGCCAACAGTGACTGCTCAGGTCTGCCAAGGAGACAAGGAGTGCTGAGAAACCCAGCCTTCAACAGCCATGTTCTCGCAGCGCTGCAAATTGGAGACAAGGGGTAAGGATCTCACACACTCACAAATACATGCGTTTACAGACACGTGCAAACACACATACAAGCACCCATGCATGCTCACAGTCACACACACCCACAGAAACGCGCACTCACAGACACTCATGAACATGCACACCCACAGACACGCACACTCACAGACACTCATGAACATGCACACTCACAGACACGTGCACTCACACTCATGAACATGCACACCCACAGACACGCGCACTCACAGACACTCATGAACATGCACACTCACACACTCATGAACATGCACACTCACAGACACTCATGAACATGCACACTCACAGACACGCGCACTCACAGACACTCATGAACATGCACACCCACAGACAAGCGCACTCACACTCATGAACGTGCACACCCACAGACACGTGCAATCACAGACACTCATGAACATGCACACTCACAGACACGCGCACTCACAGACACATGCACTCACGGACATGTGCACTCATAGACATGTAAGCAGGCAGGTAGGCGGTGGCACTCACAGGAAGTTGACGCAGCCAGTACCCGGCGGGGGGGCAATCCACATGAAGCTAAAGCTGGTGGAGGGGGTGCGGCTAACATGGGATGCCACCACGCTGCACACGAACTGGGTGCCGAACTGGTGTTCTGGGACCACTCCTACAAAATGAGCGGGGAAGAAGCATGTCATTCTCAGTGTGTCGTTCCCAGATGTGCCAATCCAAGCATGTCATTCCCAAGTGCTATTCCCAAGTGTGCCATTCCCAGTTGTGTCATTCCCAGCATGTTGTTCATAAGTATGTCATTCCCACTGTTACTCCCAGCATAATTCCCAGAATATTATTCACAGTGTGTCACTGTTAAGCATGTCATTTCCAAGTGTGCTATTCCCAGTGTGTCATTTCCAAGTGTGCTATTCCCAGTGTGTCATTTCCAAGTGTCGTTTTCCCACTGTGTCAGTCCCAGTGTGCCATTCTGAAGTGGGCTATTCCCAGTGTGTCATTTCCAAGTGTGCTATTCCCAGAGTGTTGTTTCCAGTGTGTCAGTCCTAGTTTTGCCATTCCCAGATAGTCGCTTGCAGTGTGTCAGTGCCAACTATGCCATTCTTAGCACGTCATTCCCAGTGCCACATTCTCAGCATGTTATCCTCAGGGTACCACTCCTCGTGTGAGATTCCCAGTGTGTCATTCTTTCCCATGTCATCCCCAGTGTCAATCTCCACCGTGTAATTCCCAGCATGTTGTTTCCAAGTATGTCATTCCCATTGTTATTCCGGGCATACAATTCCCAGTATGTCATTCCCAGTGTGTCACTCCCAAGCATGTCATTCCCAATATGTCATACTCTAATGTGTCATTCCACAGTGTGTCATTCAACTGTGTCCTCAAGAAAAACATTCCAGTGAAACATGTGGCTTCATAAATGAGCAACAAGTTCATCTTAAAGAAACACATACGTTACGCTGGATCACTGATGCACAGAAAATTCCAGATTACAGAACAGTAGATACAGTAAAGGGTTAGATACTGAGCTTCAAAGGAAAAGAGGAAAACTCCACATAGAATGAAAAGTCGATGAGAGCGACGCCTCATATAACACTGCCGTGGAGTTCGCTGAGACCATAACACTCAGTAGAAGGTCCTGGACAGAATATGACCTCCCAAAGGATGTTTAAAAGCCGCATCGTTTTTTTTAATGGCCTGTCACCTCGTGGCCATATTTGTTTTAATATGAACATGTTAAGAGTGTTGGGGCTGTTAGAGGTGCTGTGGCAGATGGCCATGGGGGGCAGAGGGGTGATGAATGGGGCGTGATTATGTAATAGCTGTATGGCCTCTGTGCTCCAGGTGCTAACGACCAGCCTGTGTGTGTGTGTGAGTGAAAGTGCGTCTGTGTGCACGTTAATGCGCGATAAGAGTTCTGCTCCAATCTTTACCCAGAGCTGGGTGTCACATCCTCGGGAGAGATTTCCCTTTTATTCATCCCCCTGGATAAATCCGTCCGGCTGTGGAGGGTGCAGATAACCCCCCCACCCCCCACCCCCCACCACAACCCCCAGCTTGGCTGCAGATGAAATTCTGTAATTCGCCCATAATTCAAATACCGATGGTGACCAGACGGCCTGTCATGTCCTACAATCACACACATTCACGTTTGTGCAGCCCCCATATAAACACACGCAAGCACACAGCATGCATGCGCACACACACATGTACACATACACATGCAGCATGCACACACTCACGCTCGCAGCACACACACGGTACACACGCAAAGAGGGGCCAGGGTCAGCCTATTCAACAAGGGGCCAGTAAAACGTCCCTCCTGCACGGTGGAGAGTGGCCCTCATGTATATTAATATCTGCATGGTCATCGCAGGGCCAATTAAGTTGCGCCGCCCCGCTATGCAATTAAGATGCATTCAGGTAGTGGCCCAATGCTAAGCCCCCGCTAATGCATCCCGAACCCATTCCCTTGTAATCTGGAGAAGCCCATGTTCCTCCATGGCACCGGAGCTCGTGATCAACTCGGATCTATAAAGCAGACATCCAGGCCACGCTGGAGCAGACAATGCGGATGCCAGCATGCAGCAATGGCAGGCGGTGCATGGTGGTTGGTGAATTCAAAGGTTTCGACATGCATTTGAGGCGTCTCAGGCTGCCGCCAGATCCCCGTCACCAAGGCGACTCTGTGTGAAGCATCCGTACAGAGGGGTGGCACCTGCGAGTGCAGCAGGGAGCCGCCGGGAAATTCCAAAAGCACAAGTCAGGCCCCGCTGGGACAGGGAGACAAAGAAAGCGAGAGCCAGCAAGAGGACTGCGTAGAGAACCACTGTTCACAAAGAGAACCTGCTCTCCTGAGGTTTAAGTCAATCTTTCTGGCCCTGAAAGTTCCTCATATTCAAGAAAAGCCAACAACATCAACCTCGATGTGATTTACATCCCAAGACAAGCTGTTTCATCAATTTGTGATATGAAAAAGCAACATTACAGGCTGGAGAATGAACAAACACGCAGAGTACATCAACACTTGATGGGGGGGGTGGGGGGGGTCGCTAAATTATCCAATCAGAGGTGGCCGCTGCTTCTCACTTCAGTGATTCTCCATCGCTGGTGTTTGCAGGTTCATCCTTATGCCACACAGCGTCGGCCATGTTTATCTCAGACACAGACACCTTCGGCAAGCTAAAGAAGCGGCAGCAAAAACAAACCTGAAATGTCCCCCCTCCTGGAAGTTCTCTAAACCCCCAACCCCCATTTCATATGGAGATCGGCCACTTGACAGTTGTCCCATGTGATTAATGACCCCCTCACTCCCACGGAGCAGCTCTCTGGGGCAATCCCGCAAACTGCCCCCCCCACCCCCACCCCAAGTTATGAATGCCAAAGCTCTCAATGGCAGCCAGGAAGGGGGAATGAAGAAAGAAGTACGGGAGGGTGGGGAGGGAAGGTGCCCCTGGGTGATTCACACGGACGTCAAGGTGTCGGCTGCGAGCTGGTTTTCTATTAGCTGTGATTAAGGTCTGGCCGAGCATGTAAGTGGCTGTAAACTATGGGCGAGTGGATGATGGGTGATAAATAACAGGGGTGCCTGGGAGAGGCTGAGGGCGGCAGGTAGCAAAGAGGGACTCGATAGCGTCCCCATGTGAGCGGCTGCTCAGCCTCACTGCTGTGGCTCTTCTCCACAGCCTTTGTCCTTTACATATCCATGCAGTGTTGCCCCTCGCCAAAACTGATGGTATGCTCAGTGCAACGCCCACGCTGCCCTGTAGGGGGCGAGCCAGGCGGTCAGATGCCAGGAGTCCAGGCAGACAGGCTACCCCTCCCAGCCCCTCATCCTGTAAACACCTTTATACGTTTAGGCTATCCCACCATTCCCCCGGCAGATCTTCCAGAGGAAGCGTCCCAGGGATGGGGTCTGCTCTCCTTAGCATGACAGATGGGCCTGGGGTTGCGCCCGCTCATACCAGCACAGCCCATCTCCATGTCCACCTCCCGTCCCCACACCATACGGCGTTAGATCATCCAGTGAGCTAAACCTTCGGGGAGGCTCACTGCATCCAACGGCAGACCATTCACGCCAGCGTTTGTACCGCAAACATGTTACTGGGCGCCTAGGATACAGCCATCTACTCCAGCACTACGTACCTCACACGTGCTATCGGGCGCCTAGGATACAGCCATCTACACCAGTGCTATGCATGGCATAAATGGTATCAGGCGCCTACCATTATACAGAAGTCGTTATATTTTACATGAATCAGATTTACCATTCAAAATATCTTACAGCAAAAAACATAAGCCAAAAATATACTTTGAATACATACTAAAGAATAAATATTAAATAAATGAAAAGGGTGAAATGTAAATTTCCTTACAGGCGAATGTCTTGCCGTTTCGCATTAGTGATTACACAAATCCTGTGTAACTCAGAGGAGTTTGGATTTACAGAAATGAATGTTACGTATGTTGAGAGTTACCTGTAGTTCATTAGTGATACTAAACAAAGTGCGAAGGCCACTAGTTCAGGCCACTTAACCAAACTAAATACTCCAGCGGCCCAAGTACTCTCAGCAGCTCTGAGGGTGAGGGCAGTCCACAGCTCTGAGTGTCCATGGCTTTGCACAATGGACACTTGCTTCCTGGGGATCAATGTCAGCGGGGCTTCCGTATCAGGGCGGACATGAATCTCTGTAAAGGTTGCGGCAATGGCATGTTCATTTATGGCGGGAGGCGGCCCACCTCCATCACTGCATTGGCGTTTTCGGCATTTACTTGCGCGGTCTGAGCGGCCTGACTCGTGGCCTGCGTGTCACCGCAGATCGGTGTGGGGGCGGAGCCCGCTTGCTCGCCGTAGAGGGCAGAGTTTGAGCCACAGATGGACAAGTGGGGTCGTGCGTGGCAACACCACTGTACCCTTGACCCCCTGTCCCCACAAGAACCTTCTGGAAATGATGGGATCTGACTGCTCCTGGTGGGAACTGGGAATCAAACCAAACTAGCCAGCGGGGCCCGAAACAAGTGGCGGGGGTGGGGATGGGGGAGTCACGCTGGTGGGGGCTGGGGGTTGTCCGTCACACCCCAGTGCTCTGACAGGGCCCTCATCAGGACAATGCGGCACGCATGTTAATCACCCACGAACTCCACAGCACCCCGGGGGTGATTCATATGGGGCGGGGCATAATACCAGAGCCTGTAGATTTTAATCAGCACTGAGCAAGAAAAACAGCAAATCAACAAGGGCAAAGAGAAACCCCTTTAAATTCCACGAACAGAAACCAGAATCCACCATGCAATTACCTTCATGCTCTGGTGAAATACGACATACTGTATACACCTCCTTAACAGTTAGACGGTACAGGGTCACTGTAAGCTAGGGGCACCAGACAGTCAGCAGCAGTACACACAAAAAAAACAATAACACACTGTGAGAAATTAACACATGCCAGTCAGCCTAAGCACATGCTTTACAGGAGGACGCTGGACCACCAAAAGCAACCCGCACAAACATGGTGAGAACATGCAGACGACACACAGGGGCATGAACGCTCAACCTCGGAGGAGTGAGGCTACAGTCCTGCCTATCCAGGAAGCCATCAGTCTGTATAAACACAAAACTGGGACCCGCTTTGGCCCAAAGAATGAGCTAAAATACACCAAATCTAACAGGCCAGCTACAGATTGATGCCATTGAGAGGTTTCCAGAAGGGAAGCGAGGTGTCAGCAGCAAACTGATCCATCTGCCCCGGAGTGGACACCCGCCCGTCTCCCAGCCGACTCGTTTTAAGAGACCCGCTGCCCAAGGAGCGGTCGCAGCACCCGTCAATCACCTCGCCATGGCAACAGGGAGGCATCGCCGTGGCGATGCCGGGAGACCTCTGTTGCCGTGCCAGGAGGAATCTGTGTGGTGATGCCCATGGAGAGGGCTGCCAGTGCCTGTGTGGTGTGACCGGGGTCCAGGGCAACCAGCACTGCAGGAAGCATCCCGGGAAGCGGCAGCAAGAGAGGGGGCAGGACGACAGAGTTAGGAGGCACCTGTTGTTATTGTCTGCGTGCATGTGTGTCTGCGCATGTGCATGCTTCCTGCGGACAGGGAAACCGGCATCCCAAACCAAGAATGCCCTTATTCATCTATCACATCCATCATCCATGACCCCGCAGTGCTGGGAAAACAGAGAGGAAGCGCCAATGCAAGGGCTATTCTAGGACTCCTTTATGGTGGGGGCATTAGATTAGGGGGGAATCATTCATTCAGAGGGGCCAACCTTATCATCAGCCAATAATATGGGTTAAATCAGTGACTGACAGAGGAGTCAGTCAATCAACTTTCATCTGGGGCCTGTGCTCCACCCCAGTATACACCTCTGCACCAAGCTATGGAGCTTTGCTTACTCTGGGCTACAGTGAGCCCGTGGCTTTTTAGGAGGGGGGGGGGG
>JAODKE010000001.1:2507430-2523083 GCA_026779605.1 Mormyrus hasselquistii
GGGAGGGGGTGGGTGTCGCTACATGATCAACTTGACTGAGTGGGATTCAGGAGACCAACAGTCGGCCAATGGCACATAGTGCTTCTCAGAAGGCACCAACAGCCGGCCAATGACACAGAGCGCTTCTCTCTCAGAACGTGCCATGACCTGCTAATACAGAGGTCAGTTGGTCATCAAAAGCTGAGCCTGCCGGAAATGACAGACCTGCCTTTGACTCCGCAAACCACAGGCAGCCAGACGGCAAGATGACTGAAGAGCAAATGAGTGATTCATAGGATAGGAGGAGCTGGAAAGGACAAAGCCTGAAAGCCTTGAGCCATATGACTGGCGAGGTAAAGGCTACATTCCTGTCACAGGACAAGAAACACTGTCATCTCAACAATGACAGGCAGGGTGGTGGGGATGGGAGTAGAAAAGTAAGACCTCTCAGAACAGATCTTGCCACCATTAACCCACCAGCTAGTCCCCTGGAAGAAGGCGCAGGGGCACGGGTGCCCATACGCCTCCACTGGCAACGTTGGGTTAATTTGACTTTTAATCTGCAGCGACTCCCATCTAATTGTGTGACTTTTTGATTTATGGATGCAATTTGACTTCTTCCTGTTTTGCCTCCCCAGTCACAGAGGGACCTGGGGCCTTCTGGGGCCCAGCAAGAGTCGTCTGACCCGAGGGCTCTCCCAGGTCACAGCGGCAGGGGCGCGAGAAGACCGAAATGGAAGAGGGTCGAGCCGAAGACACAGAAATAACCGCCGTGGCAGCTGGGATGACGGCGGGTGGGGGGGTGTTAATCGCTACGCTCGCTGCCCCCGCCCTAGAGGACACAGCCAACGCCGCGGTGCGCCGTCAAAGCCGCAGATCGGAGCGGCGGTTTCCGCCTGCAAGGCGAAGTCACAGGAGCAGAACGCACTGACACCCCATGGATTCAGCTGGACCGCGCAGCAGAGCAGTCTTTCCTCAAATAACTCCATCCCCCTCTCCATCTCTCACCCTCTCTTTCTTTCAGTAACTCTCCCTCTCTCCTCTCCTTCTTTTGATATCCCTCCCACTCTCTTTCTCCCCTCCCTCTCTCTCTCTCTCTCCTCCCGCTACAGGCCTCCCCCTCTCCTTACACCCCCAATCTGGCTGGCCGCACTCCCCAGTAAGGTGTCTCCTGCCTCCCTGCGGACCGGAACATGCACCCACATGTGGTGAGATGCTGAGTGGAAAGACGGTGCGATGCCGGCCAGGGTGAGGGTGAGAGAGGGGCCGTCACGGGAGAGGGGGGCAGCGTGGCACGGCGGGACGAGCCCAAAGGGAGGCCCGTGCCCCGGGGCCGATGAAACGCGGCCCGGCTGGCCTGCTGGACCACGAGAGCAGACAAATGCCCAGCCACCTGTTTGGGTCCTGGGGCTTTGGGGGGAGGGGGGGGGGGGTGGGGGGGGCAAGCTGCCGTGTGCCGGAGCCTGAGTCAACACTCGGCAATCTGTGCCGGCCACTCGGCGCCAACACGGGGCGACACGGTGGCGATCAGAGAGGAAGAGGCGCTTAATCTGAAGGCCGCGAGCCATCCAGGACCCGACAAACCCGAGTTCTATAGTGCCGCCTGACCGCGTGTGAGCTGAGCTGGCTGTGATCATGCGTGCGTGTGTGCAGGCGTGTGTGTGTGCAGGAGTGTGTGGCTGCAGGCGTGTGTGTGTGTGTGTGCAGGCGTGTGTGCGTGGGTGTATGCAGGCGGGCCATTCGAAGGCTGAGCCAGACGCAGGAGCCACGCAGATCAAAGCGGCGACGTGTATGAAGTGTCACTGGCAGGAAGAAGAGCACACACTGCCTCTTCATCTCGGCACACACATACATCTCCCCATTTCTCCCTGGAACTGTCATTCACACCATTATTTATTTCCTTGAGTCTGTTTTCATCTCTCCATCTCTTTTCCTCCTCACAGCCTCCTCTCCCCGGAAAAACGAATTCTGACTCCCCTCTACTCCTTATTTATGTTTACAGAAATATTTATGAGATGATTTACCATGTTTTCTCATTTAAACAGCCAGATATTTCAGCTCACAGTAAAGCTCTAAACCATTGATAATACAGGCAACTTTAACTACTATGTCACCTGCTGTGAGCAACTTGCATTTCAATCAGAAACACATCACGCACGTTCTTTGAGAGTTTCACCTGACTTTGGAGAGAAAAGGGGTCAATTACTAAGACAACAGGAAACCTCCCTCCTCTCCCGATCTGCTCAGTACAAAAAAAGGAAGTGTGTGGGTGTGAGTAAGCACAAGCATGTGCGAGCAGACACTGCCGGAGAGGGTTACAGATGACGGCGATATTAATGGCACAAAGCGGACCAGATGAGGGAGCAATAAAACCCTGAGGCAGCATGTGGAGGGAGAACCTGGCATTCAGTGACTCCGCCCCTAACGAAGACAATTCATTATACTTACAGAAAGATGGGCGACTGGGGGCAGAATGACCGAGTGCGACCGGATGGGCCGATTCGTCACCGATGTCTCATCCTGCTCCTACCTCTGTCTCAGTAAAGACCCACCCCAGCATTACGCTTAACTAACAGACAGTCCCTGGAGCATCCAGGGGTCAAGGGTCCTATTCCAGAACCAAACAGTAACATCGCTCTGGTCATCCGGGGATTTGAACTGGCAACCACCTGATCACAGGCACAGGTGTCCTACCCCACTGAGCCACACGCCGGCCCACTCCCGTCAACTATTGCCTATTTTCCTTCCTCTGCCCCGCCCCTCCACCACCCACACACCCCTATCAAAACCCCCATTGATTCGATAAAGCCTCCTTCACCGGAAATGCGCTCCCACATCCCCACCCTGAGCCGCAAGTGAACACGGCCGAGGTCTCCCTGTCAGGGCGCCGTGTTCCCGGATGACATGACATTCCTGGCGATCCATGTCCGTGTCCGTGTCCACGTTGGGGTTGGCGTTTCCCTGGTAATGGTGCCACTGACGTGTGTGACACATGTACTCCACAAACCCCCCATCGCCGCCTCCACAAACCAGCATCGATTGTTGCCCGTCAGCTGAGAGACATCAGCAGCGTCCGCATTCTTACTGCACCTCTGAGGAAGCAACCCAGCAATGTGAAAGAAAACAGGGATGGAGGAGGGATAAGGGACCTGCAAACGAGAGGGGACCAGCCACCGGGCACCAGCCCCCCGGGAAACAGTCCCAGAGCACCGCTGCCATCCGTCCCTGGACCCCCACATCTCCTGCTGCTTAGGGTAAGTGTTTCAGGATGATCCCCAAGGGCCTGGTCCTCAGGGAATACCCCCCCAACTCACATACACACATATACACACACACACACACACATACATACATACATACATACATACATACACACACACACACACACACGCACACACAGACACACGCAGACACAAACACACATACAGAAACACGCAGACACACACACATGCAGACACACGCGCACACGCATGCACACACACACATACACATACATACAGACACACACACACACGTGCGCGCGCACACACATGCAGACACACACACACATAGACACACGCGCACACACATATAGAAACACGCACAGACACACACACATACAGACACGCGCGCAAACACACGCACACACACATACAGACACACACACAGACACACACACACACACATACAGACACACGCACACACATACAGACACACGCACACACACAGACACACACACATACAGACACACACATATAGAAACACGCACACACACACACACACACATATACAGACACGCGCGCAAACACGCACACACACACATACAGACACACACACACACACATAGACACACGCAGACACACACGCACAGACACAAGCACACACACACACGCACACACACACACATACATAGACACACACACACACATACACACACACACACACACGCACACACACATTCATACAGACAGACAAGCACATAAAGACACACAGACACACATACAAACTGAAAGATGCAAACACACTCACAGATACACTCATACACAGACAAACAGACACAAACACTTCTCTGAATTCCCGGTCGGCTCCCGCCCCCAAACTCGCCCCAGTCTCCTCGTTCCCCCTGTCTCCCAGTGCCAGCTCTCTTTTATCCCCCCAGCTGTTTAATATGGTTCCATAGCCCCCGTCTGCTGACACCATGGGACACGCCTATGTTCCGTAAACCGCGTGAGACAGACGCCAGCAGCTAATTGGACGCCCGTTTCCCGCCGCGTTAATTACCGCGGCACTCTTATCCTCTGCCACCACCCCAGCCGGCGCCCAGTTTAAATCCTCCTCGGTTAGTTATTTTTCGGGAAGTCGAACCCCACCCACCACCTCCACCCCAGGCTTCAGGTTCACATATTTCTGGAACACTGTCTCATTTCGAGGCTCCCCTGACTCGTGGCTGAGGAAGCCCCCCCCGGCCATCCACCCACCTGCTGGTGGTGTATTTACTTATTGTGACTGCCCTGCACATAGCTGGTGCAGACCGCCGCCACAGAGCCAGAGGGCTCATGCATACTGTGTTTTGAAGGGAAGAACTATGAGAAATACTGTGAGATGGGGGCGTCAATAGGCCTCCAAAGCCTTCAATGTCAACAGGGGAGTAGAAACTGGATATTTAATTCGGCTTCATTCATCCCCACGATAAATAGACCTTTGTATTTAAATTATGAAAATCAAACTGGCTCCTGCCGCTGAACGTCAAACCAGAATGTGTGTTCAGAAAGGCCCCCAACACAAAACCCCCCATTAAGGAGCGGGTGGCTTCCCATATGTCGACATCTTCTGCTCCTGTTCGCCGAGCCCCAAGGGCCATCTGACATGTTCATATTTTTAAAAATCGACAGAGGAAAAGGTCAGTAGCGATGCACTCCACACCGGGCTGAGGATTTGGGAATGCGGGGCTCTCTGCTACAGTCACACAGCAGAGAAGCAGAGACGAAGGGGGCTACACGCTCTCGCCTAGGCCCCCAGCCCCCTGCTCCCTGTCGGTTCGGTGTCGGGGGGCGGGCTGAGATCACACAGGGCTCGCAAAGAAGCTCCTGAGACCCCCAACACAAAACGCAGGGCAGAGATCCAGAGACAGGTCGTGACATTTCGAAAATCCAGAAAGTCTCCAGCAACATGTGACAACAGAAGATGTTCCCCACAGATGAACTGCAGTGTATTGAACTATTTCCAGGTGGTCCTCAGACTGACAGCCAGGCCTGTTAATGGAAGAAATCGGCATAACAAGCGCAAGGGAACAGAGAAATTAATGGGCTGGAGAATCCTACATGTCTTACTTGGCAAAGAAAAAAAAACAGGATTTCAATTTTCATAAAATTTCAATGATTTCCAAGACACAAAGGAATCATGGGTAACTAGGGTGGAGTGTAAAATAGCATAGAGTGACCATGAATGTCTGATGATTGCGGGGCGGGGGTGTCCGAGGGGATCGAGAAGTGGACGGGAACTATGCGGTCGGTGTGGGGTCACACCTAGGTACTGAAGATCCTGACTGGGGTGATCAGAGTTTAGAGACACGAGCTCACCGCAAACGGGCCGCTCCAGGCGCCCAAGCAAAGGCAGTGATGACGGAATTCCACGCGCCGTGGCTCCAAAAAAACTGGAGGTCTTCCCGGGCCGCAGAGTCTGCCAGCTATAAACAGGAGCGGTTTTCCGTCTAACTGCGCTGGCGCAGAAAACACGGAACGGGACGCCGCCACCGCCCGCACCCCCAGCGAGAGCGGGCAAAGCGTGCGGTGTTCAGGCAGGCCGCACGCCCACAAGGGGCTCCCCCGGGGGCCGTCTGATACACCAGACTCTCTGCTGAGTCACAGGGCAGTGTGTCCCGTGGGGAATCCCCCTGCAGAGGGAAACAGAGGGGGTTCCCAAGGGTCCACAGTGATGCAGGCAGGTGAGGTCACAGAGCCAGGCTACCACCTGCACCACCGCCTGTGATGCCCAAACCCTTTCACGCCGCCCCATGTCCTCTATGACGACGAGGCTAGTCCGAGGATCCGCCGTAGGCTGGGAGGGAGGCCAATGCCCCGGATAGTTGTAGGAGCCGTTAGCTAATCGCTGTGCCTGTTTTCACTTTGAGGGCAGGGGCCAGACTGGAGTCAGTGGGGTCTATTTAAGCCGTAAACGGGATTGTTTGCCAGAATGTCGGGGGCGACCCCAAAAGCGGGTTCCGCTCCTCATCGATCACTGGATGTCAGGCCTAGCGGGGGCCAACAGCCCGGGTCCAAAGGCACCAAAACAAAGCGGCTTGTGTCTGTGGGCGGGGTGAGAAAAGGAGCCCCCACCCAACCTGTGGCCCCTTCTCGCAAAGGCGGGGCGGAGTAGGGGAACGAGGGAAAGGAACAGAGACGAGCAGGAAAGCAGATGTTCCGCTATGAGCATTGACACACTGACTTCCTGTCTCCTATCTGATTATTTGTTGAACCCCAGGCCTCGATTTGTAGGTGCTGCTGTGATGTCACGAGGGACTCACCAAATCCGAAGGCGGCAGGAGCAGGGATGGGACCTGATTGGACGGTGGCCGACGTATAGAGCCCTGTGACCAGTAGGCCGTCGAAGAACGTGCTGGTGGAGATTGTCACTGGAAAAGAAGGGATGAAAGAGGTTGGGTCAGAGATGCAGCAAACACCAGAGTCCAGTCCATCATTTCACACACAGGGGACCCGTCGCCTGGCTTATTGCTATGTCACTGATCAATGTTTTTTGTTTTTCTTTTTTTAAAAAAAGGGAGCGCTGGCAAGCAGGCCCTCACACAGACAGCCAGGATCTCCTGGATGTTATTAGAGCCCCCAAAGAGGAGGAAGAGCAGCAGAGACGGGACAGAGTACCTCCCGGAAGGTACACACAGACAGTGTAATGGCTGTCTGCCTCTCCGCAAAGGCCCTTATTATGATGAGATGCCTCTACAGCGATGAAAATCCCAGGGGAGGGATGTTAACAAGGACTGGCATTAAAGGAAGGTGGGGGGGGGGGGCAGCCCTAACCCTGGGATATGTCAAACAGAATCAGTGAACGGCAGACAGCTAGTCAATGTGAGGAGGTGTGCAGCAAGGCATTATGGGAAAAGCAGCAGGTTCCCAGTAAGCGATTAAAAACCTCAGACTCCCGTTGAACCCCATGGAGGAAGACCTCAGGAACCCAGGGAAAAAAAATCAAGGAAAACCGGGAATTGGGTGAAGCCACGGGTGAGGCTGGACAGGAGCATTACTAACAGACCACTTTGGAAGGAACCGGCGAAATCTCTCCGTGTTTAACAGGATGCGGGGACTATGAGGGAGAGGCTCCCACAAGGAAAGTAATTCATTCAGAAGAAAACACCTCGTGGACAAAGATTTGTAAAAGGAACGAGCAGAAAGTGGGACTGGGGAGGGACACATGCGTGTCAGTGGTGTATAATGGTCCATGGCTAAGCTCTGCTCAGCAACTGGGGGCCAAGGGATCCAACCCCCTTGACGGTCTGCTGCCCTCTTTGTGTGTCTGGCAGGACCACAGCAGGGATTAAGGGAACAATCGAGACCCCCCCCCCCTCCGCAACACATCACCCCCACCCTGATCCCCACCCACCCGTGTCTCCCCACATCAGAGTCCTAATAATTCATCACTGCTAAGCCAGCACAATATCCCCCCCCCCACACCCCTGAGCATTTTAAACCAGAATCTCTGGGTACGATATGATGACTCACTGTACTAAACCCGCCGTTTGTGCTCGGAAACAGCAGCGTGGATCCCGAACATCCCGCGTTATGTCCGCAGAAGACCCAGCCTTCCGCGTCTCTATTGGGGTCTGAGGCAGCAGGCATGGATCATTCACAGTTTTACTGTTTCATCTGCATACAAAAGCCCACCCTCACAAATCAATTTGTATATCTTGTTGAAGGGAGGGGGACAGAGAGAGGCCACCCACACGGAGAGGATCTGTCACACGCATGAAGAACCACACTTAAAAACATACTGGCATGTTGAAGCCACGGCTCTGTAACCACAGTCCCTCATTCTCGTACTCATTCTTCCAGCCCCTACACCTCACACTCTGATGAAAAGCCACCCATCCCCCCCCCCCCTGTACAGCCCATGTTCCTGCACAGTGGTGTGCTTGAAGTGGGCCGGTGCTTTGGAAACGAGGGGGGGACGTTCAGTCCACGAGGGGAGACCACCTGATCGATAAAAATGCAAGAAATGAATTATTTACACTTTTTCTTTTTGTTTTCCTTCGGGGGGCAAAGCTGGGTGGATTTCAGCTAAGCTAACAGAGAAAGGGAAAGGGTTCGATGCACATTAAATCTCCCATTCGCCGGCCCCACCCCCGACATGAATACGCATCTAAAAGCGGAGAAGACAGAGGTTCAGAAGCGTGCCTTGCATGTGCCCTCGACGAGCTTCCCCGGCAGGTTCCCCACGGACAGCGAAAATAAAAATAAGAGATGCAGCCAATCAGAGGGCAGAGGCAACGAGGCACATCAGCAGGCCCGCAGCATGCGCGTGGGCGTGTGAGAGAGCAGGCCGCTCCCTAACATCTGCACCTTCTGATGCGAGAGAGCACTCCAGAGGGATCGCGGCAGTACACCTGCACGGGGAAAGTTTTAATGAGGCCTTTACATAACTTCAGACACTGTTGTTCCCCCCCCCCCCAGACCCCTTTTCGCAGGCATCAAACGGACACCACGCTGCCACCAATGGGGGAGGAGGGGGAAGTGCAGGTGATAGCCGCCAGTGACGCCGGGCGATCAGAATGCCGTCACAATGGCAGCATGTCAGCCTGCTTTCGTTAGCTGGTTTGTGGGTCTCCAGGCCCCGGAGGGAACTTTCGGAACCTTCAAACATGACAGCTGTGCTCTCCGAGGTCCTCACTGAGAAGAGGGCGGCCACTTGAGAGCCTGATGAGCACTTTCAAGCAGCCCAAATATGGAAAGACTGCTGATAAAACATGGAGGCCTTTTTAAACAGGCACTAAATATAAAGCCACTTAAAAGTTTATAAGTCTGCGTACAGCACTTACAGCGTTATGCTCCCAGAGCAGAATTTTAAAAGGCTGTCGAGACCCCCCCACACTCCCCCAAGGTCCCATCACACCCCGCTTTCCTGTGCCCCACATTCCCAGTCCTTCTGGCCCAGCCTGCCATCCCATAATTCCTTTTCATGCCTGAAGTATTCCCGGCCATTCATTCCTCCAGGACAGCCACACTCCCCAGTTACTCATTTGCCCTAAAATGGACCCCCCCCATGCAATATTAATGGTGCAGCCCAGTACACCTCATTACCCCCACACACCGTGCTTGACCTGCTCAACTATTGATGGGCCTAGGGACCTTCTGCCAGGCCTGTACAAGCAATCTTCACCAATGAGAAGAATCATGTTGACAGGTTAGCCCCGCCCTGCCCCGCTATTGGCTCAAGTCTGGACTGCTAGAAACTGCCCCTTCAGCACTTCAGTGAGTGAGACTTTGCTCAATGACGGCAGTATTAGAAGCAGGAGAGACTTCCTCTCTAATATTTCATCTATATCTCTCCGGTGAGTTTTTTTAAGGAAAGATACTAAAATAACTGTCCAGATTATATAAAAAGGTCATATATGCAAACAACAAGCATTCAGTTAGGAGCACAATAAAAAGTACACACACCCCCCGCAATCAGAGAATCTCTCAGAGCCCCCAGCACCACACCCACTGCCCCTGTCTTCAGGGGGCAATGTGTTTGACATTGATTGTGACAGGGCCATTTACCAAGGTTGTATTACAGATGAGCGGTGTGGGCAGGGAGGGGGTGGGGGGTCGTTGCAGAGCCAGGTGGATTGTGGGAGCCACTGATAGTGAGGTCTAAGCCAAGCTGGGAAACGAGAGCTAAGAAATGCTGCTTTGGGATCCGTCTGCGTTCGCTTTGCGGGAGAGGTGAACATCATAGGCAAGGGGGGGGGGGGGGGGCAGGCTCAGGGGCTCAGGGAGATGAATAATGGAGCACCCCCCCCCGCCCGGCCCCCCCCAGCAGCAATGACCCGGCAGGATGCTGACAGCTTTCGACCGGGAATCCCGGGGCTAACAAAGTTGACCATTTGGTGACAGTGGGGGAGAGCACAGCCCATCCACCCCCCCCGTGGGGAGACGCCTATCACAAGCCCATCGGGGGCGGGGCAAATCAATCTACACAGGAAGGGACCACAGCACAGATATCAAAGCGCCCTCGGCAGGATGGCTCGAGCAGGGCGAGAAAGCCCACACGTCAGCGTGTGCAGAATGCCGAGAAAGACCACTCCCCCGCCCCTGTCACATGACAGAGAGAGCGTCACCTCCCTCCGAGGTGACAGAAGCACATAGGATTACTGCCACGGGGACAGGAAGGCCACCTCTGGGCATGACGGTGGGGCACGGCCCGGCGTTCAGGCCGCGCGCCGAAATAAAGGTCGCCTGGTTGTGGCGGAAGACAGGCGGTAACTTGAAAAGAGGCTAAAATTACAAGGGATTATGATACATGGGGGAAAAAGAGGTGTGAAACCTAATCGGCATAGAGCTGATAAAATGTCCATGGAGGTGGGTAGATTTGCTTGGGAGTGGACTTCGAATTAGCCTGCCCTGAAAACCTGTTACCTGTACCCCCTTCAGCGAGTTCCAGTTTCTGCTGGAGGATCTCCCCAGGTGACCTCCTCAGACAATGCTGATCTCAGCGGACGGGGTTGTGCAAAAGCGGCCAACTGGACAAGAAGGTTGCATCCTCGTTAGTGACGAGCAACACCCGCCCCCCGCTCACCCTGCTGTCCATCCGGATGGAATCCCCCACCTCCATTCTTAATAACAAAATCAGCAACATTCAGGAGGAATCATACATTGGTCTACTGATCGACCCATTGCTTTTTCAGCTTTACGATCGAGTTTAATAACCTGGAATGAAAACCGCAAGATGGCCTCACTGCAGATTAATATTAAGGTTTCATAAAGCACAATCCATTCACACCTCACATCCCCATGGCGAATGAAAGGCACAGAGACCACCTGACCTGCTTCATGTTCCTGCTGACAAACGCCACATGCGAACACCAGAGCAGGAAATGAGGGCTGCACACCAGGTAGCCCCCCATCCATCTGTCCCCCCCGTCAGAGCAGTCTAGGCCCCGTGTGCCCCCTCAGCCCACTTCTCAGGTTCAGCTGTCTGTCGTCTGTTCATGGCGCCACAGGAACGTGGGTGCTCACATACTGCCGGCAAGGGGAAGGGGGCATCGGGGGTGTGAAGGCCCTTTGGGGGTTGGATGCAGGGGCGCCATTTGTACAATTCTGTGTACCGAGACGCCTCCCACGAGTGGCTTGGCACTGGGGGAGCATGTGTGCAAGCGTGTGTCACATCGCTTCTGTCCTCGTCTGAGCCCAACGCCCTCGTTCCCTTACGTAACCAGTTGGCACCACCCCGCCCTGCCTGCGCTGCCATCTGCTGCTGTGGCAGCTTCTTACAGCCAGCCCCCCACACCAAGATTGTACACAGATCACCTATTACCCACCAATACTGTCAGGCATGCAGACCACCTATTGCACACCAACACTCAGTAAAGCATGCAGACCACCTATTACCCCCAACACTCCGCCTATTAACCACCAATACTCCATCCTATTACACACCGACGCCTGGTCAGGCACACAGATCACCTATTACTCCGGCACTCAGTCAGGCACACAGACCACCTATTACTCCGGCACTCGGGCAGACACACAGACCACCTATTACACACTGACACTCATTCAGTGTGTAACATGTGTATCCAGTGAGGTCGAAAACCCCTATTGGACAGTAGCCAGTGCGTTTGAATCGCATTCTAACTGCAAAGCTCATTCTGCCAAAAACACTCAGCTGTATGGATTCCAGGACTTGCGTTACAAGACCGAGAGGGGATTTGAAGTGATGCACACACCACTTGAGGTTTGGGAATGAAGCCCTCCTGACCTCTCAACAGTCCTCCTGGCAGAGACACCTCCTATTCTGGCAGCAGACAACCAAGATTAAGAAGGATAAAATGATCAGGATTCTGTGGCCAGAAATGCGATGCTGGACACCAGCCCGGCGCATTCGGCAGCGGGGTGAGAGTGCACGACTGCCCATTTTCAGCAGTCCAAAAACACAGAGAGGTCCTAGCGTTATAACAACAAATGGTGGTAACATCTAGAGCACACAGACACTGAATCACTTCAGTTAACATATAGATGTATGTAAAAAGGCAAGTTACTTTAGATATAAACATCCTTTACATCTACAACAATTCCAAAGGTGACACTTTATCGACCACTTGCAGAAAACTGTGTGGAGAGAGGGCCCAGTTGGCCAAGCATCAACTACAGCCACGCAGAATAACAGAAATATGGAGAAACTGCTCAGCTACACTCAGTACAATCCTCATACATGATCTAGTCAAGGCTCCAGGGTGCCCAGAGCTTCGGAAGCGGGTTACAGAGAGTGTGTGTGCGTGCACATGTGATTGCACGTGTGGCCGCTCCGAGCTCCTTCTGGCCGCGCTTCGCGTACATCTGCACTTCGATTGTCCATGAATTAAAAATAAAAAAGCACCCACAGAGACTGATTCCAACTTTGAAGATCTTCAGTGAGAATCTCCGCAGGGATGAGGCTCCCTGGCGAGAAACGAGGCGATTTCTACTCAGGCCAATCGGCTACCTTCTGATGAATCAAAGGGCATTCTGCATAATGGAGAACCTTTGATACTCCGTAACCAGCATGAGCGCTTATCATCATGCACGGTCTCCACAGGACAGGGACTTATCGAGCCTAATTAATGTTCCCCAAGACCCACGGATCAAATGCACCACGTTCAAGTCATCCCAACTTTTCCTAATGAAGCGAGAGGGAGCACCTTCACCAGGACATTAAACGGTGTGTGTTTCTGTGTTAGCATGTGCTCAGCAGAAACCGAAGGTCTTTAGCACTTTAGCATGGTATCACTTAACAACCTGGGAAGAAACTCAGTTGTTACTCACCCATTACTCACCTGTGTGGGGAAAAAGTAAGAAAGCACCTGCTCTAAGCTGCTTAGTGCTGATGGATCCGCTAGCGGGGTCATGGTACCCGCCGCGGGCACTGCTACATCGCAGTGCAGGCCATCGTCACTTCACATTCAGATTCGACAGTCCAGTTCTCGCTCTCAATCTTCCACTCGCTACCACTGACCAAACAGCTGCATTTCCAAGAAGAATGAAGGTCACCATGAATTTACGATCTCTTCCCTACTTTGGTCTATGGAGGACAGTGTTTTTAACCCCGTAAAAAGACGCCTTTGGTCACATGCCATCTTGACAATGCGAGGCCCGTGAACCACCACATAAGGAAAATGAATCACAATCCTAAAAACCACAGAATCCGTGGTGATAGGGAAAAGAACTATGTCCGGTTCCGTCTATAAACAGTGAACCGTGCTGTAACAGTCATAACATCATAGCAGCTATTTTGTGTGATTCTGAAGACTATATACAGTTTTAGTGCAGCTTTTTTCCATTTGACAGTTTAGCATACAGCCCTGTGGTGATGAACACACATCTGCGACGAACTACAACACCTGCTGCTTCTTCTAAGGTCCTCCCTAAATGATGCACGGCCTTTTTACATCTGATCGACAAGCACATCAAATGAGGCTTCACTCAACACCAAGATGGTTCAAACACATCACGCACACTCAAATGCTACCACACATAAACAGTGCTTTACCAGTACAAACCCATCCATCCATCCTTCAGTTTCCTGTACCTGCTTGTCACGGGGGTCCAGAGCCTTTCCCGGAGGCTACAGGCACAAGGTAAGCGGACAACTCAGGACGGGGTGCCAACCCACCGCAAAACACATTCAAATAAACACGCACACCTACAGGCAATCTGGTAAGTCCAATAAATCTCAGCATGTTTTTGGACTGTGGGGGGGGGGGAACCTGAGAAGCCAATGGAAGCCCCACAATGACATGGCAGAGCATGCAGACTTCACGTGCATGGCTGCCGTGGCAGAGAGTCGAACTCTGGTCCCAGAGGTGTAAGGCAACACTGCTAAGCGCTGAACCACTGTGCCACTCTCAGCACCTGTCCCATGCCGCACTGCGCTCAGACCCAGGGTGATGGCTGATCTCTCACCTCGTTACCTCCCAAAATGTCCCCAGGAGTGAGGCTTGGACAACCTTAATGGAGAAACCAATTCTGTGATTGAGAAAACCTCAACTGCCCCTGCAGCTGCACCCTTGGCACTTTCCAATAGACTCCACCCCCAACTATCCCCAGCATCCCATCCCTGACAGACAACTAAGAATCTATACGATGACTGGACAAATCAAGCTGGACATGCATACACAGATCAGCCCTTCAATGAGCTCCTGCTGGATGTCTAACAGACACCACCATTCTCTCTCTGACAGCTTGAATCTTCCATCTTTTTCTTGCCCCGGCCCGAAGCCCCAAGAATATGCTGAACATAAGACCACCTCAGTGCCCCTGCACAGCCTGGGAAACCCTATATAAGGAGCCCGTAGGGAGGCGCCCATTCAGAGGCCATTCAGTCTAGACACAGTTATTAGACTCCTTACAGCAGGACACGGCGACATTGAGAATGGAGCAGGAGTGACTACACAGAATAATAAGACGCAAAGCCAGGCCACAGATTTGTTTGATTAAACATTTATGAAGGCTAGTGATGAAAGAACCGAAATGTATTCAGTGTAGCGTGTCATCGCTGCGACACGGCGGGCGTCCTCCTCATAAAGGCGGGGAGCCTCTATACCACAACACTGCGGGCCTCCTCCTCATAGAGGCGGGGAGCCTCTACACCCACGACACTGCGGGCCTCCTCCTCATAGAGGCGGGGAGGTTCTACACCACGACACAGCAGGCCCCCTCCTCATAGCGGCGGGGAGGTTCTACACCGAGACACGGCGGGCCCCCTCATAGAGGCGGGGGGCTTCTTTTATGGGTTAATTTTTCAGTTTTAGTAAATTCTGGTTACTTGCATCGACAGCTCCGATAAGAGGTTACAGCGCCATCTTCTGAAACGTCACATTAACGTGTCAAATTCACACCTATTCCAATCAAGGCTGGTCACTCCTAGAATTCACCTTCTTGAAAAAGACATTCAGGACACAGTATGGGAGGCTCAAAACATTCTGGGGAAAGAGACTGTTCTGGAAATTCAAAACTTGATTGACGGCATTCCGTGTGTGATGACAGGAATTTCTTCAAGGATCTGAGCTGCCCTTCGTGTTTGACTGAACGCAAGTGTCTGTGTCACTGTATGTCTGTGCATGTGTCTCTGTATGTGTGTCTCTGTATGTGTGTCTCTGTATGTACGTGTATGTGAATGTGTGTGTGCATGTAAATGTGCATCTGTGTGTGTGTCTGTGCGCATATCCGTGTTTGTTGCGTGTGTGTCTGGGTATGCGTGTCTGCGTGCATGTATGTGTGTATGTGTCTGTGTCTGCGTGCATGTATGTGTGTGTGTGTCTGTGTCTGCGTGCATGTATGTGTGTGTGTCTGTGTCTGCGTGCATGTATGTGTGTCTGTGTCTGTGTGCATGTATGTGTGTATGTGTCTGTGTCTGCGTGCATGTATGTGTGTGTGTGTGTGTCTGTGTCTGCGTGCATGTATGTGTGTGTGTGTGTGTCTGTGTCTGCGTGCATGTATGTGTGTGTG